>UELW01000996.1:5282870-5887870 GCA_900490495.1 Danionella dracula
ACACTTTACTCATGGCCTATCATGAGTACTATCAAGAGGCAATTTTAGAACTGATTAAAATATTTGAATATTAAAAGCCTACATTTCTGTAATAAAACAAAGGAACAGTTCTCATTGTAATGAAAACGTAAAGACAAAATTATTAATGGATTACTAATGTACTGTGTTCTTTATATATGGAGTATAAAATGAGAATTTCTTATTATTCTCACACCAGACACTGTTCAGAGAGGTGTACTGTTTTCCCTCCTTGTAAATCTCACATTTGATGATGGACCACAGGTTCTCTATGGGGTTCAGATCAGGTGAACAAGGAGGCCATGTCATTAGTTTTTCTTGTTTTAGACCCTTTCTTGTACTTGGACGCGTGTGATGAAGCATTGTCCTGCATGAAAATCATGTTTGTCTTGAAGGATGCAGACTTCTTCCTGTACCACTGCTTGAAGAAGGTGTCTTCCAGAAACTGGCAGTAGGACTGAGAGTTGAGCTTGACTCCGTCCTCAACCCGAAAAGGCCCCACAAGCTCATCTTTGATGATACCAGCCCAAATCAGTACTCTACCTCCACCTTGCTGGCGTCTGGGTCGGACTGGAGCTCTCTGCCCTTTACTGATCCAGCCAGGAGCCCATCCATCTGGCCCATCTAGACTCACTTTCATGTCATCAGTCCATAAAACCTTAGAAAAATCTCTCTTCAGATATTTCTTGGCCCAGTCTTGACGTTTCAGCTTTTGTGTCTTGTTCAGTGGTGGTCGTTTTTCAGCCTTTCTTACCTTGGCCATGTCTCTGAGTATTGCACACCTTGTGCTTTTAGGCACTCCAGTGATGTTGCAGCTCTGAAATATGGCAAAATTGGTGGCAAGTGGCATCTTGGCAGATGCACGCTTGACTTTTCTCAGTTCATGGGCAGTGATTTTGCGCCTTGGTTTTTCCACACGCTTCTTGCGACCATGTTGACTATTTTGAATGAAACGCTTGATTGTTCGATGATCACGCTTCAGAAGCTTGGCAATTTTAATAGTGCTGCATCCCTCTGCAAGATATCTCACAAAGTTTACGGAACCTGTCAAGTCCTTCTTTTGACCCATTTTACCAAAGGAAAGGAAGCTGCCTAATAATTATGCACACCAGATATAGGGTGTTGATGTCATTAGACCACACCCCTTTTCATTACAGAGATGCACATCACCTAATATGCTTAATTGGTAGTAGGCTTTGGAGCCTATACAGCTTAGAGTAAGACAACATGCATAATGAGGATGATGTGGTAAAAATACTCATTTGCCTAATAATTCTGCACACAGTGTAAGGGAAAAATGCTTATTTTTAGGACTGAAACTTCAAGTTGTATGAAATATAAAATAATTTGACTAATAGTTCGTGGGGTTTTTTTTCTCAATCATGTGTTGATAACTCACTACTATACAACCTGAATAATAATTTAAAAATCATGTGCAAGAGTAATTTGTTATATTTCATTACTTCTCATTACAATTACCAATTTTGTTGGCAAAAATGACAGAGCTGAGAATATATGAGCAAAACTCTGATTTTATTCATTTAAAATAGATGGAATTTATCATAAAATGATTGTAAAAAACTGTTTAATGGTGAAGAGGATTCTAGATATTGAAGTATATTGTATCAATTCATTGAATTGTTTCAAGCAAACAATTATCTATATTAGATTTATTAATTGACATATAAATATAGTAGCAGTAACATGTTGACGCCTGTCTCGTGTTTCATAAGACTGATTACATACACTATGTGCAACGGATAAAAATAACCTTAACAATAATTTTTTTTTAAAGCATATCTTCAGATTTCCAGAGACCAGAAACTATTTCACATTTAACCTGAAAATCCTCACTCACCTTACTGCTTACTTGTCATTCATCACATTCATCCAAAGTGATTTACAGTTCAAAGCATCAAACTTTCCAGTGTGTTTCATCACCTTCACAGCTGGAGTTTGCAACTGCAGAGCATTCAGTATAAGTGCTGATCGAGACGTTTAAATGTATGCATGGTCGCAAGTATTGTCAAGGAGATAACCAGGGTTTGAACTCAAGACCACAATTTGTAAAGGATGTATGCAATAAACCTGTCCATTACTCCTGAACAAACTCAAACCTCAATTTTCAAGGAGAATCCAACTTTAAAGCGTGTGCTCAATCTGAGCGGCTCTTTCATCAGCTCTGAAGGCAAAGGAAGTGTCCATCCCAGAGGGTCCTCACTGAAAACATAATCTCTCCAGCACCCCCATCGTCGTCAAAGAGAAAGGGAACAAATTCACTGTCTCATCCTCATTCTTCCTGTCGTGCCAAGAAGCTGTATACAGTACACTGCAGATCAAAGCCTTAATTGAAAAATAATTATAGGCACTTAATCATGGGCGGCAGTGGGCTAATTGAAGCAAAAACAAGGCAGTGAGTGGAGGCCCTCTGAATCCAAGCAGAAAGAGGATATTGTGTGAACTCCCGTCTTTAATAAAGCATCGTCTTCAGTCCCCCATTGTCTCCCAGATTAAATTGGAGAGGGCTATTAGCAGAGTTAATTGGCTCTCTAATTTAGATCTGGCCAGTCTCAATGCATAACGGATGTGAGTCGCAGCGGTCTGTGATGGGCTCACTCTGTCATACCATATTGCCAGACCTGATTGGTTAATTGCTCCAGAATCTGCAAAGTTGGTGCCCATCTTTCTAATGCAGAAGACCATCAGCCTTCCTGGATCCACCATCAATTCCAAAATGTAAACAAATTCTTCATCCCTGCATGATGGAGAGCATCCTCAAGCTGCACTCATGAGTTTACTAGCAATTTTAGACATTACACCTAGAATTGTTGTATTGTTGAAATGTATTCCACAATGAAAAATTAAAAGCAAGGTTCATTCTGAATTTTCTTTGCTAGTGTTTTTTTTACCTCGTGAATAAACAAAGTAGAGTGATGCTAGTGATAATTTATTTAGTTTGATGCATTGCAAAAGCAAGTTATCAACTAAAGTGATTTGTTTTTTTTGATTGTCTGCCAGAACTAAGCAGAGATCAAATGCAAGATGGTTCAGACAAGAACACAGTCTAAACGATTAAATGTATTCATTATCAAAACACAAGTTCACTTTAATCAGAGTTGATTGATTATGGAAGGATATGTGCTCTTTATAATGTAAATGTTAGTGGTTGAATTGTATTCCCCATAGAAGTCAACATAACCTATTGCAACATCCCCAAAGTGACAAAAGTTCATAAACTTTCGTTTAAGTAATTTACAGGAAAGTATTAAAACATTCTCTGTTGGTTCTGAAATTACTGCTGTTTATTTTTCTCGATATGACTTCAGGGAAACAAAAAAAAGACAACAATTGGACATCGACAAAAGTCCCATATTGTTGTCTGTTGGTCATATAACTGATGACCCCCAGATATTTAAAGAAGTCAGTCCATCATCAGTGAATGTTTTTAAACCCTCATTTGTATCATTATTCAACCAGGGAATATTCATTGACTTAATTGTCTTAAACATAGGTCAAAATCAGTGAATATAAGCTTGAGAAAAAAACCTTGGTGTGTATTTCTTGTTTGATTTTTTGATATATGAAATACATCCTGTGATGGACTGGCAACCAGGTAATGTTCCCTAAACCTTAAATAACCTAGTCCTGACAACGTCTAGAAATGTTCTTTAAATAAATGGGGAAAATTTTGCAGTCTTTCCTCAATCAGGAACATTCTCTTTAATACTATACCTTAACTAATGCTACACTTTTTGCCTGCTAATGTAATCCCAGGCATCTAAACTAATGGTGGACAATGTAATTCCACGAGGTCCCTACTTAGTTTTGCTCCAACTTTAAACTCACCTGTTTCTACTAATTAGGCTCCCGGTGTATTAACTTAAAACAGGTTTAAAATAAAAACCAGTAGGGGTTTCAGGCCTTTGACCTTCCCCATCTTTAAGCTGAACACTAGGTGAAATTGAAATATCGTATTTGCACACCTATCAATATGCGAATCTAGTACTTGAACAGTCTGAACAACATTATCATTACAGCATTAAAATATCTTCCCTCATCTATCACCATACATAATAAATCATACAGTTTTGGTTAGCCTGAAAAAATACATGTTAAAAAAACATTGTTTTAGATTGATAGTTTGTAGTCATCATTTGTTTTGGCAAAAAATGTTATTCACTTCTGCTTTGTTTTTGTTCCCAGATTTGGTAAAAATAGTGAAACAGAGTAGGTTTCAATAGGGTTTACTACTTCCAGTGAGAATGTGAAATGTGGAAAAGATCTTCACGCTGTAATTCTATCACGCAACCTCTCATAGTACTTCTACATTCATTTCATACATGAGGAACATTTTAAAACTAGCACAATATTTTGAATGGGTGTCTGATACTTTTCTTATTTTGTACCCTCATTTGTACCATTGTTCATCCTGCTCTTCAAAATTCCTTGACATTAAGGCTAAAACATTATTGAAAAACACTTAAATTAAGCTTGAAAGAAAAACTTGATGTGCTTTGTTGGATTTTCTTATACAAAAAATAAATTAATTAATACATCCTGTGATGGACTGGGAGCCTGGCCAAAGATTGTACCCCAATGTGTGCTTGAGACACAAGATATTAACCCTTTCAAACCTAAATTATTTTATTTGCACCATATTCTTGCAGAAAATAACCACAATTTTAATCCTATAACTATTTTAAAATATACATTTTTATTCCTTTCAGTGGACACCAGGTTATCTAAAAACCTCTGACAATCGATATAAAAAAAGTGTTTTTTGTTGTTGAATAATAGATAGGAAATGAAACACAATGATATTTGGAGAATAGTGCAGCCTCTTTTATTTCAGTGTGTTGTCAAAAAATGAACAAAACACATTTAATGTCAAGAAAAACAATAGCGACTAAGTCACTTATGTGAAATTGTCCGAGATATAAAAGAAGTGCTGGAGTTTTTAAACTATTTTCATACACACTAGGTCTTTTACCTTAAAGCTGTTTTGAAGACACTGTCAAAAAGCGGTATATTTATACTTTTTGATTGTTTGAATGAGATGTGCATTTTAATGGGTTATGAATGAGTTCAATTTCCATTGCATTTTGTGATGGATCTGAAAAAGTGAACTGAAGTAAATACAAACCTTTGATTGCACCAGTTAATGTTCACATTGTTTTAATTAGTTTGAATTATTTGACCTAGCTTAGCAAAAGCTATTATCTAGGTTACCTTGAAGTTACATTAAAACCATCTTATTATTGGTTTTAGTATTAGTAAGATAAAGATTTTTTTCATAATCTCCAAGCAAATGGAAGCCTTGGAGAGCTTTAGAGAGTAGGAAATAATAGAAAAGAATAAGAGAGTCCACAGGGCCCGGAGCCTCTGAAGTTTCTGGGACTCCCACAAAACCTGTTTATCAAAAGGGACAAGAACAGAAACCTGTGCACATGTTCAAGAATCTCTTGTGAATCCACCGACTCAGAGAAGTTAAGCCTTCCATATCCAGCTTCAATGGGACCATGTCATTTCCTAGCATCTGCTTTTCTTCTGTGTTTGCACAAAAAAAAAACTATTTCAGTGTCACTGAAATTTGCAATTTCCCAGTCTCTCCGTTCTGGCTGTTTTCTGGTCTTCTTGGTGTTGTGTATTAGTGGATGGCTCCCATTGAAGAGAGGCCCTCAGGCTTTTCTTTTTGAGGATTTGAAATCTTCTGTCTGTCAGCTGAATACGGCATTATGGGGCTTCGGGATGGACAGAAGATAAAGAACAAGGACACAGAGAGATTGTGAGGAAGTATGGATTGACTGTTTCAACACTTGTTTGGAGTGTGAAATGTGGGTAAAAATCCTAATTGTCCTCGTCTTGACTGGCCCCCATTCAGTGTGAAATCCTCAAGGCCTGTTGAGAAGTGCAAACAAACTGCTTCAGCTTGGGGCATCATAGAATGAAAAGAAACACTCTTATCAAGTGCTCGGCAAATTTGTTTCCTGCTGTGATGCAACTGACTAGTTCTGAACACATTGCGCCCTCTAGTGTTCCCTGAGCTGGCATAGCAATTAACCATCAATCTTGTGGTTAGTGAGGAAGTTTTGCAGAGGAAGTGAGCCAAGTAACCATTGGTAAAAGGCTGTAAATGGCACCCTATTTGTCACCATTTTCCCTGGAGAGTCTTTCATCTTGGGCAACCCTGCATGGCTCTGGTTCTTTTTACCAAGACTTCACTAATGGAGAGCCCACAATGATTGCAGCTGCTCAGGCTATCAGAGCTCAGAGGCACAGACTGAATTTAAAGGCCAGGAACCTTTATGTCTTTTTATGAGGATGCAAGGCATTCTAGGTCACGGTGTAAAATGGGACAAACAATCATCGAGCTTCTCCTGAAAGAGTGGAAGGAAGGCAGGTTGTGCAATTCTGAGTGAGTACTGGTGTTGGATTCATCATTTAATCTCATTCTAAGATGAATGAGTGCTGATAAGAATGAAAATGAACCCATTCACAGATAGCTATGATCATGCAGGAAGGTGACTGTAGAGGTTGTGGTCTGCATGTTCACTTTTTTAATTCAGAAAGTACAGTCAGCTAACATATTGAGGTTTTTGTATCATGTCTAACTTGTGTTTTAAACAGATGTCATGAAGTGATAAAGAAGTGTCTAATATCCTGATACATTAGAGCTAATGTAAGCAATACTCAAAGTTTTATACACTCTGTGTTTTAGTTTTTTTTAAGATATGCTTTAATAAGTCAGTGATGAAGCGATATGATGCTCTTCTGAAGTTTTTGTGACATCACAACATTAGTTTAAAACTCTTTGGTTGAATTGGCCATGAATGATGCAGAGAGACAATGCCTGCAATTATTAGCTCCGAAATCAACTTCTTCAGAAAAAATAGAAACAGGTATTCAGGATCCTAATATGAAAAAGAGTGGATAAAGTTCATGTTTAGTTTTTTTTATCTTGACACAATGACGACCTCAAGACAAAAGAACTGGAACCCCACAGCTTTATTAAAATGACAACGAATCTGTACTTTTTACAAAAAAATAGAAGATCATTATTAAAAGTCTTATAAAAATAGTTTTTTTTCCTTAATAATTTGTTCTTAGACATTTGGTCAATGTTTATAAAAGGTGTTTATTGAAATGGTATCGATAAAGGGTCACATATTAGTACTATAAATATACTGCATATTTATTGCTTAAGATATTCTGCATAACTAAGCATTTATGCTAAAAGACATTTTTTGAAATTGTCACTCATTTTCTCAAACCCTTAAACACAAATCCAAATACTCAAATTGATTCACAAAACCTTTTCTGGAAAAATCGAACTATTTATTCAAAGTCATTTCACTTGCACTCAAATCTATTATTACTCCCAGATCAAACCCACAGCACACGTCAATAACAAACACTACAGAACTTTACCAGAGACTACAGAGAACACAACACCCTGTGCTTGTTTATTGCATAAAATTATTGCATGTGAAACAAAACCCATACAAAGCTGTGAGGTGTTGGATTTCTTAGTGCTGTTTTGGGGTTGTTTTTGAGCACGGTAGAGACTTTTTGTTAATTGGTTGTTGTGCTATCCCTGTCTAGTGGACTCAATTGTTTTCTTCTTGTCTCTTGTTTGCTCATCACCGGTATGTTATCACGCCCTCCACCTACAGCTACTTAGCAGCAGCTTAAAGTGCTTCTGGTCTGTGCTGTCAGTTGTGAGTCGATTGCTATTCATGCTGATACTAACCTGGTCTCCTCATGAAGTCCCATATATGTTGTACATCTCTCTGTGAAGCAAGCATCAACAGCCTGCTCTGTCTTCGCCAACAGACTACGGCCTCTCCCTGACTGCGTGAGTTCTGCCTGCTGTGGCTCGCCCCGGACTCGCTGCTCTTCTGGAGCTTTTCTGTTTCAAAGTCCCTGCAGGGTTTTCTTCATTTGATTATTCCCTTTGGGCAACCTTTGTTGAGCCTGCTAGAAGACCTTTGTTGAACTCTAATAAACATTGTTTCTTCTACCTCGCAATTGGGTCCTTGTCCATCTCACCTCACAAAAACAAAATACACCTAAAGGTAATAAAAAAAAGATGTTTCTTCCTGAGGTTCATGTGTTAGAGCTAGATCTTGCCAGAGGACTTCACTTTGCCCTGCTAGATCCTCTTGTGACGGATCCAGTCTTTACAAGACCACATGTCAGTTGCATTGCCTGTAAGAGTTTTACCATGCTATATAGGATGTATTGACTATGGTGGCCACAGAGAATCTGTTCAAGGTTGGTTGAACTCTTTTTTTTTTTCCCTGCTTCTCACATTGTCATTCCATGCACAACATGATCTATGACAGTAACTCTAATTTCATCTGAAATATTCTTGGCTTTGCTCTTCAACGTCCTCTTTGTCAAACACTTTCTACCTGTACTCTACCTCTACCCCTCGCAATTATATCCATAGCTGATGGATTTACTAACTGTGCTTTGAACCTTTATTCTTTATTAGAACAGAGTGTGAACATTTTTGAGTCATTGTGTTGAATTGTTGACCGCTGTGCTTTAGTTGTGTTTCACTTTTGCCCTTTGTGTTTAGTGTTTGAAACAGAAATGCATCACGGTGGGATTTCTGTTTTATTGAGTGAGAACGTGTTTAAGGTTTTGCAAAAAAAAAAAAAAGTCTGCGACTTTTGTAAAGAGTCAAAGTGTCAAAACTGGTTTAATGCTTTGCAGTTTTTAGCCGACAAATTGGTTTAACATATTCAGTATTTGGTTCAGAGAAAGGGGTGTAGTGTCTTTAATTTAGCTGGTAAGTACTTGCTCCACCTGCTGGCAGCAGCTTAGTTATTCGTAGATGTTTGTTACGAGAAAAACAGTGTAAAAGTAGGCTTGCAGGTAAGGGTTTATCATAACAACAATATATAAAGAAATTAAATATCCTTTCTGCTGCACAATTTTGTATAACTTAGATTTTAAGAAAAAGGAACATGGTGGATCTATTAATATCTAATATCAAAACTATTAGGTTAATCGACACTGCATGAAGCTACAAGCTGTAACTATATAATATATTCTGCAATATAAAATATATACAATACAAAATCTCTTAACAGTCATTTTTTAGACTTGCTTTAATTTACTTTATACATTCATTCGTTATACATTCATTCATACTTTACACAATACATTCCATTTCAGCATGCTCCAGGTCTGCTGGTGACTGAGCTCCACACACTGCCGCCAACCTCGGAACTCTTGTGCACCCCTGCTCCTGAGCGGTTGCCAGTTAGCTCTTCTATGGATGACAAATCCCAATCGCTCTCCTCATCAGACAGCTAAAACACAAGGACAATGTACAGCCTCTCAATATCACGAAAAAATAATTAAATGTAAATAAATGTAAAAAAAAAAGAATTACAGCTCGCTGTTTTAGGATGGCAGGACGAGGGGATGGGGTGGATGTTAGTGGAACTCTAGTTCCCTCCACAGGCGTTTTAACCGGTATGCTCAGCTGTCTTTCCAAGCTTCTTGTCAGAGTTTGGACAACAGATCCTACAATCATAAGGTGTTCATATTAACTGTACAATGCTGTCAACGAAACTGGTTTATGTAACCCTCATTAAACCACACCATATTGATCCTGCTATTTACACATTTTATAAAAAATCACAAAAGACCATCTGGAGCAACAAATAATTGTGTTATATGCACTTCTTCTAAAACCAACTTTTTATTCCTTGAATGTGCTCCTCCTTACACAGTCACAAGCTCATTCTGGGTTGCCGGCCAAGTACCGCCCCGATTAAGTTCAAGCCTTTAATTGACTAGTTCACTTGACTTGCATATTTTTAAACATATGAGGAAACTCAAGGATGTAGAAGATAAACAAATCAGTGAAAGAGCTTATGCAGTCTTTCCTAAAATTGTTTTTTTTTTTGACAAATTCCAAAAACTACCATATTTGTCCAATGCTGTTAAAAAACTATTTGAAATAACTCTCCAAACCCCTATCCAGCTTATAAATGTTAGACACTTTTTTTTTTAAATAAATTCATAAAATATCATCTACAGCAACAAATAAAAATATTATTAACTGAATAGACATTTAATACTTCACATCTGCATTTCCTTACCATGTTTGGCTGCGTCTTCTGACAACTCACTGTCTGTCCAATCCGGCTCAGTGTCTGGATTCAGCAGAGACCCTGACTGGACAAGGCGCACAGAGGAGGAGGGCTTCCCCGGTGAGCTGGCAACATATGCACTGCCCTCAACCGACTCCTCGTCTGAGCTAAAAGGTGGAGTGCTAAACATGAAAACATGCTCATTATGCACACTGTACTAAGCCAGAGGAAACTCATTAATTAAGGCTAAAAGCAGCAGGACTATTGGACAATTACCTTCTCTTTGTAGGGGGTGTTTTTATAACCTGATTTTGATGAGGTAGTTTGGAGCGTGGAGTGGGTTTTGGAATAGGTGTTTGTAGCGGCTGGTTTTTAGGACTACGAGTAGATGCCTTTGAGTCCTCTCTTGATCTGAGCCTATTTTGATTCACCGGGGTTGACGTTTTATTACCTCCTAAAACAATATTCAAGAATGACTGGTCTTCGTTCAGAAGAGTGGTAGAACTGACTTGAAAAGTGGATATGAGTGTGGGTAATGTGTTGGGATGATAAAAACACATCTGCTTACTTTTTACTCGTCTGATGACTTCCTGTGTCAGGAAGTCTCGAATACTCTGAAGGTCTGTATACTGTTTGTTCCTCTGCAGCCGCTGACCACTCAATAGAGAATTCAGATTCTTAAATGTTTGCATGGAGATGCCTTTAGTACCCTGCGAAAATATTTTTGCCAATTATATTAGAATTCATTTTTTAAAAAGTTCATCAGATGTGAATTCACAGCAATTGAAGCAAACATTCCAAATTATTCATACAATGCTCACTTTTACCATTAACTTTTCATTACAGAAATCTGGATTAAATTTTTTTGTAATTATTGTGTTATACACACATTCATCTTCTAAACCCATTCCTTTAATGTGCTCCTCCTTACACTATCACAAGCTTATTCTGGGTTGTCACCCAAAGCTGGGCCAATAAGTTCATACGAATAAGTTCATAAGGGATACCTTAAAATCACTATTTTACTTGACTTTTATATTTTTAAACCCAATAATTGAGAAGATAAACAAAACCAGAGAAAATCATACACACTCTCCCCTAGTGATTTTATATATTTTTTCTGAATAACTCTTTAAACTAACTTCACAATTAAGGGGATACCATGGACATTTTCCAAAGTAATAGTAAAGGGTGCTACAAACCTTTCGTAAACCCATTAGCTCTAGTTTCTGCTCCAGTTTCTCTTCTAGACTGGGTTTGGACACCTTCATCAGCCCTGGTTTTGTTTTCTGTAACTGTTGAAACTTTAGTCGTGGTTCATCTGATTCCTCCACATCTGCTGATTTGAGTACAGCTTTATTTCCAGCACTTACATTATATATTTACTGAACTTGACGTGCTGCAGCTAAAGGATCTGGCCCTTACTTTCACTCTCTTTCTCCTCTGGCTCCATGGTAGAATCAAGTGAAAAAACTTTAACTATTAATGAAAAGACAAAATTGAGTCAAACATAATAATTATATAAATCAAAAACATGTGATTGTATCATGTAAGTAAAAAAACCAGCAAATATAATTCCATACCTGTGACTGGACTGGCTGATATCTTTTTAATCTGTTTAAAACATAAATTTAAATGCCTCTTAAGCAAAAAACTTTTTCTTTCATTAATGCAACTGTTTCAGAAATTAAACCTTTTTTAAAAAGTAAAAAACTACAAAAAATGTATTACATTTTGTTTCTGGGGTACTTTAAATTTAAGGCATTTCCCAAAATCATGGCACAATTTAGATTAAAAATCTAAAGCAAACAAAATAAATAAATGTGTCATCTTGCTTTACGCATCTCTTGGTCTTTACTTTAACACAAATTAAGGTATTTGAAAAATATGTATACCAATTATCAATTCTTTTATTTAACGATAAAAAGCTTTTCGTGTTTGACAATCAGTTTGAGTTAGAGTAAATTATAGCAAAACCTCAACACTCATCTCAGTATAGTCATGTTTGGGAAAGTGAATTAGCTAAAGTACCTTCTCCTGCTGGGTTTTGATGAGCTTATCCTTTTGGCTGATTTGGGAAGAAAGAGAGACAACCTGCTGCTGGAGCTTCTGTAGGCTGGAGCTGGAGTTCTTCTCCACAGACAATGCCTTCAGAAGCCTGGAATTCTTGTTTTGTAACTGAGATCCCACAGAGAATAACCGAACAGTGGATGTTATGAGATCATAGCAACATGTTGCTCAGACTGTGCAATAGCAGAAAGCCTTGCCTCTTCTTTCTCCTGCTGGTGTGAGAGCTGTGTTTCCTTCAACTTCGTCTTCCATTCAATATTCTAAAATAAGTAACCATAAAGAGATTTATGCATAGTACATGGTAAATACATAGTAATTGGAAATTATTAGTCATTTATTATTACATGTGAAATGTATATTATCAGCATTCTATATTATTTATTTGTAGCTAAAATGACTTTAAAGTTGCTGTATTTCTATCTATTTGACTATAAACACTGCTTTTTAAGGCTTCATGTGAACATTGACTATTTACTTAAAGAATAATTTCCCTTTCTTATTTTTTGTCGGGGAATCATGTTGAATTGAAAGTTTCGTCAAGTAATTCTTACTTTTCTCCTCATTCTCTCTTTCAGCTCTTTCTCTCTGTTTTCTCGCCTCTCTCTCACAGGGTCACTACCATGTTGGAAGTTCACAGTGTTGTCTGAACCCACCTCTTTGTTCTGTAGGACGAGCAGTTTCTGAAAATAAAACAATGAATCCTTCAGTTCACCGGCATGGATCCTCTGGTGAATCTATTTTATTTACCCTCTGAAACCTCATTTTGTGTCAGAAGGTCTTACCAGTGAACCTCCAGTTCATATTGCTTACAGAGACAAGGTGTTTTTCACTGTAACATTCACTCCAGAGGACAATTTAGTTTTCAATTAATCTAAAAGTTTAAAAGGGGAAACATTCCATGGAATCTGTCTCCATCTGCTGGTGATGTGCTGTGTTCTCACCGCCTCTATAGAAGAGTTCCTGGTTTCCAAGTCTTTAGACTCCTGGAGAAACATTTGTCTTAGCTCTGAGATTTCTTGCTGGAAATGTCTACTCTCCTCTTCTTTCCATCTCTCAAGGGCTTGTTTTTCTGTCTGTTCCCTCCTTTGCTTATCTTCCTTTTCCTAACATACATTTAAACAAACATGTTAAACAACTTTTTTTAAACTGATTTTAAATTGAATTGTTCTAGTTTGACCAACACTCACCTGCTGCCTTCTCAAACTGTCTTCTTCTTTTTCTGTTTTTAGCTGTATTTGTGTCAGACGCAGCTTTTCCTTCAGTTCCTCGATCCCTTCTTCCATCTCCTCCACCTTCCTCTTCTTTTGTTTTTCTGAGATAGAGTAACCAATGGCAAAGAAGTTTTTTTGCACTTTGTAGATTCAATGCAAGTTTTCTGTGTTTGGCAGAATTATTTTCTAACTCACCTGCACTTGTGACTTCAGCATGTCTGCGCTGAACATGTGCTTGTAAGAATGAGTAGTTGAAGAAGGATTTTTCACAGAATTGACACTGTTAAATGATGAATTAACATATATGAAGAGAAAACATATCTGAGCAATATTTTAAACAAGATACACACAAGCACAAAATAAATCATATAAATGTATTTAATTTGAAATGGATGCTTTTTTTTAGATGTGAGTTAGAAAGCAAAATTTAACTTGTGGAAAGAAAATACCACATTTATTACTGTAATTAACAGCAATTTAAAACCCCTGATTTTATTGCGTTTAGACAATACAAAATGCAGTTTTTCTAAATATGTAATTTTTCTTTTTTTGCATAAAACGAATTCACTTGTTAACCTGAGTTAACCTCTTTGTGAACCTTGAATAAACGAGAAATAATTCTTGTTTTATTTTATTTATTTATTACATTGTTTTCATTATTTTTTGTAAAAATGGACTGACATGTCATCATTGAAGCTGTAAAGTATTTTCTTAAGTAATAAGGATTTTTTTTTTACATTAGGGTTGTCAAAGCTTGTCCTGGAAACTATGATATTTGCGTGTTCTCCATCAGTCAGTCACTCTGCCTTATGTTGGTGATGAATATGGGAAGCTCCGCTAGCAGCACTCTACTCTCTCCACACTCTTTCAAAATGCCAATCAGTGAATGCGCTGATGGTCACATGATCATGTTGCCACGCATAAAGCGAATGTAAGTGTGATACTCTTTCTGTTTTGTTTTTTTGCTGGAGACTCCTCTCGACACACGAACGACTCGTTGAGAGACAACCACAGAGATAGTTGAAATATTCCTTGTGTGGATTATTGGGAGATCTGGAGATTGGGCTGCCAGAGAATTTGGGTTGCAGGTGTCTCTGCCCCTCGCACCCAAAATCTCCAGGCAGCAATCTCCAGAGAGTGGGATGCTGTATGCTGGAAGCACAAAATCTCATGATTTTGAAAAGAGAAACACGCTTCCTGGAGCATACGTTGCCTATGAACAGTGTTCCTCGCAGTAAAGCACATCAGGAGAATGCTGCAGGGACATCACGTGTTGGTCAGGACAGACAACATGGTGGCGGTGTCGTATATCAATCGACAAGGAGGGAAACGTTCACCCTGTTTGTCAGCTCTCGTTCCCAAACTGCTCCTCTGGAGTCAGCATTGGGGTCTGTTCCTAGTTGCAGTCCATATCCCTGGCAGGTTGAATAAGACAGCAGATGCACTGTCTCGCCGGAAACCCCGGTCAGGAGAATGGCGACTCCATCCCCAGGCAGTCCAGCAGATCTGGTGAATGCTCTGGTATAGCGGAGGTAGACCTGTTCACCGCCCCAGAGAATGTTCAGTCCTCTGTCCCAGGCTCCTCTCGGAATAGATGCACTGGCGCATTGCTGGCCCAGGAAGAAACACCTATATGTGTTTTCCCCAGTGAGCCTCCTTGCACTCTGTGGTTTAAACACTGTGTCTTGCCCGAGCTCCCTCTACGAGGGCCTGTTATGCCAGAAAGTAGGGTTGGTTTGTCGACTGGTGTCAGTCTCGCCAAGTAGACCAGAGCATCGATTTCTGCCTTTCACTTTCCAGTTAAACGGTCAGATTCCTCAGAGGGGTGTTGTATAACTTCAAGAATATGGAATTCTCCTTCCTTTTATAACTTCATTCCCATGCCTAATTTAAAGACATTACATTAATTATGGTACTAAATGAGGATGCACTGGAGTTGTCTTGCAAGAGAGGAATTCTTTAGCTGCATTCTGCATACTAAGAGCAGATCTAGGGTAAAGGTGAAATAAGTAGGGCAAATGTTTGATCTGGACATCTGTGAGCCTGCATGGTGGACAAAAAAGATAGTGCTATTATCAGGTGCAGGACATGAGGTGGACATGTGAAGTGGCAAAAGGAAAAAGCATGAATAAGGAATCAATGAACTGTTGAGCTTGGAATGAGTGATAACAGATATAAAAGATGAAGATATGCACTGAGCAGACAGACAGGACAGAAGGTGAGCTGTTGTCTACAGAGTCAGAGGACAGCTGATGATTGACGACCAAAACCATTACTGACTGATTTAAAAATGATTTTTTATATTTGATTAAATTATTTTTTTATGTAAAAGCTCTAAAGAAAGAACTGACCATAAAGGAGTCTTCTGACCAAGCATTTAAAGCTTAGTATTTAGGGCAGATTCGGCTTACTTAACCTAATTTGAGAATAATAAATAAAAAAGTTGAATGTGTAAAAGATCATAAAACAAGGGCCAGAAGGGTTGGACCCTCTAGGTCGTCCTCAGTTCCCTCCTGGGACATTTCCATTGTTCTTAGAGGACTTCAATGTCCTCCATTCGAACCGCTTGAATCAGAAGAGCAGAAAATATCTTTTAATTAAGACAGCGCTCCTGCTTTAAGATATCCCCCACCCTCGATTAAGAGTATTCCATATTGATGTTCTGATAGTGTTGATGTTCCCTTGAAGAATAAAATTAATCTAAATGTTTGAATTTTTTTCTGGTATAAAATTTTTATTTTTGTTGTTAAGTAGTCAACAAAGACATCAATTACCTGACACGACACTTTTTGCAAAAAAAAATCATTCTGGGGGTTTAAAAGGCTGAGGTCAAATTGATGCAAAGGATAAAAGGTGTTTATGATTTTAGGGTAACAGGAGGGTTAAAAAAATAACCACCAACAAATCTACTCTAAAACTCTAGTTTCTCTAGAATCCCACCTTGTGGTAGCTGTTGGCATTGGCCTGCAGTAAGAGCTGCTGAGAAGCAATAATCTTTTTCTTCTGTCGATTCTCTCGCTTCCACTCTTGGAAGTGTTTCTGCAGCTCAGCTTTCTGCGTTTCAGCCTGTTGAAGAAGAGACTGCGCCCCCTGCAGGCGCTCCTCCAGTGCTGACAGCTGAGTGCTCAGGACGTCCTGGCAGTGGAGCAAGTATTCTGTGCTCAGCTGGGACATCTGCAGAAGTTTGATCAAAGCAGGGTCTATAAGACCACGGCAGTTTTGACACCGCTCACTCTCCACATTGCAGAACGTTACAGCTGTGATGAATTCCTGAAGGATGCTAACATCCACATCCCGGGCCACACGCTCTATATCTAGTGTTGAGAGACGCCTCCAGTCTACAGGTTCATGTCGTGAGCGGAAGCGAAAAGCCTGAGGATGGGGGGCAGGGATCCAGAGGTGAGGGGTGGACAGGGGCTCAGCTGCAGATGACTGGCCCAACATGGCCCAATAGTTGACACAGAAAGAGAGATGGCGATGGGGACTCTTAAACAAAGGCTGGTTGGAGAGAGAAGTTTAATAAATATATTTCTTAAGAATTTAAAAGAGTATGACACAGTATTGACAGCTTATCCTCATCTTTCTATCTTTTCTTCTTTTAATATTTTTCTTTCTCTTCTTCTCTAAGTTAAAAAACAAAAACCTGAGGTACAGAACTCAATATCAAAACTTGGGACACAAATTTCACAACATTTAATCCAATTAAATCTCCTTCTTGCTTCAAACGACTTGAGTGTATACACGTAAAATACATCAACTTTTCTCATTGAACCATTGTTCCTTTGAACCCTTTTTATACATTAATCACATTTCAATATATATATATCTACATTTATATATATAGTACATGTGAGATAGCAATCCAGCTAAAATGATTAAGCTATCAATTGAAAGGTTAAAACAAAGATGTGCACTAACAAATGCTCATGAAACTGTCCAATGAAACTTTTACAAGTCTGGGAGCTACAGAACATGATCCCCCTGCTGGTCTGTAGACAATTTTGTAATATTTGACTTTACTGGAGGCAAGAAAGCCCTTGAAATTGCTTAATTTTAATTTTAAGTTTTTGACAAGTCATCACCGGTGAATGAGTTCTCCTACTTGGATAAAAATATAATAAATTATGTAGTGTCTTCAGAAACGTGAGACAGCAGGAAGTGAAAGAGAAGAACACTGAGTGCTCGGATTGTCTGTTATTTGTGTCTCGAGTAAAAATAAATTTAACAAAATCTAAAAAAAAAAACCTTGAATTGAAATTCAAACCTGCATTATTTTCAGTTGAGAATGCTCTTTTTATCTTTTAAATAAAGTCTAAATAAAAGAGATTGATTGGATTTAATCTATAACAAAGTTAGCAGAACATAGGATCTCCATGGCAACAGTTTCTGTTAAAAAGGTTAAACCAACTTGAACTGTGAATTCTAATGAACAGTTGTTAGTCCCAAATTATATATAATGTAAAACAAAAAAGGACCATCTCCTGTATTGTTTTTTTGTACAAAGATGAGCCATTAATAAATCATCCACCATACACAATTTAATTTATAAACAACCATCAAGGGGACAAAAACTCTCATTTTAAATAATAGTATAAGTAATTGATTACCTTAAGCACTTGATGGTTCATCAGTTTTCTTCACAGTATGTTAATTTGTTTTAGCCGTAACTCAAACAGAAAGAAATGGTAAAGCTCTCTGTTTCTAGACAACCTGGCACACCTGCCTCTGTTCCTATGTGCACAAAGCTGCCATTTCTAATTGGTTTCTGGAGAGTTTTGATCAGATCAGATTCAGATCAGACATTGTTGCTCTGAGATTGCAAAATATGCAAGATAAACTAAGACACGAATACAAGCCTAGTAAGGGGTTTAACAGATTAATATTTCACATTTGATTTCTTCTTTTATTTAACCACAAAATGTAAAGGGAAGAAATAACAACAATAGCTGCGTTTTATTGCATCATTTATAGTCCTATTGCACAGAAATATAAGGCATTTTTCCCTACACCTAAAACCAAAGCTTATTTATTTGAACTGATGTTCAAAAGTAAAAAAAAAAAAACACCACGTATTTTTAAAATGCAAAACAACAACAAAACCCCCACACATTTTAGAATAAATAAATCAACAGAAAAATACCTTAAATTAACTCGAAGGCTCCATTGTTTAAGCGCTATTGTTACCACTGGTAATTGAAAGCAAGAAATAAACACTAGTCAAGTGTGTGCGCATGCGTGAGATCAACTGTCGGCCAGACCAGTAACAGAGAAAGTATGATGTTAAATAACACAGTTATATCTCACTTACTTTTGCCTCTGACACGAACAATTGAGCGCTGAGTGGATGAAACGATAGAAATGAAGCAATGCATTTCTTGCACTTGAAGCAGAAAAGAGAAAGTCAACAGCCGCCAACTGTTGCTGATGGGCGGGGCTAAAGGAGATGCGCTTGCTGTTGCCATGGAGCTTGTGTCTCGTGACTTCGAATGCCACAAGTTTCCTCTTCTAAACAAATCTAACGTTAGACCTTCTGTTTTTTTTCTATTGTTACTCTAATTTCGTCACTAGGTCGAAAAACCTCAAATAAAATTAAGTTATTTAAAATTAAACTTCACCTCCATTTCGAGTGCAAATTATCTTGCTGAAAGAGCTGGCTTTTTAATATATAGTTAATTCAAAGTATGCTTGTTCTTTAATTTAACCCCTTTAGACCTGAATAGTTTTTCAGTTTTCAGAAAAAATGCAAAAGTTGCCAAGATAGGAAAAGTTTTTGAATGAATATTTGATTTTTTTATTGAAATGTGACCTTAATTTGAAACCTTGATCCCTCTATTTCACAAACAAATCTAAAAAGTTAATGAACAATAAACTTGTATTGGAGGCAAAGTCATTAGAAGCCAAAATATCATGCCTTTCTTGTAAGATCCATTTAAATGAACTGAAGGGGTTCAAATATTCCAACAGTGATACTTCTGCATAAGCACACGATGGCGCTAAAACATAGCAACCGTTCTAAAAAAATGTAATCTTGGGAAAAATGGAACAAGCTTTAGAGCAAAATTCCCCCATGAATTTCCTGAATCACGTCTTCCCAAATTTGTAGCAATCTGTTTGTGTCGAATAAATAATTACATATAACAATGTTAAATATAAAACGACAAAACAAATCAATTGAAAAAAAAAAAACACACACTGAAAGAACAAAAGTCTATATATTTTTACAACTGTTAAATAATTTCTGATGAGATGTTTTGTACTACTTACATTTCCCCTAACACCTCCAGTCCAGGAGTAGCTTCATTCACTGTCAAGTTAATGGCTTCTTTTGTGGTGGCTTTATTTGCAAGTATCCAATCCGCCTCTCTGTTACTGCACGGATGCAGGGAGATGGGATTCTGTCATGGACCAGTCGAGATGGCATTTCAATCAGTAATAATAAGCTGCATTCTTAAATTCTCAGCTGTAAAGAATTTTATCAAATATTTTCCTGTTCATAAAACTTCAGTTATACACAAGTGATATTTGACTTGATGAATCCTAAATGTTTTAAGAAAACTGAATAAATATAATTAAATTAAGTTTTTTTGTCAAATTGTGATAGTAATATAATTTAAATAAAATTGTAATTCTGGAAATTGTGTTTAACCATTAATACTGTTTGTAATGCTTGAGTAAAAATTTTAAAGTTGAATCTATCTACTTATTAATAACTAAGTAAATCAATGAACGTTATTAATGTGTCATCTGAAACTATCATTTAAATAAATGATGTTATTTACTTGGATGAAAAACATAAAATGAATTAAATTAACAACAAAATACAACAAAACGTTACCCATTCAATATATTTTTTTTACGTTTTGATGAGAAATTCACAATAGATTCCTAACAGACATTGCTAAAGCACTATTTGGTGCCTGGAAATTCTGATAATTAAATGATAACAGGGTTTTCGTGAACACTATTACACCTCGTATGGTACTTTATATATTTTTTTATCTAATAATTCCCAAGCATAGGCGTTCCAGCAGGGTAGGCTCATTAATATTGAGTTAAACTAATTTAACTTTTCCTCCTGACCGCTGGTGGTCGCTCTATTAGTCATTTCACTTCGTTTCAGTGCGCAGAGGAACTCACATACATGTTGATGCAGACAAGGAAGGGAGAGGATAATCAGAGAGCTGAAGAGATGTGCAGCGAAGAAACCTAGAGCGTCCTGGTTCTTTGGTTATAACTCCATTCCAGCGTCCTTAACAAGACGAACTCTTGAAATGTCCTCGTTCGCTCTAGTCTACTGGGTTACCACAACCGCAACTTTACAGTGTTTTCCGTGCGCGATCACGATCTGAGCCATTATCACTGGTCCAGTAAGGGATCGATGCAAGGCTCGCGTTCACGTTTCACGGCATGAGATGTAGATAATTGTTCGATACTTTAATGGGGCTCCTGAGGATCATGATGCCACCCAAGTTCCAGCTGCTGGCTGTGATGGCGTTTGGAGTGGCGATGCTTCTAATCGAGAACCAGATCCAGAAGCTGGACGAGTCTCGAGCAAAGCTTGGTAAGACTGCAGCTCTCTTGAAGCTCTTGATCATCCTGTAGATTAGATCCGAAGACACGATAAATGCTGCTATGCATGTCTATATTCTTTTGTCTAATATTTTCGTGTCTATTAATGCATGTAAAACATGTGCATTTCTCAAGTAAATGATTTCTATTGTTTATTTATGTTGAAACAGTCATCACCAGTACATATAACACTGGAAGTCCCAGAGAGGAGCCATTCTACCTATAAAACCCACCGAGAGCCATTTGATTCTACAGCTTTCTGTTAGCTATTCGCTTTTTCCCATTTCTAGAGTTTCTATTTATAGTCCACAACAAATTTAACTTGTTAACTACCAACTTTGTTATTATATTAATTATTTAACAATCAGATTAATCGGAAAAATAATCAGTTAACTTGATAAATCGATTACCAAAAAATTTGTTAGTTGCAGCTCTAATCAACACACGTTTTTGTCTTTGCTGCTGAGATCAATTGCTAAAACTAGCACACAATAAAAAATGTTTATGCACATTTATAAATGAAAATAAAAATGTCTGAGGCATTTCAAGGAAACTTGTGTTTCACTTTGCCATCTTAGGAAGAGACCAATGCTTGTTTTTTTTGTCTTTTGCTGAGATTTATTGCTAAAAAATAGTACACAGTAAAATAAAATAAAAAAACATGTTTAAACATATATACAAATAACAATACAAATTTCTATTTGTAGTATTGTTTCTCTATTTGTAGCTGTCAAGTCAGTAGCAATGTAGAACTGGGCAATCGAAATCTCTGCTTGCTTTACATGAAAGATCCTCATCTACACCCTCATTCCTTCACACCTACTCCCCTGCAGAGTCCTCAGGTAATGACCAAATTTATATGTGAAAAGATGCTAAAAATGAGCAAGATTAGCTACCTGTTAGCTAAGAGAGGCCTAGAAAAGTTTGGGACTTCTAGTGTTAAGAACTGTCCCCTTTTTAGATTAAAAACAAAACAAAGCCTTTTAATGGTTGATTACATTTGATTATCGATGATTACATTTGATCAGAGTAGGAATGGTGGATTTGGGTAAACATGTTCTGTTATTGGTTTGTTTGTATGTGAGTATTTTATTCAACTTCTTTTAGACCTGCTCTTGATTTTCATCTTTACAAAAATACCAAAATATGAGTAGGGACCTTTAATAGAATATATTTATTTCATGTTTCTTACGTTTGACTTAACCTACAGCCGATTCAATTATAAAGAAGACAAATGCAAAAAATCTAAAATTTAGTAGTTTAGGGTATATATTTAGGGTCTGTAAAAATCGAAGTTTATTTTTCCTGAACCATTTTGTAAAAAAAAAACTAAATTTTTACCTAAAAAATCTGCTAGCTTTTTTGGGTTACTTTGATGGAAGTATGAGCAAAGTTGTGTACTTCTTTACATCCCAAAACTTTGCAGATCTTCGCAGCTAGGGTTATTCATGATCAAAATAGAGGTCCATTGTGTCTACAGCCTTACGTAAAGAGGTGGACGCGAAGAGGTATGGTAGTGAATGGAAGGTACTTAAAGATGCTGACGTCATTTATGGTGAGTTTTAAGCATGGCTCATTCTCAGGGGTATAACACACTTTTTGTGATTAAAATAAAATCCTGAATGGATTTTAATCATTCTAGGGGGATTTACACAGACAGCAATGAGACCTTTCTGTCTCAGCTGGATAGTTTTGATTTTCATCTTAGGTCTCCTTTAACATCTTAGTTTGTGTGATTCAGGTTGTCCAAATTCATTCCAGAAACGCTCTTTCAAGTCCAAGGAAGGGAAGGAGAAAGATGACCAAAGTCGTGGTCAAATTGAGTTTCTTTGAAAGTGGTGTGAGAGGTCAAGTGATTCTTCTCTTCGATAGAACGCTGGCTTGTGAATAATAATGAGATGCTAAAGAGTTATTTATAAATGTTTGTGAAGTGATTTGTCGCAGTTGGGGTATTTAATTTTAAACCTGAAGTAGAAGAAAAACAATAACTTATCCATCAATACCTAAATGTAATTAGCCGCTTATAACTCTCTCATTATCTAACAAAGTTTAACTATTTCATCACCCTTTGTTCATGACGCTCAACTATGTTGTAACCCTCTGATAATGACTTTGGTCGAATGCTGATATATGCTGTAGTTCTATGTTTTGAATCATAGACAAGCTGTCTTATTCTCTCAGTTTGGCTCACATATTTCTGCAGTATTTAAATCTTTTCATCTAAATTATATATTCAACAGTAATAATGCATCTGAGATGCATACAAGTGTTAGCTGCTGTTGCTGATGTTGCTGATGAGTTGCATAAAGCTCTGAGGTTGATAATCACAGCTCACACTTTCAGTGACCCAGAACGCCGTGGTTTCTGCCTCGCTGATTCATTCACGCATTAGTGTAGGAGAACTACTGAAGTGTGTCCTGCACCAGGAGAATGGGTCTAGAAGAAACCCCGCTGTAGGTCAGAGAAGATTACTGAACAGGAGATTGGAAAGTGTGTACCTTGTTTGAACTTCGTCTGTCTCATATGTGTATTCAAATGTTGAAAATGTGATAATCCCAATGATAGGAGTGCTAAACTTGACTGTTTTTTTCAGTCACTTCAGTTTACTTTTGGGGGAAAAAGATCAGAGTTTTAAGGGCACTTCAGTAATTATGGATGTTGGCGCTCAGTTTAGTTTTTCTGCCTGGATAAAGGTGCATCAGCATTAATGGATGGTGTGTAAATGGACTTTGTTGAAGGGAATAAACACTAAACCCTAAACAGTATGTTTTTTTTTGTGGAAAATAATTCTAAAGTGCTATGTTGGCAAACGTTGAACACATTTATTTTCTCTAAAATTAGCTTTTTAATTAAGTTTAACATCACCTGGATTTTTAAAAATCAATTTGATATTATTATTATTGTATGTAATATATTACATGATCTACTAATATGATTTTCTTTTTGTTTATTTTATTCATTTCAATGAAGGCTGTGAGTATATTCATTATATTAACATTATAAATAATCTCAAATATTAAATACTTCTCAATGGTTGAGAACGGCTCTATAGTTATAGAGTAAACAAACCATTCGCCTTACACCATGAAATATACAGAAACCTTAAAGCCTAATGACATCCTATCATAAACTGACAGGGAGCATTTATATACCACCTTTAAAGTAAATGAATGAACGTGGCACGTCTGTCATCAGCAAATGATGCTGTCATTTTTAGGATTGAGTCCAGTTGGTGTATTATGGATAAAGAAATATTAATCACAAGGCCACAGAGTGGAGAGTTAATTAAATAGAAAGCAATGCTTCCATTCAGATCCTGTGATGGCAGTTTTTCAAGGCTTTAGTTGTCAGGACTGCCAGATGAGTGAAATCTGATTTGGCCCGTGCAGGCTCTGGATTTCTAGATTTATAGACTGTGCACTATATGCTTATTAGGTTGTCTCACATGACGCGCTTCATTAGATGATGGAAACCCTCAGCTTTGCCTCCTATTCTACTAAGTTACAAGCATCACTGCTGAGCTATAAATCTCCTGCTCTGTTGTTGCCAACTGATCTCTTATTGGCTTTAATCTTAAGCTGAAGAGGACTATACAACCTCAGTTTGTACCTCTAGCATTATACAAGCCATAGAGAGAAATTAAAAGAAGACTGCATTTGAGTATTGGGTTAGAATAGATCATCAAAAGGAGAGATGAAGGAGGCAGATTTCCAAAAGTGATTTTTATGTCATTTCCAAGCAGGGGCTTGATAGACTTCAAGAGATGCATGCAACACTCTTTGGTAAACACATGAAATTTGTTAAGTGAAGGCTTTCATATGTCGTGTTGAAAAAAAAATGTATGTGATGGCAGCGTTTAGCATGATTCAAGCTCTTTCATAAGATGTCAAAATCCATCACAGATGACTGAAAGCAGCTGCATATCTTTAACTACATCTCTGCCATTTCTTATTTTTGTGTTTTTTTTTGGGGGGCGTCTCTCTGTTTTTTCACTGTTTTTGTGACTTCAGCTTTTAGACAGAGGTATGTGATGATGGTGCAAATGGCACAGATGTTTGATGCCTTCGGCTTAATTACATCTAATAAAACATTGCTTGCACACGGTGCTATTTTTGTTTACCGTTCTTTTCCCATCTTTGTCGTATTCATCATCAAAGCCGAAATGTCCCCAAACCATGGATTTAAAAATGTACTGTGCCTCTTCACATCCCTGCCTCTGATCTGCTGACCATGGTTAGAGTAAAAAACAAAACACAGAAATACGATACGTTCTGGCCCTTTAACTGTAGCGCTTGTTCATTAGATATTTACACAAGGAAGCAGTTCATTAATTGGATATTTTTTCGCTGATCGACATTTCTCTGACATATTCATGTGCACATATCCAATGAGGAACCGGAAAACCATGGTTCACGTGTGAGTATTGATTCTGAGGACGACAAACCAACATAACAAACGCTTTGCTATTAAACGGAATATTCCCACACTTCCCTTTTTATTACACACGTCCCTAGTTCATCACATGTCTAATTGTTACCCTTCTTTTGGTGACTTTTAATATAAATATTGTTTTTTTAGGATATGTATTCTTTAAGTTTTTGACAAAAGAGCACATGAATAGTAATTCATATATGCATATTGAGATGCATTTTTTAAGCCTTCGAAGATGTGCATGAAAATGAATGGTGTCCTCTGTTTTTGAATAGAACTCACTTTTGATAGAAGAATGATGTCGACACTCTGAGAGCAAATCTGAAAAGCGAAAATCTAAAAGAGGCCAGTTGGGAAACAGCTGAAAAGATTTTTTTTTTCAATTAGCCTCCCCTCTACTCCTCATCATTATCTAAAGAGTGCTGTGGCTCTTGTTCTTGGGTGGATTCCCTGTTCAACCTGCGGGTCTCCTTGGCAAAGCTCTGTCTACAGAACCCAAAGAAGGAGAAAGGGAAAGAAAGATTGACAGCTGCCTCTCATTTTACTCTGAACTAGTTTGTTGTTTTTAAGAGAGGCCAATTTAACAATTTCAAAAGACTCAAGGGGTGGAGGTGGGAGTGCAAGGGGGCTTTGGCAAAATGTTCCCACTTCACCGAATTTTTTTTACTTCTTAAATAAGTTTACTAGTTAATATAGCGTTTCATTTTTAAGAAGTGGTTCAAATGCCTGGCAGCATAATGCTTATCAGAATGTTTTAATCTCAGAATATTATTTGTGTTCAGAAATTATCAATTGGCTTCATACTGTAAGTTATTTGCTTGACATCTACTTTCTCTTTGTGAATATATTGTAATTATCCTTCCTGTTGAAATCCTTAATTATTCAGTCTCTCTAAATGTTTATTGTTTGTTTATTTGGTAATAATTGCCACAGCATGCCCGTCTTTATGTATAATTGATGCACACAAAGCTATTTGTCTACTGTGCACAACACTAAAAGTCACGTACCATTAATACAATCTTCAAAGCAGTTTTCTCTGTGGTGGTCCACTTATCAGTGGTCCCCATAAAGAAATCTAACTGTAGTCTCCTTCAGGGCAGAAATTAATTATCCTTAATATGACCAAATGAGACTTGCAGAATATTAATAGATGTGCTTCTAACCCAAGAATAGTTGCTTGTCTGCAATCATTCATTTTCAGCCACTCTGGATCCCTGAACCAGAGTCTTTTCAAATATGAACATTGACTTCTCCATCACTAAGGACACTCCAATGGTTACTGCTGTATTGTTAAAGGCTTTTAATAATTGATCTTAGAACCGTATCTGTAAGAATTGAAATGGTTTTTCTTGTGTGGTAATTCCATTTCTTTGGGTTTGTAGATTACACTACTGTAAGGAACTGAACTATTCCTGAGTGATCATGCTTGAGACGGCCTGGCCATTTGCTTTGAGCACCAGGAACCAACAGAGATGGCCACCCTTTTCAGATGTATATTTTGCAGAGGGCACAGATTGAGCGGAGATGCCGCTCACATGATTATGTAAACTAAGAAGACGAGCTGTTCTTTAGTAACAGAACCGAGAGTGATCACAGAGCCTGACTCGAACATTAATGACAATACATCTAGCCAAGAGACTGGGTCGGGGTGCCGAGTGATCAATGCCCCACTGTGTATTGAATCTACATATGAGTTGATTTAATTGCTTTGCACCATTTAATCTCTCACCATTCTCTCAGTGAACCAATCACACACACAAGTAACTTTTAAATTAAAGGGTTTTCGCCAGAAGGACAGCCTTCCAAAGTCAAAGAACCAATCAGTGTAAATGATGTAATTTTATATCGATATCTCGGGTATTTAAAGGGACTTTTCCCGAAGCTCGAGGAGTCTCTGCAACCAGAGCTCCCGCACCAGGTCATGTGGTGCGCAGCCTCTCTCTATGATCAGGTAAATAATGATTAAGTTTTCTCCTTGTTATTTGGTCTGTCAGAATGCATTTGGTTGGAACTTTAAATTGTACTGAACTGAATGTATTTGATGATTGCATTTTAACTGGAGTTGGATTTGTTTATGATTTGCCTGGTTAATAAATTGACATAATCGTTTGTTTTGAAGTTTGTCCAGAAATCATTATTTATCATTACTTCTGATGTATCGTTTCTGTTACCTGGAGTGACATCGCACAGATAGTTGTATTGTTCATTGTTTGTATCCGGATGCAGTTACCTGGAGCTAAAAGTTCAGATTAGTGAAGAAGACTTTTGTTATATTCAGATATTCTGATCAGTAAGAGCGCGTCTGATCAACGCATTCTCTGTATGAATTATACTGCAACTCCTAAGTTTTCATAATTCCTATTTGCGCGGCTCTTGCCCGTTGGGAACTCAACTCCGGAATGAGAAGTCCCAAGAAGCGACTGCATATTTGTGAATCCCTTGAACGATTATAATACACTTCTGAGACGGCTCTTGATCGTCGAAGGCTTATGAAAAATTGAGACCTTTGGAAAGCGACAGAATTCAGAACCTTAAGATATGAACAAATAACGATAAGAGGCAAATTTTAACCCTCCGGTCGTGTTCGCATTCAGCCCCCTACTTTAGTGTTCCCGGTCAAAATTGACCGGTCTGTTTTAACTGCTCTTAAATTAGCACACACAAAAAATTTCACCACCAATTTTTTTTATTAAACATTCTTTAGTTGAGAACAACATTTAAAAGTAGTGTCTAACAACAATTTGTAGATGTAAACATTAAATAACATCAGTGAAAATACAATTGGGCACTGAAAATGAACTACAAAATGAACATATAATACAAAAAATAAATGGAAAACCAAACACCAAACTCAACAGGGGGTGTGTGTGTGTGTGTGTGTGTGCGTGTGTGTGTGTGTGTGTGTGTGTGTGTTTGTGTGTGTATTCATTCCCTCAATGGACTCTGGTAAAAAGAGTTGGAAGCTGGACTTGATGTCATCCACACGAGATGCTGCATAACGCGTTGGTCCTGGTGTCATCTTTATGATGTTTTCCACTCTCGCTCTACCTCCTCGGTCCTGGGGGAATGATGACCAGAGCAAGTGTCCACTTTTGGACTGAAATGTTTCCTCAGGTGCCTGTTCTTCAGGTGCCTCTCCCTCTCCATCTGTTGACTGGTCAGTCTCCTCAGAGTCTGGTTCAAAATCTGTGATGTCTTCCAATTCCGAGACATCCTCCTCTATCTCTGGTTCAATTTCAGTGCCCTCTTCATCATGCCCAAGAACCTGGACCAGAACCTCTTCCACAGAAAAACGCTTCAGTCGTCTACTCATTGTGCTCAGAGTAAAAGGAATGCAAGGCAAACATCGAGCTATATATAGTATGGGGTTGTGTAAAAATGATACATTGATTTGTCTGGAAGGTGTGGTTCACGTGTGATAGGTACAGAAGCGTGGGAAAGAAATGGGTTCACATAATAGACACCTGTCTAGTCTGTGTAAACATATGATACATTGTATCATTAGGAAGTTGGTTCACGTGAGAGGATCAGCACATAAGCAGAAAGACATGTGTACCCACAAAAGACATTGTGTGTGTGTGTGTGTGTGTGTGTGTGAGAGAGTGTGTGAGTGAGCTGGGGCAGTGTGTATGGGGATGTTTTCTGTATGTTGAATGAATTTACTCTGGATACCCATTCATTTCCTATGACGGTCACTTTTGACCGGGAACACCGCAGGTGTAACAATGTTGATTAAAACACTCAAAATGGAATGAAATAGGTGATCATCACTTTTATATGTTCAAGTACACAGTGTGAAGGATATCATAAGGTCTTGAGGTAATCAGATGTAAAACATAATATTTATGAGTATTATAAGTTGTAAAATGGTCAGATTTGACCCGAACACGACAGGAGGGTTAAGGATCATTATGTCCTCCTAAAGTAATATAATTTACCGAAGAAACTAATATAATGAGAGAAGGAGAAAATAACATGACCATAATTTAATCATTTTAATGGAGTCAGATTTAAAGGTTTTATTGGTTATATCCAAATTTTAAACATCATTACGTAGTTAGCGCGTTTGTTTTTTTTTGTGTATTTCTTTGTTCTCGCCCTGTTCATCCAGCAGAGAGTAGCAGCACGCAAAACCACCTTCCCGCCACCTTTGATTCCGTCTTTGGGCAAAGGAATGGCGCCTTACAAGTCTTCCAAAGTCAAAGAACCAATCAGTGTAAATGATGTAATTTTATATCGATATCTCGGGTATTTAAAGGGACTTTTCCCGAAGCTCGAGGAGTCTCTGCAACCAGAGCTCCCGCACCAGGTCATGTGGTGCGCAGCCTCTCTCTATGATCAGGTAAATAATGATTAAGTTTTCTCCTTGTTATTTGGTCTGTCAGAATGCATTTGGTTGGAACTTTAAATTGTACTGAACTGAATGTATTTGATGATTGCATTTTAACTGGAGTTGGATTTGTTTATGATTTGCCTGGTTAATAAATTGACATAATCGTTTGTTTTGAAGTTTGTCCAGAAATCATTATTTATCATTACTTCTGATGTATCGTTTCTGTTACCTGGAGTGACATCGCACAGATAGTTGTATTGTTCATTGTTTGTATCCGGATGCAGTTACCTGGAGCTAAAAGTTCAGATTAGTGAAGAAGACTTTTGTTATATTCAGATATTCTGATCAGTAAGAGCGCGTCTGATCAACGCATTCTCTGTATGAATTATACTGCAACTCCTAAGTTTTCATAATTCCTATTTGCGCGGCTCTTGCCCGTTGGGAACTCAACTCCGGAATGAGAAGTCCCAAGAAGCGACTGCATATTTGTGAATCCCTTGAACGATTATAATACACTTCTGAGACGGCTCTTGATCGTCGAAGGCTTATGAAAAATTGAGACCTTTGGAAAGCGACAGAATTCAGAACCTTAAGATATGAACAAATAACGATAAGAGGCAAATTTTAAGGATCATTATGTCCTCCTAAAGTAATATAATTTACCGAAGAAACTAATATAATGAGAGAAGGAGAAAATAACATGACCATAATTTAATCATTTTAATGGAGTCAGATTTAAAGGTTTTATTGGTTATATCCAAATTTCAAACATCATTACGCAGTTAGCGCGTTTGTTTTTTTTTGTGTATTTCTTTGTTCTCGCCCTGTTCATCCAGCAGAGAGTAGCAGCACGCAAAACCACCTTCCCGCCACCTTTGATTACGTCTTTGGGCAAAGGAATGGCGCCTTACAAGTGGTGACCCCGAAACGTGTACTTCTAAACAGTGAAGTTTGCTCTTAAAAGCTGGCGCCATTTTCAACTCTACTTCTCCAAGGAAATGAGGTTTGAAGATCTCATACATTGTCTACATCTCCCATTGGTGAGTTTTTTCTTTTCTCAAACCTTCTCAGAAGAGTAAGGAAAAGATCAGTTCTTACACATTTGTAGAATGGGCCGGTATGCCCTTGGCTAAATCAGAGACCGTAAAATCTGATTGGTAACTTATGGGGAAACATGAGTTTGCAGGGTGAGAGCAGAGATTGTGAATTGTTCTAAAAGAAAAACATGAACGTATTTTTTTGCGTTTACTAACGTTATATACGTTACTAGCGTAAACTAACGTGTTTTTGAGAACTAAAAGCGAGCAGTCTAAACCATCCTTTGGAGCAATAATGAGATAAAATACTCGCTGCTCTGGTTTATCCGCATTAACGCGTCCAAAAAGACATTAGAAGCTAAAATTGAACACACCAGCCAACATCCGTTAAGATGGGGCAAATTAATTCAACTAAATTGCGCAACCTCAGAGCGAAAACGAAAGCTCTCGAGTACGAGAAGCACGCGAAGCAACAGCGCGTACCAGCGAGCTCCACAGAGCCCTGAAAACGCTTCGTCCGCTGAAACACAGCGAAAGTCTTATGTCTCCGTTCTGAAAACAGTGGTCAATGAGAACAACGAACTGACCACAATCAACTGTGCATTAACAGACGACACTTATTCTGAGGTCTTAAAAATAATGCCGGAAGATAAGTTGTCCCAGCCGCCCGGAGAAGAGCTAATGCTACAATTTAACGGTGTTGTTAGAAGGCTCTGTTGAGAAAACAACACCGCTGCACACACGCTGCTTTTCTGGACAACAGTCGCCATCGGTTGATGAAGTCCTTAGTTCGAAATGCTGGGAAGATATCTTTCTCACTGTGAGGCTGGGGTGCACACCAACTTTCACGGGAGGGATGGAAATTTCTGCATATTTGAATAGAGGACAAAAATCTTCTTGAGTGCGACTGAGTCTGTGAAGAGAACAGCGATTATCTAACCCCCAAACAGCTAAAGAAAGCAAAGACATTTCAAACAAGTTTGATATCGATAGCGGTAAAAAAAAAAAAAAAGAGGGACGGATTTGTGTTCATTCACAGAAAAACACTCTATGTTTACCACGATCGATCCCAAACTCAAACATTAAGAAATAACCAGCTGTGATTATTATAAAAGGCTATTTTTAATAACTACAATTGAATACAATAATTGAATAAGTCTAGAGCATGAATTTTGAACTCAAATTCTCAGAGCAAAGCAAAAAACATTTTTTGATTATTATTTTTCACAAATTGAAGCTCTAAATTCCTATAAATTAAAATACTTAGACCCAAACTGAGTAGACTGAAAAACTTGCTCAGAATTAAATTTTTAGCTCACTAAGAGTCCAACAGAGGATCTTGTTAACTTACAATGAATGCTCTTTATAAAATATCAGTACTTAAAGTTTAACGAATGAGGGTCGCCCAACTTTAGTGCAACCTCTGAAATACATCAAAGAGTTATTAAGTTGTACGTAGCAAACTACGGGTGATCAAATTAACCTCTGATCTAAAACGATTAAGTTGTACGTAGGAAACTACGGGTGATCAAATTAACCTCTGATCTAAAACGATTAAGTTGTACGTAGGAAACTACGGGTGATCAAATTAACCTCTGATTACTTTGAAGATGATATTCAAGTTGCCCATAGTTGCTTTGACCAGTATAGCAAAATTCTAAATTAAATATGTTTCATTTGTAAGTCAGGAAAGAGAATTTTGTTGGACAATAATGAGATAAAAAAAACTCCCCAGAACCTACATGCATACTTACATGGAATTTAACTTAAATGGGCCTTTACATACTTCATGCACACTTCTAAAGTGGCCCTCTGTTTTAAAACAGTTTCCAAAATTACAATACAATTATAAAATTTCTTCCTCGTTGAGTATGCTTAAAATGAACACATAGTCACAGTTAAATACAAACACATAGACTTTGAAACACTTTTCTGTTTGACACATAGATCAAAAGGAACAAAGTGAGTGTTTCTTCCACAATTGTTCAATTCTTGAACAGATACTCTTACTTTGAAAACTTTGAGATTTTTTTTCAAATTAGAGAAATTTCAACATTCACAATTTTAAACTGAAAATCTCAAGATTAACCTGTGAGACTAAAACCTCACAGTCTTTAATCTCTCTATCTCTCTCTTTCTCTCTCTCTCTCTCTATCTCTCTCACCCAAAGGCTGTCACATTTTTCATTTTTAGCAAAAAAAAACCTATCCTGCTTTAGAAAATAGTGCAATAAGTTTCTTGAACCACCTGTGGTTACCTTTTGGGAAATTCTTAAGTTAAGACCCTTTATACAATCCTTGATTATAACCTACAGAGCTCTGGATTTGTAATTAATGTGATCACAATTTTATAATCACTAAAGTGGCATTGAAACAATGTGCAGATATAGTAGTATATGATTCATATACAGCATGATTCAGTGTGCGGGTAAACTGCCATTAAATGTCAACAGAAATATCACTTTGATGATTGTGAATGTAAGGTGATTAAAACTTATTAGAGGTCTATTGCGCTATTGTTTTAACAACCTGTACTGTGGATCTCTGACTGTCCTCTCCTTTGGGCAGCTCAGACCAAACAGTCAGAATGTTTCAGAGAGCTTTCATGGAAAATCCAAATGGTGTACTAGAAATTACTGATACTGGGTATAATTACTATGCTGTGATTTATGATTTGTGGTCATAATTTTCCACTCATTCATCCAGATCAAGTGTATGTAAAGTCTACATAAATACAACTAAAAGGTTCAATGGTGAGAGATCAATGGTGAGAGATCAGATAATCAAGTGGGACAACTTAGTGGCCTACATGTCTTTAAAGGTTCTAAAATGTATTCATTAATTGAACTGATTGATATTTCCTTTGCCTGTAACACGCTATCAGGCCGTATCTTCGAATGACAACAAATCAATCAATGTACAATCAATATATGGACATTCAAATGCTACCTAGGTTTCTTATACTCAATGATGTATTGGTGAGATGAATTCCTTTTTGTGTGAAGTTTGACATGTGCTTGTAACCCTTCATTCAATGAAGGAACACAGGATTCAGAGGACAATGAACTTAACCAAAGGATTACTTCCATCTTGTTTAGGACCAGGTGAAATATATACCTGGCGAGTTTTTTCTACTTGCTCAGCTTTGAATGTTTGCATTTCCATATTTGCTTTGTACCAAAGGAATACTTCGGGACACTGTCAGATCACTGAGGACGTTGACCAACACTGTCCCTGGCATTAGTTCACGCCATGTGCCAGTTCTGCAATGCCTTTAATAATGAGAATGTAGCGCAGGTGCCACTCTCCAGGGCAGGTGTCTTCCCAGCATCATGAGACCACAGAGGGATACATCATCCTAGCTCCAGAGGTGGCCCCAAAACAGCTCCATCCAATAATACCAGCTCTAGAAGCGGCTCAAAGCAGCTCCGGCCAGTTCTCAGTCCAGCTCCAGAAGTGGACTCCAGATCCAGCGATGATCCATCCATGACACCAGAGGGCCCAACGAGAAACAGTTCCTGAGGCCGTTGGACACGGGTTTCAGAGATGAGCTCCAGACACCCATAACGGCTCGTCTCCCCGTACCTGCTGGGTCCCTTGCTGATGTCATCGGCTCATCCATGACTGCTGCTGACCTCCTCCATCCAAGCACGGGTTTCAGAGACAAAGTTCCAGACATCTACACCAGCGAGTCTCCCAGTACCTGCTGCCGAAACCCATGGCAGCTTCTGATCTCCACAGGCCATTCTTCAGTGTGTACACAAAGGGCTTTCAACGTCTCCCTGTGCCTGCCGGATTGCTTGCTGACATCAACCGCTTCTCTATGGCTGCTAATAATCACCACAGGCCATTCCTTCATCATCCACTGAGCAACCTGTATCATCATATGTTGGCCATACCTCCAGAAGCTTCCGCTCCATCACCTATGGGGTGCCCTACATCGACCCCATGTACACCATCCTCAGACACCTGACCCTCTTCCCTGAGCAACAACTAACTCCATCTCCCCTTCTGCAACACTTCCCAACTGGCACCTGTGCACGCATTACTTCCAAACCAAGACACAATCCCCTGTGGCCTTCTCGCGCGATCAAAAGGGGTCGTCTGTAAGGAACTGAACTATTCCTGAGTGATCATGCTTGAGACGGCCTGGCCATTTGCTTTGAGCACCAGGAACCAACAGAGATGGCCACCCTTTTCAGATGTATATTTTGCAGAGGGCACAGATTGAGCGGAGATGCCGCTCACATGATTATGTAAACTAAGAAGACGAGCTGTTCTTTAGTAACAGAACCGAGAGTGATCACAGAGCCTGACTCGAACATTAATGACAATACATCTAGCCAAGAGACTGGGTCGGGGTGCCGAGTGATCAACGCCCCACTGTGTATTGAATCTACATATGAGTTGATTTAATTGCTTTGCACCATTTAATCTCTCACCATTCTCTCAGTGAACCAATCACACACACAAGTAACTTTTAAATTAAAGGGTTTTCACAGAAGGACAGCCTTCCAAAGTCAAAGAACCAATCAGTGTAAATGATGTAATTTTATATCGATATCTCGGGTATTTAAAGGGACTTTTCCCGAAGCTCGAGGAGTCTCTGCAACCAGAGCTCCCGCACCAGGTCATGTGGTGCGCAGCCTCTCTCTATGATCAGGTAAATAATGATTAAGTTTTCTCCTTGTTATTTGGTCTGTCAGAATGCATTTGGTTGGAACTTTAAATTGTACTGAACTGAATGTATTTGATGATTGCATTTTAACTGGAGTTGGATTTGTTTATGATTTGCCTGGTTAATAAATTGACATAATCGTTTGTTTTGAAGTTTGTCCAGAAATCATTATTTATCATTACTTCTGATGTATCGTTTCTGTTACCTGGAGTGACATCGCACAGATAGTTGTATTGTTCATTGTTTGTATCCGGATGCAGTTACCTGGAGCTAAAAGTTCAGATTAGTGAAGAAGACTTTTGTTATATTCAGATATTCTGATCAGTAAGAGCGCGTCTGATCAACGCATTCTCTGTATGAATTATACTGCAACTCCTAAGTTTTCATAATTCCTATTTGCGCGGCTCTTGCCCGTTGGGAACTCAACTCCGGAATGAGAAGTCCCAAGAAGCGACTGCATATTTGTGAATCCCTTGAACGATTATAATACACTTCTGAGACGGCTCTTGATCGTCGAAGGCTTATGAAAAATTGAGACCTTTGGAAAGCGACAGAATTCAGAACCTTAAGATATGAACAAATAACGATAAGAGGCAAATTTTAAGGATCATTATGTCCTCCTAAAGTAATATAATTTACCGAAGAAACTAATATAATGAGAGAAGGAGAAAATAACATGACCATAATTTAATCATTTTAATGGAGTCAGATTTAAAGGTTTTATTGGTTATATCCAAATTTTAAACATCATTACGTAGTTAGCGCGTTTGTTTTTTTTTGTGTATTTCTTTGTTCTCGCCCTGTTCATCCAGCAGAGAGTAGCAGCACGCAAAACCACCTTCCCGCCACCTTTGATTCCGTCTTTGGGCAAAGGAATGGCGCCTTACACTACATTAGAGTGAAATTTCCCTCAATATTCAAGCATGTTAACTTGTGTTGATTCTGTATATATTTTTAGAACCTATTTTAAAACTGTTGCACTTGTTTTACAATTTATATTTCCCTTGCACAAATGAATGTACCCAAACTATTGTTGTGTCTAGAGAAAGTCTTAGTAGATCAGGAGTGTCCAAACTTGGTCCTGGAGGGCAACAGCCCTACAGAGGTTCACTTCAACCAACAAATAAAACACAAGATCACAGTTATCGAGGCCCTCTTTGCTTGTTTGAAGCCAGATTTTTGTGAATACTAGCAAGAGTTGCAATCAAAAATGTGCTGGACTTTAGCCCTTCAATACTGACTTTGGACGCTTCTGTATTATAAAACTATATTATATTACTATAAAGCCATCTGTTAAACTCATAAAGGTAAATTTACATTAATTTACATTAAACTTATTAAAAGTAAGTAAAATGAAATTTTAATAAATACTCAGGCTTTTAGATAGAAATTTTTGCTTTTTGTCAACTGTGCATGAACAAACACATGTGTAACACTGAAAGTTATAATAATCATGAATATAAGCACTACAATAGCTGTGCATTTACTTTCAAGTAAGTACAGATTGTAAGTACAGATGTACTGTCATGCCATTTTAATCCAGAACACATATGACCGCTGCTCCGAATATGTGTACCGTATTTGGCAAGGGGGGGTGACAAACTGTTCACACTTCACCAACTTTTTTACTTCTTAAATAAGTGTACCAGTTAATATAGTGTCTCATTTTATAGAAGTGCTTCAAATGCCTTGCAGTATAATGCTTAACAGAATATGTGTACCGGTATTTGGCAAGGGGGCTTTGGCAAAATGTTCACACTTCACCAACTTTTTTACTTCTTAAATAAGTGTACCAGTTAATATAGTGTTTCATTTTATAGAAGTGGTTCAAATGCCTTACCCAAATATGTTGTACCTAGCAGTTCTAGACAGGGCACAAGCTCTTTACCGCCCGATAGCCAGCGCACCTCCATGTGTAGCAGGAGAGTTTGTTAAATTTTGGCAGTTTGTAACTGTTTGGTTCGAGTGAGCATAACAAATTGTGAATAACGAAGCTAATAACCCCGTATTTTTCTATCTCGACCCTCATCTGCTCCCGCACCCCCCTTGTGAACTCTGGGGACACCAGGTTGGGAGCGTGGTTAAAAAAAATAAAATCTTGGACCACAGGAAATCACTAAAATGATCCTAAAATGCTATAAAGACTAGATCAGTCCTGTAGATGGCAGACGTCTTCTCAACCCTGAAGTTAAATTGGCCAAAAATAATAGACATCGCTGACAAAAATACAAATTTATCCACTATTCTTTACCAACAATGATCTCTCTCGTGTCAGCAACACTTATTGCATATTTTTATAGTTTAGTACATCAACCCAGTTCTTTGCTAAATCCACCATTTTACTTGGGGCTTTTGTAAACAAATAACCCTCAAATAGCAAACTTTTTCATTAAACGTCAACTTGCCAAAACATCCTGCTTATGCTGAAATTGCGTTTTCAAAATTACTGTATACGTGTGGACAGGTTTAAAGGTAACTAGTATAACACAGTTGGTCCATTGACTATGTAATGTCAGCTGCTGTGTATCAGCAGTTTATTTTCTTTGCAGCGGTTTGTGGTGTGAAAGTATTGATCTGCTTGTGAGCTCTGAGATGATTTTAGAGATAGAGACTGGCCTGAGATTCTGTAGATAATGGCAGCTCTTTGTTCATCAGCTGGTTGAGAAGAATTTCTCACTTTGAATGGCACAGCTCGCTTTACACGGACTGGAAAAGGGTAAAAGTTGTGCTGAATCATTATCACAGAAGGCTTGTCATGAATTATTCATTCCTTTCACACCTCACACTCCCACACTGCTATTGGCACAAAAGACCAGCTGTAGTATATCTTTAGTCTTCTCAAATTTTATCCAAGTGCAACTATTGATAGCATTGTGATGTGCTCAAAAATCAATTTTTAACAGTAGCTACACATTTCTCAATTTTAGATGGATTTAATTAAAGCAACCTAAAGAGCAATGATGACTTTGATGTATCTTTTACCTCCTCCAGCTCATATGACCAGCTTCATCTGAACCTACTGAGATCAAAGTTATCACCGCATGCTTTGATCTCAATCTTTGCTTTTTGAAAGCTCTTCTATAATCCATAGTTTTATGTTTCTCCTTAAATTTGTTTTAGCATAGATTGTTGTAATGTAGGATGTATGTGTCATCAAGCCCTCTATTGAATTGAATGGTAAAGAAGGCTCTGATGAGATTGTGCACACTATAAAACATATGAGTTTGAATTGATTGAAAAGAAACTGTATGAAGAATCTGTTGATCCTGCAAAACGTGTGTTGAGACATATACAGACATACTGTATAAAAAGGCAGCAAATCTGAAAGCTCATTGTTCTTTGCCAGAACCAACACCTACATTCTCCAATTTTTATGTGCGCCGGAAAGCCCAGTTCGGATTTTATTTTGTTGTGGCTATACAAATAGAGTTTTGCCATCCTTTACCTTAGTTTTGTACTTTTATAATTTATGTTAATACATTTAAGTTAGAACTTTCTCTTGCTTTGTGGACATTGGACTTTATTTCTACAACAGTGTTGGTGAGATGCTTTTTAATAGTTTATAAGATTAAAATATTACTTGATCCAGACTTTGGAAACCTCCATATGAAACATAATTGCGGGGTCAGGAGTAAGGAACTTACTGCTTGGGGTCAGAGAACTGCTGGAAGCTAACTAGGAAAGTTGACATTTTCAAAATAATATGAAAAGTTAATTTAGCTCAGGGGAAGCACAGTGCAGAAGTGGTTTGTTCTCACTCTCAGCTTGAATGTTTTCAGGTGGAGTCAGTTTAGGATCCAATGGAGCCTTGTTTTTCTTCCCATGATTGTTCCAGACAATAAATACAAAACTGAGCTTGTGTTTCTAAATTGACCATGTGAGAGAATAGATGAGTCCGTATCCAGAGTATTTGTTTTCCTAAGGTAAACAGCGATTAGCGTCAAGAAAATACAGACCATTACAAGCCCTTAATAGATGGAATATTGCATTTTTATTTATTACATCTTTAATGTCATAAGACACTTTGAAATGTGGACAGAATGAGACAGTTTGGAACAACAGATACATGATGCATTTACATTGTAGCTCAATGTTGTTGGACAAGGAAGTGTTTCTGTAAACTTTATATTAATACCTCCTTCCCAAGAGAGACCCCATAATTACTTTTTCACACAACCCATGTGAGGTCTACGACACTGCCAAGGTGTCACAATGCACAGCATCCATTAGCAGGACATTCTCACTCACACGTCTGTGTCACAGACTGGTAACAGTCAGAAGTAATAACTAGTTCAGCTCATGCTGTTCCTCGAATAATCTGCTGTAGCAAGGAAAATCATGCCACGATGTTTCTTTCTGTTATTTTGAATGGCTATATGAATATGTATTAAAATGTGTCCATCCAAAAATAGGGGCATAAACAATATTAATATTAAAAGTGATCAGAATACTTCAGATCAGAATACTTCAATTTTTTTGTTAATTGTAGTAAAACTGTGGTAATAAGTTTCCTGATTTCTCTAAGGCAGTGGGTTTGCATGATTTTTCAAGTTACAATAGAAAAGTGATTAGATCAGTTATTTCACAAACATACTGACTAAAAGAATGTTCTTCTTCTTAAAAATCAAAAACAAACTAAAAAAAACTTCCCACCACATTTTTGACCTCCATGTCATTTCCCTTCAAGTAAATTGCAAAATGAGTTATTCCACCAGATGATTCGGGCAGGAAATGAACTCATTATTTTAGAACGATTGATTTATGTTTGTAGGGGAGTTTTTTTAAATGCATGCACAGAGAAATATATTAGAAATGTGGGGACGAAATTCTAACATGCTGAATTTTTTTCAGGTATTGCTGATACTGTCACACATGCTGATCAATGCTAATATAATTGAATGTGGTGGAAATTGTGATTATTGTTATGTGCATAATTCTCAAATATCGTGTGTTTAGTCATTTCCTTTGGGAGGGAAGCCTTTTTTTATTGATTTGGAAGTGGTAAAGCTAAGCACAGAACAAGATATGAGTTGGAAAATTTTAATGCCTGGCAGGAAGTGTTTCGGATTTATAAGTTGCATGCCCAAAGAGCCAAGATTCTCCAAAGTTAGACTTAAACCCATACTCCAAAACAGGGGGATATGGACAAAAATGAATCTATGATTTCATACTTAACAGCAAAATGTTGTTTTTTTTTATTTTAAAGACCTGTGTCTTAAAATTACTCAAAACAACAATGTTTTGAGTTTTGAGTAATAAAAAAACTGTATATTTAAATAAAAAGTTCACAATTAAATATTTTTAAGAAACTATGTTTATAGTTTTAAAACCACTATTACTCATCAAGTTTGTGTTCTTTTTTTTTCAACATTCCACAATACTGCATTAAATAACATGTCAGTGTATACACCTGACAGGTCTATTCTCTCTATATATTTTTGTGTTCATTTTAGTATTTTCATCATAATGATGGATTTGGAATTAATCCCAAAACTGACAGGCAAGCTGGGTTTATCTGATGCTTGATCTGCTTGATCTGACTACTAATCATACTGAGTCATACTGTCTGTATTCATGACTGAGCTCTTCAGACCTCTATCCACTGCAGCCTTTCATTTTTGCATTTTTTTTTCCATCTTCGGGTTTCCATTGTTCTCACACTAACTTGTATTGGCATTATAGAATGCTTTTACACATTGATTTTTCACTTTGAAAAGGTGGCTTTATCTTGGCTGTTTAATGAAGCATCTGTTCATTTAAAATAAATTAATTTACACATACTAACATTAGTCCAGGTATTTAGAGAAAGGTAAGTGGTTTCAGAATATGTTGCAGAACATGTAAAATATTGTAATGGTCATCTGCTCTTGTGGTCTGTTGGATGTGCGTAGCAAACACTTCAAGATCTGTTATGGTCTACGATATTGTGGGGCGTGCAAAGTATTTTTATGTTTCAACATAATAAAATGAAGTGGGCCAACATGTAGCAGTGAGTATCTAAAAAGTGGGGAAATATAATAAATTGTACTCTTTTTCTTCATTCATGAGCGCCAACTTCATCTCAATTTGTTTAGTTTCTGTCTCCCTTTCTATGTTTCTACCGCAAGTGAAGATGTTCAGACAGCATTGAACTTTTCCCAATGAAACCTATCTGTAACTATCTTGCACAAGGAAGTGTGCTGCAGTATTTTATAAGAGAGGAACACCATCCTAAGAATCAAAGTTGCTGAGACAAAAAATGCTGTTATTAAAGTTAAGGACAATTTTCAGATTCAGAACTTCATTTTGTATTTATTCTCTATTTTATTCATGAAATGATTAATATTCCCTAATACTGTCATTTTAAGCTATTTGAAAAATGTGGATACTCAATAGGGCTTAACTGTGAAAGTAACAAATCTTAACTTGGTTATGATTCATCTTGAATATTTCCAAAGAAGCAGAAGCACGGTTTCCCTTTAAGAATAAGATTCCTTACAATTCTGTTTTCTATACTGTACAAGTCAGCATTCAGAATACATGATGGACATTCAACTGGTTAAACAGCGCAATATTAAGGTTCCAAATGCCTCTTACAGTGATCTCTTAGTTGAATAGTTTTTCTGATGTACATATATTAGGATGGTTTTTGAAATAAAGGAGCATTCAAGCTTATTAGCTGTCTGTGGAGAGTATTTTGGGATATTAATGGATTAGTCATGAATGGATCTCTGTAACAGTCAAGCTGAGTAATTGAAAGGAATTGTCATGAGGTATTCAGCATCCCTGTTTGGAAACAGCAGCTCTTCATTCTCTGTCTTTAAACAGATGTTGCTTAGTTAATGCAGTTTTTTTGCTGTATTGTATGTGAACTGAAGTAGACATGCGTTGCCAATAGGGTTAGGCGTCTTTGGGGTTTTTCTGATACCAGTGCCAAACTTATACTTTTTAAACGATACCTGTGCCAGAACGTTGCCTGAAGCAAGTCTGAAAAAAAAGCAAAATTATGCAATGCTTAAAGTGTAACAATATATAACAATATATAATAGTAACATTTACAGAATGTGTGCATATATATATATATATATATATATATATATATATATATATATATATATATATATATATATATATATATATATATATATATATATATATATATATATATATATATAGGTTAATAATAACATGTGGAAAAGCTTTTTGTCATAGTACATTAGTCTGGTTTCATAGTACTTGTCATAAGAGAAAAAAATGTTACTGACAAATATTTATTCAAATTGTTATTTACATGTTTTGCTTAAATGACAACTGATACAGTTTCAGTTCAAGTTTTTGAAACAGAAAAGTGAAGAAAGTTCTTGAGTTCACTGTAAGCAAGCTAACTAATTTTGTTGACTAAATTTTTTCTAAAAGCATAACTCAATTATAAGTAAAAAATTTTTTTCATTCGCTCAATTTCTGTTGGAGAGTTTCTAACTGAATTAATTGAATTTTAACAGAAATTTCCAATTGATTTAAAATTCCCAGTAGTTTAATTTTAATCATTTGAGTCAATTTTTGTGAAGACAAACACGGGCTTTTGAAAAGTCTATGGAATTTTTCGCTAAACAATTGTATCTTGAGTCAGGTTCCTTTTTGTAGAGTGTTGGAAAATGTAGGTTTCCTAGTAATAAATTGAAGCAGATTTTTATTTTAAGACTTTTTGCTCTTTCGTTTCTCCAGAACGATGATCTTAATTGCATCTTTTTTTTAACGGTTATTATAAAAGCGACTAATGTGACTGTTGGGAATTGAAATGTACTTACAGATTATTAAATTGTCTCAAAAGCTGTTAAGTGGTGGTTAGACCTTTCAGTAGAGAGTGACTTGTTTTTGTAGGGAACATGTACTTCAAAGGTGGGGTATGTGATTTGTCAGTGTCAGCAACTTTTCCTGATTTTAATAGTTTCTGCTGATTTGCTGATATTTTCTCAACCAGCTGTTATCGGAAAAAAAAACTGCTCATCTTGTCTTCAGTTTTGTTTGTCTTTTGAAGTTGTTCTGAAATTTCATCTACACTGTAATTTTTAATAGTAATGCAGGTACTATTAAAGTTAAACTTGGGAGTTTATTGTAATTTTTTTTCAAGAGCAGTCTACTGTTTTAGCCAAGAAAGGCATTTTGTTAATCAAATTGATTGTGCTTTTAAGAATGTCTTTGATAATAAAAGTTGCTAAAATACTGTTTTGAGAAATGACCATATTATAGAAATGAAACTGTGAAACATCCATAGACATAAGTTATCTGTGACAAATGTATTTGTGTCTCTGGGGGCATTGACTTGTAGGGACATGGGTAAGGGTCTAAATGTCTTTTGCTTAATTACGTGTTGACTATACTTTCCAATCCAACTATTGTATTAAAGTTATTGAAATGTCATTTTTAAAAATTGGTTAGTAAGGCCTGCTTGCACGTTTGTTGCATCTTTTTCTTTATTTGCATCTTTTCCAACAATGTTCAGGGTTTGATTTGTGGCCTCAAATATGATCATAGTTTACCCAGTTTACATTGTCATATTTAATGTGGCATTTCAAGGCAGGAATTGACAGTGTATATAGAGGAGCCAAGATTGACTAGGAGCTGAAAATAGCTTGTGATGTCCCTGTGGAGGCTATGATTCTTCACTGACAAGAATTTTACTTAGTATACTGAAGCCTTGGTTTTGTAGGGCACATTGATAAATGTTATTTTCTGTTCAAACATCCAATGAAGGGTGTAAACCTCAATGCTATCATACAATATTCAAAAGCTGTGATTATTGACTGTGAAGCGGTGAGAAGGCGAATGAAAAAGCTAAAAGATGTACAGATCAACGCTTTGTATTTCTTAAGTAAAGGGTAAGAGTTTAGACAGAACGAGTGACTGAACAAATGCCTAGGGAATAGTGCATAATGGTCAAATTGAAAGAAATGGAATGCATATTTATATTTCCTCTTGTCAAGACTATGATTAATCTTGGCTGTTGGTTGCTTTTGCCACAATATTTATCATTGTTATTTATATGCAAGAGCTCTCAATAACGAACTGAAACTTTTGATGCCTGGAACTGCAATTTCCACAGAAATAGAGTTAGATCTGCAGAACTACAATCGACTCTCATTCATGATTTATGAGCGTAAAAAAAAATAATTTTTAATGACTTTAAATGTGTTGTATTAGAGCTGGAAGTGTTTTTTTTTTTTTTTTGCTGTGATTTGTGCTTTGTGCCATGGATTGAAAATATATTTTTTTTCCCAGTAGATTTACGATAGTGCTTTAAGCAGGCAGCTCACGTGTTTCATTACAAGAAAAAGCTTTTTGTGCAGTTTACCTATGATGTGTGCCCATTCCTTAGAGATAAAACTCATTTTGAACATTCTCTAAGGTTTTAAAGTTTTATAAAGCACAAAATTTTAAAAGCTTATTTTTAGGTTTTAAATAGTCTTAAATTCGCTGTTCTAGATCTTAAATAACTTATCAGATGTCTTATTTCTCCTGTGTCCGTGTAAAAATCATTTGAATTATGTTTGTTGTTTGGTTGCTTTTGTTTTATTTCTCAAGTCCAAATTTGCTCTAATTTACCTACAAACAAGACCAACATGCAATAACCAGTCAGCTCTCTCTGATTGTAAAATCATCACAGACATGTGTCAGCCACAGGTTAACAGGTTTAGTGACCCTTAACTTGAAATAACGAATGCGTGGCTTTGTCGATGCAGGTTCGTAACATCAGATGCATGAGCATTCATGTCTCATTCAAAAAGTGAGTAACCTCTAGTAGGAAACTACTTTGAACTGTCTCTAGTGACAATCATTAGACAATTTTGCCATATCTAAGTGTAAAATGTGATTCTTAGTGCTCTTGAAAAGTCTTAAATTTGATCTTATGAAATCTGCAAAGACCCTGATTCTCAGTCTTCTGGACACTTCAGTTTGGTAGACTTCTTATCAATCTTCACCAACAGTTGTCTATATTACTGCAAACAATACACAACTGTGTAACAGATGTTTGGGGTAATATTTAATCATGAGTCAGTCAAAAAATGTCTTCAATTGTGTCTCATCATGCCATCATCTGTTCACTTTGATGCATGGGTCAACAGCAGTGCCATAAACTGTTGCTTGTTAAAAATCAATCTCCAATTAGCCATTGCTGATCTTGTCTGGAAATAGAGCTGTTCTCCAGATACAGCATTTGTCCTTGCTAATTTTCTCAGGCTTAAAGCATGGTTTGTTTCATTTTGCTGCTGGTTAGTACTGTGGGGATGGAGTTTTGTTCTGTGCTGTGCAGGGTTTGATTTGATGAGCTGCTGTCTGGCCAGTAGCACCATGTTCTTTTTTCCAATCGGCGATGATTCAGCACAATTTCTTTTAAAACTGACACTTCTACCTGGCTCAGGATTGATGCAGGGGGCCCAAATAGACTGGTTTCAGTGTATGTGATTTTACAAGGAAGAACCGATACAGTATCTAATTCATGCACAGTTTATGATTATTGTACTTTAACAAATATTTGTGGTTTGATTTTTTTTTTTCTATGGCTAAACATATAAACTATAATATTATGGCAGTAGTTTAATCTCTCAAAAGTTGTTTTTGAATTGAAGAGGTCAGTTTCTTTCCCAGTAATAAGTTGCAGCCTGTAGAGCATCTGCTGCGTAAAAAAATATGCTGAATAAGTTGATGTTTTATTCCGCTGTGGTGACCCCAGATAAAGGGACTAAGCCGAAAAGAGGATGGATGGATTTAAAATCCTCTAAATCAACAACTTTAAAGCATATTTGCCTGTTTTTATTGTGTATTTTTTAGTGTTTTTAAAATTAAAAATTTACAGTGATTACTCAATGTGCTAATGGGTTGTTCTCGTTTAGAGTAGAACAAAGTGTGATTGATTGACTTGATTTTGACTAGATTTACAAAAAAGAAAAAAAAACTCTTCTTTAACCCTGTACACTATTTAAATATTGAATTACTCAATGTTCTTTCTCTGTAAATATAATGCTTTGGGCTCTCATAAACAAATTTTATCAACCTTGCCATGCACTATACTGTAGAAGTCCCCAATTATTTAAAAATTGCTGCTCAATAAGAGATGAGAGATGGAGCTGTCCTGGCCGATTTCTCTATTGGATGTCTCGGACCAGTTTGCTTAGTTTTTTTTATAGCTTTCTTTCATTTGCTCACACAAATACAACTACTCCATCTTAACACCAAAAAGATAAAAAAGAGCAAATGCATCACATAGGGCTGGCCCATGTAACTATCACTGTAACTCAAATAAAGTTATATTCAAAACAGATGCAAAGCTTGCAAATTTGAGTCTCTTTGCAAAAGGGGGCATTAATTATGTTAAGAAAGCAGCTTAGAAGAAAAATTTCTTTATAACATACCAGATTGTTTGACTTCTTCAAAAACCTTATGTTATTAACTATCCTTACAGTTCCTGCAGTCTACAAAAATATGCTATCATTTGGCTAACTAGTCTCAGATTAGCATCACGTTTCTTCCTGTACGAACCAATCAAACACATTCTAGGGTTTACAAACTGCTATAAGGAGATTATGCTAGTAGCTAGATCTGAATCCACCTTCTTTGTCATCTACAACACCAGGTAAGTTGGTATCTTCCTGATTGTATTAATGTATTATTATTATTATTAGCTGGACTTTGTTTATATGGTATGTATGTTGCCAGGATATGCAAGATAGCATATTCCCATAGACGCATCATATAAACCACTCATGCTTGCTGCTAGGGCTGAAGACTAGTTCGCCATTGTCAAGTTCAATGCTATTCGAGTTTAAGTCAAGTCCGCATCCAAAACAGGTCTAAATCAAGCCTAAACACCCTTTCCCTCCTGATACGTAATAGGAAATTAACTGTTATTCCTCCACCACAGACTGCTTTTCTAATTGATCTCCATGACAGAATTAATTCAGTAAATTCAACTGAGAAAGTTACATCATACTGGATTATGTTTCGTAATAGCATTAAGTGGTTATAATGTTCATATGAAAAATACTTTAGTACTTTATAGTAAATATATTTTAATTTCCTGTTTAGGCAAGGCAAGGCAAGTTTATATGTATAGCACATTTCGTACACAGGGTAATTCAAAATGCTTTACATTGGAAACAAAGAATAAAAAAATAAAGTATATTTAATAAAATCAAGCATAAAAAAAGTCATATAAAATCATAGTGATTAGAAACTGAAAATTAAGACATAGATTAAAATAGTGAAGTGCATAGATAAAATAGTTGTTTCGAACGTTGGTGCTCAGACGACAAAAGCCCAACTAAACAGGTGTTTAAAGCACTCTTTAGTCATCTTTTGTAGAGGGTCCGCACGCAATAAGTAAAAGCCTCGCTAGTTTGTGCTCTGTGAATTCTTTGATTGATATTGGCGTTATAAAAATTCTGACTACTAGCTAACCAAAACTCATGACAGGCTTCACAGTGGGGTAAGCAGTCCAAGAGTCAATTCCGAGTTCAAACACAGTCGAGTTCGAGACGAGACCAAGTATTCCAGCAATACTTGCTGCATCATTTCCACTTGGTGTGGACATGAAAATGGATCTTTGGGGTTATTGACTTGTCAGACTGTGCACAACTTGTGTTCCACAAGTATAGTAATAATGGTTGTTGAAAGTATGTAGTTTTGTGATGCACAATATCGTCCCAATAGGGCTTCATCCTGTACAGACAGCTAGGTTAAATTGGTGGTTGCTGAAGGATGGAGTTCTATGAAGAGGATATGCAGAATGATTATAAATGGACTCCAATTCTCTTCCAGCCAGTGCCTCTAGAGAGACCAGCTTGAATCCGATAGCAGGCTGGTCTTTTTAATTAGCTCACTGAGAGGTCTTGAATTCCTTGTCTTGGCGGCTCAGGAAGCATGCTGGTCATTTAATGCTGTTTGACATCTCCAGTAGCTTGAGGCCACTTGAAAGACTTGACATGCTCTGAAAGTGCATTTCTTTAATAGCATATGAATATAAGCCATTCGGTTTGAAATTGGATACAGATCAAGGAGTTGGACAAAAAAGGTTAGCTTTTGTTGGTATGAGCAAAATGTTTTGAGGCCATTTGATTTGTACTTCTTGCAAGGTCATTCTGTAGCATTGTTTAAATAGTATATGTGTGAGTTTTTATACATAGATAAGTCTATTTATTCTTGAAATATAAGCTATGGTTGACGGTTATTTATGAATTTTTTATTCACATTTTTAATCAGGTTTGCAGATAATTATTTGTTGAATTTTTGAGATACAGTAGAGACATATTTTACTTAAATTAATGTTTTAGATTAGAAGTCTCCAATTATTTTTGGAAAAGGGCCAAAATATGTGAAACAAACCAAGTCGTTGGCTGAAACTAGGGTGTTTTCGCAATGGGTTAACGAATTCTATAGTTAACTGGGACAATACACTAAATCATATTTTGTCTCATAATTTCTATTACTCAATTAACCCACATGGTACAAGTTTCAAATGACGCTTGGAATTGTATATTAAACAATGTTTTGCGTACCTGAAAGATAAAAAAAGAGTTACAAAACAGTTCAGAAGCAGGCGCAAAAGATATTCTGTAAAACCAACAACCTACAAGGTAATGTACTCTGTTCTATACCAATTTAAACAAAAAGACAAGTGTTTCTCAAACTGTGGTACGCATATCACTGATGGTACTTGGACACCCCCTAGTGGTATGCGAACCTCCATTAGAAGTACGTGGAGGTCAGTTATGTTGGTGTGTTTTTCTGTCTATACTACTTACTATAATACTATATTTACCCATTATGGTAGAAATACCATTATGCGTTTGTGGGGAAATTTTTTGTCTTTTCATTTGTTTTTAGTTTGGAATGGTTATTAGATAGTTCGATCATGTTCTCATCACAAACAAACAGCTCTGGAGTTTGTTTGGAACCGGCCCCAGACCACCTCCTCTAGTCCGTCTCTGCTTTCTCACCTGGCAAAATGAACAGAACTAAAAGGAAAAGAGAACTGTAATTCCTTTTAATCATAGAACTTTGACATTTATACTGTCTAAAATATATTAGGTTGGAATTTATACTAATACACTGGTTGGAAGCTGTTCAGAGACCTTCCTAAGTGGAGTTTGACCATATCACAGGTGTATCCTCTCTTAAACAAAAATGCAGTAGACGGACATAGACAAAACAAACACACTGTTTCTACTTTCACATGTCATTGTAGCAGAATATATCAGAGAAATAAACCAAGACAGCAATCAAAACATGACACGTTAATGACTGGTTGCCATAGATTGGGTCAGATTTAGCCAACGGGCCACTACTTGACCTTTTATATATGAAAGACTGTGTGTTTATACAATGTAATATAAAAAAGGAATTAACCTAAACACGCTATATCATTAACACTTTAAAAATTGCGGAGCTTGCCAATTATCAGCATGGCTTTTAGGGCACTACCGCCTCTCACTAATTTTATTTGAGAATTTAATCTCTTAATCTCTTCTAAATTTTCTTCAGGACAACCTTTTAAATGACTAAGCTGTCGTCCAAATCAAAAGAAACCCTGCTCAAATATGTTGATACTCTTTCAGAGCTGCTTTATTCATTTTTACAATCCAGATCTTCAAGGAAAGTACAAGCTGCTTATACAGAATTCTTCTTGAGCATATGAAATAGCATCAGATGCAAAAGTTGCTTTTGTTTGTTGCAGTGCTGATAGGAAATAGGTTTGATGAGGGTTTGGATGTCTACATGGCTCCAGCTGCATGAGCTAAATGCCACGTTCCTAATTAGTCCCAGGAGTCCTTGAAAGCTGCTGGCCCAAAGAAGAGATCCACATCTCCCTCTCTTCTCCTTCACCCTTCATTGATCTCTCGATCATGTGTGTCAGGGCCAGTCTGTGTATAGAAGCATTTGAGAGTCATGAGGTGACCCCCATCAAGCCGTTTGTATCGCCCACTGCAAATTGAAGCTGTTCATGAGTCGGTGCTCTTCCTCACTCAACAGACTAATGAAGTGTTTTGAAGCATCTCTGCTCTCGTTTTAACAGGTGGTTATAAGACACTTGAATGTTCTCTTGATCACACAGGCTGATCTCTGGTGATTTTAACCCTATAAGAGTCCTTAGTTTGAGTGTTTTGAATTCAGAGTAAACAATATATCATATAGATTTCTTTTTAAAATTGTTGAACCTTTCCAATTAAAAAAATGACTACACCCTAAAGGTAAACCTTATGACATTTCATAGTTTTTACATCTGATAAAAGTCCCATATTAAGTAACCCGAGATTCTAGCATGTTTTAATGGTGTTTCCTCAACAAAAAATCTTCCAAGTTGTTTTCAGATTGATTTAAGTATGTTTGTACTTTCTTTTATTCCTTTTCTGGGAGCTCAAAGGGGCTTGATAATCATAGCACCTCCCATTATTTAGGCTCCTCCCACTGATCAATCAGATGAACCAATAATGTAGTTCATCGAATTGCAAAACAGACATGCCCTAAACAACACTGCCTTATTAAAAAAAAAAGGTTTAAAAGTATGCTTCAGCCAATTCTGATAAACAGATGAGGTTCCCTAAGCAAGGGTGTTGTGGGAACTGGGGCAGTAGGAGGAGCATGATTAATCTGTGCATTTGGTGGAGCTCATCAATGGAGGTGATTTAAAGACATGTTTCGATTAATGCAGCATTTCAAAGGTTCTTAAGGGAGAAGTGATTATATAGAGGGGTCAAAATTGATTCTAGATGCTTAAAGTAGGCATACTATGGTACATTTATAATAATTTAAAACAAATCTATTTTTACTTCTCTGACTTCTTTGGCTGTCATACTCCTGTACAATTGTCTCTCGATGATGTTTCAACACATTTACTAATTGTTACAACCCCAAAAAACTGATGACATCTAGGGTCAGGGTATAACAAAAAGGTGGAAGAACAGAAATGAAAACTGAAAACAACAGAACACAAAGAATAACTCTTTGCCAAATCAAATGTGCTTTAATTAACAAAACTGGTATGAATTACCAGTATGGTATGAAACTGCCAGAATGTGTAAAACAAATTAAATACAAATGCACACACTCCAGGGACAGAGACTAAGGGACGCCAAGTAAAATAAAACATAAACTAACCTGAAAGGTAGACAAAATTCTAAGCTTACTAAAACACACAAAGCTAGAGCTAATTCTACACTAACTAGAAAGTATAAAAAACAATAAACAAACCTGGCGAAACCAAACGAACACCGAACAACTAGGATGAGCGACCAGCGAGTGGAGCCACTTTCTCCACACTACTCTCCGTAAATGAGCCGAGGACTCCACAGAGCCCTAGCGGCCGGACAGGTGACGAATCATTCCTTTTCAACTCCAGCTGCCGCCGCTGATTCGCAGACGAGCTGAAGTGGTCTGCCTCCTTGATGTTGATCGACGTCCGAACTGGCGAATCAGGGGGCAGCTGGAGTCACCCGGGAGAAAATCAAGAGCCCGCACCACTCGCGAGCACAAAAAGGTGAGACACAATAAAAGAAAACGCTGCTGCAAGGGCTGTAACATTCATGAGCCTGTGATCTCTTATCCTATTAGAAGGTGCGGTGTATTCACGCTCCGTCTGTCTGTTTTGGTTTTGTCAGGTTTTAAGAGCACCCATTGTTTGTAGTTCAGTATGGTTCTACTTTCAGCTGTACATATCCATTTCTGTTTCCCATTGTTTGTTTTGTTGAACAATATTCTCATCTTAAAAACAGGTGGGTCTCAATGTCTCTCAGATTCTGTAGTCTTTTCTTTGTGGAAGACTTCTATTTTGTTTTGTGCATGTTTGCTAGTCGATGTGTCAGTGGAGTCGGTATTAAAAACTTTTTTGGCTTAAAATTTCAGGTTATAGAATTCTTAAAGCGGCTTTGGGGATGGCCTCAAAAATGGAAGATGAATGAAGTTGCTGTTTGTTTTCATATAAACATTTTCATGTTTCATGTTTAACGTTTGACCCAGTTGTAAGAGAACTGAGACATAAGCAATACTTCTTAGTTTCAACCCCTTTTATTGAAAAATAAATGCACTGAGTAGCTTAACCAGATTTTGTTTTATGCTGTTTGTGTTTGTACAAAAATATATTTGTTTCAGTCTTTATGTTCATGAGATGAAAAAATACTCTCTTTAGAGGTTTAGAGGCACTCTATACTCCCTCTACTCTTGTAGTGTGAGGTGGAAAAATAGGCCAGTTAGCTGTCAGCAGTTTATGGTCACAGAGAGACTCTCTAGTCCCCGAATAAGCAGGGTTTGATCCTTTGTGTCAAATTAGAAATGAAGCCTTGTTATTTTTTTTATTTATTAATTTTTATCTTTAGTAGTTTTGAATTTGAAATTGTATGTACTATTTAACTTTGCACTTTGATTTCCATGATCCTAGAAGTCGCTTGAATATTCACAAAGTAGCAGATATGTATCATCATTTTCCAGAACTCTACCTCTCTTTTACCTTTTATGTTGTCTCTAGGAAAATGCAGGTTGTCTCTGTTTTCAGTGAGATGGTTTGAGTAGTCACCAATTGCCTCTCTTTCTTGTCCCGAGCTGGCGTTGCGCCCACACCAGGTGCTGTCAGCAGAAGGTGACACTGAGTGAAGCAAGTATTCTTGATACAAAGCCCTGCAGCGCTCCACATATTCACTGAGAGAAAGGGAAGTGCAGAAACTAGGTTTTTTTTCAATTTGGTAGTGTTGCGATTACATCTTGCAAAAGTGCATGTGATTACAACATGACACCTAATATGTGTTATCTAAATCTATAAAGCGACACGCTGTTTCAAGAGGCTAACAAAAGGAAAACACTATTGGAAAACCTCATAGTAGGGTTGCCGCTATCGATTATTTTGATAATAGTTCTTCATCAATGCAATCAATCTATTCATCAGATAAGCCATTGCCATTTTTTATCATTTGATGTTTTGCTTTAAAAACAAATAGAGTGTTTAGAATGCTATAACAGATTTTTTTGCAAGCTCCTGGTTTGTATTCAGCCACAAAGGCTGGCAAAAAATTTTTGAATCCACCAGGAAAGACATAGTTTAATAATATAAATATGTTCGTATTATAAATTAATATATAAATATAAAGAAATGTAAAATGTCTAATTTATTTATGTATTTAAAAAAAAAATTTAGACATCAAATACAATGTGAAGGTTAAAGCAATGTGGGGTAATTGATAAAAGTGACTAGATTCCTGTTCTATACAAAATATAAATATATATTTAATTTATTTTCAAAGGTATTTCTCATATTTCACTTGAAATTAGACATGTTCAAAAGTACACGTTAGGTATGTTTGTAATAGATTCTAACTTTCAGCATCATCATGATTTACTTTATAACTCAATCAATGAGTTAATTTAAAAAGGCATGCAAATGTTTACAAAGGAGAGGAGATTTAGGCTTGGCGATTCCAGGGACTCCAAGGGACTAAGTTTTGGCTTCCTTGGAGATAGAAGCTACACTTTTGCAAAAGAAATGTGGGACACATCAAATCACTGTATGCTGCATCGTACAAGATTTTAAATATGAATGCTGCTGTGGGTGTGAATGTATTATTTTTGTTTCATTGGAAAATGTCTTAATGCTTTGGCTATAAGTCTTTGTTCCTAAAAGGTCCTCATCTGTGTCCTTGGTAAAATTAAAATTTATTGTCATAATTTATCATCTACCATATAATTTCTTATCATATTTTCATTTCATTATAACAAAAAACAAATGAAGCATATATATATATATATATATATATATATATATATATATATATATATATATATATATATATATATATATAATCATAAACGGAAAACAATAAAAAAAATTGTGTGCAGCTGGATCAATCCAGGTCAAACTATGGCCTGATTTTAGATCTAATCAAGCTCTAAAAATGAATTAAATATATAGGGTTTTTTAAATCTGGAATTAATTATATTAAGATTTATCAATACATTGTCTCATTGTGAATATAAAAGTCAAGTTTGAGAATAAAAACGCAACGCTTCGAAATGTTTGCTCAGACAAATATAGCACATGATTATGGTTAAGATGAGGATTGTCTATATGGGCAGTGTTTGTATACATTATTTTTTGTGTGCCTCTTGTCATGGCCATTTAGAAATCTCCAAAAGAACTGTATGTGTTTTCTCAAGTTTTTTAAACATTGATTAGAACTTGAAAGTGAGGTTAATTGTGTTGAAATGAAGAAAATATATATTGTCATCATACACTTGCACCTGTCTTCACACCCACTAATGAATGCACTATTTCCATGCTTGAATATGTCTTTATATTTATAACTTGTTGTGTTTGTGCCAATGTGCTGTGTGATAAAACTGCACATTCTAGAGTTGTCCTTTATTAAACAAAACAAAACTTCTCCTGAGGAGAAGAATAAGGTGTTTCTTCTCTCCTGATTTCTCATCCCAATTTTTGCCGATATGCTAAAATGTCTTGCTCCTAACTGGAACTAAATGTAAAAAATAACCTCACTAAAGTCTACCCAGAATGTTGAGCAGATAACATGGTCTCATTTATTTGCAGAAATCTGAATTTATTCGTGGTAGGGGCTGTGAAAGCTGGTAGGAGGGAGGTGAAATCTAGGCCAGTGCACAATGGGGAGAGGATTTGGGCTCTGGCTCTCTACACAGTGTCTCGTCTGACTGCTGTAATTGCATTAAGCTCTGAGCCTTTACCATACATTGGGAAGTGTAAGGATTTCTAATTGGATACAAGCATTAACTGAAGCTTTTCATGTCTGCTTGTATAAAAGGGAAGAGACAGTGGTTGCCCTCTAGTGCTCAGGTTCAAGAATTAGCATCAAAGCACGTGTATTATCTTTAAGAGTGGCTTGGTGAAACCAGGATTTAAGCTGATTGGTGAGATTGCTAAAGGATGCTTCTTGATCAATCACAGATATTTGTACAAATTCTGTACAGATCACAAACGAGTCATTATCATATTCATTTATTTACGTTTACACTAGATAATTTCAGGAACATAAACAATTTCGGACACTGTCTTTTTAATACAAATCCATGCTTTTGTTAAAATGACATTTAAAGAGTGATTCTATTTAGATGTTGTCAGCACGTATTTCTTTTTCTAAAATAAAAACTAGGCCTGTGCGTTGCAAACCTGCAGAAACATCTTTGTTTCTATGTCTTTCATTCTTTAATTATTCTTTATTTATTGGAATTATTATAATAATGTGTTCTAATCATGGATGATAATATTAGGGAAACATCATCTGTAGGTAATTAGAAGTATTTTAGCAAGTTTTAATTATTTACTTGGAGTTTTGAGGCAGATGTTTCAATTTTGCCTAGATTACCTCAACTAAAGTTACTCTTCTTTTTTTTTTATTTCTTCGCTGTTCCTTTCAAACTGCTTCATTTCATGATGATATTTTCACTAAGGCATGTTACCTACCATAAACCATTTTAATGTTGTGATGAGGAACTGTAAAATGCACCTTTGTGTTGACATTGCAGTGTAATCCTTAGTCGAAAAAGTGTGCAGAATTGAATAGGGTTTTAGTGCATCTGTGCTGGATAAATGAGACTCTATATGATTAGATAATTCATATGTTTGTTTTGAATAGTAGCATGTTTTTATAATAACTCAGTCTAGATTGAATGCATTTTCATTTCCTTTCATACGCATGATGAGAATATTTAATCATAGTGGAATGTCTGTTCTTGTGTTTCCAGAGTCAAAATCAAAAAGAAAGGATTAAATAACAATTGTTACTTTTCAGAATGCTACATATTATTTTTGTTCATTATGTTTCCCTTTTATTGACCTTGTAAACAATAAGAGAACACTATTTAAATGTATAAATGTATAAGTATGTCTGGTTTTGTTAATAGTTAACACCTGAACTTAAGAAATGCAAAAATATACTTTAGTTTATCTGCTGATGCCAGGAAAGATTTTGTCTCATTATGTATCGGTAAAATTATTTTCTACTGAGTGATGAAATCCGGATGCAACCTCTTTATGCTCACATCTTAAAGCTTACTATATTTTTGCTTATTCGTTGGGTTTTAGAGGAAGTTAGCATGCTCTAAATATTTTTACTGAATCAGTATAAAAGAGAAACAGTGTACACTTTTTGATTGTGAAGCAGTGTTTAATTTTTCTTTGGCTTTCGATGTATAGCATTTCAATGATTTTCAATTATAACTAATTCAGATATTTTCAGTTACTCTATTACTTTATTCCTTCATTTTGTAATTGCTACCTTGATTGCATGCTGGTCATGGTCACTGCAGCCCTCTCTCTTATCATTTGTGTGAAACTTAAAAAGTTATTTCAGTTGTTTTGGTAAAATCTTGGCTCTTGTGCCATACAAAGTCAAAGGACGAATGGTTAAGGCCTTTTTTTTTTAGTTGTTCCTTTAGTCAGATTAACACTCTTGTGATTCTGACTTTCACGTTTCACATTCATTTTAAAAATAGCAGCCTTTTCATTTTTGTCCTTCTGCCATCAACGGAAGGCATTAAGTGTCCTGGGCAGAAGCTGGCTGTAGTTATGAGAGTCGTCTGCATTGTTTATCGTCTGCACTTAAAGAATCCTTCTAAAAAAAATTTGGGCAGTAAGAGAAGAGAGGGAATGATGGCTGTGTATGGATGACTAGTTTTTGTTTGATGGGCATATTAAAGTATTCTGTCACAGTTTTCAATCACAATTTGATTGTGGTTATATGACTCATGCGTAAACGATGGCATCAGGCTTGGAAACAGTTTTAGTTATGGATAGGACCATGAAAACTGAACAATAATGCTCACCTTGGGTAAGAAATGCTTCTTGTTTGGTGGAAAACTATATTGGGATTCTTGAAGGACAGGAATGTTTTTCTGTGCCAAACCATAGTTTCAGGTCATTAGACAGATTGATGGACGGTGAACTGCCATGTAACTAGTAATAGCTTTTAAACTCTGTGTAGACTTTTAAGGCCTTGAATAAACCTTCTACCAAAAAGCTCATTGGTAGAAAGATAAATCTACTTATTAAAAATGATTTGCACAGTTACAGTCTTCTTAATGTGATTGTTCTCATTCATGTTAATATCTACATTTTATGACATTTTATTACTGTGATTTTGAGCTCCATATAGTGTTCATCCATGACTATTGCTGTGGGAAAACTGAAGGCAATGGGTTTTTTTTTCCTCGAGTAGGAATCCATGACCTCACTAATGTTTAATGCAGTGAAACTATTCAAGGATTTCCTCTGTCATGCACATCTGCTGCATTTCTGTAATTTCTTCGCGTTTAACCACTGCACATCCTGTTTTGGAAACATTGCATGTCTGTCTGTTTGTGTCATCTGTCTCTCTCTCTCTCTCTCCCTCCCTCCCTCTCTCTCTCTCTCTCTCTCTCTCTCTCTCGCTGTCTCTCTCTCTCTCTCTCTTTCTCTCCTCTGTAAATTACATGTGCTATACAGATAAAATTGTCTTGCTTTCAAAAACTTCAAACAGACCGATCTCATTTAAAATCAAATGATTACAGCTTGATTTTTGAGCAGAGTTGCATATAGTCCCCAAATCAACCAGCAAACAGTTCTAAAGGTTACACCGCATGACACGAAAATAATTCTCTCTAAAATATAAGTTTTTTTGCCCAAGGGACAATAAAAAAAAAGTCCAATAAGAGGTATAAAAGTTAACAGAAATTAATTGTTTTAAAGATTAAAAGCTTGATCTCTTTTTCTAAATTTATTTGAAAAATCTATATGAAAATAAATCTTATTCAATAGATGTTTGTTTATTTTTTTATATTATTATTATATATGCTAGTTTTTGTGTTAATAAAAATGAGTCTAAAGTTGTAATCCTGCAGAGAAATAAATCTAGGTATCTTATCAGAGAGTCCTGCTGATTATCGAGCCATTTTTATATGAGTCTTGTTTTTCGAGTGTTATACAGAACCGTTTGATACAATTCAAGGTAATTTTCATGAGAATCATAGACTTAAAATTTCTCTATAATGGACCACAAAGATGTAAATATTTTTTTTAATAATAATAATAATTGGTCCAAGGGTAGATAGACCCTTGTGGTCAACCGTGGCAGTTAAAAAAAAAAAAAAATTCTGTAAAATGTCATTCCCTACTAAACCCTACAAACAAAGCTGGCACCGGCACCATGCTGGACATGAGGATGATAAAAGAAGAGTGTATTCTCACTGAGAGGGTAAAGTGTTGTACAATAAATTTGCTGGTTTAATCAGGAGAGCCTGATCCCGCTGTCAGTGATATTGGTCCGTGAAACAGCCGGCTGTTTACTGAACCAGGTGTGCAGAGATAATGTACTGCCTCCCGGCTCCTGTCCACACTGCTCTTTTCCAATGACAGATGGCTGATAAATATGCTTGTATCTAATTAAATCAGCAGAGGTTACGGAGATCAATCCATCTCACCTGCACTTCCTTGTCCCTTCCTCCCCATTCCTCCTGGAGTCCTATATCAGTCATCAATCTCAGCTTTGTTTTATGTTTTAGAGCTCTCCAGTCTGCCTCAAATTAAAGCAACCTTGATTACTACTGAGACACTACCATCTGGCACCCTGTTGTTCACTTGGATAAAAGGTTAAAAAATGAGTCTGGGAAGGTTTGACCTTTAACATATGTTTCCTATAAAGGCCTTGATGCGCTATACTCAAGGTGAAAATGATTTTGTTCAACATTTTAAATGGCAACTGTGTTCAGAGAGTCAACCTTGAGATTTCAGGAGCACTAGATGAAAATGCAAATGTGCACATGCTCTTTCAAAGACAAAATCTACCATCATCGTCATTCATAATTTTTATTTTGGGACATTATTATGATTGTTTTTTAATGACCTATCATTGAAAAATGTATATAAAGGTATAGGGTCAAACTTTCCATTGGAAAAAAAATAAATTCTTTCAACTTTTAAAAAAGTAACAGATTTGTTTGCCTCAATATAATTAACTTGGAAGTTAGAGTATAACATAGTAAAAAGTACTCTGTAGAGATTGTTTCTTCTCTAATTGGCTAAATAACACAGATGCTTCCAAATTGTCTTGTTTTTTTATTATTAAATTCAAGTCTATAATTTTTACCGTATACTTTAAACTTTTACAATTGTAAGCGTTTTAAACTTTACCATAAAATTCAAAGCTTTTATGTAAACTAAATAACCTTTGGTCTAAATATGAGGTGTAACACTAACCCTAATCAATTGAGTTTTTGTTAAATGCATGATGTCAAAATATAATTGAGTTTCCAAAAAGATAATAGCATATATATATATATATATATATATATATATATATATATATATATATATATATATATATATATATATATATATATATATATATATATTTTTTTTTTATCAAATAAAAAAAATATTATTAGACATTCAAAGACTTGTAAGATATATTTAGCTGCGTTAGCTTTCTACATATTTGACAGGTACTGGTAATAGCCTTTCATACGATATTCAAAAGTGTGTGTATGACCATTTACCCAGCATTTTAATATGAAGATAAAATGCCAGCAATTAACAGGAACCCTTAACAGAAAGCCTGTGAATTAAAAGGCTAGCCATTGACAGAGAGAAAATGATGCCCTCTGCTGCACAGACTGAAAACCAGAGATAGAAAAAGAGAATTGGATATAGATAGATGCTAGCACACTAATGAGCTCCCATCAGACCCAAGTTGTACAAAACAACTGCACAACAGCGAATTCCCCTCCGTCTAACATCAACACAGGCTCAATCACCTGGAAAGGTGTTTGTGGGGCGACAAAGAGCATTTTGGCGGCTAATTGTAAAGAGCAACACAGTCATGGTTCAAGGAAGTATTTCTTTGAGATTTAAAGATTTTTGGAGATTTTACTTTGACTATTGCTTTCAGAGAAGTGGACCAATTTTGTGAAAATATGTCTTTTATTGGTGGTGTTGGACAATTGTTCGCTTGAAAATTAATTTTTAGACATTCATATTAAATGTTCCTCAAATTCAGTCATCAACTCCACAAAATGTTTAAATGGATCTAATAAAATAAATAAGCTCATCAAATGTTTTATTTGAACTCATGGATTATTGGTCAAGTGGTCATGACCTTCTTACTAATACATACCAATAAACTGAATTTCTTGGTCCCATGGATGATGGAAAGTGTGGCAGTTAAAATGGAAACATGTCCTAGTAATTGTAGTGGTTATGACTCTCTGTGGTGAAACAGTTAAAAATAACTGTGATTCTAAAATACTTGTTGAGATTGGCTGCCTTATTGTATACAATGTTAGCTGTATACTAATCAGTAAGTAGTAGCAAACACAATATAATTCTCTCTTTTGTAGTTCTTTCTTGTTTGGTGGAATTAGCTAGAACTTCGTTTGTTCTCTATGAATAGTATGTAGTATGTACTGTAGTATGTTGCTGCTTTTGTTTTGTGGTTGACCCCATGAGACCCACAACATCTCTCTGGAGAATGTGATAAGTTCATTGTTCATGATGTTTTTTTTTAAGAGATGGTCTGTAGCCTGTTTCCAAAATTAGATTTGAATTAAAGACAAACTGCTGCATTAAATATTTTGGGGTTTTTTTGTACTGTGCACAAAGTGTGCATTGACTGGCTTCAAATTACAGTTCATGTTCATCACACTTGCATGCTTTCTAAAATGATTAGACTAATGTTTTAATAAGATCTGATGATAAGCAGAAATGCACCTGAAAACCTACATAATAATTAGCATAAAAGATCTGAAGTGTTAATATTGGTGGTGTGTATTGCCCCCTGCCCCCTTCACTCTCTCTTTATCTCTCTATCTCTGTCTCTCTACACATTCACTGTTTTCTTTTGTATAAATCTGCAGGTGGCAGATAGACTGATTGGAACCTTAAAAGTTCCCTCTTACTTATGGACTAATCTCAAAGTACATGAGTAAATTTAGTTGTGCTTGAAGAGAACAAAAGGGTCTTTCACTCTCTGTCACATTCGTTCTGACTGCTTGACCCGAATAAGAATTGAATGAATGATAATAATAGGCTAAACCTTTGCTAGATGTTATTGTTTTTTGTTTCGTTTTTTTTTTTTTTATTGGAGATTTTTCTACCTTAGAAAAAAAAACACATTTGGGTATGAATTTTGACAGACCAATGAGAAACTGGAAACCTTCCTCATTTTACTCTTGGTTTCAATCAACTGAACATTATTATTATTCTACTGCTGTCAGGCATTCTTCATCTTGAAACATTTGTTTAAAAGATGAAATACATTTGTAAGGCGCCATTCCTTTGCCCAAAGACGGAATCAAAGGTGGCGGGAAGGTGGTTTTGCGTGCTGCTGCTCTCTGCTGGATAAACAGGGCGAGAACAAAGAATACACACGAACATGCTAACTGTGTAATGATGTTTAAAATTTGGATACAACAAATAAAACCTTTAAATCTGACTCCATTAAAATTATTAAATGATGGTCATGTTATTTTCTCCTTCTCTCGTTATATTAGTTTCTTCTGTAAATTATATTACTTTAGGAGGACATGATGATTCTTAAAATTTGCCTCTTATCGTTATTTGTTCATATCTTAAGGTTCTTAATTCTGTCACTTTCCAAAGGTCTCTATTTTTCATAAGCCTTCGACGATCACAAGCCGTCTCAGAAGTGTATTATAATCGTTCAAGGGATTCACAAATATGCAGTCGCTTCTTGGGACCTCTAATTCCTGAGTTGAGTTCCCAACGGGTATAAGGCGAACAAATAGGAATTATGAAAACTTAGGAGTTGCAGTATAATTCATACAGAGAATGCGTTGATCAGACGCGCTCTTACTGATCAGAATATCTGAATATAACAAAAGTCTTCTTCACTAATCTGAACTTTTAGCTCCAGGTAACTGCATCCGGATACAAACAATGAACAATACAACTATCTTTGCGATGTCACTCCAGGTAACAGAGACGATACATCAGAAGTAATAATAAATAATGATTTCTTTTTTATTAATGAAATAAATAAGTTTTAATAATGAAATAATGAAACTCCTCGAGCTTAGGGAGAAGTCCCTTCAAATACTTCAAATACCCGAGATATCAATATCAAATTACATCATTTACACTGATTGGTTCTTTGACTTTGGAAGGCTGTCCTTCTGTGAAAACCCTTTAATTTAAAAGTTGCTTGTGTGTGTGATTGGTTCACTGAGAGAATGGTGAGAGAAAGCAAAATAATAGAGGGTTTGTTTAATTAAATATGCTCTTATGTAGATTCAATACACAGTGAGGCGTTGATCACTCGGCTCCCAGACCCAGTCTCATGGCTCCACGTATTGTATGTTTTAATATTTGAGTCAAGCTGTGAGATTACTCTCGGCTCTGTTACAAACAAACAAACAGCTCGTTTACTTGGTTTACATAATCATGTGAGCGGCATCTCAGCTCAATCTGTGCCCTCTGCATAATATGCATCTGAAAAGGGTGGCCGTTGGTTTCTGCGTTCAAAGCAAATAGCCAGGCCTTCTCAAGCAGATCACTGAAAGGCATAATTCAGTTTCTTACACATTTGAATATATGACATGTATCATTAAAAATTATATTTTTATCTGTTTTCAGAACGCTCAATGGCCCGACATGAGGTGCGTGAGGTTGAGCAGAGGCAGACGCGGGACATCCTGCGGGAATCTCAGCCGTCCCCTGACATAGAAGATCTGGTCATCATCTACAACCGTGTCCCCAAAACTGCTAGCACCTCTTTCACCAATATCGCTTACGACTTGTGTGCGAAGAACCACTTCCATGTTCTCCACATAAACACCACCAAAAACAACCCTGTCATGTCTCTGCAGGACCAGGTGAGACTCATGGTTACAGGACCTTAAACATTTACAACTACATTTTAAAAATGTATGTTCTCAGACCCATCAATAATAGTAATAGCAAGAATGAGCCCATAAAGTTTTTCAATGCTACAATAAGACATAATGCCTTTCTTAATAAAGAGATGCACCAATGGAGTCTGGCTACAGACACGCAGCCTCAGAAGCGCTCTACAATGAACTCATGCACTACCCCACATGCCCCCCACTCTAGTGGAAATACACCATGGAGTTGTTTACTAAATAAAAGCCCAATGTAAAAGATGTCGAAAACATGACATAATGAAATGTAAAAAAAAATGTATGATTATTTTGTACTTTTTCATACGGTGCAATCTATTGGCAAAGATTATTACAAGTAGTCAAGGACCGATTTCCTTAAAAGTATTAAGTTAGCAGGCATTCACAACCTTTTTTCCTTTTTTATAACATTTTCAATGAATAAAGACACATTTCTGGCATGCCATTAAATGAGGGTTTGCTGAACACCATTTAAGTATTTGGCTCACCAGCTGGAGAGGTTTTTGTAATAAACAGACTAAGAAATATAGATAAACTGTAAATATATATTGAGCCAAAAGGGATTTTGACCTGGTTTATTAATCTTTTAACACTCATCAGATGACTGAGTAGATTTGGGAGACTGTAGTTTAACCTTGGACGGTTTGTGAGAATACTACTATTAGTCTTCATTTGAACGGTTAAGTGTTGCCATGAGAGCAGCTCTGTGTCTTTCTTTTGCACTCTTTGTAATACACCTCATTTCTTTTCCAACTCTATTATTCATAACTCGCTGTCAAGTATTTACTCGGCTGCAGTGCCTTTTCTTGAGACAGTATTGAACAAGCTTAGCCAAGAGGAAAAACTGAAGAACCAAAAAGGAAAAAAAAAAGAATGAAGGAAACAGTGGAGCTTTATTTTCATGATATGTTTGGCCACACAAAGTTCATTGCCACATAAATAAATTTTGAAATCAAAAGAATTTAATCTTGGTTTGATTAATATCACCCCCCTTTTTCTTTTTCTTTTTTTACAAGTTTCAAGATTTAATATAACCAAATACGTTTGGGATTACCTGATTATATATGAGCTTTGCATTCATGAGAAGAATTTCACCGTTTTATTCGCACATAATTCGTGTTAAATAAAGTGTTTTACAAAGAGAGGTAAAGTATTGAAGACTGACAAGTGAGTAGATTGACTGACCTTTCCCTTGCTAAGGAGGACAGCTGTTTGTTTCAAGGATGAACGTTTTGAGAAATCACAGCAGAAATGTGCATTTTTCTTTAAAATTAATCTGCTGGTTTGTTCAGCGGCTGAGGCGGTTCTTCTGATTTGAATCTGATTTGGATTTCACTAATGAATGAATTGTGTGAGAATATCACTGTATTAAACACATGTTGACATTTGCAACTTACACATAGTGTGTGTGTTGTCTTGTTCTTTTAGATGAGGTTTGTAAGGAATGTGACATCATGGAGAGAAATGAAACCTGGTTTCTACCACGGCCATGTTGCCTACCTGGACTTTACAAAGTGAGTTCTATTTATTATTTCTTCTCTCTGAGTCACTCGATAAGAGTAAAATATACCTAGAGTGCTGCTGAATAATGTGTAGCTGCTTCTTTTCTTCAGAGATGTGTGCTCTGCCTTCTAGTGGTTGAAACTGGAACCTGCTTATAATGTTTAAGCTGTTTTATTTAGTGTGAGATTTTTTATATAGTAATTGCCTTTATTTATTTGTTTTTATTTATTATTGTTTTGTCTGTTGTTGTCTGAATTATCTAATTGGTTTTTAGAATTTTATTCTTTTTATGTAGATGTTTTTTCTAACAGCTAAATCCTTAAATTGTTTGATTTATTTGTTTGTTTTTAATAATGTAAATAAGTCTTTAGGGTAGTCTTATTTCATTATGTACTTGAATTAATGTTAACTATAGTTAATGAGTTGACCTAAACAATGAACAAATTATAATTCAGTCAACAATGGACATAGGATTTTGTTGAAATGTCAAAAGACAGTTATTCTAGTTTTTATACATCATAATACTAAATTATGTATGAAATATTGTTTTTAAAGCTATGGGGTTTTCATTTCTTTAATAAAAGAAGAGTTTAAAATGTAGGTTTTCCATCCTTGTGGAACTGTAATTATTAAAAAAAAAAACATCACCAATGTACTCTTCACTAACTTGGCTTAACTTAATTTAGAAGGAGATAGAAATGAAATAAGGGATTGATAATATTCCTGCATGTAGGTTTGGGGTCAAGGGAAGGCCTGTGTACATCAACATTGTCCGGGATCCCATTGAAAGGTTGGTGTCTTACTACTATTTTCTTCGATTTGGAGACGATTATCGGCCAGGGCTTCGAAGGAGAAAGCAAGGGGACAAAAAGGTATATTTTTATGAGATCTGATGACAAGCCAAAAGTTTATGTACAAATACAGTGTAACAGTTTTCATGACCATATGATTGCACGTGTCTCTGATTCAGACTTTTGATGAATGCGTGTCATCTGGAGGCTCTGACTGTGCACCCGAGAAACTCTGGTTGCAGATTCCCTTCTTCTGTGGGCATTATTCAGAGTGCTGGTGAGGATTTTTCTCAGCTTTCACTTAAAGGAAGAGCATGCTGAAGTTAAATGTGGTTTTGACATGCAAAGTTGTAGGAAACTTTCCAAGTCAAACTTAGTTTTTTTTTCTTTAAAAGGTCTTTAGTTCTCAACACTTTTGTGTGTTCCACTATCAATCGTTGCAGAGAGGGTGATTAAATGTTGACAATTTTTTTGTTGGGTAAAATACCGTAAGTTCTCTTTCTCAGTTGGTTTGTGTCTGTATTTGTAGGAACGTGGGGAGCAGGTGGGCACTTGAGCAGGCCAAGCTGAATCTGGTGAATGAGTATCTGCTGGTAGGGGTGACTGAAGAGCTAGAAGATTTTATCATGCTGCTGGAGGCTGCACTCCCGCGCTTCTTCAGCGGCGCCACCCAACTCTACCGCACTGGTACACAAGTGCACACACATCTGAAGCAGTGGGCAGCGACTGCTGTAATGGCCTGTGGTGCTAGAGCCACACTAGAGTGGAGTTTGACATGCGATTTTCTGAGCATCATTCTGTAGCTCAAATTTATTAATTAGTTAACAGGTCCATATGGTTAATGCGGCAGGTAAAAGCCATTGTGTGGCTTTATGTTAACATCATCTGATTAAAAGCATCAACAGGTAATGGTAGCTCTATTATAGGACTAAATCTGTGTAAATGACATCTGAGGAATGACATCCTGACTGCTGCTAACTAAGGTTTAATTTCTGTTATGGTGCTTCTCAAAATCATGGTAAACGCTTTTCCTTCTCTGAATGCAGACTTCTGGAAGGTATGTAGGATTGTACAAGCTTGTAAAGGTTGACGAGCTAATTTGGACATGGTTTTGTAAGCAAGCATCAGTGATTTGAACTTAACAAGCTAGTTTTGAATGTGATGTGAATGAAGATGTGAATCCCTCACAAAAGAAAAAATAGTTACTTGTATGATGCAACAGTATCAGAAAAATTAACAACTAATGTTTTGGGTACCCTTATGTGAGTGGAGGGAGGGAGAAGTTCAAAATCCCTTTTCTTGTTTCAGCGATTCTCAGTAGACTCTTTATTTTTAAAGATGAGAACTAGATGAATAAAGCAAACTGGATGTTACAGCTATGCTGCCCAGGACATGAAAGGTTATTTTAAAGGATTCATAATACTGGCTCTTTTACACAAGTTGCGATGGGGAGCCAATTAAAAAGAGGGGAGTATTATGAGCTCGCTTCAGTCCCTTAAAAATAAAACGAGCTGCAGAGTTCTGGATCATCTTTGGAGGTCTGAGTAAATTTGACAGAAGTCTTGCTGGAAGAGCGTTGCAGTGGTCCAGTCAAGATTAGGCCAAAGCCTGAACCAGGAATTCGCATGCTCAGTTAAGGAGGACCTGATCTTTCATTACTCTGAGATTCCTGACTGTAGAAGAAGGGATGATTGTTGAGAATCTTAGATGAATGGTGAGGTTGTAATCTACCATGAGATTGGTGGTGAATTCCAGAAGTTGAACTGTAGGTGATTATGCTTGTTCTTCCTCCTTGTAGAGATGTTATTTATCTTTTAAAACTTAGCCAACATGTTTTTGTCAGTTTAGTCTGTGTCAGTTGTATTATTTTATTGACTTGATTACCATTTAAATCAGTTTCATGGTTACAATATTTTTCTCTCTGCTTTGGTTGCAGGTAAGAAGTCTCACCTGAGGAAGACAACAGAGAAGAAGCCTCCTTCTAAAGAGTCCATCTCTAAGCTGCAGCAGTCCAACATCTGGAAGATGGAAAATGAATTCTATGAGTTTGCTCTGGAGCAATTTCAATTTGTGCGCGCTCACAGTGTTCGAGAAAAAGATGGAGAGCTTTATCTTCTAGCTCAGAATTTTTTTTATGAGAAAATCTACCCGAAAGGCAACTGAAAATTGCACATTCTGGACAGGCTGAGTGCAATCTCTCATTTACTTTATAAAGAAGTCTTAAACTTTACACAAGGGGCGCAAACAAGAGGATCTGTTTCATTTGTTCTGGAGAGACTTTGCTCCCTTCTGATCCTGACACTTAACGTCCAACTTTTATCCTGAGAGACTTTTTAAGGATGGCAAGTAAAGAAAAAATGGAACCATACAAAAAGCCTTCAGCGAGAACGTAACGTTCTCTGAAGTGAAAAATCACAGGGTCGAAAGAATAATGCTGTATCTGTACTGGACATTAAGTATGTTTGGAGCATCTGCCTATTTTACTAACTTTAATTTTCTTGAATCTTGCATTGTGTTGTTAGTATGCCAAGAACAGTGTTTACAGACTTTAGTAAGGGTGTTGTAGCCAGAGACGAATAAGGATTAAACGGATTTGAAATCTGTACAACATGTAAGTATTTCTTTATTTAATGTCATTTAGACTAAATTGAATTTGAATGGTGGAATTGAGACTTCAAAAGTTTTAAACTAGTAATGTAGAACATCTATGTCGTTTTGGGGGATACCACTGGTGCTTGCTTTTGACTGAAGGCTCATGATCATAACGTAAATGATAGACGAGAGTTTTTTGAGGTCAGAGTGATCAATTTGTTTGATGTGAATGGCAAATAATAGATTCTTGGAGGTAATGTTGAGGTGATCTACAGGCTAAAGGAAACTCGTTTTTCAGACCATGCCCTCAGATGACTATGGAGATTTGAAAGAGTCAAATTCAAAAGATGTCATACCAACTTAAGTTTTACTTTAAATAGTGCCTTCATGAACCATAGACTGGTATTCAATTTCTGGCCGGTGTTTCACTAATTTTCAAGTTTTTCCAAACGGCTAGCTTTTCTTTTTTTATGTGAAATCTTCCATGTCTTTTTTTTTTATATTCCCTTTTTGTATTACTCATTTCAAAGTATTTGAAATAAACTTTGCTGTCTGTAAGTAAAAGTTGTTATCTGGATTAATATTTTTCACCAATATAAAAGTGAAATTGTGTTAGGGAGGATTTGTTTTATGTTTAATACCTTCATATAATACCATTCATTGTATTTTTTGATACAGCTATAATTGTGACTATCATGTTTATTAAAGTTAAAAACAAGATTAGTGGTGTTAACCCAATGCTGTCAAAAAATACATGCATTCAATTAAAATCAACCACATAGCTTATTTTTAATCTAATCCAGTTCCTTGAAACAGTGTATATTTTTTGTTATGCCGTTCTGTTCCTGATTAATATATGAAGTTATAATGATGGATAAGTGATCACTTATAGAGTCTTCAATTTTCACAATTGATATTATTCATTAATATAATGCTGTTATAATCATCAATACAATATGTTTCCAAAGATGGACACACAGCCTTCAGAACGGGAGACACCATCTGCTTCAAAAAAAAAGAACTCAATTATTTTTTTAATTGCTGCAGGCATAACAAAGCAAAGTTTCATTAGGCCAATGAACACAAACTGATAATTACTTCTCAATTAAAAATGGGTCTGGACCATGTATTGATTTGCAAAGGAGAAGGTTAATTAGGAGCACTGAAGCACTCTGTCTGCTGATGATGTAGCTTTATCATTTGTTTGTTTCCATGTCAATGAATTTTCCAAATCAACAGCTGATCTTCTGTGTAATGTGCTTCTAATATACTGCTTATATTTACAGGCTCTAATATAGTGGTATTTTTATCGCTAAACCAATAATGTTTTCTTGCTTTGCACTTTCTTTCACATGTTATTACATTTCTTGTTCATTATTTATTTGATCTATAAAAATGTTTCCTTAAACGTTTGGGGTCATTTTAGTTCTACTGAGAAAAACTGACTTTATTGCCTAAAAGTTGTTTTTTGTTGTTTTCGGAACTTGTTTTAATATAAAGTTCCACTTTTATGTAAATCACATTGTTGAATTTTAACAAATCACACACTATATAGTTTAAAGACTTTTAAATATCCTTTTTTTTAATCTGCTATAAATAGTTTCAGTCTGTCTTTATTTTTTTATCTCTATGTAAGAAAATAAAAACATTTTAAATCATCCCACACAGTGTAGTAGGCAGTTCTGTTGTAGCTTTTGCTGGTAATTTTGTTTTCTGCCACTGGAGGGAGCCTTGTCTTCGCCGATCCATACATGATCTAATAAGCTGGAACTGTTCAACAAGTGCCATTAAAGCACGTGCACCAAGCCAAATGGACCAAACGAACAGGTCATTACCATTAGGAATACAGATTGCTCTATTAGAGGTGCACTGGCTTTCAGTTTTGGTGGCAGCTATAAATAAATCTCTATCCTTTAGCCCTGGCAGTTTGCGACCCTCTTGTTCATAAATGACACAGCACGATTGAAGTCTCTTTGCCCACATGTGACCTTTCCAGAGGAGAACTCCAAGATAATATCCAAGAAGACCATTTTTTCCTAAAAGCTTTTACAATATTAAAATGCACATAAAACCGTATACATGAAAAAACTGTATTAATTCATAAGCGTTTCATGATTGCACACATTTTTTTTTAGATTGGTGTCATTATATCAGAATCGTGAGTTTTGGGGCTCCTTAAGTTTGAAGATAAAAACAAATAGTTCCCTTACGGGGCCTATTCTGGGTTCTCATGTGGTTTGGTTCTGACAACCCTAACCTGTTGGATAATTTGTGAAATGTTCGACTTTTTACTACAAGATCAGAGGTGAAAGCGGAATAGTGCTGTAAGTTTTTTCATTATTATTATTTTGTTAAGTTTTGCTCTATATAACAATAGAGTAAAATAGAAAAAGTATTCTTTCCAATAATGTTACCTCTGGAGTAAAGATACAAAGAAATTTATTATAATTGTTGAAAATGAACATTTAGCGTTACTTATGGCTACTACGAGAGCTTTGTTTGTGATATCAATATTTCAAATATTGACACTTTCCCATAAGCTCCCTCGTGAACACTGAATATGTCTGTCCTGCTGGATGCATGCACAAACAAAAATCCGGAAAATATATTAAATAAATAAAATAATTTCTTAATAAAAGGTACACTACAACTTTGTATATACAACTTTTTAAAATAATATTTTTTTAATAAATTAAACTATGGTTTTATAAATCTTAATGTCATATACCTTAACATTTAGCCATACTTAAGAAAATAAAGCTAAAAACATTAGAGTAAATCTTAGGATTTTATTCAATTAAGGTCCTTTTGGGGATGGATAAATAGATGTTCTTCTAATATTTTGACAATCATAGTTTTTGGCATTGTATTGTTCGGATCAGAAGTATCTAGTAAATAAGTCATTTTGCTTTCGATACTTTTGTCCTCTTACTGAAGTTAACTTTTTGGTAGTTCCTTTTACTTTTACTTGAGAACATTGTTTGAGAACATTACTTGAGAACTATCCTCCTCTGGCCAGAACCCCTAAGCACTTGGCTGAAAGAACTTGTTATGCCTTTTAGGAAAATACATTTATCATCTTCATTTAAAGTATAACAAACAGATCAATTATCAGGAATAATAACACTTTGTTTCAGTCAATCAATATACATACATACATACATACATGCATACACTCACCTTAAGGATTGTTAGGAACACCATATATATATATATATATATATATATATATATATATATATATATATATATATATATATATATATATATATATATATATACCTTATATACCAATGTGGCATTGATTCAACAGGGTGCTGAAAGCATTCTTTAGAAATGTTGGCCCATATTGATAGAATAGCATCTTGCAGTTGATGAAGATTTATGGGATGAACATCCAGGATACGAAGCTCCCGTTCAACCACATCCCAAAGATGCTCTATTGGGTTGAGATCTGGTGACTGTGGGGGCCATTTTAGTATAGTAAATTCATTGTCATGTTCAAGAAACCTATTTGAAATGATTTGAGCTTTGTGACATGGTGCATTATCCTGCTGGAAGTAGCCATCAGAGGATGGATACATGGTGGCCATAAAGGGATGGACATGGTCAGAAACAATGTTCAGGTAGGCAGTGGCATTGAAATGAGGCCCAATTGGCACTAAGGGGCCTGAAGTGTGCCAAGAAAACTTCCCCCACACCATTACAACACCACACGCAGCCTGCACAGTGGTAACAAGGCATGATGGATCCATGTTCTCATTCTGTTTACTCCAAATTCTGACTCTACCATTTGAATGTCTCAACAGAAATCAGACCAGGCAATATTTTTCCAGTCTTCAACTGTCCAATTTTGGTGAGCTTGTGCAAATTGTAGCCTCTTTTTCCTATTTGTAGTGGAGATGAGTGGTACCCGGTGGGGTCTTCTGCTGTTGTTGCCCATCCGCCTCAAGGTTATTGGGGCTTCCCAAATGCTTTGCTGCATACCTCAGTTGTAACAAGCGGTTATATTAAACAAAGTTGCTCTTCTATCAGCTTGAATCATTCGGCCCATTCACCTCTGACCTGCATCAACAAGGCATTTTCGCCCACAGGATATATATATTTAAAATCCTTTACTTTGCCTCAGATGTGTACATTTAGTGTAAAACCTGACAGAGGTAAACACCAGTTAGTCATTTGTTGGTAACTCAACTTGCTTCACAAAACCTTAATATGAATCAAAACCATTAGGTTAAATATGAATCTCATGTAGATTTTTAAAATGGGGAAAAAATTCTTGACTTTTTAAAACATGTTTTTTACTGTACTTAAAATGCATGTTTCAGGCGAGAAAATATGCAAAACCTTTGACCTGCTTTAAAGTTTCTTTTCAGTGTAGCCTCTGACCAAATAAATCTGCTAATCTATAACAGGTTGACGTACAGATCCTTTTTGGTGGAGCACTTTCCCTTTAATGCGCAATGCAAGAGAGTAAAGAACCTGGAAGGCAAAGAGAGATCCAATCAGCAATTCAATCGTGCCCATTGTTCAGGCTTACTGATGAGCTTTGCAGTACAGATAATGGAGTAAATTATTTACCTCGCTGGGCTCCCTTCTTTGTGGCTCCTAATGTTATCAGTGCTGTCAGTGTTCCTGCAGTGAGCTGTATGGTCGCTGGCTGGCTCAAGTCCTGCATCAGATCTTGATCTAGCATGTTGTCAGCATGTTTTAAACAGTATTTGGCCTTGGGCTTTTGTCTTCTAGTCCTTTATCTTACTTAAGGTGTATTCTATTAAGCTGATTTAACAGTTAATCATCTTTTCTGGGAGAAGCATGTTAAACATGATCTAGGTGACATTGTTTTTAATCCATGATGAGTTATTCTAATAAATGGAATTTTGGAATGTTATGTTAAAGTTTTTCAATCTTATATGACACTGCGGGATATGTTGGTTTGGATAGAGGTTATAAGAAACCGCATTCAAAGAAAGGTGAACTGCAAATTAATGTATGAGTTCTAAACATCAAATGACTCTCAACCTCAACACAATAGACTTGATGGTAGATGAAATGGTTTGTGTTTTATATTTTAGCCGGACAGGAATTCAGATACAGATTGGGTTTGTTATTGATAAACCTCATATCATGGATCAGAATTAAGAGTGGCATTTAAGTTAAAGGGTCAGTTACATTGTGTTATTTTCAAAAATAACATTCAATCTCCACATTTTCTAGTCCAGCCTTATTCAGGAAATGAGCTGAGATTTTCATTCTGCAAACTTCATAACCACTTCCCATTTAATCACCTATCGGTTGGAGATTTGCATGATGCGTATGCAAAGTTACTGTCTGACAGTCCATTTAGATTCAAGCGATATTAGATTGATTAATTATGAGCAAATTCACTAACACTAACACACAAACATAAAACTAGCAACATTGAGAGACATTATATTGGCGTTTGGAGGGAATACTATTTTACAACCTTACCTCTATGAGCCAGAGTTTGGTTTCTGTAAACCCTGGAATTGAACATCTTCTTTAAATCCTTACAAGTCCTTTTAATAACCTCCTTTTAATTATTGTTGTTACGGTTATCACAAGAGAAGGCGGTGCTTTGTGGATAGTGAGAAATCAGCTCTTTCATATCCGGCCGAGACGTTACAATGTGATTCGTGTGACATCGTCAATGCAGCGAAAAAAAAAACATTTTTAAAAGAAACAAATTAATTTTTAGTTTGGTAACGTCTGGTTACATTTTTTGGTTTAATCTACTCTTATAAATCACTATAAAAGCCAAAAAAACCACCATGGCATGAGCCCTTTAAAGTTAAAACCATTAAATTCAATTGAAATGCATGAAACTGAAAGAAGAAAATCAGCTAAAATTTGGCACAATTTGAAAATAATAAAAGCAATTCACAAAAGGGGCATCATGATGGCACTGTAGGAAGGTCGCTGATCCGAGCCTCAGCTGGGTCAGTTGGCATTTCTGAGTGGAGTTTGCATGTTCTCCCCATGTCCTCGTGGGTTTCCTTTGGGTGCTCCGGTTTCCCCCACAAGTCCAAAGACATGCGGTGTAAGTGAATTGGGTATGCACAAATTGTCTGTGGTGAATGAGTGTGTATGGATGTTTCCCAGTGATGGGTTGCAGATGGAAGGGCATCCACTGCGTAAAAACATATGCTGAATAAGTTGGCAGTTATTATGCTGAAAAGAAAGGATGAATGGAGAATTTCACAACTTTTATATTATAATATTGAATCATCTATAGTTGAATCACATTTATAAAAAAAATGCAACACCCAAGAAAAGGATCACATAGGCAAAACTGTCATTCCTTGGTTGATATTAAACATTCCCTTGTGAGATTCATTTAAATAAAAATGTTTTAAGAGTCATGGGTTTTATATATGCAGTGGCTGAATTGAAAAGACAATACAAACCATTCTTTTTCAGCTAATGTCATTAGATGCCTCAGGAGCCAGAGGGTGAAATTAGATTGTGAACTGTGTACGCTACAGAAGAAGTAAAAATGAAATGTGAATGAAAACACTATTTCAGTTATCGTTGACCATTAAAATCTCTGCTGGACACAATACTTTTTTCTGTCGCTGTTAGAAGTAAGTACTTTCTATGTAAATTGGTTTCAGACGCCCTCTTTGACTTATTGAATCAAATTGTTCTACCATAACAATGGTTTGTTTAATCAGAAGCTCGTGCTGACTGAGAAACACGACTTTAGCTGCTTTTTTACACTGACAAAAATAGATACAAATTTACTGTATCATTTTTGCATGCCTATTTTTAAGCAATTATCACATTTAATTTAAAGTGACGGCGCATTAAATTCTTAAGTTGGTGAGGTTTAACTGTTTCAGTATTTTAGCAGAGTTCTGATTTTTCAGTATGTTTGCATGCCTATCTTGAGTAATATTCACATACAAATTAAAGCAACATTACATGTAAAAATCACATGGATGATGCACATTGGGATGGTTTAGGACAGGGGTGTCAAACTCCAGGAATTGAGTTTGACACCCCTGGTTTAGGTGAACTCACTTAAACAATGGGAAGCTTTGAGTGTCCTGAAAGCACAAAATTAATGTAATGATTTATTCATAAGATTCAATCATTAACAAAAGAGACAAACATTCATAGGTTATGGTTCCAAAATAACATCCACTTATTTTGAATGCTAAAACTATGCCGTAAAATTATATACTAAACTATAAATGTTAAGAACCACAGCACATTATAGAAAATACATTGGTAGTAGTGTTTCCAATTAACGGCCTCTGGGTGTCACTACTTCTGTATCAAATGTCAAATATTTCAACGGAAGACTTTCCACATGTGTTTATTAATGGTAAACTTTAAGGTTATGTTTTTGCTGTGGCTTTTCCAAGAAGGTTAGGAAATCGAAATGTCAAATAAGTGCAAAAGGTTATTGGTAATGTTACTATTATAAAAATCAGTTTAAAATACATTTTCTAGTATTATTAATGCCAACGCTTACCTGTTTAACCAGGTCTTCCACTTTCTAAATGATCTCTAAAAATATTTTCAACTACACTCAAATTTATTTTTTTACTCAATATCCATTTTTTAAGTGAAAAGTTCCACAGCATGCATAAGTTCCATATGCGGAGACAATTTTGTCTTCCCAAATGTTGCCCAATCGATAGTTCTTATCTGACTGACACTGTTCATTTAAAATGTCCTTTTGAACTGTTAACGTTAATTAACACTTTCAGATTCATTGTTTTAATTCAAGTTGTCACCCTTTATCTTGTAAAGAAACATGAAATTAAACATTGATTTTTGTGCATAGTTTCATAAGGGTTTTGTGTGTATACGCATTTGTCTTATTTGTTAACTTTAAGCTGATTTTCCAGGTAAAGCAATAAAAATAAGTTTCACAATAAGTAATCTGAAATGTCCTACATTTTGTTTTCACACAATATGCAGTGTGGCACTGACTAAACATATGTATTTTATTGTAATCTCAACAATGTTTTTAATACAGCCACATGAGAATATTTAATACAATGTTTAATACAGCCACATGAGAACTCAATTAGAAAACATGAACTCAGCCAACAACTCTTAAAAAAACAACTGAGCCAAATAAAAATAAACAATTGGTTGTATTATGGAAAAAATAGAGTTAACATTTTTACGCTCAGTCAAACATTCAGTACATTTTTTGAGTGCATTACAAATTTATCAGTGTAGTTGAGAGTGTTACGCTGATCACATAAATTGTCTTTATGCAGGTTTCTTTTCTAAACATTTTAAACATATGTTCGGGTTGTTCCATACGAAAATTCACTGACTAGCAGTACGCTAATTAATATATTGGTCGGACAAAAAAATGGCTCACTGTCCTGTGGCACAGAAAAAGCAGATTTTAGTTTCTCTGAGTTCCAGAGTTCTGCCCAGGTCGCACATTTCTGCAGGCTGCTTCCCTGACAACTCCCAACAAAGAGGCCATTGAAAAGAAGCACTTTGATGCCTAATCTACATTGCGTTTGTACAGAGAAACCGGAGCTGCGTTAAAGGAAACAGGTGCAACTAATTACTCTGCTCTTCCCTTCTCACTCGCTCTTTATTCGCTTCTCTTTGTATTTATCACTCTCCTTTTTTAAATGATGAAACGCATGAAATTGCACAAATTTCTGAGCACATAGAGGGCGCAGTCTCTCTCAAAACAGAAAACATCAAAGCTGGGCACACGTTAAAAACATTCCACAACACTATACTGCTTGCTCTGGCACGGCTCCCCATCCTCAACCTGGCTCTTCTTGAATGGCCTGTTTTAACCCGTTGCCAAGTTAAAGGAACTCAGTTTAGTTCATCACTGTTCAAAGTCTAGACCCAGGAGCAAGAGCACATCTTTTAAATGAGCTTATTGATTTTTTTCCACAGATATACTGATGCAAATTTTGATTTAGAATTTGCCAATATTGTTGAAAATGTTAGTTTTTCATTTTAATGACACATTTTACACAGAACAAACCAAAATATAGCTGAATTTACTTGTAAAAACATGAAAACGTTGTGCGCTAAACAATGAGGATGACATCAACGATGAACCTTTGGAGGACAAGTAAGAAGTTTGCCAACCTTTACAAAAATCACTTTCAGGTTTTTGGCTTCATTGATGTTAATATTGGTGATTGTGAGAGAAAGATGAGTGGTCAAATATGTAATAACCTATAACAATTATGTAATAAAAAAAAGATAAATACATATATATATATAATGCTTACCTTCGCTCAAAGTATGCTTGATATAATAAAATAAAAGGCTTAAATTGTTTACATTGTTCTTAAAGATATACATTATGTAATATTTAAAAATGTGTAGTGTTCTGTTTAAACTGCATTACTAAAAAAATTGAATATATAAAAAAAATTTACCCAATCAAATGATCCTTTTAAAAAAGCAGAAATGTCTTCTTATAATCAATACATTTCACTAGTTCGATTAGTACAAACAGCTTATTTGATTTCAGTTAATTTATATTTTGCTGTAAAGAATAAACACACAGTAAACAAAAACAGACAACATTGTTGCGATATAATTTCCCAAAGTGGTCATAAGGGTCAGTTACAGACAGTTGTAAATAATATCTTCACAAAAAACTGTGGTGCTTTTTAGATTACTTTAAATAGCTAATATTCATCACAACGGTAGCTGTAAGACATATGTTACTCATAAGCCATAGTACAGCCTACAAAATGCAGGTTTGGTTTACTTTCAGAATGTCCCAGTCATAAAATGTATGTCACGTCGAAAAAACCTGCATCGGAAATGACACTCCTTCCTTAGGTGCCTATTTCAGCTACGGTTTCAGTGTGGGTGGAACAATGTGTCCAATTTCCCTACACTTGCACTTGGTTGATTGAGACAGTTTAAGTATTGTGTTGTATATTTATGCCATTCTTAAACATTTAGTGTTTTTTGTGGTGAACAAACAATAGGATGCTAAATGAAAATTCTTGGAACGCATCAGATCATTTAACATTTCAGTTAAATATAGAGTTATCAGAATATGTTATCAGACCATGAATACACACCTGAATATGAAATCAGACCATGCTGGGGCAAAGACACCCATGCTTGCTTCCACGGCACTGTGTATCCAATAAGTTGTACTCTAACTAAGATTTGTACTCTGACTAAGAAAACATTCTTCCACTTGATCAAAATGTTGGAATTTGGAAGCTCTATCAGAAATATAATGGACTGATAAATTCAGTTTTCCTCAGAGAACTGTAATACTGCTACGACCCTTGAACTTTTGCTCTCTGTCAGACGTATACACTCAGGTGATCACTCATTCTCTGGCTTGACAATTGCATTATAAGTCAGAGAGTCTCACTCTCCAGTATCGTTTTGCTTATGTCTCAAGGGTCTTCAGTGATCCTCCAGCTGGAGAAAACTTGAGAGGCCTTCAGCCTCTACCCATCTTCCATGTACAATGACGAGGTGTGACTTACCCTACAGCACAAAGCTTCTGGGTGTCAGGTTCACTCTATGGGCCACCTCCTGCATTCTATATCTATAAACTAGATTGACTGGTAGGATAATATGACTGAGGTTAGCAGTAAGGACAATTAAAGTGGTGGTGGGGGAGGAGAGTATGTCAAAACCGGTGTGTATCATTCACTAGGATCTGAAAATAAACCAGGTCGGAGTGCAGACAGGTGTCTCAAATCAAAGCTGGAAAGTCCTGTGAAATCTGACCGGCCAGTTAGGTGATTTGTCTCCCAATCTGAGTAAAGAGCATTTTTTGAAGATGAGGGTTGAAAGAGACTTTGGTCCTTGGACACTTTATTTATGAGACCATTTTTATTTCCCAGTGTTCTCTTTAAATCTGTGAGCAGAAATTTGACAGAGAAAAATGAACAAATCTGCAACTCTACAAATGGGATGTATACAAAAATGTAAAGCTGTCGCAGCTGGGGAGAGAAGCAGTTTCTCAAAATCACCACATGATTTCGAAAACAAGGCTTTATGCTGACCTTACTGGTTGGTGAGTTTATGTGTATTTCCAGTTTGCGGCCATTTAACAACTGACAGATATGTACAGGCCCCAGCGTGGCCACTTTGCTTTAAAGATCTATTTATAACCTAATGTTGCACACAGCATGGTTGTCATCAGGAAACCGCAGACTAACCACCAGCCCTAAACGACTGATAGACACACTGTGTAAATCACTGTCTCCACTTCAGGAAATGGATTCAAACCACAAGGGGCTTTTGACTGGCCACACTCAAATGTGACTTTGTTTTAGTAGCGTGGGCTGACATTTCCCCCAAGCACTGTCTGAGGATAAGGGTTGAAATGGACAGTGAAGTCATTGTAAATCATATATTAATTCAAATCGTTGCCTCGAGCTTTAGTTCTGACGGAACATTCTCTTCAGTATTGGTCTGTGTCCAGGATTCTGTATGTGTAATGTTTGGGAAACTGAATGATTGAGTAGAGAATTAGAGAAAGAAATGCAGGCCTAAGATGGATCCTTTGGGAAATGATGAGGATCAAGACTTTTGGTCACAGAGCTATTAGGTTTATTTCTGTTCTGGTATTGTACTTCTTCAATGTTACAATGATTACTATAATCTTCTACATGCATACTAGAAAGCATACAGTACTATGCAAAAGGTAAAGGCCATTTTACAGTGAACGAACCCTATAAATGGCTGAATTTTCTTGAAAACCAAATAGAAACTTGTTGCGCTAGACAATTAGAATAACACAAAGATTTTATTTTGCATCCTCCATGATCCTTTGGAGAACAAGTCTAGTTTTCTAATCTTTACTAAAATCTCTTTAATATTTTTACATTTATTGATTGGGAGAGAAAAAGGGAAGTGGTCAAATATTTAATAATGTTATATAATATATAAAATGTATTAAAATATTTATATAATGTTTGTATTACTTGTAAAGAAATAATATGGTAATTCATGATGAAAATAAGTATTCAATAAGATGTACTTGTGTTGTGAAGTTCCCAGGTGGCATTGGTAAGGTACAGACCCAGCTCACAACCCAACATTGAGAATAGATTGAAGGCAATTTTTTTTTTTTTTATCACCCGACAAGAGTCTCTCCTTTGCTTTGTGCAAGTGTACCTATCGGATTTGTCACTGGTTTGATTGTTGGGCATGTATTATTTACTCTGAATTCACAGGGCATGTTAATTGCTTGAATGGCAGCAGCATTGAATCTTGACATATTTCTTCAGAATGTTTGCCTTATGAGAATGAGTATTCAACATGGATCTTATTGATACTACAAATGTTTGCAATATCAGAAAACCTCAGACTAACCACCAGTTCTAAATGATTTATAGACACTGGATGTAAATCATAAAAACTAAACAAAAATAGCGGGTACTGTAGCAAAATATAACATTTTTAAGTACATGAAATGCCATTTGTTTCTCCTGACATCCACATTGGAGCTGGTGATTGCCTGAGCTGATAATTTTGTTAAACTGCCTCTTATAAATGTGGATTTTATGTGGTTAAATAATCATGTTTCTGAAAGTCTGCTTGTTTTGCGCATTTTATTCACATTAATTGGTTGTTACTTAGGCAACCGATGCCCTTGTCAAACATTAGTGGTGGGCTGGCCCGGCAGGGGGTACTAGTTTGGGCATCATAAGCTGCTTAGTTGCTAAACAGCTCAGAATGTTTGGTGCTAATTTACTTTTTCTAATTTTACAAAAAAAACGAAGTTAAAACACATTAGCATGAGTTTGTTTACACTGTTCATGGACACATTTATGTCCAAATACCATCCAAAAACTTATTTTGCAAGTATGTCTCTGCCCTTAGCTTGTGCTAAGCACCAGACATATCATCCTGCAACTCGAATTGGTTATCATTGAAGCAGGCCTGAGCTCCTGTGTTATGAAAAACTTCCTGTTTTCTGATTGGCTACATTCATCTATGATAGCCATAAAAGGTTTTTAGCATTAGCCAATGTACAGTTAGTGTTCTGATGCAAAATAGCAGCTGTCTAGTCATTCATGTGGATACTGCACAGAGATCCCCTTAAGATATAAAGCACTATTTAAAATGTCATGAATTAATATTATTATGAGCGTCACGGTGGTGCAGTGGGTAGCACGGTCGTCTCACAGCAAGAAGGTTGCTGGTTCGAGCCTCAGCTGGGTCGGTTGGCATTTCTGTGTGGAGTTTGCATATTCTCCCCGTGATCGTGTGGGTTTTCTCCGAGTGCTCTGGTTTCCCCACAAGAACAAAGACATGTGGTCTAAGTGAATTGAGTAAGATTGATTGTCCACAGTGTTTAAAGTGTGAATGAGTGTGTGTGAATGTTTCCCAGCGATGGGTTGTGGCTGGAAGGGCATCCGCTGCGTAAAACAAATGCCAGAGAGTTGGCGGTTCATTCCGCGTGGCGACCCCGAAAGGGAAGAAAGCCGACATGAAGATGAATGAATAAATGAATAATGTTATTATTACTTATCGAAAGCAACTTACAATTTGGAGGGATTATATTTTATAATTTGACCATGTCAACATGTTTTATGGATAAGAATAAAACCCTGTTTTACATAGAATGAGTGCAAAGATAAGTCAATAATTCGTATAGGTCTTGGTATGCATGGTATGTAAAACCTGAAGTGTCGTGGAGCAAAAACCATAGTAAATATACATCCTAATGCACCAAAACAAATGTGTAATGTAGCTATAATGTACAGAACCAAATGCTAATGTAAACAAAGATGTTTATTGCAGTTCAATTACTGGCTCGTTTTTATTAAACAATAGATTTTCTTCAAATAAATTCAATATTTAAGCATCTTAGAGGCAAAAAAGGCTACATTTTGTTTTAATATTGAACAGGGAAATATAGGTGGAGCTGTTTGTTTCAACATTGAAGTAACACTTTTATAACTATTGGAAACTATTAGTAAAAGAAAAACTCAGAAAAATGTATTGCACTTACTGTACTCACCTTTTATTTTCAACCTAGGGAGCCAGCCTTCCTTGGATTAACCATGCCATTGTTTATTTATTTGACTGGAAAATGGAGCAAGGAGTAAGTGGCTGGAGCTTGACTGACGTGTCCAGTGTTCTGTTGGAAGTTAAATGCATTTACTCTTCGCTCCTCTCACACAAAGTGAGGGCTCTGATGATCCTAATGCACCTGAGAGCCCAACAATGGGAAGGCTGATAGCTCAGGCAGAAGGTCTTCATGCACCCTAGACACAGTCTCCTTTGTCCATTAACCTGCCAACGGCAAGCCACTTGTCTCTCTGATCATGTGTAAGAGGCTGGAGGGGACAGAGCGATGACTAAAAGTATACCCCTGTCCAGTCATGAACTACTGTAAAGGACACCAGACCACTACCATGGTTTTTCAGTTTTTCCTGCTTTACCAAACAGGTTTGTTCTTAAATCATTGCAAATGAAGATGTGTTTCCACGGCTGTGACTCTGACAAGAGCAGTACATTTGTTTGTTGAAACATTTCTCTCACCACAAGGTGTTAGTTGAGAAAATCAATTCAGGATGTTCAGTGCTCGAGTTCCTGAGTGCTCATCTAAATCGGTTAAATGAAGAGAGACTGTTGGGGAGTGCTGCTGTGAGGTAAAGTAAAATGCAATAATTACTCTATTCAAAGAGAAATTACTGAATGTGCTCACGTAAGATAAATAAATGTTGGTTAAAGCTTTTAGCCTAGCAAGTTAATAACCTTTGTTTTACATTTACAGGAGTGTAGAGGCAATCAAAGGGATATAAATGTCGTTCCACACCTCCAGGTCCAAACAGTGAGCTGAATTCTCTCATTCCTTCCACCCCATCAAAATTTGTTCAAACAAAAAGATGAAAAAGGGCCTTATATCAACATAACATTTATTACATTGGTATGAATTTGGTTGGGGCCTTTTCACAGCCACATCTGCAACTAATCCAAGACCTGCTGGGATTTGTAAATCGAGTACAGTCAAGAGTTTGTTTCGCTAATGCATTATAAACATGGAGAAAGGCTTGGGGCCTTTGAGTTTAGGGTTACATTCAATATGGAACCGGACGCTGCACTAATGTAATACTTTGCACATGGCTCAGCGTTTAAGAATTAATAATTTTCCACCAAAAACTTGTTGAGTAATGTTTTTTTTAGGATAGCAGAGGAAAAGTTGTCATCTTCAAGAGTTTAAGGAGAATGAACTTTTCTTTAATACAGGAATAAGGACCATCTACACCAAAAAATCTGAAGAAACTTGAGCTGGACTATTTCAATCCCAAGAAATAAATATATTTTGAACATATTAAGTTTATGTAATGACTTAATTATGAATCTTCTTTTTTAAGGAAACATTGTGAAGAGTTGTGAGAATGATGCCTTTACTATTATTTATTCTTTCTCTCTCTTTCAGGATTGTTTGCTTAGAAAAAAAAAAGTATTTTAAGGTCTCAGTTAAAAAAGATTGCTTAACAGAATCAATCACAGGCCTTACAGCAGACAAGGAAAAACCCTCCGTGGGAGGCTACATACTACTAACTGGAAAACTTAGCCATCTGCTGCTGCTTTCACCATGCTAGTCCATACAGTTAAAACAATGTTTGTTCATTTTTCCAATGAACTTGAAATTGATCAAAAATGCCAATATTTATATTTCAATTTTATTTAAAAAGCTTATTTCTGTGACATACAGTAAATATGGATCTTTTAACATAACTCTGCATTTTACATAATAACCATATAGATTTGTTTAAGTTGTGTTTTTTATAATATAAATTAACACATTTGTGGATAAATATACATATTTTGATGAAATCCTAAAATAAGGATAGGATCTACAGGATTTTTTTAGGATTTTTTTACATTGATGATTAAATCCTCTAGTAATAATCTCTGACAGTGGTTTTTAAAAATGTATGAATGTTACTTTTTGACAATTGTAATTTTATCATTCTTACATATGTTGTGTCAATCTTGTGAAAAGTGGCCCACCCAGTTCAGTGCATTATATGTCTCTTTCAAACATTCTAAAACTCTGTGATCAGGTTAAAGGCCATTTTCTCATGCTAACCAGAAAAGGCAGCTCAAACAAGAAACATGGCAATGAGAGTTAAAAAGACATCAAAATTGGTATGCTGTCATCAGGGGTCTGTCTTATCCCCATTTGCCTTTCTCCAAGCGATCCATCAGCGAGGTCTGATCAAAAAGGGATACCGTGTCTTCAGGCATTCCTTATTCCCTGGGATGAGTGTCCCTGACTGTCCCTCTGCCACTACTTCCTGTCAGCCAAACCCGAAACAAAGAGCTTCTCTCTCAAACCTCTCTTACTCCCTGTCTACAACCCTGAGAATTGGGCATGAAATGCAACACATATTTATGAGATTATCTACCATCTCGCATTTCATTTCCATGTACGAAAGGAGAACATTTTCATTCCCTCCTGAGTGAAAACATGTGAAAAGGACACAATGATTTCCATGCTGTTGTTGTCCTCAGATCTCTAAGGGGACATTAATTCACATCGATCTTGTTTTGAACCAAGACACTTCCTCCCCCCAAAACCATTAGAATGATAACAGCCTAAAATAATTCTCCTTTCCCACTCCCCTCCTGACTCGTACTCAAAATCAGACGCTTACAAACAATCTGTATAGAGATAATCCCAAGAGATGGATCCACACAAAAACAGCCTAAAATGAAAAGGTCACTGAATTCTAAGCTGATTCAAAATGAAGCAAGATTGTCATCACAAATAACAAGACAAGGCTTTTCTTTGTCTCTTGAACAGCAAGAAGTCGACACAAGAGGAGGGCTCAGCGGAAGACACTTTTAAAGAGGGAAACGTGCCCTTTAAAACTAAAAGAAATAGGTTAGGAAGGCCTAAATATTTGACCAAAAATTGCAATATTCAAGCATTTTTTTTTAAATGCTTAAAACCCTGTTCGATGAAATATGTAAAATGAATTTTTCTTTATCAGAAAATGGTCTTTTGGAAAATAGATTAGGGGTTGATCAGTTGTGCCCAAAATAGACTCTAGATTTGGCGTTAACTCAATTGTTTTATTTAACATTTACATTTAGGCATTTAGACAATATGCAAGTCATAGTCTATCACAGTTCGCTCATAGAATTTGTATCAGCTGATCAGTTGCTTCTTGAAAGCTGTTAGTGTTGCTGATTCTCTGACTGGATCAGAGAGTTTGTTCCACTAGCCAGGGACAGTGAGAGAGAAGGTTCTGCTGAGAGATTGTCTGCCTTTGTGGGACAGAATCACAAGGCACTGTTCTTTCTCTGAGTGCAGGCTTCTGGAGGGCATGTAGGACAGGATGAGCTTGCGGAGGTAAACAGGGGCCGACCCGGAGATGGTTTTAAAAATTCATTCATTCATTCATCTTCATGTCGGCTTTATTCCCTTTCGGGGTCGCGACAGCGGAATGAACCGCCAACTCTCTGGCATATGTTTTATGCAGTGGATGCCCTTCCAGCTGCAACCCATCGCTGGGAAACATTCACACACACATTCACACTATGGGCAATCGTTCTTATTCAATTCACTTATTCCGCATGACTGTGGACTTGTGGGGACACCGGAGCACCCGGAGAAAACCCACGCGATCACGGGGAGAACATGCAAACTCCACACAGAAATGCCACCTGCCCCAGCCGAGCCTAGAACCAGCGACCTTCTTGCTGTGAGACGACCGTGCTACCCACTGCGCCACCGTGACGCCGGTTTTAAAAATTGTTCTGTTATTTTGGAATTTATTGCATGTTTCAACTCATTACATGTACTCAAAACAATTATTTATTTATTTTGTATTTTTCCCATTGTCATGTTGCAGGTCTTATTATCAAATCAAATATACCTCAAGCAAAAGTATCATACAGTTTTTAAATTAATGTTTTTATTAAACCAGCAAACAAAAACATCCGACCCGATCCTAAGCATTCTTTTAAATGAATCCCACAGCATGTCGATCGGGTAAATTGTCTTTCTTTCTTTGAACCATAGAGACTTTTTTAATTGTATTTCTAATGCTCTTGAGATTCTTATTTCACTTTATTTACACTTGTAGAACAGTTCTCCACGGTTCCATGTTATTTTATTGGAAGATAGTGGCTCTCAGCATAATTTGCTTTAGTCCAGAAACGTAAAAAAGTTCTCTCACTGTGTCTATCTTTTAATGTTATTTTGGCTACTTTCGCTAATTGAGGCTGGTTCTTCTCATTTTTTTTAATTGTGAAAGGATGTGCCACTTGGAAATACATTGAACTTGTATGTTATTAACCACAGGCAAACAATTTTGAACAATTTTGAAGAACACACCTTTCTCAAACAGGACAGGATTTGAATGCATGGTGTGTTTACTTGTGATATCTTTGATTTGTATCTAGATGTCTATAAGTAATTGTAAAGCATCTTAGTTATCTGTGTATCTGTTTTCTTTAATCTTAGTTTAATATAAAATGTATAGACATTTAGTAGTTTAAATTAAATTTGATTTGCTATCAAACATTGGTCATAATGAAAAAAGTTGAAGACAAGCATCAAAAAACAGTACAAACCTATTAAATAATTAAAATTTTGCATAAATGGACACTATGAGGTGTAGTTGTCCACATTTGTTCTTCTCTGTACTTGTTTGCACAACTCTTTTCCATTTTGCACTTCTTTGTCATCTAGGTTTGTTCGTTACAAAACACAAATAATGGGTCTGCATGAAAAACAAACTGCTCATTAGACCATTTGAACTCAATTATTCCCCATGAAATCTGTAATTCATATTGGCTGGCAAAATGTAATTAACTAAATGAGAACATATGTACACCAATTGAAAACAGGCTTTGCATGGTTTTGTTTTCCATCATAAAAATACTCATAGCAAAAAGTGTAAAGACTTTGGCCATATCAAACCAAAGATTTAGAATTTTGACTCGTGTAATGGGAATGTCACACATTGATGAAAATATATTTTTAAAGCAAGCATATAGGCTTTTACAAATTATAGAGTGCAAGTGTTAGTTAGATAAAAAAATATATATATATAAGATCTCTGTTTCCTACTATAAAAAGCTCTCTTTCTCAACATAAGCCTTTATAAAAAGGCACTTAGTCTGTATTTTCAATCCTTGGTCACATTAGACATCTAAGGCCTATTTACAACCATTATCCAATTCAGCTCAAGAAAAGGTAATGGAAATTAGGAAGCATTTTAACAGAAACACAATAGAAAAAACTGGGACTAAGAGGTTTAAAAAAAACCTTTGAGTTCATACCGCATTATTGAACCATAATTGTAACAATTTTAGACTGTTCATTGTGTCTTGTGATTATGCAGCTGAAATTATGTGTCATAAGCCACAGAATGGTTTGGAAGTTTTTCCAACTTTCTTAGAGATGCAGCACAATGACGTATTCTTATTTTAAAAATAAAACTCTTTGTCAAAAACAGAACTTCATTGACATGTAAGTGTATGTATAGGCCTTGAAAACAAGAAAGAATTTAGTCTATTCACAGCCAAGGTGTATCTTTTTTCCATATTTGATATTAATGTGAATATTCTTCCAATTAATTGCTCGTTAACGAAGAAGCATTTCATCTGCAGAGATTAATTATGTAAATTAGATATGAACCTAATATCAAAACAATTTAGACTGCTGGTGACAAATGATTGACTATTATTTCCCACATGTTCTCCTAACTAGCGTTGTCATGGAAACCTTGATTTGCAGACTTTGATTGGGTAGATGGTGAGAACAAAAACCTTTATGTATTTCACAGCGTATTACCAATGCTGAATATTTACTTGGTTAAACCAGAGAGATCACTTCCACTCCTCAGAAACAGCACATGACTTATTAGACCATTGCTGAGGATATTTTCAGCAGTAGATGATAGTTGCGCCATTGCTGTCAGTAAGTGATGCTGGGCACTGATGCTTTGCGGCGGTAAATGGGGTGCGTGATTGAAAGATTGGGGCATCTGGCGGGGAGTGGCAGGCCAGAGCTGAGTGGACTCATCTGTAGCCAGGCATCTAAAACCATTAGATGTCCCTGGTCACTCAAATGACCAGGATAGGGCTCGTGTCCAAGAAGATTACATTAGGAATGCTCAGGATCATCCAGTGAAGGAGTGCTTATCGTTGGCCAATTACTGCCCTGCATATAAGAAACCAAATGAAAAAATCACTCAACAATCTGAGGCCTGGCAAAGTGTAGATAACAACGAGAGGAAATACTGCCAGTAAAAGTAGATCTATCTGTAAATGTGAAGCATGAGGCACATGATATTTATCATGGTTAAAGACTGACAGCTGTTTTAGATAAGTCTCGTCTGTGTTTAATGAAGGACTTGAAATCACCTTAGGTGTAGTCAGCATTGAGTTTATTAATAAAGACTTGAGAAAGGACTTGTGCAACTAATTTTTGACTACTTGGAAGTTAGATATAGCTTGTGGAATTTTCTTAGATTGTGGAATGTACTATGGTTTTAGAGTTAGCATTAGTGAGCTGGACTTTCTCAAAATCCAACAAACAAGTTCCAAACAAAAGGCAAAATGAGAAACTGACACTCAATCTTGATCTTTAAGATTTTTCATTTTAGGATGATCTTGAGAGAGTCCCTGCACACATGCCAAAAAAACTCATATGAAGTCTATTCTTTTTTATATGGTGATGTTATCCAAACACTCTAAAAACAGTGCCACATACAATACTACCAACTTGGTCACCTTTAGCTTATAATCCCTTTGGCTTTTTGGTTCCATTTAATACTAATCTCTATAGGTGCTATTAAGAACCAACTACAATTTAAAAATAGTTCTTTACATGAAAAAATGAAAACATGAAAAGTGGTATTTGATACTTAAAAACACAAAATAAGCCCCAAATAACCACTGAAGTATATATCAAAAGAACTCAAAAAGATATCTATCTAACTAGCTCTGCTCCAAAGCAATGTCACATGGAATGTATTTCAACACCTGATGTCACAGGTTGTCTTGGCACAGCTTTCGGAGAACCGATTAATGATAAAAAAAATATTGTTTTAATGGAACTACATCAAACCAAACCAATGTAAACAGGTGTGTATGTAAATGCATTAGGGTCAATGATAAGAAATGCTTAAGCCTGGTTGAGTTCCCATTCCTTTCTCAAATTCTTATAACTACAGAGCTTTTCTGCATCGTATCAAAGATGCCAGAGGCAGGGGGGCCTTCTCCACAGGAAGTTCCTGCAAACAGAGTGCACCCACTTTTTAAACCCCATTTGTCTTGTTAATGGGCCCCACTGATTACCTGATTGCACTGGATGACTGTGGAGAAATCTGATTGCGTGAAATTATACAGAGCAAAAACTTTTGATTGGAGAATGGATCTGGGAGGCTCGTTGCTACCAGTTGACAGGGTCCCTGTGAAATTTGGCCTCATTGATTTCAAATCAGCAAAGTGTAGCGCATAATTGTAATCAGAGCCTGTGTTCACTGAGCGGCCTATTTTAAAACCTAACTTCCTTGCTGTGCAAACTTTTGAGCCTTAACAGTAGGACAAATGCATTAGAGCTTGTTAATTACATGCCCTTTAAATGCTCTATCATGTACTCTAAATTATATCTCGAACATAGAGAGAATTTCAGTCAGATTGATGCCGTGTACAATAAACTTTTACGATTAATACTTCAACGTCTAGTCAAGCCTAGTTTGGGCTTTTAAAGAAGTCAGGTATCCATGGCAATAGCAAAAATGGACTTTGTAAAGCTACCTTTCAGTGTAATTTCCAACCTCACTCAGTGTTCATTTACCAAATGTAAGTGCATAGCAGACCGTTAAATAAACAGTCTACCTAAAAGGCCTTTTCATCTTAGCCATATGCCAACTATCATGACTGATTCTTACTCTTACTCTTTTAAAATAGTAACATAATGAAACTTAATCACATTAAATGGAGTTAAATGTTTTAGTAAAAGTTTCATTGCCAATTGGACTTATTCTCTGATACATTCTTTTCTTTTGTGTCGCTTTAATTGAAAAGCCTCTTCACATTTCACATATTGTATAGACAAGCCCTTGAAGGAGGTCACTTTTGTTATGAACGTTCTCGTCTTTTATATTTCTAACTACTCCATTCATCTAGAAAAAAATGAAATATGTGCAATTTATCTTCCCAAGATGATGATGGTGGTGAAAGGCCTATGAATGCAAAATAAAATAAATCAGAATTTAGTACACTTTCTATTCTACTCACTGGAATCCTGCTGTTACTCACAGAAATGAAAATGCAATAATTTGTTTTTAAGATTTAAAGAGACAGAATTCTAATCATGTCAGAAAATATTACTTGCATATATAATTTGCATATACTTGCATAAGAGTATGTTAATACTATTTCCTGAAAAGGTCACCACAAGTTAGCATATATATATATATATATATATATATATATATATATATATATATATATATATATATACATACATACATACATACATACATACATACATACATACATACATACATACATACATACATACATACATACATACATACATACATACATACATATGACATCCCTCTATGAGTAACCATCTATAACTCGAAAGATAATGTAAATGTTAAACAAAAAAGGCAAACCAATTGATTATTATTGACAATAATTCAAGTCTAATTAAATATTATATGTAGAATTTACTGAGAATGCTTTCTGTCAAAGTTTTCATAAAACATTTTTTCCAAAATTTGCAATTTTACCATGCAGATATTAAGTCTCTATTTTTCAGCTGGGATGACTATTCTTTCTATTCGAGGCAGTTGTTTTCCATGTTAATTTAGCTATGAATACAATTATGAGATTAAATGACGTGTAAGCCGTAGAGAATCCTGAAAAGGAGCCTCTCTTTGTGCCTTGCTTCAGTATGAAGAACATGTGCTCCATAGGAATCAAGAGCATCTGGCAGTTCTGCTAACTTCATTAATTAACTTTCCATTGATCTGACATTCTGTGCTTTCAAGTCATTGTTGTGCTCACTGTTTGCAGTGCCTTTCCTTCGCCACGGTCAAGTTCAGCCTCCATAGTTACGTCTATATGTGTAGAGCTGAATTCATTAAGCATTCTATGAACACAATATGTCTAAACTTTCACAAATGTATAAATTAAATCTTATGTTTCATTAAGTCTGTTGACTTACTTGCTATAGAAGGATATTCAGCTCATTTTCTTATCCCACCACATGCAATAACGTCTAATGAAACCATCATCCCCAGTCGGGAAGAGTTTGTGAGGCAGGATGTCCAAATAAGAGTGTGAATGATTCATCCTGTCGAGATTAGCCATCGTCTCCAACAGCAACTTTCCCAGGCCTCAGGAACTCTGAGCCTTTCAGTGCGGCACACAGGATTGTCATCAGAAATTGATTTTCCTCCTGAAAGACAAATTGAATCGTATATGAAATACAACTGAAAGAACAAGAAGGCGCCTGTCTCCTCAGCCCCCCTCCTTAACCCCATGCCTCATTCCCAATATTCCTCTTGCGCCCTTGTTCTTTTCTGTCCATCCCCCTCGACTCTTGTATCTAAGTGATCTAGAGTGTGCAAACCTAAATTAAGATCTCCAGCAAGATACGTGGTTCCCATAGCTACCTCTCAAACAGTCTTGTGATTGCATTATAATCCAGCAGTAATCAAATCTAAATGAAATGGGGATGATAAGGATGCTATTTTCAGGCGGTGTTTGGGAGAGCGAGTGTGTGTATTGCCTTTTCACTTTGTCCTTTTTCACTTTTTATTAGCTTCCAATCAGCTCAGCCTCACAGCGGATTTTTTCATTATGTTGGGCCATTGTTTCGGACAAACATAGTTGTAATGAGGTCTAAGAAGAGGAGATTAGGTTGGTCAAATGATATGCTCTGACTGAAGGGATTTCACACTTACCCAGTCATCCAAATTCTCTGAAATCACTTCAACAAACCTAAACCAATAACTGAATATTTTGTAGTGGCTATATTTTATAGTGTCTTGATGAACATATCAAGAATTTTGTATTTCAATGCTTTTATTAATTCGTTTTTTAACCATTTTGGAAAGTTTTCAGCTGTTCTCCTGATCTTGTGGTTGCGCTTTTAGCATAAATTAACATCATCCATTGAGTACAATTAGACCAGTAATGTTGTTGTGCCAGTAACAGTAGAATAATGATTAATTATGAACTTTAGATTTTTTAAATGTATTGAAATGTAATCTCTTGACAAAAATATCCTGTGCATGCCATGCTACAGCAGAAATGTTTCTTGATTATTACACGAAAATGAGATCCACTTGGATTTAGAAAATGTAGTGAAAATTTTTTAATTTGATGCAATGAGCTATTCTAAATGTGTGTGTAAAAGTCAGACCTAGGGAACAGCTTAACGAATTCTAAAACTGTTATGAGTCTACCTATAATTTGTAGAAGGAGCATAATTAGAAAAAAGTGGAGTGTTTCTTAAAACACATACATGACTGTAAAATAATAATAATAGTAATAGTATGTAATTCAACAGACCCAACAAAGTTCTTCATTTAACAGTTGAGTTGACTGGAAAAATAAGGGTTTGTTACAATTTAGACCATCGTTGAAATGCTCTATTAAGTTTTGTACTAGTTTTTAGTTTTAATGCTTCTACTTAAGCGTATTAAGACGTATTATATTCCAAATAATAGGCAGGTAAAACCACTTTGAATTTCTAAGGAAATTATGTTTATTTTTTCTCTTTAACATAAAAGTCATTATAGTGGTTTAATCTGTCTAGATTAAGCTCACAATGCTGAAGAAAAACTTAGCTGTTGAAAATTAATTAAAACTTCTAATACTGTATTGTGTTTCACATCATTGTGCAGTAACTAATCATTAGGTTTACAGTAGGAGGACAGCGGTGTTGGTTTCATGGATTCATCGAGATGTCAGTGTTATACCTGGCAGGTAACTTGAGTCCTTTGTTCCTTGACTGCTTTGAAAACTCATGAGTTCATTTGTCCTACCCTTCATCTCTTCATTCTTGTTCATTTGTTTGCTCTCTGGGTATGCAAATTGAAATGTAACTGATGAAAAACATGTGTGTTTAGTGGCTTAAGTGTTTGTGTATGGTTAAGGATCGATCTCGAAGATCCACTTTTGAGTGATTATTTCTAGACCCCTTTAGGATGGTAAAATGTAACACTTTTTACCTTAAATCGAGCAGAATTACAAATTTTCCAATTAAGTCCAAATATGCTTGCATTTTCTATTGTTTTTCAACTTCTAAAAAGAATACTAAATTAAGAGGCCTGTCAGTGCTTTCTTCTTATTTCAACTGTTCTCTGTTTGGATTGGTTCAGAGTCTGATAAAAAAAAATTGATTTTGAAAGGCACAAGCATTCCATATATTTCAACAAGCCTTCATTAAATAGCCACTGAATATGAAATACAGACAGTTTCTCAAGTAAGCTGTCAGTGCATGCGTTTGACATAGTTTGAGTCTGGGGTATAAGCATGTGTGTGACAGTTACTTCGAGTTGCATCGGAATTGAATACAGTTTGGCAAGTAAATTTGTCTGTCCATAAAGTACAATAACTGTTTTCCTAACTGCTTACACAATAATGTTACACAGTTACAGTAATAATATATACACATAATAGGAAAATCAGAGCTGTAGATCATCCACAGGAATGACTGTGAGACTGATTTGGCTTTGTTTTTTTTTGTGTCCACTCGTTCCTGGTTGCAGCATTACAGCATTGTCATTTGGACAGCCTAACTGATGTTTTGTGTGGGTTAGAGGTATAGGGCATAGCTTCCACTGTTTACAAGACCCAAGTCTTTGAAGCTTCTGATTGGTCGATAAAAATGTATTTTTTTTTTTCTTGGGTACACATGGACATGGTCTCGGTGATTTTTCAGGTTGATGTGAATTATAATGAAGATATAGTGAAGGAACGCATGTTTCATTGTGCTAATATGGGCTGGGAGATTGACTCAGCAAGAATAGGTCTGTCGTCCCCAGGTTATGAGCGTGAGCTGAAGAGGAATCTGTCTGAGCACACACCCTCAGGGGTTCAGAGAGCGAACAAGGCTGATATGTGTAAGGGGCATCCTGGTGTCCGTCATCCTGCTGAAATGATCCTCCTGTTGCAGTCACTGATCTACAGACACATCCACTTGCAGCTCAACTCCCACCCCCACACATGCACAATGAGACAATGGCCTCTTTCATACTGTCCTCATTTTAATCAGCATTAGAGAACTAGGGAAATCACATTTTCTCATCTTTTCCTGAGGTAGAAGCTCTTAATGACAGAAAGAATGGTAATTAGAGCGGATGAGAGGTGAAGCCTGTTGAATAGGTCTAACATGAAAAGAATGAGAATAGCCATGGATTATACTTTTGACTTGATACAAGCTTGTTATGAATTCAAACCATTGAGATCAACTTTGATATGTGAGATTGACTTTTAATTTAACTTTGAGAACCTTAAGTGAACCTTAAATTTAATTTAATTATAAATAGGTTGTTTCAATAATGCTAATTTGGCCAAAAACAACAGCAGTAGCAACATTTTTTTTTCTACTTCTATACACATATTAAATTATTATTTTGCTACTTTCATTCTTTTTTCTTTCTTATATTAAATTGCTAACTTTCCGATTCTATTGTGTTGTGAGAATCTGTGCATGCCTATATTTTTACAACTGGGGGAATTTGTATACATTTTGCTTAACTGATTTCTACATGACTCTATTACAGGAAATGTTATCCTGAGCTAAACTTCATTTATAAAATAACCCCAACTTCAGATGTTTTATTCCAATCTATGTAAAGCTCCTGAAACCCCTGCTGATTTCCAAGATTTGGTCATTTATTCTCTCCTCAAAATCAGTGGAAAACTCAGATTCTTGCAGGTATAAGCTGCAAAGCATTTTCCAAAAAGGCTCCATGTAAATAAAGGAATAAAAGCAGTGCTTGAATGAAGTGGAGCTGCAGCCAATTGAAATATGCTCCCAATTACTGCAATGGCTGTAGAGGCCTAATAAAGTGAACGTCTCTACAAGACGCTGCTCTAGAATGGAGCCGGGCTAATTTGGTTTGACTGATGAATTTTCCTCTCCCGTCGCGCTGGGTTGAATAATTATGAAATTTATCACAAGGCATAGCAACTCATTAAGGATTAGCAAGCTTTCATTAGCCTGATGTTGTTGGAGGGCCGTGGCTGTTCTGATCAGCATAATTACATGCCCTACAGAGGGAGCGCCAGCCAATACTTCTCTTTGTGTGTGTGGTCAAGAGCAAAAAAAAAAAAAAAAACTGAACATGCACAGCGCTGGAGGGCTTGTGATTAAAATGGGTTGTAAATATCTCACCAAAGACATCCTTTTGTTTAAAGGGAACCCAATTATTAAAGTCTTGAGATGTTTCACATGATATGTTCCAGAGATTCTCACTCAGAAAACATGTATTTTATCTAAAATATGATGAATTTGATCTCCTGTACTGAGATATGTTGGAAGATATACACAGAGATATGAAACCTTTATGCCTACACTCATAGACACTGTGAACAACTACAACGTTATTGCTTCAGTTTTAGTTGTTCATGCTGCAGAGAGCAAGTTTTGTCTTGAAGAGAGCAAGAGGGGTTTGTACCACTTTCAGCTGTTCTCAACATTAAGACATGAAAATGCACCCTGAACATGAATCACAAGCCAGATTCTGCCACCAATTTCCTTTAATGCCTCTAAACCGCACCTGTCTTCAACATCCAATATGCTCCCTTAACCCATCGGGGGTACATCTGTTTAAGGTAATCTCTCAGACAATTTGGGTCTGTACTCATTGAGCACCTTATAATTCTTCCCCATGTGATTTGCAAAGATTCTCCAATCTCTAAGGAACATGAGTGAACAAGAAGGAAGAAGGGTAACTTGTCGATAGATCTTGGTTCAGCAATAACTGTCTTTTCTTTTTGCATGAACCAACCAAGGACAACAACAACCATGAAGAAGACCATGCAAAAGTATCAAGAGATATGACAGAGTGGGAAAAGGAGGAAGCGATGGTAAGGGCAGGTAAGAGTAGTTACAGGTATCAAAAAGCTGGATAAAAGAGTCTGGGTAAAGATGACTGTGGTGAACAGTAGACTGAATGAAGGAGAAGTGTTCAAGGTGGTGTTAAAGTAGGAAGATGATAGAGTTAGTTGCCATACTCTCAGATATTAAGAGCAAAATGAGAGCAAAACAGAAATAATAATTTTTGGCCCTTCTTCCTCCCCCTTTATCTTTGACGATAAATTTGATCGGCAGGTTAACTCTGTGGTCAAATCGTGTTTCTTCCAGCTTAGACTTTTAACCAAAATAAATCCTTTTCTTTCTTTTAAAAACATGGAGAAAGCGATACATGCTTTTATTTTATCAAGACTGGACTATTATGACACATTGTATGTTTGGATTAGCTAATCAGCTTTATCTCTCCTGCAAATAGTCCAGAATGCAGCAGTGAGGTTTTTAACAGGGTCATGGAAGAGAGATCACATTTCTACAGTTTTAAAATCTCTTAATTTGCTTCCAGTGCACAGCAGAGTGGATTTTAAAATTTTAATGCTGGTTTACAAATATTTTAATCGCTTGGCTCCCCTGTACCGTCCCCTGAACTTTTAATCCCTGCAGTCCTCTGACCAGAGGTTGCTAGCATTTCCCAGGTCACTGTTGAAAGACAGAGGCGAGCATGCACTCTCTGTAGCAGCTCCCAAACTCTGGAACTCCCTTCCCCTCGAATTGAGGCTAACACCATCACTTTCTGCTTTTAAATCCCGACTCAAAATTGTGCTGTTCTCCCAAGCCTATGGTCTGTAAAATTTTATCTTTTATCTTTATCTCAGATTTTATTCTGTTTCATTTAAAATTTTTACTAGCTTTTATTTGTTTTAACCACTCTACCTACTGAGGTTTTACTGTGTCTTTTAACAATGGTATCTGTTTGGTTGTAACCTTGGTTTGTCCCTGTGTTCCCACTACTGTTCAGCTCTTTGGTCAACTTTGAAGTTGTTTTTAATATGTGCTTTAGAAATAAATTGTCAACGTCATACGAAAACTCAAGTGAAAGTCTTCAGTTGCAGCTTCTCATGGTTCCCGGTATATCATCATTGTGTTCAAATGTTTCTTGTTGCTGTGTGTTGGTGAGCTGGCTTAATGAATCTCTGACAGTATATCAGTCTAGCTTTGTTTTCTATCATACTGTTCTGTTCATTTTATTCCAGTTATGAACCTTGACTATTGAAAGTGTTCAGAGACATGGAATACATGCTCATTTCTGTGTACCTGTTTAGTTGTGGATAAGATGTGTTTGTCAAGGATTTGTTGGAGTTTAAAGGTTGTGGACCTTCTGATTGGTGAATGGACAAGTACAAAAGGGCGGAGTTTCTTACACTTATGCAGCTCACTTCCTGTTTGGCCTCCTCTGTGTCTATAGCTCCTGATTCTTCTCCTGTTGAAAGATCTTCAGTCTCTTCGTTATATCGGTATTGCAGTTAAATGTGTTTAATTTTAGTTTTCAGCTTGGCCTAATTTGTTATTAGTTGAAATAGGACTTTTAGTTATTTGTTGCTAAAGTAACAGTTATCTCATATATTTTCCAGTCTTAAGTGACGTACTTGACAATTCTCCACCTTTAACTGTTTTCTTTTAACATATACAGTACAGACCAACAGTTTGGACACATCTATGAAAACTGAAAATGGTATATTTACACGAAAGGCATCATAACTATGATTTTACACGTGTGGAATTGTATACATAACAAAAAGTGTGAAACAGCTGAAAATATGTCATTCAAGCTTCTTCCACCTTTTGCTTTGATTACGCTTTGCACACTTTTGGCACTCTCTTGATGATCTTCAAGAGATGGTCTCCTGAAATGGTCTTCACTTCTCAGGTGAGCCTGGTCAGGTTTAATACGTGGGATTTCAGTTTTGTTGTGCAGAAGTCAGGTGGATACACAGCTGATAGTCCCACTGAATAGATTGTTAGAATAGTTATCATGGCAAAAAAAACGAAGCTAAATAAAGAAAAACAAGTGGCCATTATTACTTTAAGAAAGGAAGGTCAGTGAGTCAGAAAAACTTTTTGAACGAGGTGTTGAACTTTTGCTCTGTACTGTATATATTGTTCGTCTATTCTGTTTTCTTGTTCATTGCTTTCTGTAGTCATATGGTTCTTAATACATGACTGGCAGTGGCAATTTGTATTATTATTATTATTATTATTGTTGTTTGTATCACATTTTGTATCTAATTGTGTCCTCACCCTTCTCGTTTCCTTGTTAGAGTTTTCAGTTGTTGTTTTTTTTTGTTTGTTTGTTTACATTTGAATGGTTCACCTTTATATTCCTATTTAATTTTATATTCCTATTTAATTTGTTCTTCATGTGCTTCATGTCAACTTGTTAGTGGTAAACTAGTTATCAGAATCAGAAAGACCTTTATTGATGAGTGTGCATGTGCACACACATAAGGAATTTGTTGTGCTACAGGGGTACTCTCCACTGAACGATTCCATAAGTCATTTTGATTATCTTATGTTTTAGTTTATACTTTTATTCTAGTACTGTGTCACAGTTTTGGGTTCCTTCTCAAAAATTTCCTGTCCTACCCTTTGTCCCTGCGCTATTTTCATCTTCTTTTTATTATTATATAGTAACGAAACTGTGTGGGGTCCATACACACATCTGTTTAACCGGTAGTTATTTTTGTTAAAAACTTTGAACATTTAGTTTGGGAATTGTGTTGTTCATACAATATTTGAGTTTGCGGTATGTTAGTTGTTGGGAAATTTAGTTGATTTATTTTATGACTTCAGGTTTAGAATACAATCAACACTTTTAAAGTGAACAACAACAGGAGGAACTTTCTTCTGTGAGTGGAACTTTCTTCTGTTAGTTGTCTAACTTACATAATTCACTGTATGCTATCCTGAGATAACGCTTGAATTGTAAGTGATATCAAATTCAAGGTCTGTTTAATCACATCATGTTAACATGAATAATGCCATTTAGGAAATAAAATACTGGATTCAAAGATTAGATGTTCGCTGCTGTTCTAACACATCCTGCCCATGTTCAAATCTCAAATCAGTCATAAGTACAGTATATATTTCTCCACTGCATCAGCTAGCCATGACTGGAAATGAAGACACAGTGGGCATCTTACCGCTTGTTTCCCAGATATGATTATATAATGGCTGTAGCCTAATCTTTTAAATGTGTCATGAATAGAAAATTATCCAGCCTCATGAATGAGGGCGCAGTTTTATCATTGTTTACAACAGTGTAATTACAGAAAAGCTTTTCCAAACGACATTGAACAGATTAGCATATTAGGACCTCTAATTGCATTTAAATGACATGCATAATGTATAAATGTTCACTAAAGACAGAGAGTGGAATTCTTGATGAATTTTCCCAAATGTTTTGCTTGAAAAACAATCCTAAATTAATTCTGCTATGCTTGTTTTTCCAGCTCGTGAACTATTTGTTAAGGAGTTATCGATTTGTACTTAATAAAGCTCACTTATTTGTTCAGTTCTGACACATGATTAATCAAAGCAGCCATTAACAGCCTATTAAATAACAGTATTTCCCATTTCATCTTTGGATAATTACAGAATATAACAAATAAAATATATTGAATTATGCATTTTGACATTACTGAATATCACATCGCACAGCTTCTGGGAATAGTGAACTCACTGGGGTCCTGATGAAAAAAAATATTCTGTATAGTAAAATAGGCCATAGTGCAAAGCATTTAAGTTTCAAAAAGTATTTCAAGCGTATGGACGTTCCGTGCATTTGAACGTAGGTCAACTCTTAACGCCACTCTGCTTATTGGGAACGTTGCCTTGTGAAATGCCAAATTTACTGAAAAGTATCAATTTCCAACAACCATCCTCCCACATTTTACAAAAGGCTTTGCATTTACAAATCAATAATCCATTATCACAGTATTAATGTAAGGCCTTGACATGAACATAGCTAGTCTAACGGCTGTGTGTGAGGGAATGTTTTCTCAGAACAGCACTTTGTACTATTTCACTTCCTCCATCATACCTGAATCAGATCATGTTGTGATTTTATGGATCTTAAAGCTCTTTTCAGCTCTTTCCTATCAGCCCCTGATGGAAAGCAGCTCCGTTTAACGAAACAATAATGGAATGTTATGTGATATGGATTTCATTTATGAAATAAAGTATGAAAAGAATATGTCTGTGTCTCTTAACAGCTTTAATTGCTTTCCTTTAGAGAGCACAACACTCATTGTAAGCTTTTTATCCTTGGTGGAAGTAAACATTCTTTGCACTTTTATAAAGCACTTTTTGAGTGTTTTGAATTAATATTTCATCCAAAATCGTGTTCTTCATTTTTATAAAACCTAGATACACTCTTAGCCATAAATAGTTGACTTTTTAAGAAAACTATGTGGAAACCTGTTTCACTAATGAAATATATTCGTGTAAGAATCATTTTGTACTGAATTAAACTAAATTATTAACTTGTGTTGACAACAAACCTTTAGTCTGTAGTCTTCAATTATTATGTCATTTAAAAACTGAAATTTTTGCATTTATTGAATTGAAAAATGAATGTTTCAAGACTCTGTAAATGCATCTTCCTTCTTATAGACTGTAAAGGTTAACACATTTTTACAGGATATTTTAAAAAACAATTGTTGAACTGACTTAATGGATTGATTGTATGTTTAAGGAATGTCCAATTTTAAAGTAACTAATTAATACAATTATTTAAATTATTGTTGTGAACGGGAAAATAGGCCAAAAGCTGAGCTTTATCCCATGCGCACTAACCCCTAAGCTACCAAAACAAACTGTAATGAAATGCTGTATTCAAGCTTATGAGTTTTATTAACCTTTTATTAACCTTATGAGTTTTACTGAACATGAATTGAAGTTGTTGAAGCTTAAACTTTTGTAATTGTTGTGTTCAGTGCTCAATACCGGTGTGCATTTCTCTTTAAAATTAATCATAAAAAAATGTGTTATGTTTTGAACATCAGGAGTTTGGATAATCAACTCCATCCTCATTACTTTGTGTTACTTTCATATTGAAAAAGCAAAAGAGAAAGGAGTAGTTTTCTTGGCCATTTGTGAAAACTCATTAAACCAGCCCAAGAACAAACAAAGCTTTCCCTCTGAGGCCTCCATTCAGAGTCCTCCCATAATTTCCCACTAGTTTTAATAGTTGCGATAAATTAATTATTCCTTCGTGGAAAATACATTCTTTGCCATCTTTGTCTCATTGTTCTTCATGGAGTGAATCAAGCCCAATCCTTCGAGAAATAGACTTTCCTTTTCTGCAGGGAAATCAAACCACTCACTGCAATCAGCTACAATTAAACCATTAGTATCTGCTATAGGAGGAGCTTTGCACAATGTACATCTTACTAATGAAACCAGAGGCAACTCATAATGGCACCGTTTTGTCTTGTAAAGATTTGCTGCCCACTGGAGCTCTGTGGAGCACAATATAAGGTTTCAGTTCAGCCTCCTTCAGACTGAGATTCTCAATGAAGATGGCTGTCAGTGAGAAAAGTGAAAATCAACTGAGAACACTTTATATATTTATCATTCAAAAGGGACACTTCAGAGTGCATGGACTTTCATCTTTAATTAGATATCCTCATATCTTCATCGGAGAGCACATCAAATTATAATCTTTCTTCCATTGAGAGTGCACTTAAAAGTAAACATTGAAGATGTTCAAGCTTGCTGAGATTGATTTACAGCAGGACATAATTGCCTGTTTCAGGTTATTTAATAGTGAGATGAAAAACATTTAATCAAGTCTTTAATTTGTGCTATTAAAACTCTAAGCAATTACATTAGCAAACTACCGTTATGTGAATAAAAACTTTTCCCATTAGTATTTTAGATCATTTATTCATGGGAATGTTCTAAACATAATGTAAAAGTCTCGATGAATTCGTAATTGAAGAACAATACCGTTCAGTTGAGTTGTTGTCTTTGTCTTTGTAAAACGCTATTAGATCAATGACCCCTTCTCTTTTTTGAAGTCAGCAGACAATCGTTTGGGAGCCCATTAAAAACATATATTCGCTTTGGCACAAAAAGTAAATACAGTATTCCACTGCAAAAAAAAAAAAAAAATGAAAAAGAAAATGAAAAAACAATCACCAGTGGATGGCGCCACTGTAATGACAAAAATGAGCATGGGACCTTAATTGATGTCCTGAATTTTCCCTGCATGTGGAGAGGAACGAGAGGACATGGAAGCAATCAATTGTAAATTGCACAAAAAGGGTTTTACTTTAATTTTTTTTTTTTACTTAAAATAATACCAATAAACTGTTATAAAATACTGTTGAACAAAGCACATTCCCTTTTCAAGAAATATGTGAAGAACAATTAAAAGAACATGCCGTAAATATGTATACAAATTGTCTAAACTCTTTAAAGTGAAAAAAGATGTATTGTATTGAAAATGTTACCCAAATACATATTTTGTCTAGTTATCAATTTAAAATGTTCATTGTTTAAATTGGACGAATTGCAAGCCTTTAACAGTGCGGAGAAGACAATTTTTGCATAGGACTTCATCCTCAATCTGCTTAAGTGTACATAACTAGTCATAAGTCATTTTATTATTGGTCAAATTGTAGGCTGCTCTGATATCTCACTACAATGAATTATCTGGATTAAAGCTTGTGGTTCTGGATAAGGATATGACTATCTTTTCAAACTCTCAATTTTCCCTGAACTTGGTATGATATGTTTAGAAATATTTTACTATTTTAAATAGTATTTAAACGTCTCTCTGAAGTTCACCGACGACTATGTTTTTGGGTCGAGCACTTCTGTCCCTGTGACAGAGCTCACTCGACCACAGTCTACTCCTTTGAACAGAGCGTGTCCATGTAAACCTTGCCTTCCTGTGATTGGATGCATTGCTCGTTCCCTTTGAATGGAGTTAGTTTTGATTGGCTGCAAACTGATTGACGTCACCTGCGAGAGGCGGATACTCTGGTCTTTTTTCTGTCAGCGACCGCACACATGTAGAGCACAAGAAGCGACGGGCTGCGAGACTACAGCACCAGAGGACTCTTATAAACTCCAGCGCTCGTTTCATCTATGGACATAACCGAAGACTTCTGCGAGAGTTCGTTAAACAAGCCCACCTCTCTATGGTTCAGCGAGAACCAAGGCGCTTGAAAAAAGACGGGAAGAGTGGAAATACAATCTGAAAACTCCATTTGCTCGACTCTCCCAGCAGCGAGACGTGTTCATGCACGCACGTCGTCTCTGAGTTTGTTGGACTGCGCGTTTTATTTTTATTGTCTCCAGATTTAAGAGACGGCTACATTTTTTCACCAGCAGTTCCAATTCGAGGTGAGTTCATGTCTCCAACATAACATTTGTGGTACGACTTTGCGACACACTGCTAGTTATTAAATAACGGGTTTATTTTTCTTGCTTTGTTGTGTATTTGTGTTTGGAGTTTGTGTCTGTAGTCTGGGTTAAATTTCCGTTAAGTCACGATAATATTTTTAATTTATTGGAATTCAAATTAAGCACATGGGTTGATTAAAATAATTGCAAAAGACAGGCATAGACTCTTCATTTCATAATAGAAGTCTCAAGCAGAATATCATTACGTTTTTAGTAGAATTATAGGGTTGTATAGAAGGTAAACAAACCATAAAACAAGTTTAATGGTGTTGTGCAATGTGTCAGGGCAGCTGGGTTTTGTTTGCAGTCCAGAGCTGCGCTGCGTACTGCCATGGGCTGCTGCTGATCTGTTTTATATTTCTGCACATCCCCTCTCCTAAATTGCCTGTCCGTGTAATTACTTGAGTTTGCCCATTTGACTTAAAAGCCACCCCTCCCTCTCTTCAAATCTCCCCTCTTCCAGGGAATGAAACTTGACGATGGTCCGATCTTATTTATCTGGGGGAGTCACTTTCGGTCTCTGATTCATCTCCCTTTAGATTTAATCAGCACTAAGGTATTGCTTGTCCCTAAGAGCCTCCACTAATGGGGTTACTGAATGCCTCTCTCTCTCAGTGCAATGTTTTCTACCCCCAGCCTCTCTCTTCTCTAATTACCTTTCAACAAAGATTTGGCTTATAGCCTTCCACGAATATATCTTAAATTTTAATCTTTCCCACTTTTGTCCTGCAGCCATGCTTATGAAAGCAGTGAAACATTAAAATGTCAGATGTGTTAGTAGAAAGATAGAGCTGAATCACTCTTAAAACAGACCAATACTCAGAACTGCAATCATCATGAGGTTTTGCGGTTAATACGATTGCTGTCAGAGGCAGACATTTCTGTAGACCTGCATTAACTGATTATTGTATAAATGGAATGAGCCATAGCATAGAGAGTAATTTCACGCAGGAGTAACTAGTCCACGAAATGAATGCAGCTCAAAGTTGCTTGTGATATTGGCTGGGAATAAGTGATCTGATAACCATAGTGAAAGCAGTTGAAAAATGATGAGCCCATGAAGAACAATTCAACTTTTAGGGTCTCTTGATGGGTGCCTCGGTTCAGACAATGATTGTGCTGGGATTTGTCTGTCATGAAGAGTTGGGTAAATGTTGTTTAAAAGCAACAGAGACAGCTTAACAAAAGCCAGTGCCACTTTAATTGTTCCAGAGACTTTAACATTATCTGGAAAGGGACATTTATCTCAGATGGACTAAAAGAGCTGGCTTCAGCACTTAGATAAAGATCAAGGTCAGCCTGCCACTTAAAACAATTCTCAGAGTTGCTTGCAACCATTATAAGCATTTCAATGATTTCAAAAAAGCTTTTAGGAAGCATGCCTCCTGTGTTTTGAGTCACCATGGAGCTTTCAGGCATTTGTTTGGTGGCTGAGGCGTTGGGTAGAGACGTGGAATTTAAGTGGGTACCACCACACACAGTGGTTTTTCAAAATTAAATTATTCAATGTGAGAGAAAAATGGAAAACTTCATTCTCCATGAATGTTCCTCCTCTGTTTCCACAGTTTCTCCAGACACAATGGTGAACCCTGGTGGAAACGCTCAGCCCCCACCTGTTGGAGCAGGTTCCCTGTCATGGAAGCGATGTGCGGGCTGTGGGGGAAAGATCGCAGATCGATTCCTCCTTTATGCCATGGACAGCTACTGGCACAGCCGCTGTCTGAAATGTTCCTGCTGCCAGGCCCAGCTCGGAGAAATTGGCACATCCTGCTACACCAAAAGTGGAATGATTCTCTGTAGAAATGACTATATCAGGTTAGACTCATTAATTCCTGATTTCTCAACTAACATCTTGGTGGATGTCAGTAAGTGTACTCAGTCCAACAGGATACTTTTTTTTTTCTTGGTGTTCTTCTGGAACTCATTTGAAGATGGTGTAGTCAAAAGGTTTGAATTAAACTTCTTATAGTTCATACATCCGGACAGTATGCAATCCGCAGACCACATGAAGTGATATTAGCCATCTAACGATATGATGAAGTGATGGTTTTTGTAAAAAAAAAAAAAAAAAGGCAAAAGTTATGAGCCATCAAGCTTCTCACGAAGCTGTGGCTTTTTTCCATTTAGAACATGTGGGTCGGATCGTCCCATGAGCGGACCTCGTTAAAGCACCCTGGTTAAACCCTCTACGGGATTCTCTTAAAAAGAGAGGTCAAGCCACTGACATATTGACAGAGCTGAAGAGGAAAGAGATTATTTTTCCAGAACATCTGCAAGTCTATGGCTCTTGCCATATTTCATGTTTAAGCAATAGGAGCAGCACTGCTAGGACCGCATGAGTGCTTGTTTTACGAGATGCACAAAAACTTGATTGGTGAGACAAAAGTGACCTTCGACTCTGCAGGAATTTAAGAGTTTTCACATCCTCTCCAGCATGTTTTGTTTGTCAACGAGACAATTTAATTAGCAAAAAGAGCCTTTTTAAATATTTATGCAAGTAAGTCTGACACTCAAAGTGGACGACGTTTCACTCAGCTGATTTGGGTGGCCTGATTTGACAGGCTAATTCTTCAACGGTGTAACCTCCACAAGGGCAAGCCAAAACATTACAGAACTTCAACGCCACTTTGGATTTATATTTTGCTTTTGAGTAATTAAACAACTTTGCTTTTCTGATCATTTTAATAAGTCAAATTCTAATAGAATACACAGGAAAACCATGAAAAACTATTTAAAAAGGCAATTATTTATGATGTATTTCTTCCTTACTAAAGGAAAACACTTTTTTTTTTTTTTTAGCAAACACAGTCATTATTGAGAATTTAACTAAGTGAAGCCTCGTATTGACATTGCTGCCGCCAAGCTGAAAAAACAGGTGTCAACCAGAGCAAACCTGAGACGACTGGTCCAAATGTGAAGAGTGCCTTCACTCTTTCCACTCCACCTGATCTGAAGGGATCAAGTCTACAAGACTCGGCGCTAGATTCAGGCCTGTGAGCCTAATTAAAACGAGCAGGGAGGAAAAACTAGCTACACCTTTCTCCTTGTAATGAGAGTGAGTCAGGCGGGAGAGCGGAGGTAAAACACAGCTCGCACAAGCCTGTGATCTGAGGAGAGATAAGAGAGAGGGGAAAAATAACATCTGACAGTGAGTCCACACAATTAAAAGCTTTAATTAGAGTCCCCCTCCATTTTCCTTTAGTCCTGATGGGTTTTATCTAATGAGATCTAGTGCCTGGCTCCTATCCGCTTCCAATGACGTGTCCGAAATGAATGAGAGCCACATTGCAAACAAAACATTTAATTAACCAAATTGGCTTTTCAGAGCGAGGGAGAGAAAGAGAGAGAAGAGGGGATTATTGCGAAGGCCAGTCCCCTCAGGGGATTTTAAAGGGACCTCCCTTATTTTTGTAATGGATTATTAAATTGCCCTTGCTGTGTAAATAATGAAGTTACATATCCAGAATTATATTAATACCCTGATGCAGGCTTAAGGATTGATTGGGAGGTAGCGAGCAAAAATGCGTTCCATTTTCATTAATGGCAGATGGAGGAAATGAGATGGGATGATGGGTGGCTGATGCCATTCAGTTTTAGGCCACTAGTACAAGGACATCATCCATGAGCTGTAGATTGGCGCTGTGAGGGACTACATCAAACAAATAGAGAGTATTTGAAATGTGGTTGTAGTTTTTGATTCGTGTTCAGCCTTTGGTGATTGTTTTGTTTGAGGTGTTGAGAAACGATGGGAGAGAGATAATTAATTTGGGGAGAGAGAGAGCAATCATGACCAGTAGGTCGTGTGCAAAAAACGGTGTCCTTTTAATTGAATAGGGCCAGGTAATTAAATGGCACTTTTCCAATAGAACGTGCAAGGTAAATCTAATAGTTGGTTATTTAATATCGCTTTGAAGTCTGCCCACTCAAACACTGTGACAGCACGGGAGCATGTGAACTATTAAGCCAGGAAATACTTGGATCTCAGAAATTAATTAAATCGCATGCAATTTAGGGGAAACGTTTATCTTGATTTGTCATAACAGAATTAATTCAAGGCCCTCAATCCACTTGGGACTAGATCTGTTACTCTGAATTAACTGAGAGTCATTTGGCTGCTTTCAGCCCCCTCCATCCATGAACCCCCCCCCTGTCCAACCCAACCCTTTCCTTCCACCCACCTTCTCTGCCTTTCTCTCTCTCTCTCGCTCACTCTTGCCTAATGTAACACGGCCATTATGCAAAGCCCTGCTTAAGTATCAATATGGCCCAGTGCTTTTAAGGTGCTTTGGCTGCTAATGTTGAGAGGCATTTTATAATGGACTGTACTGCAGAAATCATTGTAGTACCAACTTGCATCACTCCACTCAAAAATGTTCTGTTTAAGAGGCAGAGCTTCTGGCAGATGGTCCAGAACAGCCCTGCAAGGTTGTATTTTACCTCACAGTTGGCATCCAAATTAAATCCTCTAGACATTTTTTGTGGAGTGCAGGCAGATTTCTCCTCTTTTTCTTTGCAACAAAAGACAGCAGCAGATTGTAACAGTTTTTTTATTTGGACAAAATAATGATTTGCTGACCTTGATGATTTTTTTTATATCTGATTAGACAGAAACCTTAAAAGTTAGAATTTCAGGAAACAAGTAAAGGGTGGTTTGAGGATTAGGAAGCCAAAACCGGAGGTGTCATTGCAATTAAAGTGTCCCTTGGCCTTAATTATGGTGACCCGTGATATCGCTTCCCTCATCAGCACACGAGTTCAATGCTGGGAGAAACCATTAGAGGCTGGGAGCAGACTGATAGTAACTTAATTGAGCTCCTATGGCCTTCAGGCCTTTAAATCAAATGCTATCAGCAGCTTCAAATAATTAACCTGCTATGCTTTGTAAAGATAGGAAAATTATTAAAGTTGCCTGGAGATTCTTCATGGTTCTTCTTTTAAAGACAAAGGGTTAATTAAAAGGAAGACACTAGGCCTGGATTCAAATAATGCACACTTGTGAGGAAATTTAGATGTGAGCGCTGAGGGACTGTCGAATGAAGCACGACATGGCTCGACTGATTGCTTTCTCAAGGCCGGGGGAAGATGTCATTTTACAGGTGAATCAAACTGGAGCCTTTAAAAACCTTCCCCCTGACATTTGCCTAGCATGACTTGCCCATCGACGCCATTGAAGCAGCGCTGTTGTCACAGGCCTACAGCTAATTACGTTTGAAATTGAGTTTTGATTGAGTTGCTCCAATCGATGCCACAGCCAAATTTGTTTTCCCTTCACCCTCCCCCTACAGCCACTGCTGTAGAGAAACTCTTGAAGCTTCACTTGCTTGTTGTGTAGCGCTGCGTGTAAACACTGAACGCAAATTCAAAACATCACAGGTAACATCTGTTACTGAGAATGTTCATGTGCTCGTGACTGTGTAGTGCAGATCTGCTAGTTTAAGTTTTGGGCTTTTTATAGAAGAAAAAAAATCCTCTATTTGATACACAAGTACAGGTATGCTCACATGAAAGTATTTTTCCATTCCTTTTATCTATATCCATTCATGTCATTCCCTTTTCCCCCTTCTTTTCTTCTAACTGGCTCTTTCTTTCTCGCTTTTTTCCTTCCTCATACCCCCCTGCTCCCCCTCCCCCTGTAGCTTGTCAGATGCTGTGGTCTTATTTGATTGCATAGGAAAAGTGCAGTGATAGAGCAAACAGCCAGTGAGATATGATGACAAATGGGTCCAGATCCCAGTAAATTACTTTCTGCTCAAATCGAAATTTCATTCAGTTTGTTGCTCGGCAAGATGAAGTAATCTAAATTGTGGACTCAGAAGGCAGATAGAAAGGAAGCCGGAGCAAGCATTTCATTATCAAGAGACTGAGTGAGAGAGGGGGAGAGAGAGGGAAGGTTAGAGACGAAAGAGATGAGCAGAAGCAAATCTAAAGTGTTGACACCATGATTGAAAAGGTTAACCCATGCACATTATATATCAACCCGGGTAGCCGAGGGTTTCTAATGGAAAGCCGGCAGTGACTGAGCACTTGCTTGAGTCCTAATGGCAAAAACGCTGTGTCTCTGCCTAGATGTACAATCAAATATTCTTAGGGCCTGATTGCTTGTGTTTTAGGTTATTATTAGGTCGCAAAACTGAGCACTCTGGGTTATACTTTGTCCCTATGGCAAAGGCTCTTGGAGGACAGGATGCATGATTTTTTTTCATTTAGTTTGTGTTTTATTTTGATATTCTGTTTTTCCAAAATGGTGAAAATGTCATTTGTTCCGCATGGGTTCCGCGAGAATCTTTGATGGTAATAAAAATGTTTTAAGCTGGCAGAGATTTTGATGTTCCGACAAGACAGAAACTCAACAGTTTTAATGAATCCTTTTGTGGAATAAATACATTTTTATTTTGCCCAAATTTAAATAAGGATTGTGTTTCACACATCAGATGAGTTTCATCAACCCCTGACATCAGTTAATGTACGGTTCATGCATTTGCTTAACATTGTGTTTTAAACTTGTTGCACTGAAGGTGACAAGGGGGTAAGAAGTTTTAAAAAGAAAATAGAGTGACTGAAATGCTCAAATTTAATAAAAGCTAGTAAATGATCTAAACTTTGTTAATCTTTATTAAAGAGATTCACAAAGGGTCCGTGATTAATGACTGTATTTGTTTGGGTGGGGTGGAGTATCCCTTTATGCTTTTTTTGTTTAAAGAATACAAAATTTTAGACCTAATTTTTGACTGTGTTTAAATGAAATTTGATTAAAATATATTCTGCTAACTCATCATTTTAGTATTTAATCATTTTAAAAACAGACCAACAATATCAATGGTGTGGAGTAGATTACTTCAATTGAATATGAATGCTATAATTCTTAACTTCTTATTACAAAAATCATGAGATGTTTGTATGGAAATGTACAAGCTGTCTTTTTTTTTTTTAGGCAACCCTTGCACTTTTCACCCCATTCTGTTTGAGAACAATTGAAAACTCATTTTTTTTCTCATTCTGGCAATACTAACATGTGTCTGTGTCTTTTTGCAGGTTATTTGGGAACAGCGGAGCGTGCAGTGCTTGTGGTCAGTCCATCCCAGCCAGTGAACTGGTCATGAGGGCACAAGGAAATGTCTACCATCTCAAGGTAACCTTTAAGCTCCAAATTTTCTCACTCATACTCTGGTTATTAATTTGTTGAAAAAAAAAATCTTTACAGAGCAAATATTCTTTGACCTTCTTGACAGTTTTTGAGCTAAAATTGAGTGAAGACTAAAGATAAGACATGTTTTTAGGGATCTTAAGTTAGAAAGGCACAGTGAATTGTGGGTGATGTAGTTCTTTTCTTCTTCGGCAGTGTTTCACATGTTCTACCTGCCGGAATAGACTGGTCCCAGGTGACCGGTTTCACTACATTAACGGAAGCTTGTTCTGCGAACACGACAGACCCACAGCACTCATCAACGGCCATTTGAGTTCACTGCAGACTAATCCTCTACTACCTGACCAGAAGGTAAGAATCTTTTTCTCTCTGCTGTCAAAAACTCATAAATGGATTGTTCTTGTCACAGATTGAGGACCAGAAGAATGTATATTCAAATCTGATTGGTTATGCAACTTATTTTACGAACCGACATTTCTGAATAATTTAGGAAGTGTGAAATGGGCACAAATTTGAGCTAGTGTTTAAAATAATATAAATTAATATTTAATATTTTACTCTTACATTTGGTACAAATCTCAAGTAATAAATGTGAAAGACAAAAAGTAATTTGTGTGTGCTTTCTCTGACTCTTTTGGGCAAGACAATCTTCAAATTCAGTAACAGACAAAATGTAGACATTCATGTAAAATTTTCTTAATAGTTCTGAATTTTTACAGCCACTATATTTTTATTGCGTCCCATTGGTGATAAATCAGTTGAATCTACAGCTATCGAGAACTGGTTGTCTGTTTTTTTTTTAGTACACATGTATCATAGTTTGAATCTGTCTCATTTAAACACTAGTTCCCATTTATGTTCTAAGCTATTATGAGACTGTAACATTTTGGAAGATGTTATAAAATGTAGTATATGAAATGCATGGCTTCTAACCCAAAGTGTGGAATGGAGGACAAGTGCAATTCATCCCATCTTAAAGCTAATTCATCACCATTAACGTTAACTTGCTCAAATGAGAATGCAGCTAATGAAAGCCTTTTAGATACAGGATAGATCAGCAAGGTGAAAGCAATTGCCTCCACCTTCTCCTAATCAAAACTCAACAGCTTTCAATGCTCATTTGCATCACCAAACTGCATCTCTTTTGTGTGCGTGTGTGTTTTTAAGAAACCATAATGTAGCGTTTCCTTCTTCATGTTAGGTTCTACAACGAAATATCTAGCTGTCATCTAAAGTTGTTTTCACCACCACACTATAGTCTGTGAATGTGTTCCTCTGGCACTACACAGCAAGCTTTAAATAAACAAAAGCAGATGCCAAGCAGGCAAAAAATCCTTAATTACCCTTCTCACCTTTGGGATTGTCTGCAATAAGAGTTCATTGTCTAGTCAACCAGCAGTTGATTGTATCACTCAACAGCGCTGAGAATAAAAGCTCAGAGACACATCATCAGTATTGATACGGAGAAAACAGGGCTGAAGAAATGCTTACCAGCGACGGTACTGCTACATTTATTTCACTTTCAACAGAAACAAATAGCTGGAAGAGAAGTGGGGTGACCAGGATAAAAGCTCCATTAAGCCTGCATTTCTGTTAGAGGACTTTTAAGATATCATCATTCTCACAAAATTAGCTCCCTGAGTGTATTGCATACCAAATTGAAAGCCTTCAATGATCAAGTTTAATTTAAAATATCTGTTTAAGTCCTCCCATTCCTCCTCTTCCTCTCGCTCTACTGCTGGCGTTGTGTAAATATGAAGCCTCATTGTTTATTTATGTGCCGACATCATTTGTAGTGAAAACAGCTGAATAATTAATGCCAAAATGCAATCTGTATATTGGTTTCGCTGCTTTAATTATAGTGGAGAGAGTTTTTAAATACACACATATGGAGAAGGTCCAATTGTCCTCTAGAGACCCATTTAACAGTAATGTTTTGTTTTTTGTATGATGCAAAGTTTTAAGTCACTTTCTGAAAGCATCGCTGCATTGAAAGAGTTCTTAATTTCTGGAATTGCTGTGCTCAAATGTAGCGGTTTGCCAAACTCCTCATGCACTTGAGAACCGATGGAAATGAGCTGGAAACTGAAATAAAACAACACTGAAGGTTTACCCTAGACAGATACAAGGCCTGGTCTAGCAACCATTGTTTTTATTAGGTGCAATTTCATGGTGACATAATTGGTGCCGTTCGTGTCCATGGCTGAGGACATTTGATGCTCATTTATTAAGTAGCTGCCTGGCTTCTCCCTAATCTCTTTGTTCAGGACAGACAAATTACCTTTCTCATGCTGAGCTTGAGCCCAGGGGATCCAAACCTTCACAGCCTCCGTCTCTTTAATTAGCCCTCCAATGCGGGGTGGCGTGGGGGGGGCTTGCAATTACTATTACGCTAGCCTGAAACCCCTTAGTAACTTGAGGTAAGACTGGAAAAGCAAATTGCCCCCTAGAATGTTTAAAAACAAAAGTAAGGAGAATATTAGGTGAAAGTTGGCCATTCCTGTCGGTGGAAGCAGAGCAGTGTTTTGGGATAATTGTCTCGGCTGAGCAGGAACTTGGCTCTCTGGGGACATGGGGACATCATAGTAAGATATGAGACACAAAAGAGTCTAAATTGGGCTGCAGATGCATATAAGAACTGAACTGATCGATAACTTAAACAGTGGGCTTTAGTCCAGCTCACAGTCCTCTTTTATTTGATCAAACACATTTAATTGGATAATTAGCTAAATGTATTTTTAAGATAATAGAATTATTATGGTCAATGGATTGGTTACAAACAAACATACCTTAAAATTGTGGTGCATTAAATGGCAGTTCTGTTCGGTCATCTTTTCTGATGACAATGCACTTGTGAGAAATAAATTCATGCATTATGAAAATAAATAATACATTTAACCTAAATAAACTGCTCTGTTTTACAGTGTTTAAATGATGCCAAAATCCCACTTTACTCTTTACTCTACTTTAGCTGTATTTTGATCAGAACCTTTTGAATGCTCAAAATTGTTTTATCTGGTTTGCTGAAGTATGTTTTAACTCTGAACCAATTCTTTGTCTTGTCTCTCATTCAGAATTACTCAAAGCAGCCTCTCATCTCGTAATGATGTTGTTAATGTCAGCTGTAAATACTCTATTTTTTTCAAAGAGCATTTGAAAGAAAGACGGATGTAATTGACGAGGATATAGGGAAGGACAGTATAGGAAAACTACTGTGAACCATGCACATTATTGAATATGGAAGAAGTTAGAACTAAAGCACTTTGGATGGCAACAAACCTTGTTGTTCAGAGAACATAGGATTCCATGTATTTGAGGATCCTCATTTTTTTATGCTGCATGATTATATACAAAAATGTGCTCTTTGACAACTGCCCTTTTCTCTCATATTGGAACTTTAATATGCAATTTGTAGCATTCTAATTACACTTTTATCTTATTGTTGAAGAGCTGAAAATATTTGAAAATATAAATAAACTTATTCTTGGATTTCAAACTCCGTTTGTATTGTATCGAACAACTATGTTTTGTATTTATTTGCTTTCTGTTATTCATTCGCTGCCATCTCTGTGTTCCAGGTGTGTTAGAAAAGTGGGGTTGCTCAAGCAGGACGTGTGCCTTCATTTCAGCTCCTTGCTCATTGCCACCCAAAACCTTTCGGTTCGGACCATCTCAGACCCCTCTACTTTCCTTTCAAACCAGAACTCCAATCTCAGGCCTGAGCGCCTTTGAGAAACTATAGACTCGATGGACTGTCGCAGACCAGGCCTCTAATCCGGGGAAAGAGATTGTCTTGTTTTGGGGTAAAATAAGAGACTAAACAAAGGTGGATGAAATCAAAATGGCAAACATTTGCCAATCAGCTTCATTACCGTTTTTTTGGAATTTAGTGGAGGAATTCTGTCACACCCCCACCCTTTTTTAATCTTGTTTTTTCTCCTTTCCTTCACAACATGGTATCTTCTCTTCTTATATTTTAGATGTTGTAAAGGGAATTTTGGATGATGTAAAATCTTCAAGACTGGATTCAAAGAAATATTCGTGGCTTTTTTTGTGCAGATCGAATCATGAACACTTTTGGTGTATTTGTAAAACTACTATGTACAGTATGTATGCATGTAAATGTTTTTGTCCAATTGTGGCTACAGTACATACTACACAGCAGCTATACACCCTGTTTTCTTTTTCCTTGAACCTGAAGTCACACAGAAAACAAACACACAAACATGAAGCTCAAAGCTATCAACTTATAAATGCAGAATGAGAGAGAATCTATTTGTGATATTTTCAGAGACATTTGCTCCAATATGGTGTATTTAATTAATAAAAACGTGATTAAAAACAACCCTTTTTTAATCCTATTCAAATCTTGCATTTCTGTTTTGTTATTAGATTAAATGGGTTACTTGGATTTTTCCTGATACTCACAAGTGTTCTTTTCTTAAAACTCGCCATGAGCACTCACTGCTTTCTTGTATCTTTCAGGAGAGCATAGTCTGATGGTTAAAATTCATATACTTCAGTTTCTCTTAAGAACAGTACTCATTAGCAAAACACTGCTCCTCTTTAATGTATGCACTAGCATCTATCTCTTCCTTAATTGTGTCTCTGCCTGTTGTTGTGGTGTAATCACAATGCAGATGATGAGGTGGCTAATTGAACATGGATAAACATGTGTACTTTCTTCTCTTTTCATACGAGCGGGCTATTCAGTGGGATATGAGTGGAAATGCCCCCTTTGAAGATTCAATTACGCTGGGGGAGAGAAAGGTGTTGCAGCTTTTCAGACCTGGGCTCAATGGGCTATTTACAGAACAAATCACCGTTTGAAGCTCTTGCTCGACTTAATGGCTATGAAGAGGCTCGGATTTGCATTCCCAGAATGCATTGCTGTAATCCTGTCAGTTGTCCGACAAGTGCACAGAAAGCATGTTGACAATCAGTAAATCCATATTTTATTTATTTAGGGGAAAACATTTTTTGGTAACACATCAAATATGTTAAAGATTCATTCACAGATACAATATCAGAGGTGTTTTGGTAACATAAATACTTAGGTTGTATTAACAATACATTTCTCAATTAAAAATGCATTCTCAGGATGCACCAGATGAAAATTCGTGACTGAAGGGAATAATAATTAAATTGCTTAGCCGAATACTGTTAGTCGTCAAATATTGATGTGTACTTCACAGTTTTGTTATACTGTTTAAATAGCTAATAATACATTTTAGGGATGTTTTCAATTATTTATATTTCAAATATTATATTTTATCAAAGAATAAAGGTATAGATTAATAAAGCAAACAACAGAAAACATTTATGAAAGTACACAAGACTGGAACACTTGGCAATGACAAATTTGTCACTATAACAGTATTTTAGCTTCAAAACTAAAGAAAAGTAAACCATGAGGACTGAAAAGTCTTTTAATTATTTGTACACTGCTAAAACGTTAACAAATGTGCCTATGTCAAGCTGCAAATAAAGTGCTTAAGAAATTTGAACATAAACTGTAGTGCTGCAAGCTTTTCTTTTAGCTATTGAGATGGTCTCTCTTTCATATTTGATGTGCAGATCCGGGTGTTTGCCTTTTAAATTACATATTAATGCAGTGGTGCTAAAGATTTTAGCAGGCGTACTGACCTCTTGGTCATTTAGTTCCACAATTGATGCAAATTACAGTTCTTTTGCCTCTGTCACTTTGAAATATCTTCACACTGCTGGCATTATTAAGAATGCTAGATCATGGCTGCATGTCGATTAACCAAACTTGTGTTAATGCTTCATCTCGTCACATGGCTCTATTCGGTCTTACCTAAACTCACTCCCACGAAAGCCGAATGTGACTGTTTGCTATATTCAGTGGCCAAATATTCGGTGCATCCCTAATAAATAGCTGCAGTGATTTCATCTCCAATGCAATACACAACTGTGTATTCAGAATCCAGAAACCATTCTGACACTTGCATTTATTAATTAACATTGTTAAACAAATATACATTAGTTACTAATTTTCAAGGTGCAACTAAAACTTTTCTTCTGTCAGCACTTAACAGCATAATAATACTCTCCTCTTCTTTCTGATGTTCATAGATGTTTTCACTTCTTTGTTTGGATGTTCATAACTGGTGTCAGCCGCTAAAGACAGAATAGAAAGTTGCAAGCAAGTCTTTGGAGTCTTCGGAACAGTTTCATCTTAATGATGAATGTTAGTGCTACTTTTCTATGCTAACACATACGGGTATAAATATAATCATGGCACATAATTAATCACTATTGTATTTGTGACTTTTTAATAACAGTATATTTAAATTTTTAAACTCTGGCCAAAAAAGTTCCAGATCCTGGATTACTGTTTGTTTTCAATTAAATAATAATTCAATTTCAATTCAGGCTCTGTATCAATTCAGGCTATAACATACAAATGACAAAAAAAGAGGGTCCTTTTAGTAAGTAAAAACAGTAAACATAGTAAACATTTAGTAAGTAAACATTTACAAGCAGAGGAACTTCTCTCTGATTATCTGTTCTACCCAGTGTTCAAGAACACAATTATTCTAAAAATCTTCAACTCCTAAAGGTTGAATAGCAGTTTCGGGTGCACAGATTTTTTCTTCCTCGGGATTTCACAGCCATCTCCTAAGCATTATAACAGAGTTTCCTTCAGCTGTAAAACTCAAAGAATGTCTATTTGAAGGGGGAATTGTGCTTAAGTACAAAGAGATTCCAGGACACAGTCGGAGCTCAAAATGGGTTTCTGTTGTGAGCACATAACAGTTGGTTAGAAATGCTCATAACTTTAGGTTATTTTTAACTGGTGTGGAGCCAGTATAATGTGTAACGGATATAGGACCACTGAAATACTTTTACGAGCAACAGGTGACTTTTAGTACAACAACAGCTGCTGCAGAGCTCTCCTCTGTTCTGCAGACGAAACACTTTTGATGATAAAATAGTTCTTAGAGTTTAATTGGTGTATGTAAGTGTGCTTTTATGTAATTATACGGAGAATAACATACGGACACTTGAAAATAGCATAGTTTTTTCTTTTGAACAGAGATCAGATACACATCTGCTCAAGACATTTAGCGGTTTAAACTGCAAACACCAGAGCTGTACACATGACAATTATCTGCTAATGCTAAAGCAATTACAGCAGTACATTTATCCTAATAAGTAGAAACAAATTTAAGATTTTACAACTATTCATGTTTTTCCAATTAAATTATCACTGAGTGAAAAGGACAAAATAGAAATGGACATTATGCTCTTTGTTAATGCAGCATATACACATAGAAGCAATTGTGCAATGTAGATTTCATAGGTATCTGTTTAATTTGCAGTAATATATTACAGTATTATCTCGTATCTGTGAAGGACTGGTGACCTGCAGGCTACCGATAGCCTAAAGTGAGCTGGAGATTAACACAAGCAGACATGCAACTTTTATAAATAAATATTTGAAGAAGTTTAACTTATTAGTACAGCTCTAAAAATACACAAAGATTTTTACTTAATTCAATTCTTTGTTTTCAGATACATGTTCAATATGCATTTTCTTCAATAACAATATTGATTACCTTTGTAATTTGACAGTATTTATACTTTTTAACAGTTAATCATTAATTCAACACAAATGATAGGCTTTTAAATCATTCGCTTTAATACAAACATAAAAAAGAGTTAGTAAAAGTCCTTAATTGGAAGCTCCATCCCATTTTGAGAAACACCACCTCTCCTCTCATAATCCATATGTCAGATGGGGCTTTTGATGTGGAGCAGAAGATGCCGAGTTAATGGAGCTAAAGCCTCCACAATGGATTGAGCCTCACATATGCTTTCTCCTGCTTTCGGAGGCACAGCTCACACAAAGCCTGCTTTCACGCCAATGCTAGTTATGAACAACAGAATTTAATCAGCACTTAAAGCCTCAAAACTATTAATCACCAGGGAATTGTTTTCTGTTCTGGGGAGATTGAACAGTACAGTATACACTGCATGAAGACAATGAAGTTTCTGATTTCTATGTTGAAAGCTGTGTGTGAGAGGGAGTGGGGGAGACAACGAGTCTGAGCCTGTTAGGCTGTGATTGTTCAACAGGTCACAGCGTGCTTGTTAAAAACTGTAGGCACCTATAGGATAAAAGGGAACAGGGTTTTCTTCTCGTGCTGAGTAAGGGTTATATGATAGTAACATCAACAGGAATTTTAAGGTTGTGTTTAAGATTGATAAGATTCTGTACTAAAATATTCTTTTGCAACTTTATTGAGTATGAGTCCTAATTCAGATTCAAACCAAGCATGAACCTCCCACGTTCCCTCAGAACAAAAACATGGACAAGAGTGAATAAGGCCATTTAACTGTGATTGCCATAAACCAGTACTAAGAGCACTGTCTTTGGTTTCGGCTTCGCCATCTCTACTTGGTCAAATTAATCTAGAAAAAATTCCGGAAAGGAAGGAACCAAGGAATGGGTAGAGGTAGACTTGTTCATGTTTATCTGAGATAATAAAAAGAAAGAAAAAAAATATTAATCTAAATAATTATTTCCATAGTTTTGTACAGTGTTTATTTCAACCATATAAGGTGAACTAAAAGACAGACTCAATCCATTCTTTGTCTAAACTGCTTATTTATTTTAGATTAAGTGTTGTGTCTGTTTTCTGGTTCCTAATACCAGGACAGAAGTGTCTTTTTGTGTTCTATGTATAGTTCAGTGTTGTTCAAATAAAAGCAGTTTTATTGTAGAATTAAAATAAAGAAATCGGTCTTAATGTATGCATTAAACTCCAGAAACCTCCAATGCAAAAATGTTAGCGAAAGTTTGTGCAGGTTTTTTTTTTTTATAAAAAGCACTAGGTTTTGACATCAGGGATGTTTGGTCAGGTGCTGAGAGTGATGTGTAAATGTGTCTCGAAGGGTGTAAACTATGTGCACTTAGCTCTGTCATTATGTAAGTCAACATTTCAGCACTATCAGTGCACTAATCGGGAAAGAATGTGGCAGGTTTCACAGAAGCACTGCAAGCCTTAACAACAAGCAGAGTGGGCTGATGACTGCAGACAACCCTAAATAAAGAGCTTGACGATTTTATGTGTAATTTTATAGATTATAAAAACGCAGTTATGTTACATATTTGCTTTTAATTTGGCTGAAAGGCCAAGATTAAACACATTTAGCTAAATATTAACTTAAAAATTAAAAAAAAGTTTAATGGACTGATTCAAACCAGCTTTACAAAATAGTTTTTAAAGGAATATATATTACATATTTAAATATAGTGCCTTTTGAAAGTATTTGACCCCCTTGAACTTTACAACCTTTTGCCACATTTCAGGCTTCAAACATAAAGATATAAAACTGTAATTTCGTTGTGAAGAATCAACAACAAGTGGGACACAATCATGAAGTGCAACGAAATGTATTTGATATTTCAAACTTTTTTAACAAACAAAAGATGGAAAAATTGAGCGTGCAAAATTATTTATTCCCTTACTTTCAGTGCAGCAAACCCTCGAGAAGTTCAGTGAGAATCTCTGAATAATACAATGTTGACCTAAATGACTAAGTATGATAAATAGAATCCGTCTGTGTGTAATCAAGTCTCTGTATAAATGCACCTGCACTGTGATAGTTTTAGAGGTCCGTTTAAAGCACAGAGAGCACCATGAAGAACAAGGAACACACCAGGCAGGTTCGATATACTGTTGTTGAGTTTAAAGCTGGATTTGGATACAAAAATATTTCCCAAGCTCTAAACATTCCAAGGAGCACGGTGCATTGAATATTGAAACGGAAGGAGTATCAGACCACTGCAAATCTACCAAGACCTGACCGTCCTTCTAAACTTTCACCTCATACAAGGAGAAGACTGATCAGAGATGCAGCCAAGAGGCCCATGATCACTCTGGATGAACTGCAGAGATCCACAGCTCAGTTGGGAGACTCTGTTCATAGGACAACAATCAGTCGTATACTGCACAAATCTGGCTTTCATGGAAGAGTGGCAAGAAGAAAGCAATTTCTTAAAGATATCCATAAAAGTGTCATTTAAAGTTTGCCACAAGCCACCTGGGAGACACACCAAACATGTGGAAGAAGGTGCTCTGGTCAGATGAAACCAAAATGGAACTTTTAGGCAACAATGCGAAACGTTATGTTTGGTGTAAAAGCAATACAGCTCATCACCCTGAACACATCATCCCCACTGTTAAACATGCTTTTCTTCAGCAGGTACAGGGAAGATGGTTAAAATTGATGGGAAGGCTGATGGAGCCAAATAGAGGACCATTCTTGAAGAAAACCTGATGAAGTCTGCAAAAGACCTGAGACTGGGACGGAGATTTGTCTTCCAACAAGACAATTATCCAAAACATAAAGCAAAATCTACAATTGAATGGTTCACAAACAAACATATTCAGGTGTTAGAATGGCCAAGTCAAAGTCCAGACCTGAATCCAATCGAGAATCTGTGGAACTGAAGAACTGAAAACTGCTGTTCACAAACGCTCTCCATTCAACCTCACTGAGCTCAAGCTGTTTTCCAAGGAGAAATGGGCATCTCTCGATGTGCAAAACTGATAGATATATATCCCAAGCGACTTACAGCTGTAATCGCTGCAAAAGGTGACACTACAAAGTATTAACTTAAGGGGGTTGAATAATTTTGCATGTCCAATTTTTCCATCTTTTATTTGTTAAAAAAGTTTGAAATATCCAATAAAATTCGTTCCACTTCATGATTGTGTCCCACTTGTTGTTGATTCTTAAAGTTAAACGTTGCATGTTTTTGGTATTTGGAAAAAATGATGTTTGACTCAAAGTAAAATAAATCTATGCACATTTAATGACAACATGATATCCACCCAAAGAGAGTTCTATTTGTGAGTGTAGTTGGTGTGTGCTGATGAGCAACAGTGCTAACCAGCAGTTACTATAGAAAGTGTCACAATATTATTGATGAAGGTTTAGATATAGAAACTTTCAGTTATTTAACTTTTTCGTTTCAAGGAAATTTTTGTTCGTAATCTTGTTTTAACTGTAGTTGTATAACATCTCTGTTTATTTGTAAGTATTCATATTTTCCCAATTAAGAATAGCTGGGAACTGTAGCCCTGTACTGCATTGCAAATATGCAGATAGGTCATGTTTTTATTAAAATTAAGAAAGTAACCTGTTGACTAGATATGGAGTGACCCATACCCGGAATGTATGCTCTGCATTTAACCCATTCCAAATCTATAAGCCAGGAAAAGTAGATCTTTGAATTTGCTAGGCACATTACTAAAGTTAACAATTAATTAATAATTGTTATAATAGGCGTTAATAATAATAATAATAATAATAATAATAATAATAATAATAATTACAATAACAATAACAAAAGAGTGAAGAGTAGTTTAATGGAAAAATGCCAAGTCTAACTGAAAGAAATGTTCAGTTTTACAACATAATGTGAAAATTCACATAAAATATAAAAACATATATGAAAAGTATGTTGTTAAGTGTACATTTGGGAAATTTAAAATCCTGAATTTCTATTTTGATCTCTGACCTGTCTTTATTCCTCTTTAAGCAGTTTAAATTGGTAATGGGTACAAAAATGTGCAATACAAATAAAATTGCCTTACTTTGTTATAACAAAAAAAATTCTATTTATAGCTCTCAGCAAGACATATTTTGTAGTTTATCTCTATGATTGAAAAACAAAAGCAATAAGCAAATAAAAAACAGAGAAGTGGATAACGCATAAAGCAGAAGTGGAGTTGTTCTGATGACTGTGACCCAAGACTCTCATTAGGCACAGGGCATCCTGGTACTCAAGTGGATCTGTGTTAAAACAACCCAAATTGCTCTAAAAAGCCTCTTTTTCCCCAGTCACTCTGCGAGCCGGAGCTCTTTGTGGATCGTACATGCATTTACCATTACAGTCAGCCTCAAACATCTCAAACCTTTCAGTCATTAAAGCTTCAATCCTCTGCTGTATGCTTTTTAAAACCATTATCAAGACATTTTAATCTAACTGCACGATGCTCTTACATAATTAACCAAAACCCTCAATAATTCAACATTATGAGGATGTTTAAACAAACAATCTTCCGCGAGGTATCAATATCCATTCTTTTGGAAATTGTAATCAAGTCTAGTCAACACCAAAAAATAATTTTAAATAGTAAAAAGCTTGTATCAGATAGATTCATGGACCAATGAAATGAGTCATGACTGAATCCCTGACGCGTGAAATCTGGCTAGCAATTGTACTGTTTCAAATACCTTGGCAAATAACTTAAAATAGAGCTTAGATGGGGTGCTTGGTTACTCAGTAGGGTGTTCGGTGACATGAAGAGGGACATGCAAATATTGGTCAGGCAATTAGGGCTACTCTTGTTTGCCCTAAAGTAAAGGGGTAACCCAATCCCATCCATTATGGCAGTGCAGCTAACACACTCGTGAACTGCTTCAGGACGCAATGGCTTCTCTCTGGCTAAAAGCTTGAGCTTCTGATGGTGAGAGGGCTCACTTTTCCTAAACAGCCTTTCCGTGCGCATGGTGTAAATGCTGTTGTAATGCGATGAGATTGAAAGCACCACCCTTAAGCTCTGTCCTGGCCTTCCCCAGGGACAGACAATGGACTGTCTGAAAAAAAAACACATTTAGAAGATATCTTCTTCATTTTTCTGCTATTCAAAAGAAGAGGCTCACCTCCATTAGTAACTCTGCTCCCAGTAGCTCTCAGAGGCTGGACTCACCTTGACAAGGACTAGACTGTGGAAAAGGCAATAGATTAACAACCAGGAACTTGAGACAGTACTCAAATATTATTATTTTTTTAACTCATAATTTACTGAAAGGCTAACAGAGTCATTTTGAATTTCACTGAGGAACTAGGGTGTATGTGTGTTTGACTATTAATATGAACTACTATTAAGAGTTACGTCTTATGAATTTTCCTATTTTAAATTGTTATTTAAACTTATTTATTCCTGTGTTAGCAATCTGACATCCCCATTAAGTTCTCAACAGTTTTGGTCATTGATAGAAAGAAATGTGCTATAGTCCCAACTGTCATCTATGAGCGTGATCACCAAAAAGCCAACAGGGAACACATAAGGATGTGTCAAGTCATATAATGAACACAGCCATATAAAGTAAACAACAGACATTTAATTACATACTTAATATAATGTTTTCTTAATCCCAATATTCTGTATACTCGTCACCTTTATAAAACTTTACCTTCCAGCTGGATAATTTCCTTACACACAATACACTGACAGTTTTGGCAACTTTCAAATAGATCTCCAACTTGGTTAGATCTCTAACCATCTAAAAGAGGAATGACCCTTCCATCTATAACACTTTCAATCTGATATAACATGTCCCAAATGACCCCATGTTGTTTAAAAAAAAACTATTCTGCTTTCCAATTAACCCTTCTTTCTCAGTGTATTACCTGAGTTGCTTAACACTCACCTGTCTTGTTGTTGTGTGTCAATATTTAATGAATGCTTCAAAAGGAGACAGATCTGGACTGCAGGAGAGACCAGTCCATATTATTGAATTCACACTACTAAATCATGAGGCTAATTTGGAATGGGAATGTCTTATTCAAATATGCAGCAACATCCCTGCGACGATTTATGTGAATGGAAGCATTTTTGATCCAAAACTTCATGGAACTTTCAACATCAATGTTTTTCTAAATCTAATATCTCAGCCACTTCATGTCAGTTATGGTCTCCCAACTTTTGGATTCTCTCAATATCCAGTAGATTGATTGATTTATTGAATTCCTAAGTTCAAAAGTTGTAAAGTAAAGACCACATCTTTTATGATCAGAGTGGTGATCATAGTACATAAACTGGTGAACCTTGCCATATTCTTGTCCTACCAACACCGCTGACACCCCTTTTTCAGCAAATAAATAAATAAATATAAAAATGCTGGTCTCATTTAAGTGAACAATTTAGTGAACATGACCTTTTTTTGTTAAAAAGTGACTTGGCTTTATTGAAATTTTGTTATATGTTATCGTTTTGACAAATTCCATTTGAAAATAACGTAAAATAAAACAACTTGCCAAAAGTTGTTGGTTTATTGTTCATGAGGTTTCTTGTCCACCGATAATAATCTGAAAGAGCTCTTTTCAGTCTCTTTTTCCACTTCAGGGGGGAAAAGCAACAACAAAAAACGTCAACCTATGACCAATCTATACCCAGGACCAATTCATCTATTTCTGGTGGCGTGTTTTCTCAGCCTGGGTTTCTGAAAAGCCTTTCTGATTCTGTTCTCCCTTTGGAGCATTCATTGAGGGAATGTGGTAACAATAATAATGCATTAAGCCAGTCGTGGCTGGCTACAACACTCAGTGCTCCATCTCTTAAGTGCTGGGCCAGTCACTCTGCAGCTGAAAGCAGACAGACTCCTACCGCGAACCTAAAGACACAAACACAATGCATGAAAAGGCCTCACAAGCAAACCCAAAATGCCACTGTAAAGTGGGATCATTTGATGTTTAAACCTGGTCTGGCTGTTATTTTTTTGTGAATGTATTTTTGTGTTTCTGGAGATGTGTGTTTTCATCAATCAGATCCCCACTGAGGGAAGTAAATAGATTGATGTTTTTGATAGATTTTAGGGCACTTTATTTGGCATGAGAAAGTCTCATGAAATGTGAGGAGGTAACATGAAAAACAACAACAACATAAAACTCAGTGACAGATCTGCAGGTATATTTAATAATATCTCTTAAACTCTTCATCTGAGTTTAATTATATCTCTTCAACTCTTCCTGTCTTTCGAGGGTGCTTGATGATTGTATCACTCCCTGTTCAGGATGGGCCAAACAGTCTTTACAAATAGTGGAATATTATTCATGTTTTTTTGTGAATGCTGTTTTTTTGTATGATTCACTAAACCAGTAAAAAAAAGTTTCTTTCTAAAAATACTGCTTTTGAACAATGCAGATGAACATGAGGTTTTTACATGCAAGTGGATTTCTCTACAGCTGATTGAATATTGAATAAAAGTGGAGTACCTAGGAAAACTCACACAAGCCAAATGAGTTCAAACAACTCCACTTCAAGTCCTAGACTGGAAATCCAAACCGAGACTTCTTGATTTAAGGAAACTGTTCAAACCCCTGTACAAGCCAATAAGTGGCTAAGATTGCACAAAAGTACAGAAAATATTCCCAAGAGCAACATCTTAGAAACTGCCAGAGGAAAATGAGAAGGTATAGAAGACCTTATTTCCCCTACAATATACAATATGATCCCTATTCTTGATGTGAGGTTAATTGCTTATTGTAACTCCAGGAACATGGTAAATTTTGCTATGGCTAAAAATAAAATAGATCTAAGCGAATACTTATGGGAGAGGAAATATTAGATTATAGCACATCACTTTTCTGCTTCAACAAGCAAATTATCCCGTGCCTTTACAAGGCCTTATTTTATTCAGCTTTTTCATGCTGACATAAAAGAGAAGTGTGGGAGAATGTATAGATAAAAGAAGAGAAAAAGTATCATTATCTCTTTTCCTATTCATAAAGAATTTTAAATCGGTTCTGTGGACATTTCTGAAGCTAGGAGAATGTGTTAGCAATGACTAATCTTTCATATTGTTAACTATATCTATTAATGATTTTTTTTCCAGGAGGCTTTGAAGTTGAGCGCATTAAAGAGCTGTAAATCAGTAACCTGACGGCCAAAGAGCCTGCATGAGTTTCTTATCTCTGCAATTACACGAAGGGGAGTGGGATCTGTTTAGGATCTATCTGTCCATTCAAAGCTCATCTCCTCCACCCCTACAGTACACATGACCTGCAACTCACATTAATTCTACTTTGGATGCCAGACCTTCACCTTGCCTTAATCATAATGTTTTTCTCAGCGATTATTCTAAACACGGCAAAACACTGAGACTTTCAAGCTTTGACAGCAATTAAAAGTTTAAATACACATATTTATTTAAATTTTAATGCACACATTTCAGCTCATCAATAGATGCTGATGTCAACTTTCCAGGGTGTATCCAGCCTCTCAGTAACCCAAATTTGGAACAAGTGAGCAAAGAAAGTAAACCGATGAACTAGACATTTAGGATTTTTTTATCTGGTTTTGGTTTATTTTTTTAATTATTTTTTATGTTAGTTAATATATATTTCAGCACCCTAAAGTATCTTAAACCCCCATGAAACTGAAAACAAAGACACAGAGAATATAGTTGGGAAAATAAATTACACACTAATTCAAGATTCTATCTATAACTCTTATCTAAATAGCTTGGCAAGTTTTCCATTTAATTACCTATTAAGAGCAAAAATTCCAAACCTTTCAGTTAAGCTATTTAGACTAAAGGTCGTGATCTTTGAAAACATAAATTAGGTTGAGCGTTTTTAGGGCGCTGTTTTAAGCATGTAAGTCCTCTCAGAATGCCAGGTTGTACATAAGTGCTTGTCAAAGGTTTAGACATAACTTGATTTGACATGGACTGTGTCTGGAGCATATATCCATAATTTCGCTCAACTAATAGCCTGAGGAAAAGAAGCCTGAGGACAGAACACATCTATAGTCTAAGATAAAGTTCTCTTGACTCAGTCAGTTTCGACCTTAGTTCAAAATCAGAAACTTGTGCCTACTGGAACAGAACTACTGAACCCAAGGCAGAACTACCGAACCCCTAAACTACTGAAAATCAAAAGAGACAAACCAGTTTTTACACAAACCAGTTAACTCATGTGTGTAGAAATAGGAGCACTAAATGGCTTACATTCAGGTAAAGGCACTTGAATGACAGCAACAGACTGACAATGAGAATAGTAGTCTAAAATGTTGTTATTTTCACTAAATATTCAGCCAAGGTGACAGTTGACCTCGCCAAACTTCCAGTCCAAACACTTAAGTCACAGACATGTTACTTTTTTTTAGTAAGGTCTATGGGTCAGACGACAAATCACTTTTTTTTTCTTCAATAAATCAAAACTTTATTTGTGTATCACTTACATAACCTGAAAGTTAACCTAAAGTGCCTATACACAAAAAAAATGTTAAACAATGTTTAAAATTTTTTAAATCTTTCAATGTCTTTGCAACTTTTCAGGGAAGAAAGAAGGCAGATCAAGTGGATTGTGCAATATCATTCCATAATAAAATACATTAATATAATTAAATGAAACACCAAGTTTTTTTTACCCATAAATAAAGTAAGTGGTAATTTGTTTATAAAAATTGCATTTATATGTGCTCTGTGAAAACGACCAAACAGCCCAGTGCGATCCATGTTATCCAAGCTATGATTTTGTCATTTTTTCCCCATATTTTTCCCAAAACTTTCTTACATGAGCCTTGAACAAGGAAATTCATAAACGTATGAACTCACCTGGATGCGAGTACACATTTCATTGAACTTAAAAACACGGCATATTCTCAAGTACCATCTAAAGCTAATTGTCTGTCTGAGATACCAAGCTCTTTTAATTCTGTGGGCACAGCTGTGGGTGATAGATGTTTGCTGAGTGTGCACTAAAGCAAGGGAGCATCATTAGGCAGAAAACAGACCCTTAACCACAGCCTCTCTGTCTGGCATTTCTTCCCTTTCACTCCTCCTGACCTTTACATATAATTAAACATGTAGTTCAAGCAGCCTCAAATGGACCCCGAAGAGCTTTCTCTTATGCCTGTGGCTGATCCCCTTCGAGCTTGCACTTCTATATTTATTTTCGTCACCGCACATTGGCTCGCTGGTAAACTGGCGTAACTGTTTCCGAAGGGGCCTATCTTGAGCTGGAAGCTGGAAAGAAGGTTTGTTTAACAGAACAAAGCCAGAATGCAGATGCTTTCGCGTGTAATGAAGAGAGTCATAAATAAATGCATGCTCCTAATTAGCCACTATGTCACAGAGAGGATGGGGGGGTTGCAGGATAGAGGCTCCTTGCCGTTGCTGGCCCAGGGTGGAGCGATGTGGCCTTTGAACAGATGCTGCTCCCGGTGTCGACTGGCAAGGGCCCTGATCAGCAGCCTTCTGTTGCTTAATCTATTAAGCCCTGTCTCGCTGAGGCTGGCTGGGCACACACTCAGTAGGGGTCATTGAAAAAAAAAGTATATATTACAAAGAGGCAGACATCGGTTTCTTTCAATAAAATCATCATATATATATATATATATATATATATATATATATATATATATATATATATATATATATATATATATATATATATATATATATATATATAGTCTACTGATTGAACAAGCTGAGCAGGTTGCTCAAAGTTCCCAGACCTTCACATGGACAGCTCGCCTAGTTCGCTTCTCCATTGCTCGCGAAACCCGCTTGCAATACTAGGTAATTATGAGCAAAAATTAACTCGTGAATTAAAGTTAAAAGTGTGTGATGGCAGGTGCAATGTAACCTGGGGAGTGAGCAGGGTTTTAGTTTGAATCTCTCCCCATGACAACATTTCTGATTCTTTTCCTATGTCGTTTCATTATACAATTGTTTATTTTGAGTTTTCTATCAGGACCTATTGTTAAAGGACAAATTTGTAGATTTTAGATACTGCTAATTCAAATAAAGTCTGTAAAAGTCTGCTGTCTGCTGCCAGACAGTTAATATTAATTTATGGTAAGTAAAAAAAATACTATTCTGCAAAAAAAATAACAAATTAAATAAAATACATGCTGGATGCTGGGAAAAAAATCAAAACCGTGTGCTGTTTTTGTATTTAAAGGATAATGTTAAACTTTAAAAAGGGGTTTAAGAAGTAATTTAAAAAAAGATTCTTTACTTTACATGTAAGTCTTCGAGAGAGGAAAAAAAAAAAGATTGTCTGGATTTCCCTAAAGATATAAAGTGTCGGTAGCTTAAAAAAACACAGATAACACTAGGCCTATGCCTACTTTCATATTACCTGCGTAAAAAGATATTATTCAATTAACAGAGTTCAGTAGCACCTTGTTAGTTTAAAAGCTGTAAAAGCAAGCGTGTACTAACACATATTTGGGTCCCCAGATGGATCCCTAAATTAATATCAGTGAGAGAGAGAGAGAGTGAGAGAGAGAGGGGGGGGGGGGGGGGGGAAGAAGGGACTTCATCTTCTCTGTGGCATCATGCCAGAGAACAACTCAATCTCATCGTTCTCATTTCACTCTAAACTACATGGCCAACACTTACATTAATGAAAGGCAATTACAGTGATTACCAAACATCTCCTATACAGAGGTAATAGTCACAAACATCTGATTAAATCTGAAAATGTGGCTGATTAGGATTTAATTTTTTTTCAAAGCATTAAAGGCAGATTCAGAGGTTATGTATACAAGAGGCTGACAGTCATTAACAATTTTTGCCATTAGTTTGCCTAATCTGATGGTGGTCAACCCTGTGAGGTCATTTTTTCCAAATAAAATTATAAAGTGCTTCCCCTTTAATTAAATGACACAACACAACACAACATACTGCTCCTACCTCATGGCAACAGCATTTTATTTATAGTCCCCCAAACCCAAATGACCAGTTGGTTTAATTTAATAGCAGCCAACAGGATTATACACAAAAACAAATTACCTAAGTGGTGCTATCGGGCAACCGAAATCTTTAACAATAATGGAAAGCATGGACATGATGTCTGGCAGTATTATTTCATTACTGCACTTGGCCTCTGCATCTGTTGGGCGGTTACGAAATGGACATGATGTGGAGGACAACATGTAGTTGCTGGCCCAGAGGGACAAATGGCTCTTCCCAGAAGAAGGCCCTTGACCACGTTTGCTCAAAGCTCCCCAATTAGCCTTCCAGATCTGGGTCCCAATAGTGGGTGGGTGTGAGGGTACAATTCAGACCCCCCCGAGGGGCTCCAGACGGCTGTTGTTGGCAGCTTCTTCCTCACATGTTGTGGAATTTGCTGCCACTTTGTTCTCTGACACCAAAAGTGCCAAACAACTGAAGCAACATAAAATGGATATATGAATTGGTTATTTGCTCAATTCTTTCTTTCATGTTTTAGTTAGTGAAAATTTTACTGAAAATACATATTGTTTGTGTGCAAAGGAAAGCAACATTTTGGCTTTTGCATCTGAGGACATTCCCATGTTCACCAGTGTTCTACCATTTATAAAATGTTTGTCAAATGTGGGCAGAAATATTTTACCAAAAATTTATTTGAAAATAGTGACCATGAAATAAACCAAAAAGAGCAGAGGAGCTTCTTCCACTTTTCCTGAAATTCATGAGTTTACTGCTCATCCAAAAGGAAATCACTGGCAAGCACAAATAAGCTACAAATCCATAGCTCCGGGGTTTTAGAATGTGGTCACCAGGTCATCTGTATGGGTGATGATGGGAATAGGGATGGATGGTGGGTTTCGGCTACTCTCACTCCACTGGTTCTACAACATTTAATCAGATTTCGGTGTGAGGGCCTTCAACCAACACAGAATACTAATAGATGTAGCTCTAAATTATTTTCCTCTTTATAAGAGTTGGGCTTGTGACATGTTGTTTTTATCAAGGAATGCAATTATACTTCAGCCTTAATATCTCAGCGCTTGTCACAGCCTGGCAATGCTTGCCAACCGCAATCAGAAATAACTCTGTCCCTTCAACTTAATGAATAACAAGTACTAAGCCATAAACTTGCAGTCATCTTCTATCCAATCACATTGTCTTGAGTAATTAAAATGATTAGCTTAATTAGCTTAATTAAGTAAATTTGACTACAGGACATGGCCATATGGTGGAGCAAAACAAAGATGGGAGCTAATTAAAGTTAAAATAATGCAGGTTTTAATTAACTCAACCCTTAGGCATCAACATTTTCAAATTTATCCAAGCTGATAATTAAAAAGTCCTCTTGCCCAAGCAACATTTCTTCTCAGAGCTAATTAAATCTGGAAATGAATTAGCAACATGACGCTCCAAATATTAATTCCTGCTAGAAGATGACTTCACTTTCTAATGAAATTAATTAGGTGCAGTGGACTTTCAGAGCGACTCAGGCTGTGTCCATGAGCGCAGACCCCATGTAATCAAGTACTGGGCTACGGGCCTCAGGGCGGAAATTTACAATTGTAATGAACACTCTTTAACTGTGTGCCTCTCTTAATATACCAAGTGAACATGTAGATCTATTTATGCCAGCAGCATCCTTCTGTTGTGCCATAGCAGGGGTAATAGTTTGATGTTAAAAAAAAACATGATTTAATTCTTATGTTGCAAATGTCAAAGCACCAACAGATGTACTAGTGAGCTGGATTCCATCATAACTGTGTGCACAAGAGACATCTCAAATCTCAAAACACATTTATCAAGTAAAATAACAATATATATTTTTAATTGTCCTCTATCTGACAATCTCAATTTATATACTCAGTGTAGCTATAAGCTCTTCTTCATTATCTCACATATAAAGAAGCTAATTAAACTCAATGCACTGTTCTAGGCTCTTCCTATCTTAAAAACGCATCATGGGAAGAAGCCATCAAACTGGAGTCGCCTGGTTTTGAAGGGCATCATCAAATGCAAATGCCCTGTTTTGTAAAGGGGTGACTTTTACAAGCCAGTGTATGAATAAACTATTTGATGGCACCATATTCTAGCGCAAGACATCAGGGCGCTCTGTTTCTTGCCTCTTTCACTGCTCCAGCCCACTGATTTGCATAGATACAATCTCCAGATTCAAATTACAATTTAGACTCATTCCGGAAAGCCGTCACTGTATCTGGCATTGCTTATCTCTGCGCCAAGACTCAGAGAGGACAAAGTGGATGTCTCTCAAGGATTCCTTTGAATTTATCACCCTTATTTTGAGTGTTGTTTTATTACATTTGCCATCAGTTGAACCGTGAATCAATTTAGCGACACAATGCTCACACCCGTCTGCTAAGCAAATAGCTAGATGACAAGACAATATTTACTTGAGATTGTGCATGATTTATGGTCAGCTTTTGTGTTTTTCACTAAAGCTTATGTCTAATAATTGTCTGCATTCTTGACCAATTGTGAGCAAGCTCATCTAGGTGTTATCCATCACTGTGGCAGACATACAATTCTAGAGCCCAAACACAAAGAGCACGACCTTGTTAATGTGCTTTGTCAAAGCAATCAGCCTCGAAATAATGGAGGCCTGCTTATCCAGTCACTGAAACGTTATCTAGGGACAACCTACTGAGGCCTTAGTTGTAGTGTCCACAGGACATTACTTGGTATGGGTTAAGAGTGTGTTGGGTTAAAAAAAACGTTATTATGGGGTTAATTGTATGATAAACAACTCAAAAAATGACATGACGCACAAAAGATTCATATTAAACTGTAACACAAAGGTGCAACACACCTGATTCTTCTAATTAAGGTCTTCTTGGCTTGATTAAAGCTACTCTTGTCTCTCGAAAAAGAACAAAAACCAGAAGCTGTGGCCCTCTAGAAATAGTTTTTCCTCAAAAAAGTGCCTTTTCAAGAAAAATAAATCAGAATCTGCAAATAAAAGCTGTACATATTTAAAAAAAGAACATAAAAACCAATATAATAAGTGCTTCGAAGCATTGGCTACCAGCCCCTACATTACTAAATATGAGTTCACAAGTTCGCTTTTGCTTAGAATTGCCTAGTATTGCAAGTGTGATTGGCGAGCAATTGGGGAAGTGTACTAGGCGAGCTGAGTGAGGAGTCCGGGACGAGGAAGTAACCTGGGCAGGGAGAATCAAAACCAATGAAGTGGTGAAGGGGTGAAAGGAAGAATAGCTTGAACAAAATTGATGTTGTCCCCTTGGGTCATGTTGTATACAGGAAATATTACAGGTAGGTAGGACCATAAGATTGGAACTTATACTTATTCCGAACTTATACTAATTGAATGTTTAACCTCATTTGGAGATCTAGCATAAAATCTTAAAAAAAAAAAAAAAAAAAAACTAAAATAGTTTGAACAGAGGTTGTGTTAATTTTAGATAAATTTTTAGTTAGAAAAATACATTTTTAGTTAGTCCGTTAAAATACTTTATAGTTATTCCATTAAGTAAAGTTTTAAATGTGTTTTAAATGAAATAGTTTGTCCCCATTTTTTTTTAAATGCAGGAACTTTTTGTTCTTGTCTCCTAAAAGACTTTGAGAAATTGAAGTAATTTTGTTTTAATGATTATCAGCTCAGTGAACACAAACATCAATTCTTTCTGATTATCAACTGGTGTATATTTAATAATTAATAGTAAATTTGATGCACTAAACAAATTCATTCGAATGTCATCAACATCCCGGTGACTCTCAGACAACATGCTGAGCGCTGAAACCAAGTACTGTCCATGTGAGTGCAAAACTAAAATTAGATTAGACTCACAACACCCTAATAGGATCATCCTTTATGCTATATAGTTTTAGACATTAGTGAATTTCAAATGAAAGGTACATCTGCTGCAAACTTGCTATGTGCCACACACAAATGGAATACTTACATCAATCAGGCGGCATCTGAAGTACCTTTGGAAGCGAGTTTGATGCTTGTTAGGCCTCACATCAAAGACACATTGCATGCCCAAAAGCCATTTAGGTCCCAGAGAGGCAGTGCCTCTCTGCTCACTCTCATCTTGTTTCCCTGCTTAAAAACCATTAAAATGTGAAATATCATCGGAGATGCTCTCTCTACTCAGCATTCATTAGTAAAAACCTTGCAAAAAAAACTAAAGACAGATCGTTTGGCTGTCAGAGAACTTGGTAAACAACACCCTCACTTTACTAGAGAAAATAAGACTGTGCGCCGTATTTATCGGGGGCAAAAATTGGAGCTGGATTGAATGTCAACAAGGTGTTTTCAGAATTGCAGACAAAAGATTGTAAAAGCTAAAGGCCTTTGATTTAATTTCTGTTTACAGTGTGACATTTCCAGTGATCTTTGGTCATCACTCTGAGTATGTTTAGGCCGCTGTGGATCAGCATCAACTTCACAAAGGGACAAAGGATGAATCAGAATAAGTGCGAGTGTATGCAGAGTCCCTGCTGGGAGAGAACGGAGGCTACTTGCACATTAATGGAATGTTGGAGAAAGAAAAATAGATTAGAGGCATCATAGTCCAGCTTGTTCAATCAAATATTTAGCTTGGCTCAAGTTAAAGGGGGAAACTATGGAGCCTAAATGAGAAGGCTTATTCATATGCGATGTTTGTGTGGTGCTCGGCTGTGTTCATGTTCGGATCTGAGTGTTTTCCAGCTGCTCTTTTGTGAAGTTCTCTGCCCGAACACATCTATTTGACTAAGATCAGGTGGAGCAGACCACGTCAGTTCATTTCTCAAGTCATTTCTTTTAAGACAGTTCAATAGAGCATGTGAGAGTTATGAACTTTAAAAGAGCATTAAAAATAGCTTGGGGATCTCCTGCGGTGAGGCCTTGTTGAATATTTCTCAGTGATGACCCTAGAAATTGAAGAAATACATTGGTTATCTCTAGCTAGAGCAACGAAAATGGCGAAATGGCACAAAGGATTCATTCACCAGAAACGCAATGTGACAGTTCACATGTGATAGAGATTCTGATCTAGCTCTTGGGAGTGTAGCTTAAGTGAATATTAGTGTTAGCCTTTTCATAAAATGCTTACACCCTCATGTAGCTAAGATCAGTAGATAACAAGGTCAATAACCATCTTCTCCCCAGTTTACCCAATACTTACAACCCAGTCGCACTAGGAACTTGACAGAACTCTTTTATTTCTTCAAAACAAAACTGTTTTCAGCTTATTCCGAAAATGAGCTTTTCATTTGGCAAACTTTGTAACAACTCCACTGTTAATCACCTATTGGTTAGTGATGAATGACATGAATGCAAAGCGACTGTCTGATGATCAACGTAGATGTGAGAAAAATTTGATTGTTTATGAGCAACTTCAACACAGAGCTAGCAACAATTTATAGATACTATAAAGGCGTTTGGAGGAAACACTGTTATACAACCTTACCTCTATGAGCCAGAGTCATATGGATGTTTGGTTTCTGTACACCCTGAACTGAACATCTTCTTGTAATGCTTTAGCCATCTTAAATAACACAAGTCCATGTTGAGTGCTGCTCACTTCGTCTTCGCTTTGTGGGGTCACTACCAGGAGAGGGAAATCGGTCCTTTCATGTCTAGCAATTGGGACTCGTGTAACATGGGATTTCAATGACATGAATAAAGCCTTTTTTAAAAGAAACACATTTTTAGTGATCTATTTAGCTGTATTACAAACTAATTCAGAACTTAGAAGGACTCCTTCAATTTTAATATAATTTTAATATAGAACAGACACCATACAGGAGTAACACTTTAGAATGGTTTTAGAACGACTATTCAGTATGTAGCAACAAGGTAACTACTCTGGTAATTACAGTTAACTACATGTAACTTACATTTAGTCAAAACTCGTAAGTGACTACTACTAACAAATAAGTAGCTGATTCTATAGATTTTAGTCAGAACTTCTATATAATTAACAATGAGTGTTACTGTAAATTATATTAATGCGAAAAGATGTCAACATATCCATTTATTTGAATATTCAAAGCAACAGTGAAGAATGTTATCTTTATCAAATGACTCCACTGACTCAATCTGTCTGACTGGAAATGCTGTGTAGGATAGTGGTTTCCAGGGATGATCGGGACATCTTTACAAATGTGAAGATTATTTGCAATGGTTGTGATCAGGAAGAAACAGAGTAAGTAGTTTTTTTTTATGTTGGCAATAATACCAATGTGAATCACTGGTGTTCCCACCAAGTGCCACTAATTAGCACCTCGTCACCCGCCAAATAACTGCTTTCTGCAAAGACCAGTTTGAGTATTAATAGTTTAGGGCCTGTGACTGAACATTCAGTGCAGTGTTCTGTCAGTGCCATATTTTTGGGATAATGACCATCATGCCACACATAGCAGTTCTGCACACCCCAGACAGCACTTAATAAGTAATGATTTGTCTGACTGTAATTATTCCTGAATTTTTAATTTATTTATTTTTGCAATCTTGGTTTAAATTTATTAAACTCTGATTTGATATTGGTTGTTTTGTTAACATTAATGTTGTTTTGATTACGTAAGATTTCAGGATTAAATAAAAAAATGTTAAATTCTGTGCTCAAAATACAACATACAAACACGAAATGTTTAAACATGAAAAGGGATTTGTGACAACTTTTTGTCTTTTAGGGGAATTAAATAGATAAATATATACAGAAAACACAATTTGTGCAAAAAAGGCATATCATCAATATCAAATGTAGAGTTTTTAATCAGTCACAGCACATTAAATGAAAAAAAAAGGTCTTTCAACCTTTTTTTACTAATATCCTAGAAAGACAATTTTTAATTATTTAAATTTGATACGTATTTATGAATAAAGATTATTGGCAAAAATGTTTTGCTATTTTATTTCATTGAACCTATAAATTTGCTCACCTAATGAAATACTTTCACTCATCTGACAAATTATCCTATACAATGAATATATTAACAATAAATTGGTTATCTTCCATAATAATATATTCCTTAAAAATATAATAAAATGTATTGTACATGCAAGAGCTCTTTAGAGGACTGTAAATAAACATTTCCTGAATGCATGTTTGCATGTCTGCTGCAGGTATAACTGTCCTTCTACCAAATTCATTGCTATAGAAAAAAGGAAAAAAGCCAATAATTGAAAACATACTTTGCTCAAGCACTGACCAAATTAAAGGATCTTACTTCTCTCAATTTCTAATGAGAACAGCTGCTTAAGCAAGAGCAGATTTGCTTTGACCTTGCTCACCTCCCAGCATTTGCTCTACAGCAGAGCCAATTAAAATCACACCAAAGACACCCTTTCTCAAAGAACCTTCCCCCTTAGCAACTATTACTTCCTGGAAGTAAACAATACAAGTCTGTTCACACCCCAACCATGGCCAAGTAAATGTTTCTAGCTCTTTAACTATATGTGGTTTTTGTTTTGTTTTTCTTTAGACTAAGTGAGTTTCAAAACTCAACAAAGCCCCTTTTTGACCAATAATATAACTAAACGTTAAAGTTAAAATAGAAGCTATAAATCTTCTGCTTCACTTGAAAAGAGAAGAGAAACCTCTCAAGATTAATTTGAAACTCACTGGTTTGTGAATCTGTTTCTTTAATTAATTTCAGAATTTATTTAAGCTTTGTTAATTCATTCCTAAAGGGATTGAGCTGTGACGTTGTTGCATTGCCTTTTTTTCTGTTCTCTCTCTTTTTTCACACAGTGAACAAAAGCTCTACACATCTCTCTTGACATTCCCACAACTCTAAATTTACTGGTGTCGGCGCGCAATCGTTCATGTCGGGTGAAATTTGTCTCGCTAGAACACCGTGTTACTTGGAGATGATTTTTGTGTTCGGGTGAGACAACTTGACAGAAAATCTTTGAGATTTCGGGAATAATAATGATGGAGGCTGAATTAAGTGAGGGGTGCTGGAGACTACATCCCAGCACTTTGAGATACTTTTAACATATAAATTGCTCTTCATCCATCCACTGGCTCTGTTAAATCCATCAAAGCCACTGACAAAATGGCACAGAGTTTGTGGAGAGAAAAATAAATATATATGTCAAAGAATGCACAATTTTACAATCACCTCCACTTTTTAAAGGATTGATCCAGACTGTGCAGCTCCCTGCAGTGGTCAGAAGCATTGTTCTTCCAGAGGTGATATTATAGCAGATGAAAAATATGGGTTCTCAAAGGCAGCGTAAAAGCATTTTCTGGGTTTAAGCCCATCATGCTTCTGTGTTAGTGACGATATAGTGGAATAGAAGCCCTAGCACCGATAGGCTGATCCTCTTTGCCTCTAATGTGTTTTGAAAGGGCAGTTGAGCTCCATGCTGGAATGAGAGTGACATTTGCTTTCAGTCGCTCAGACACATGTTTTGTCAAATGGCCTGCACAGTCAAGCTTTTGAAAAAGTAGACCACGTTTGGTACACAAATCCTAATAAAAAAGCTGGACACTTTTAAGGTGCTTCCAGGGCCAGCACTTTGGATTTATTTGAAACAAAAAGGGCAGTAATCATGAAAATGGGCCTTCCTAGAAAAATCATGTTGTCAAAAAGAGATGGGGGATTATTTAACTCATGATGAGATTTTATGAGTGAAGCAACTTAAATAGTGCAATTTTACTTTTCTGTGTGTGAAATAAATAGCAAACCTTTAAAATTTAGCATCACTGAAACCATTTATTTTACCGTAAGTGGTTACATCTTTTAAAATAATGTACACACAAATGGTTTTGAAAAAGTGCAAGATTATATTTATTTTATTAGTATAATGCACTTTTATAATACACTTTCAAATCGAGTATTAAATCTGTCTTGTAATTTATGTAAAAATGTACTGGCCTTCTTTCAATTTATTAACAGTAAATGAAAACAATGGTTTTCATTATGCCCCACTAGTAATCCAATATATTTTATTCAGATTTTTGCATTTGTTTGGATGACAGACATTTTTGCAACTCATGGGTTTAATACTTATTGAGTGGTTTCAGTTAACCCTTAAATACATGCATCCACTTTAAGGACTGTTGAAGATTGAGCCACACATTTTTAATCTAATAAAAAGATATCCAAACTCTATACATAAATTAAAATGTTTAAAATTGAATAAATAAAAATAATTGAAAATGAAAGCAATAAATTAATTAAAAGATGACAGTTTTGCCTTTAAATTGACCTATTTTAACCATTGAAAAAAAAACCCCACCAAGTAAACACAGAAAACTAGGTTTTAGCCTTGGACAAAACATACATCTGTATCTTTGGTTGTTTTTAAAGAATCTTAATTTATTTGTTACTCAAACTTCTAAATGGCTATTGTAGTTCAACTGGTAATTGTAGTTCTTGCTAATGCAAATAAAAAAAACATACACATGGTGATATATAAATGATGAAACACATGGTGAAAAAATAAACAAACAATTATAGCTGTTAAACAAGGCAGCTAGAGACATATTAGTTATCTTGAAATCATAAATATAGTCTAAAGTTGAAGTAAAACATTATTCAGACCATTAATACGGATTTGCATTAATTTGTTTATAGAAGCAGGTCTGGGTGTGACCTTCTTTGGCTACTAAAATGCCCTTACATATAAGGCAAACCAAGAGATGAGAATAAAATACAAATCTATTTTGAAATGAGAGAAAAGAGCAATCTCCCAGCACCACTTTGTGATTTCCTTTTCAGACCTGTCCTGCATGATGTACGTAACAGAGCCGTATCTTCCCCCAGCAGAGCTCTGATTGTTTTGATACTTTTATTAACATGTCCTCAATCATAAATCACCAGCAGGGGTGCACAAACCCGGCTCTCATATCAGATCCAGCTTAAAGACAAAGTTTCCCTTCCAGCCAGCAAGCAGCCATGCCTAAACCAGATCGCCTAGGAGGTGACTCGGTCATATTTAATGCACAGAAACATACAGAAAAGCACTCAACTGAATTGCAATCCATCCTATTTTTCACTTGGATACAACAGCATAAAAATGCGCTGAGCTGAGAAGTTTTTTTTTGCATCTGTGATGATTCAGTGACATGAACGCCCTCAGAGCTTCATCTGTTTTTATCAAACTCTGAGACAAAACCAAGGGGACAGGCTGCAAGGACTTTGTGCAGCGTCAGACCTCAGTGTCATGTTGCTTTAAACAAACTCTGTAAACATCAGCCCTGCTACAGAGGATCTCCAATGCAATACGAACAACGTGAGCTTAGAACTGTTTAAATCACAATACTGCTAAACTCTTCACCAAACCCCAGTATAGAAGATATTCTCATTATTGAGGCCATGTAACCATATAACAATATACCAAAATATTGGTAAAGCTCTACTGTAAAATGAATCAAATTATAGGTTAACCCTTGAATGTTGTTCCAGTACATGTAACCTATTTTCAGTTTGCATCAAAAGAAAAATTATACCAGCAATTATTATTTTATACTGAGATTCACTGAACGTGACTCATTTACTGATAAAAACATATACCAGAACACATTTTAACAACCTCACATTGTATACAACCTACACATATCTCTACACATTTTTTCTACTGGACCCGGGGCATGTAAAAGTGTGAAAATTGTATTCTGTACCTTTATTCTGTTTTCCCACACAAACATTTATCAAACATATGAGTTTTATTGTGTGAATTAAAACCCCCAAAATGCAATGACTCTCCAACCCTCTCAAAGAAATGAGAACATTATTAATGAGAACACCACACATAGTTTAAATTCTAAATTTGAAGAAATAAGGTTAAAGTACAATGAATAAAGCATATTTTCTGTTTCTATCACTTGTTTCTTGGCTAAAGTAAATTTATTTTAAGTATTTTAACATAAAATGTATTGAGTTGGTGAACTAAAACCCCCAAAAGGCAGTGTGTTCACCAGACACACACACACACACACTACCTGAAAAACTATAATTTTGACTCAATGGTTCAGCAAATCAATATAATAATTTAAACATTACTATTTACTAACATACTGTACATGTTTAAAAGAAAATATTTCAGAAAAACTAAATCAATAAACAGTATTTGCTCAAGACCTTAAGTTCAATGGTTAGTATTGATGTGTTCCAGTTTGCAAAATTTTACTTTGAAATCCTAAAGGGCTGAGTTCCATTTCCACCCCTAGACTTAACCCATCCCTCCTCTGCTTTTAGATTTACATAAGATGAAGTAGAGTTACCATTCTCTTTTGAATAGATGCAAAGGGGAATGCCTCGCATTGAACTGATAGCATTTGTCTGCAGGATCATATGCCTCTGTTCTCAAACAGGCCTGGTATAACTTGTTTAATTAACTCGTGCTGGATAGTACAACAGACTGCTGGAAATGTTGCATTGTCAACCATTTACATCCAAATTTAGATGGCCACACCAAGTAATCATTATGTAAATTGAACATATTATAGTACATTATATTATAGTAAATCACTATTGCCGCTTTTCCATTAACCGTAAGTCCCAGTTCTGTATGGTTCAGCACAGTATTTTGTGCTTTTCCAATGTGCGTTTGGCCGTTTCAGAACCAATTATGAGCTAGTTCTGTAACCAACACTAATACTGGAACCGACACCATTATCCTTGATTGGCCAGCGCAAGTATGATGTACGAAGCCCCTGATTGGCCTGACAGAATATGGGATTTAGGGTCATGAAACATGATGATGGAATCATTGATCTTCACTGAGAAATATGCTTAGCATATGTTTAGAGAGCAAATCTGACCTCACTCTTATGTCAGTTTTCACATTTTTATATATAAATATATATATATATATTTTAAGGACCCAATGAACCCATTCATTCATTCATTCGAGAAAACCCATGCGATCATGGGGAGAACATGCAAACTCCACACAGAAATGCCACCTGCGCCAGCCAAGCCTAGAACCAGTGACCTTCTTGCTGTGAGACGACCGTGCTACCCACTGCACCACCGTGACGCTCTCAAATGAACCCAATTTCCATAAATTGCTGGTTCCTTTAATTGCTATTTGTTAACTTTATTCTATTTAGTCTATTTGTTATACATGCCTAAAAATACATGCCTAAAATAAGGTTTTTAAACAAAACATGGAAACATTTTAGTTTGTAGCATTATTCTTGATCAAAACTATTTTGTTGGCCCAAACATGATCTACAGTGCAAAGTATTCTCTCAGTAAATGTGTTTAAATACATAAAGTTTCGCCTAATTTATTTTTTATGCATACTAAAATATTTACTCGCATCAAAAAGTTATTGTTTATCATTTTGTATGTAAATGAACATGGTAAATAAGACATGCAGGCTTTTATTCTTTCCTCCTTTTTTACAGAAACCTCTACATTTCATCTGATTTCAGAGACATGGGGAGCTTGTCTGAGAGCATCTTCAAACATGTCAAACAGAAGAATGGAATGCTTCTATAAAGAACTTTATAGCATCAAGAAACTTTTTCATGCTATCAAGGCAAGCAGCAGGCCATTTGACTCTCATAGACATGTTTAACATATCAACTGCAAATGCTCTCAGGCTTTTGTTTAATCCACCTCATCAGGTAGCAGCGTCCAGGGCAGATCAAAACTCTCCCACTGTCCTGGACATTTGGTACCATGGACTCCCCTGCTAAATCAGAAAAGAATCTTCAAAGGCTTTTCCTCTCACTGAAGGGTTATACCCAGTGTGTTTGTCCCTCTGGAGCGCACAAGCTGTGTCAAGGTGGCAGTGTTTATCTCCAACACTTCAGTAAAGTAGTTCTAAAGACAAAAATCTCATTTTAGTATTTATTCATTCACACATTCATGTGACACTTTAGTTGCCTTTAAAACACAAACTTTCTCCTGCATGTATTCAAAGCATCTGAAAAAGATTACAAAGTTTGGATGTAACAGTGGTTGAGTGGCCATTGTGAAATCGCAAAAAATACAAACACAATGTAATAATTTGCTGCTTAATGTCAAATTAGAAATTAACTGGCAGAATAGAATGCGAAAGTGTCTTCATTAGCTAACAAATCGTGCTAAAGATGCTACATAATCCAATCTCATGTAACATGACCATAATAAAATGAAACTTTACAGATTTTCTTTAATCATATGAACTTTGTCCTTTCAGAGTGTAAGGTCAATTCAGATAAATGAAAGAATAAATAAATGAATAAAAGGCACATTAAAGTCTGGAATTTGGCTTCTATGTGTGTGAGAAAAAGAAAACTAAGATTAGAAACATTTTTAACACCAAGAAAGATTTGATCAGTTTGAAAAAGTTGCAGAAACAAAAATCAATCAGCAAATGAACAAACAGCAAATGCAAGCAAAAAGTTGTATTCGTTACCTAAGCAAGTTCTAACAAGAGATTTGCATTTCAAGACTGAGAAAAAACCCCTCACATTTACTGTATTAAACATATGTAGCATATTATAAAGCATATACATTCTTTAAATGAAGATTACGAGAAACAACAAAGAAACGGATGGAAAAATCAGGTTTGGGTCTCGTCATCTCCGGGTTAACAGCTAGTTATGACATCTGAGCTCACACAAGACCCTCTCTGATTACAAATTTGACCTGCGGTTTAATGGTGAGAGCATTTTTGTTGCATTTCCAAGAGGAGAGTCCGCTCTCCATGGAAATTGAAAAGCACTTGAGTCACTGGAGGATTTTATCTAGCAGTAATGGAGAGGAATGATGATGCAGGGCATTCAGCACAACTGACCAGAACGAAAGACAATAAACAGCAAGCTTACCCTGTTATCTGGAAATGCTCGCTTTAATTAAAAGACGTACACGTGATATTATCTCATTGCAGAGAATGAAACTACAGTTTATGGTTCATTAAATTGAGTTTGAAGTTTAAAAACATTGAAGTATATAAGATGTCAAATCAATTACAAACTTCAGTGTTCTTAAACAGCAGGTTTAATGGGTTCGCCACAGTGTGTAAACTCAAGTCGCCATTCATCAAACCAACTGACAGCTTTTTTTTTTAGCAAACCTTGCCATTGTTTTCTTTTGTAACAAGTTTTAGAGAAAGAGTTTCAAAGTTTTCTCAAGTATTATAAGAAAAGCACAGCTTTTTATTTTAACTACTACACTAAGATGAAAAAAATCTTCGCAAATTAAAATGAGTTGTTTTGTGTATTATCTTGAAAAATCTTGAAACATTTTATTTTTTAGTGTATGTTTCTTCTATTGTAATTGCCTTTTTTATATTACTGATTAATATTATTTAATAATTTGCTGAAGCTTTATAATGAAGTTAACATCAGATAAACATATGACTTATAATTTAACCCTTTTATGGTGTTTGGGTTCGTACAACTCATTTTCTGTTTTCATGAAAAGAAAAAATTATACAAGCAATGACTATTTGAAACTGAGATGCACTGGGCTCAATTTCTGTGAAAAACATATATTAGAACACATTTTTATGACCCCACACTGTATCCCCCCTACACATTTATATTACACACAAAGTATTCGGGTCTACTGGACCAGGGCTTGTAAAAGTATGAAAATAGTAGATTATTTACCTTTATTCTGTCTTCCCACATCAACATAAATCACACATAAACATACAATGTTTAGATTGAATTATAAAATTATATGATTGTGTGAATTAAAAGGCTCAAAATGCAATGGGTCTAGCAGACCCACCAATCCTGCCAAAATAACAATAGTGAGAACACCACACATAGTTTTAATTCTAAATGTGAAGAACTAAGGTTAAAAAACAATAAATAAAGATTATTTGCTGTTTAAATTGCTTGTTTCCCTGCTAAAGTTAAAATCTTGTAAGTATTTTAACATAAAATGTCTTGATTGGGATTAAAAATCAATGTGTTCACTGCAAACACTGCCTGAGTACACACATGAACACCACACATGGGTTAAATGAGGGATAAAACAACAAAGCAATCAATTTATTCCATCTCTTTTCCAGACACATCATTTCTCAATCCAAGCATGTACGGTTTGAGAAGTTTATGGGCTGCTTGTGTTCAGAAACTGTTAGTTTAACTCCCCATACTTTAAATGGCACAGTGCTTTGTGCCAGGCCTGTAGTCGTAGAAGGGGACATATGACCTTTTCGTTTGGCATTTGTGCCAGTGCCCTGCTGGAGAACAGGGCTGTCATACGGGCATCCTTGAAGAGGGGGTGGCAGCGTGAGCGCCATGTGGAGACCCAGATGTAGCAGGCAGAGTAATCCACGCTCACAGACTCATCGAAGTGCCCATCTGCCCCTGTACGTGCACAGAAGCCCTGGGCGAACACACACACATGCACGTGAGAGGGCTATGGCAGAAAGCCTTGATCCTGACAATGGGGATGCTCTGGCATTCAGTGACCTCTGTAAAACACAAGGTCACCTACCATTGATGTTCACATCAAGGTATTGTGTGAATAAATACAGTCACCTGCATGTGCAATATCAATCATGACTACTACACCCGTTAGTGTCCTTTTACCAAACTTAAGAGAGGACTAAAGTATCTACAATTGAGTCTCTTTCCTAACTTTTCAGAAAATACATTCAGTAGAATATATGAAGAGGTGTGTGAGGTATATTTGATATTTTCTACTAGATATTTTTGTACTCACCCACTGGCCTTTGCAAACTTTAAATTTATTTAATTAAATTGATCAGGTTTCTCATACAGCATTTTATTGAATGTAAAATCTGGACATTTTTTGCTTGGCTGTTCAAACTTCAAAGACTACCAGGAATGATGAGTTTAAGTTGTTTAAATTACTAAATTGGTGAACTTTCAAACTTATCAGAATTTTGTTTACATTTAAAGCATCTGAATGGAAATCCCTTTCAAAATGTCACTTTCAGGTGGCATAACTTCTACATGTTGTGGAACTTCTTAAATTATAAATTATATGTTGTATTTGAATAAAGGATGTAATCATATATTGTATTTGTATGTGAAAAGTAAAACCCTGAGATACATGTTCCATATAAAATGAGTCAAAGTTTAAATAATTGAAATGTTTCTTTTTGTTTCAAATCAATCAATCAATCAATCAATCAATCAAATAGTAGCACCTTTTGCCATTGGTTAAAAATGTTAGGCCTAATGTGGATTAACAGTTTAATAAAAATGTATATTAATTAATTTCACAATGTAAGTATGGGAATAATTTCCTTTTGAAGTCAGGAATATCCCACTCTTGGTGAGTGAACACATTATGCAGTCACATTATTATCTAAAAGAAGATTTAACTCTCCTCCAGAGTGAGAATAACATCATTGTAGCAATAGGAAAAATATATACCTGAGAGGGGAGTAAAAGCATTAGGCTTCACAGAATGAAAAACACTTTAATATTTGGATTGCGTCAGTGCTGTTTTTAAAAGTCCTTTACAAATTGGCTCAAAATCCTTTGAAAAACATGGTCCATAAAGTGATGTGCAATCCGTTATATGATAGAGTAAAAGCATGTTATGTGTATTGACTAAAAGATAAAGCAAATAGAGAATGCCTGACAGAATCTCAATTGTGCTGATTCTACTCTGCATCAAAATACATCCAAGGCCAACATCCTCTATATGCATAAACCAGACATTTATTAAGAAGTTTTGTCATCAGACTCCCTGTCAATGTGAACAACAGAGTCTAGACTGTCACAATCAGTCAAATGGATTCGTTTATGACCAATCAGGTCATTTAGCTATGTATATGCCTAATCGAGTCATGACTTTTGACCTTTTGCATGGCACACGGCCTCGGAAAGGCCTTTGTTTTGTATTAATAGTTTAATTTATACTAAATTGATTACTGTAAGTGGTGTCACTGTGGCGCAGTGGGTAGCACGGTCGTCTCACAGCAAGAAGGTTGTTGGTTCTAGGCTCGGCTGGGTCGGTTGGCATTTCTGTGTGGAGTTTGCATGTTCTCCCCGTGATCGTGTGGGTTTTCTCCGGGTGCTCCGGTTTCCCCACAAGTCCAAAGACATGCGGTATAAGTGAATTGAATAAGAACATATGCCAGAGAGTTGGCGGTTCATTCTGCTGTGGCGACCCCGAAAGGGAAGAAAGCCAAGATGAATGATTACTGTAATTTTTATTGACACATATAAAATATAGCATTTTACTTTCTCTGTGATTAATGTAAAGTAATGTTGCAGGAAAACAGGAAAAATTTCAAATACTTTTTTATAATCAATTCCATGTTTTGTGTTCTTTGAGTTACAGGGGTATTTAGGTGAAAAATTGGGGTAAACATGTTCAGTATATTTCAAGGGATTAAATAACATCATACTCCCCCTTGAAAATAAACTAACTTTTTTACTATACTCCACTGTACATACTTTCTGATTTGAGTCCACCTTACATCATTCCAATATGATTATGATTAAATTGTTATTTTTAAATTTATTTTTTTACATGCTTAAAGCGAGAAAATATTGTTGGTTTGCAGACAGGTTTTAACTGTCATTAGATTGAGATGAATGTTTGCACTAATTGCACCCTGGAAGTCTAGAGATGGCTCTTTTTATACATACATAATTTCTCTTGCATGTTTAAACAACCTTCATCTAATTATATCCCAATTTGCTTGCTTCACTCTTACGGTTCCTGTGGGAGCAGTGAAACTCTCTCTGGAGGCCCATAAATGACCAGATACGTCTCTCTAGATCATTTATTCTCTGCTTCTTTTCCTCAGGCAGATTGGTTTTAGCCTAGCAATAGTTTTCAAAAGACGTATTAAAGACCTCTAAGTGAAATATCACCCAACTGTCACTTTGCCACATTTAAGTAGCTGTATAATCACAGACACAGTTTAGAGGGTGAGGAAGAGTGATAATAGGAAATGTAGCTAAGCTGAAAGAGCCAGGTACAAACACCTTCAAAGTGATATCTACTTTTATGAGGTGAAATCAAAGTGTCAATTACTTCACTTTCTGGATGATATAGTTTCTCTGATATCACAAATATAGCAAAGTGTGACACTTGAACGTTGTGTGTCAGGCAATTTATTTCATGCTATAATTTGACTTCAGAAGTCCTTTTTTCAGGAATTTTACAAATGCTTACAAATGGACATTTACACTCAAAAATATTAACAAAAATAAACATAAACACAAGAAAGGATGTCAGGATTCCATGCTTCCACCCTGCTCACCTGCTCACTTGAATAACTATGAGACATGTCCTCTTTTTTTGACTGTTTCAAACTTTTTTTTGCCCTTTTGTCTGTACTTGCTATCTTACATTATTCAAACTTTCTCACTCTATACTTCACGACTCCTAGTTCTTGCAAAATCATTACTCCTGATGTGCATCTTTTTTTTCTGTTATGACAGACCATATAAAGTCACACTGTGTAATATTAAATACAGCTTTTTTCTGATATATGCTTGCCCTCAGATATCTTACAAATTTCCCATAAACATTAAAATATTTTTTTAGATGTTATCAATCAATTTTATGTTATGGAAATGATTCCTTTCAAATACAAACAACTTCAGAGTCAAGGGACAGAACACTGCAACTGCAGCAATTTATCCAGACAATGAAATAAAAACTTTATTTAAAAAAGCTAAGATCAAAGCATATCCAGTGGAGCTAGAACAAATCTCTTCTTCTTGACATCCCAGGAAGAAGACTTGACCTACTACGGCATTTCTGTGAGCATCTGTTATAGCCACTGACTTAATGTCTGAGTTTAGGAAGGAACATAAAAGTAAAATTTCCAAACTCTCTCTATCACTCATCCACTCAGTCGCCTTTGTCCAGCCATTAGATCTAAAAATAGTTGTATTCACAAATATTTAACCCTTGTGTGGTGTTCATGTTATTGTTATTGGCAGTGTTTGCGGATCTGGTGGACCCACTGAATTTCAATCTCAATCAATACATTTTATGTTGAAATAAACTTAAAAAATATTTCCTTTAACCAGGAAACAAGTGAATTAAACAGCAGACAATGTTTATTTATATATTTTCTTACTTTATTTCTTCACATTTAGAATTTAAACCATGTGTGTTCTCACTATTGTTACTTTGACAGGGTTGGCGGGTCTGTTAGACCCATTGCATTTTGGACCTTTTAATTCGCACAATTATAGAATTTATACTAAAATTGTATGTGTGGGACGACAGAATAAAGGTAAATAATCTACTATTTCCACACTTTTACATTCCTTGGGTCCAGTAGACCCGAACACCTCGTGTGTAATATAAATGTGATCGGGGGATACAGTGTGGGGTCATAAAAAATGTGTTCTGATATATGTTTATCCAGTAAAATTAACCAAATTAGATTCAAATAATCATTGCTTGTATAATTTTTGAAAACTGAAAATGGGTCCAAAGACCCGAACACCATACAAGGGTTAAATGGTAAACAATAATAAACTCAGTTTATTTGTATTTTGTATTGCAATAATTGTAATGATTTCAATTGTCCTATAACTCTAATTCTACAAGATACAATGTTATGTCTTCTCAACACTGTTTTTTATTGAATTCAATATTTATTCTTAAAACCAAATACATTTAGGGACAGAGTTAGGTAAAAGGTTAATATCAAAAGAAATGTCTACATTTTTGCATAAAGAAACAGCTTTTTAAGCCAAAAAAAAAAAATTCAAAGTGAATGGAACAAATTTGATATTAGGACCCACTTCACTTACCGATGGCTGCCAATAAGTGAAATAGGCGTCTTCTGAACCATATGCCAAATGCCATTGAAAACAACTGCTTAAAATATTATTATATTGTATAATTTGTTTTAGTGCTGCTAGCAATAGACGTATAGGAAAAAGTCTCAGCTATCTTAAATTAGCTACTAGACAACCTCGAAATAAAAGCTACAATTAAACTGAGAACTTAAGGGTTCAGGCTCATCTTGTCATGAATACAAAGCAACAAGTCCGCTTGTTGTCTCGATAGTGTGGAGAAATAAAAATTACTCTAAGAAGCACTGGGAGATTCATTTCAACACTCACTCAGCTCAAGCATAAAGGACCTCTCCATCTGAAGAGCAGGGCCTCTCATGGGTTGCCTGGCAACATCAAAGATGCAGAGGGAGAGTCACAATCCAGAAGAGTCATTTGTACATGATCACTCCCAGGTCGCACTGCACTTCAAAAGCTCTGATAAAGTGTTTACTTCATCTGAGATTCTAATTAAGAGAGTGTCAATTTATTTTGCAATCCCTATTGGTCCTAGAAAGCATTATCATTGCTTCCAAAAGCCTACTTCTCAGAGTCCAGTTCTGATAGACAAAATTGACAAATGGCTAAACACATTTGAATAGAACCAACAGATGTCAGATGTTAATTATTACTCATTAATTCACTCTGGCAAATGAAATAAAATGAAGCAATATGCTCTCACATTTTAATGTACATCTGTGTAAATGTGTCTTTCGCAAGCCTTGCTGAAACACAGAATCAAAGTTTAACTGTTAACTGTTCACACATTTTTTCTTCAAAAAGTAAACTTTGTTGGCAATAAATAATCCTAATCAGAGACCAAATCAAGTGTTTTTCCAAACTCATTTTCAAGGCCAGTTATTTGAGAGTTATCAGGCCCGATCGCACAATCCCGTAATACAGGTCTATGGGGACAAAGGAGAGCTCCATTCTCACTGAATTGAAAAACACATTTCTTGTTCTTAACGGTAACTAAGCTGTCAACAGATAAGGAAGTTCACAGCATCGCCTCCCTAGTAATCCATCTCATGATCGCTCCCCTTGTATTTTCCTTCTAAACAGCTTGGAAATATGGTTTGAGGCCTTTGCCAAATGTCACTCCAAATGCTTCCTTCAACTGCTCACACAATGAAAGATTAAACAGTGCAAGATGGAGGACACATATGGAGCAGAGGAACACTGTGTTGCTTTATGCTAATAACATACATTTGATTCTTTCTACAATAACCATTTCGAAACGTTCTGAAATGCTTTGTTCATACTGGAAATCAGAAAAGGCAGACATTAGCAGAAAAGGCTAATTTTGATTATATTTAAATACATTGAAGTATATATATTTCAGTCTATGTGTCTACTTAACACTTTATATAATAAATAATATATATAATAAGTATATAATAAATATATATAAAGGTAAAAAACAAGCACAAATTTTAGACACACCCAACCACCCAATCTGGCAACACTGCAGATAATTTAAACATTTTAGAAATGCAGAAATCTGCTTCCTTCAACCAATCAACAAGCTCTGGACTAGTGCAGTGTCTCAACTAAAAAGTAGAAAACCTTAGTCACAGTGTACAGACACTTCCTGCTGTTTCTCAGCAAACAGACCTTTCACAGACAAACCAGTTAGGGCATGGTCTTTGTTTTACCAATAACATAAATAAATATAAGTTACACAGAAATGAACACATCAATCACTTTGTTCTTGGTACTCTGGCATGAACTGACAGCGTGATCTGTGTCATTGACGTCAAGGATTTTGTTGGTAAAAAAGCAAACTGGTTGCTTAAATGGCGAGTCAGTCACCCAGCCTTGCACGACTGAGAAAAGAGCAAGAGGATCACCGATGCCGAATCAGCATTTTGATGTTTATCTGCCATTGGTGATGGACAATGGCATCGTCTATCAACCTAACCCTAAAACTGATCAAACGAATCTCTGAGGAGTCAGTGAAGAGGAGAAAAATCAGGTGAATTTCAAGTTTTTTGCTTACATTGGGAATTGAATGACACTTCGTCAGCTCTAGACTCTAAACTAGCATCAAACTTTTGAAAAACTTCTGTATTTGTAGTTAAAATGTGCCTAAAAGATTATTTGAAGGAGAGGAGAACGGATACTATTCGATGCGTGATCTGGGGAAATTTTTGGTAGCAGATAAAAACTGAAGTTTCTGCAATCGAGTGGGACATGCTCTGCTTTTCAGTTTGAACAAAGCATTAAAATTTTGGCTTTAAAGAAGCGTGAACACAATGTTTTTTTAAATAATAAAAGAAAGGCATTATCGCTTTTCATGGGTTTCAAATGTAAACGGACCAGAGGAATGAGCTGAAGACAAATTCTGACACCTCCCTGAACAAGCTTGCACAGACTGGGAGTTCTTATAGGTTACAAAAAACACACACATGAAGCAATTCTTAAAAATACTTCAAAAGGTGACATCGTAACACATGTAAAGTTTACATGCAGATTCTAGAAGCTTCAAAATTAGTTGTATGTTAGGGTAAGATTATTTAATGTAGCTAATAAAAAAAAATGGTTGTAAATCATGTACTGATTTTCTTCAATAAACAGTGAATATGGTTACTTTAATGATTCAAAGACAGACTTTGAAAAAAGTGAAATAAAAAACGTTTCATAAACAAGGTGGTTCCCAACTTGGTATTACCACACGAGTAATGTATTTATGTAAATAACATCCCCACACTCCTTCTGACACTACAACACACACACACATATACTCACACATCCGACCCCAACGCCCCCCCAACACCCTCCCCCACCTTAGTTTGTCAGCTTCCGCTCCAAACCACAAATGCTCACTGCATTATCTGTCATTGCTGATTAAATAATGTAATTAATGAGTTAATTAACATTTCTATAATCTATTTTAATAAATCTCAGGCTAACTAATGAGCAGTTTGTAACCTCCGGGCTCTGAGTGTGAAAGTGTGCAGAACTGGTTTGAAGCAGTCGCAGGATTTTGGAGATGATCAGAGTGGGGAGGGTGGGTGAGTGCTGAGGAAGAGAGAGTAAGGGGGGGGGGGGGGGGGGGGCATAAGCACAGCTCAAGGCCAGTGTCATCAGACTTCCTGTCTGTGCACGATGAGAAACCTGTGCCAGCAGCCTGTCTTCTCTCATCATGCCTGACACACAGTTAGGCCTTATATAAAGTATCTGAACTGACTTGAATTTAGAGTCTACCCACAATTTTCTGAAGCTTTATTTAAGCCTTCTTTTCAAATGCAGAGTAAATACAGGATAAACACTGGGGTAAACCATTTGTTTATATAAATATTTTCAGTCATTTTAACGCTGACATCAAGTTCTGTTTACAATTTCATCAGAAACACCTCGCTGTTATTATAATAATTTTTGGGGATCAAAAGTTTATCAACTATTTCTTTTTTCATCACTTCTTTACTAAATAAATTTAACGCATTGCTTCTCTCTGATTGAAAATGTCAAAGGTAGTAAAATGCTTGACCATAATTGGCCGATCTGTTATTTTGAGGTACAGTTTAGTAAAGGGTAATTTTATAAGGAAAACCTGTTCGGAAACTGCATTCTACTATGATATAGTAATAGGTGACTGAATTAGATTCCTCCTTTAAAAAAAACACTCACTTAAAATGTTTAACTTAGTACAAAGCAAAAATCCACTCCTGTTTATAATTGATTTTTCTAGCATCGCTTTCCCCTGTTATAATTTATGGAGGTTCAGAGGATGAAAAAGGTTGGAAAAAGTCAGACCCTGACCATAACCCTGAGTAATTGGTGGTGATAAGAATCTGACTCTAGTTGTTCGCAGCACAGGGACTCACAAGTGCCCTATTGTTTATCACTGAATGCTGCCTGACTCTAATAGACTATCAGCATGTGCATTACAATTACTAGCTCTACTTGAACAGCATGTAGAAGCAGTACAGTCCTGTGTGTGTTTGTTGAGTTTTATGAGATGGAATTTAATCAACTAGATCACAGGCGTCATGCATATTGTATGGACTTTATTACTTGGTAGACTTAAAGATCAAACAGATGGAGTAGAGTGAATATGTATCAGCCCCAACAAAGCATCAAACACCCTTTGTTATTCATACAGGCCGAGGCACTGTTGATCCTAGACAAGAGATTACCGTAGATCATTCATTACCTGAATAGAAGTGCGAGGGTCAAGCCATCCTCATGTACCATGGATTTAAAATTCAGATAGCTTAAATATCACTATCCCTTAGGAGAACATATTCATATAACAGCTACTGTAAATCCTCTATACATTAATTAGCTATTGTGATAAATATGTAATCTGTATCCCCCCAAAAAGACTGGGAATAACAGGGAAAGGCCAGGAGACATGCTGAGAAGACCGTGTTTGTTCTTTTGTTTTCCTAAACGGTTATCTCAGAGCGATTTCGCAAAGGTTAAGATGACAGAAGCTCAGACGAGATGCTAGGGGGTAGAAGGGGCTGGTCCCTAAGTGAGCCCGGCAGTCCCCCAAGGGCCCTTCCTGACTGAGACGCACACTGACAGTAGGCAGCAGGACACTGGCATCCCATGCACAGGCAGCATGGGGTAAATCCCTGTACACTCCCACAAATACACGCAAGCAGCATATAAATGCAAACACACACAACACAAACACAAAGAAAAGAAATGTAGCCTTTCTACTTGTAAATCCATACTGAATCTAGCCTGTATAGGATGTAACTTATTGATCATTTCTGAATCTGAAAACAGTCCCTATTTTGGTAGTGGAAAGACCTGTTAATATTTAAAGTTCTTAAAATAGGAGGCTTCAAGCTTCCCCCTACAACCTTTTTTTTTTGCAAGCTGCTCTTAATGAGATGGGATGTCAACTTGTTACACAAGGCTGATCTCATACAAGGTTTCAGATAGCCTTTTTGGTAATAAATAACTCGCCTGCAATTATTAAGAGGTGGAATTTGTTATAGGAACACGCTACAATTGTTTGCTCATTTGCATGTATTGCACCTGGGGTCTAATGCATCAAACTGGCACTCCTTCTGCTTTACTGCTAATCACATATACTCTGTAATACATGCACATGTAAAATAATGAACACTTGCTCTGTGACGACTATATTTGAATGATAGGAAAACTCACCAATCAGATTAAATGTCTCTTGCATTGTTAATCATAGTTTTATTCCATTTAAATAAATTCCTTGTTTTGATAGTATACAAAAATAAATTGTCAATTGGGTTGTATCTCTAATAAATGACTTAAGTGGAAGAAAGCATGTTCTTTGATGATCATGATACGAGTTTTTCACCTTATGGTGAGCAAGGTCTACAAACTGTGTCATTTTATATAAAAATATCTGTTCTTAATGTTGGGTTTCTTCAAATGTAGATCTTTATAGTCGGATGTGTCTCTTTAAAACGTTCATGTGTTGTTTACATATAAACCAATTACCCGCTGTAAAAACACAGCTCAATACTAGTGTGGATAACAACTGGAACAACATTAACAGTTCAGGCACACTATTAATTACCAGTTCACAAAATGCATGTATTCGTCACTTTGCAAAAATGTAATAAGAAAGCCCAGGAGTCTTTTTTCCTTATTACAAGTACCTCGATTTTCACCCAACAAAGAAATTAACAGGTAAGGGAGCAATTACTGTACATACCATAAAAACGTCATCCCCTCGTTAAGTTGCAAAACTACCCGAGGTGATTGTGTTCAAATCACCACCAGATATCATAAAATATACTTCTAGTGCACAAATTTGTAAAGCTAATGTAAAATGACTTTTTAGGGTTTAAAAAGGGTTTAATATCTATTCTGTTAACTGAATGAGAGATAGAGAGAGAGAGAGAGAGAAAGAGAGAGAGAGTTTTTTAACAACCAACTTTGCTTACCTATATATTTTCTTCTTTTTTCACTAATTGCTTTCTAGGTTTTGAAAGAAACACAATTACAAATTAGAGTTGAGTTCATACAAAAGATGAATGATGGCTCTTGATTTCTTCAAAATCCTGACTCTCATTATGACTCAAATCTCCATAAAACCATTTAGTAAAGAGAGCATTGTCATACTGGAGAAATAAATGTGTTTTTTAAAGCTGTTCTCTGAGGAAAACAGCACTTCAGATTACATTTGTTTTCCTGTCAGTTTTTGACAAGAGGAACCAAGCAACTTATTATGGTTCGATCAGAAAACTGGCTTCGATATGAATTACAGTAATCTTTTTCAGTAAAATGACAGATACAAAGAGCAGAATATTAGACAAGAAAAGTCCATCAATGCATTAAATCAGATGCCACTTTTTTGTTGCTTGAATAAGTGAGGAAGCTTTAGTGAATTGTTTGTGTAGCTGTGTTTCCTAGACTTGTTCCACTGGATATCGGCTCGAACAGTAATATATTGTGCTATTATGAGTGTATTGTTGGTCTGGATGTTTCTCTATGTTCACATGATTAAAAATATATTTATTATATTAGATATATATTCATTCATTCATCTTCATGTCGGTTTTCTTCCCTTTCGGGGTCACCACAGCGGAATGAACCGCCAACTCTCTGGCATGTGTTTTATGCGGCGGATGCTTTTCCAGCCGCAACCCATCTCTGGGAAATTAGATATATATATATTAGATGATAATGATAAGAATAAAACATGTTTAAGTCTCTAATGACATTGAAAGCAAACATTACTCCAAACGTGTTGAACATCTTTTTAGAGAACAGTGTGGAGACTCTTTTTTTCCCTTTAACCAATACAGCTAACTTAATTCAGATACACGATACCCTTTCATTCATGTCTCATTAGATCCACAATGCAGAAAGCTATTATTAAAGCCATACCTTTGAATAAAAAATACTGTACACATAAAGGTGAGCTTAAGTCAAAGCATTCATGAAAAATGTGAAAATTTTTTTACATACTGTCACTCCTCGAATACGTAAATAAATACATATAGAGAAAACACATACCCCAAAAATACATATAGAAATGCATTTCAGTAAAATTAATTGATTATTACATAAGAAAAAAAGAAAAAAGGTAAAACAGGCACAAGAGATAACTAAATTCCAACAGTTATCTCAAACCATTAGAGCTCTTCATTCCACATCAGATTTGTTCATACTTTAATGTTTAATAATATACAAATAAACAAGTTAAAAAATCAACTCTCTTCGTTAAAAACATTTAAAAGTGTTTCTATTGTGAAACTCACACTTTAAAAATGTGTGAATGTTTGGGAACCTTTCACTCTGTACTGTAATATGAGGTCTGCGCAGTACATGAACAGCTGTCAGCAACTACAGGCAGTCAGTACATAGTGACATATAAGTTGTATTTCATCTTAAGGTTAGCGACTACAGTTAACGTCTATATGTTTGCCATTAATTCAAATTCTATAGTAATTAGGAAGCACCAGATTAAGCATGCAGAGCTATTGAGTCACTAGATGCATACAAATGACAGAAGTGGGAATTCAGTCAATATCACTTTTAATTTTACACCTCATTGATTATGTCAATATCCCATACTCCTTTAGCAATCACGAGACAGATTTTCTACAGACTACATGTTCTAGTTCAGCATAACCTCTACGTTTAGCTAAAGCTAACCTATTTTTCAATCCACCACCACCACCAACAACAACTTTCTATTCCTTTCTTTATACTTTTCATATGTTTAATACGTTAATACTCCATTGACAACCTTCAGAGAAACAATGCTTTTAATGTGTTACTTGTATCGGTAGGGAAATAGTCTACACCCAGCAACCTCAAGTGATTTCATTTCAACACAACTGACTTATTGCTCTGCACTAATTATAATGGTGAAGATCCAGAAGTAAATTAAGAGTGAGATAGTAAAGGCCTGATTGAAATCTAATCAAATTGATCTCAGCTTTAATCAAGCATTCATAATGACTTGAGGCAGCAGTGGCCTGTAACAAATATGAGACATGCACACACGCGCACACACGCATACACACACATCTAATATAATGAACTGTGAAGAGCCTCCTTTAATCTAGAACACACTCAAACTTTAAACCCGCATACAGATATATAAACAACGTTTCAGGAGATTTAAGAAGAAACCATAATTGATAGTGCTTATGGTCCCTCAAAACCAGACAGAAAGCTGGTTAAAAATGATTTTTTAATCATTTTTTTAATTGCCTGTGTTTCACCAACAGACAACTAGCAAAGCCTGGCCCTCGCCTGATATATATGGCTTCACTAAGATGGTCAGATTTGCTGGTACCCATCTTGAAGTTTGCAAGTTGAGGGGAATAAGTCAAATGAAGTCATCATCTGTATCATATTTATGACACCGGCATCACCAGAAGAAGAACCATGATGAGAATGGACCAGATCTGCTACTGTGAAAGGCCATACTCCACCACAGAGGATCCAAACATGATACTGTAGGCAACACCAAGGGGAAGCTCATTAATGAGGGATCAACAGTCAGGGGGTGATCTAATCAGGAGATGAGGTTCTTAATTTAGGACATTTTTTGATAACATCAATACCTCTTGGTAGTTAAGAACTGTAAGCGTTATCTGAAGAGGTTTTAAATGTCCTTGTACATTAAAACTGAAAACCTTGTTGTTGAAAAGCTCATGTCGTCAATTTTCCAATCTGCCAGTTCTAGTCTTGTGGAAAGTCTTGTAGAGTGGAAACCAGAATAGCATCACCTAAAGCTTCACTTACCACTTGCACTGCTGATCTAACACTACACAACACTTTATAAATTGAACTACATCCTCTGAATGGAACACTTTCACCATCAATAGCAATGAGACTTTATTATGGAATTAACATGTTAAAGTAGTCTAAGACTGTGGTCACACTATGAAAAAAAAACCTATTTGGCTTTAATGAGATGAAGTTCAGGCGATCACATTGCAAGTCCAGATTCCATTTCTACTGTAGAGTATGAGCTTACTGAAATCTTATTTTGTATAGAGTTTTTGCTGAAGTGAAGATATGAGTAAACCCTGTTATTGTTTAGATTATTTAGTCTGGGTTTATTTGTTTTTTTCCACAGGCCATATGGTGGGTGGGGCTTTAACCCGCAAGTCGATATAATGACCATTGGAGTGCACAAAAGCTAGTTTAACCACAGCATAATGCCTCAATCATACTAGCTTTTGAGAACTCCGATGGCCATCGCATGGCGATGCAGTGATGAAGACCACACCCACCAGCTAGCATGTATAAAAAATTACCAAGCTCTAAATAAGAATCATCCAAACGGCAACGGGTTTAACTCTAATGTACTTCACATCAACAACGAAGTCCTAAAAAGAAAATCTTGCTTTAATCCAGTGCTTTGTAGTAGGACTGAACGATTTTATAAAATAATTAAATTGCGGGTTTTTTTGTAATCAATATTGTGGTAAAGATTTATTATGTAATTATTATTTTTTTTATAGTTTTTTTATGTTTTGTTCTAAAATCATTGTATCCTTAATAGAAATACAGTCAAGCAAATCAATGAAACTAATATCATACATCTAAATGGGTGTAATAAACTAATTTTAAAAGTTTATATTAGCATGCTCTTATGTATTCTATATCCTGCAGCCTAGTTGTTCAAGATTGACTGAAAATAAGCAAGTTGCCTTTGTGAGTCCATCCTGACAACTTGTGGCTTCACACCTGCCCACCCACCCCTATGTCTCACGCTCTCCTTGGCTTCTAGCATGGAGAACAACTTTGACACAGCCACACAATTTACGTGTGCGTGTGTGTGCTGGTGTGCAGTATGTGTACTTGCATCCCCATGGCCTCCAGCACTTTGCTGCTGACATTTTGTTTTATAGCCTGTTTTATTAATTTTCTCGCCACTTACTAAATTAATATCCGAGTTGGTGAGAAATTTAATAACCTCAAAATATTTTACAGGAAAGTATTTACTCCGAGGAAGCAGATGAATAGATTGCAACAACCTCAATTCATCTCCAAAAAGCAAACAGCTATTATTTTTCCAGTGTAGACCACAAAGAATGCTAACCAAGTGGATTAGCACAGTTTTTTCCCTGGATGTGAAACAACTTACAATGCTTACATTATAAACTTGTTTTGCATTTTACATTTTGTAAGTTTGTAATGCTTAAACACATGTTTACTCACATTTCATATACACAGTAAAAACTAAGAGTAAAACGACACTTTTCTCTCAAAAGAGAGTTTTTTTTTGTTTCTTTCTCAATCTAACATTGACTTAAAACATTAACTTAATGCTCCTTATTTTAAGAATAGAGTACATTTAATTTCTCTAGCTGTACTGTATGAACTCGTAATGCTAAGAGCTCCGTCATAATTTTATTTTGAACTAAATAGAAGTTATAGCTGCCAGCTTGGAACCAAAACAAGATTGTTTTCAACTATCTTTTATTTTAACCTACATATTCTTAAAAAGAGCCACTGATTTATTCAAAAGCTAGTGGTTCACATAGATTTAAGTGTTAGAAGGTAAATATATAATTTAGACAAGTAGTGTTGTATAGTTATTTTGTTTATGTTAAAAGGAACCTAAATACAATACTGTGTTCTTTAAAAATTTATGAGATTTTTTCTTAAGAACTAAAAAAAGTATTTTTTTTTATGTTTTACTCAAGCTAGATCAGTAAACTTTTTTTTCCTTCAGAAGCTCTGTGTGGAAAAAGGTCAGAAAATCCTGACAAGCCAACCACTCTGGAACAGCATTTAATTAGTGTCGCTGGCTCATCGGCAAATGCATACCATCACCTCAATTGTGTTAGAACAGCTATTCATTAATTAGATTCTTTGTGGCAAGTGCCACTGAACGATCTGTAATGTTTAAGGTTGCAACAAGCTGCAGTAAGTGCTTTCGTGATACTGAGCACATCCATCTCCATTTCCAAGCCTTCATGTTTGACTTTGCCCTTCAACTGGTTAGAGAAAACACAGAAAGATGGAGAGAGATGAGCTTCGGAAAGACCTGGTACAACTCATCATGAGTAGACCCTGAACTTTCACCTGCTTTTATTTTGGAATGAAAGCAAATTAATTTACAGAGGTAAAGTGAAGGCGTGTAAGAGCTGCCATCGTCATACACTGCACAGAAATAAACCAACATGTGGAGCTTTTCAGGAACTTGGTGGAATAAAATCAACATCAAAGTCAAACAAATATAAACAGGACAGATTTCTTCTGCAAACAGACACTGGCTGTGTTCCATAGCCCCCTAGACGCTTCATGAATGGTCTTTTCTGCCTCCATGCGGTTCCAAACTACACAGTGTACCTACACAGCCCCCATGCTAGGCTAATCTTTGACCAAACAGCGCCCCTTTACCTGAATGAAAACACTGGATCGTCTGTATGAGTGGCCTGGCTTTGCTGCTCTAGGGGTTTTTAGTGCTATGCTGCAGGTTTAATATTTTATTTAGATATTGAGGGTGTGTGGCGTTAAGAGCACAGTTAGACTGGTTCCTTTGTGATTATGTGTAGTCCCTCAAGAGATTTATTAGATGACTGGATTTAGCTTTGAGGTGATTATTGTTTGAAGCTGATGTTTTTAATGATGGCTGTGTACTTTGAATATATTTAAGGGGTTGTTTATTTAACCCAGGAATATGAGGGTCACCAGAAAGTTTGAGGCTTTTAAGATTTAGCATACAGTGAACTTTTCATTTAACTTTTCATTTTTCCCTGTAAAATATATTTTATTTGTGACATGGGTGAATGTTTTCTTTTTTCTCTTCTATTCTTTTCTTTTCTTGTCTTTTCTTTTCTCAATTTTGTGTCAGTTTTAAATATATTTCAATTAAAACAATTGGACCCACTTTCTCATGACATAAAATGTATTACCCTAAACTATAATGATTTATTATTGCAAAATAATAGATTGAAGAATGAGTTTTTTGGAAAGGTTTGGCTTTGACCTCTATACCTTACAAAACATATTTTTACAATGTATTCAAATAAACAAGTAAATGCAATTTGCACACATTTTACTCATACTGTTATGAAGTATTATTTACATGCTGTTTCTATTCATAAAAAAAACAATAAATTAGAATAAAGATTGTAAATTTGTAATATAAAAACCAGTCAAACCTCTAAAAATGTATTTTATCAGTTGTCCAACAGATCCATTTGATTGAAATACATACCGACATCTTGTAAATAAAAATACTGCTTTTTATGCAGTACTTGAGCTGAATATGTACAAGGATCTGGGACAGCACTCCCATAAAAGAGAAACATAGTTTCCATCATCTACAGATAATGGCTTCAATTTCCAAGGTAAAAGCTTTTGAGGGCTAATATATGGTTGAACAATGTGAGACTTCTAATGGAGGGACAGTAAAGGGAACGGAAGACACAAGGGAAGATAAGAGTGGAGAGAATGGGTCAGTTTCTCTGTCTGAAATAATCAGAGGCAAGATGGCAGAGGTGGTTTTTCATTGCTCAGCACTGAAATGAAGCAGGACTGCACAGCTGTTAGCCTTGTATCTCTATCCTCACAGTGTGCCTGGCCTTGAGCCCTTGTCATACTTGTACTTAAACAACAACTCTATCAAGGCTAAAATAGACTAGATTTGGGGTTGAAAATCGCTCAACAGGGTCACAAATGCAGCTGGAAAATGTGATTATTTTGGAAGAAGAAGAAGCAGTGTTAGATGCATGTGTAGACTTTCTGGAATAATTATTTGGTTATTTTTTTGCTTTTCACACATAATAGTCTTTTTGCATGCAGCCTTTTATATTGAATAGAGAAGAGATTTTACATGGGTCCCAAGACTTCAGTAAACTGGTAGAAGATTGATTGTTTCATAAGTCAATGCTTGGTGTACTAGAATCTTGCCATGACATCACACCAGACATATTCAAAACTGTTACGGGGGGGGGGGGGGGGTTTAAAAATTTACAAATCGTTGGTTACCTTTGTGAATAAAAATGTAATTCTAATAAAATTTTAATTCAAAGTGGTCAAAATGGTTGTGTGTAAAAGTTTGTTTATTTGAAAATATGTACAAATTTTGAACGATCTGGGTCGATTTTCATAAAAGAGATTCACTCTTTTGGTATTCAAAACGGTGGTTGATAACTAAATATCACACTGTCCCAAATGGTTTGTGTTTGTATCCTTTTGTGGGTAATTTTGGTTGGCCTCAATCTATAGTTAGCTTGGATGTTGCAATAAATTAGCTCCTGGTTAAGAATCACAGACAGCATTGTGTTCAAAAGCTCCTAATGTTTTATGAAAATGACCTTCAGCAGCCATTCCATTCAATCAATTAGACAACTCAAGGTCTATTGGGATTATATAAAAGCCAACATCATGGAAGTAGGACACCACACATTCTTCTATGATTCAGAAAAATAAGCCAAACCTTAACAGGGTCTTCCAGATTTCTATATTACATACTTATGAAATAATTTTTGAAGTGTATTTCATCTTAGAGCCGAACAACCCATCCATTATACACTTGTTTACATTTACTGGACTTCTTGGATTGCGCTACAGTATGCATAAAGAAGCACAGAACAAACGTAGCTTTAAGTATTGGAATTCTGAGATATCACAACAGTCACAATAACTTGTCTGTCCTGAGAACTCATAATGACCGATCAAACCTATAGATGGCGTCATCATTTGAATAATGTAAATTACGCTGGCTGAAGAAAAGAAACAGGAGAACACAGATAGTGATGTGAAAGGGAAGATAAAAAGCACCCAGTCGATAAAGAAGCATGGTGAAAAAATGGATGAATATGTTTTGTTTCCACCTCCAGCTTATGTTTTACATTGACATTGTCGTGTTGGCATGGAACTGGAGGCTCTTTTAGACCAGCATTACCATAAGTTGAACAGAGGACCTGTCGGAGTCTGAGTTGAAAGAGGATGAGGCCTACAGTCAACATTTGTGACCACTAGGAGATATGAGAGACAACTTTACAGCATCATCAGAGAACCATGGTTATTTCCTGTAGCTAGGTGAGTGCCGGTGGGTGGCAGAGAACTTCAGCAAGTCAACAGTGGAAAAATAAACTACAATATTGAGAGGTTGAGGAAGTAAAACCTGCTTGTGAAAATATATTTAGCTAAATAAAATGTAGGTTAGTAACAGTCACAATCATGTTTCTGAATTGAAGTAAAAAGTATTACCGGTAGTGTATAGTACAGTATACTTTAAATACAAGTGAATGCAGATTTGAAAACTATTGAGTTTCAAATCAAATATAGACATTGTTTTGTGACTTTTTTTTACCCTTCTTAAATGAATACAATAAATGAGGACAATAAACTTAAGGCTATATCTTCAGAAGTACTTGTAATTGCAATTTGTGTTTGATAATTACATAATACAAAAATATCAAAAGATATATTAAAAACTTGGATATGGGATTGTTTTTTGCAACTAGAATATATTAGTAGTACAAATCACTGGCAACTCTCCACCTTAATGGATTTGTCAATTAGAGCTTTGAATTTGAGAATGTGATAAATTAAACTATCATTCCGCTTTAATTAGATCCCTTATTTGCTACAAGACATGTGTTTGTCAAAATATTATTTACATTTTAGACAACCAAATAACATATTTAAGAAAATACATGTAAAATAAACAATAATTAATATTTTAGTTTTTATTTAAATGTTACTTTTCATTAAGATTTTCTTAAAATAACACTTTATAAAATGTAAATCTTCTTGTACTTGTTTGACTATTCTCATGAGGCATGTTCCACCTCTAGGTACTCATTTGATTTGGAGGTTTTTGGAATCTGCCCTTTAAGTAATTAATTGAGGATTAATAGCACATGTGACTGTTACATTCATATATTTACTAAATCATGCAGGATGAGACACTTTACTTTGATTTATAAAAGTGAATACACAAAAAACAAAAAACTAAACAACAACAGCAGTAGATGCAACAGTAAATTTAGATTGTTCCATTACAGTTTTTTACAATTGCTAGGACAATTTTTTTTCAGACTCAGTTAAAACACACAATTGGCAAAACAATTAATTTCGTTCTCAAAACCCTGCATTGTAAACAAAACTTCAAATCTCATTTTTAAAATACAACAATAAAAGTTCAAAACACTAACACATATTTTCTTTCAATAGCAACATTTAGTCAATCAAAACACATTGAGAAAAAAACTTGCTTTAAAATTACATAGTCTTGGTGTTGGTGGAGCTTGAGTGTAAAATAAATTAAAGCATTTGAAATGTGTGTTGCATGTGCAACTGCATGCATTTTGTATCAAAGCAACAAAAAAATGTGTTAATTATATAGTCTACCTAGACGGACGTTGTGCTAATCGTGTTAAGAAAACTATAAGAGGAGAATACTGCTGCAATACCATTCACAAACTGGATCCTCATCCAGGCTTGGCTAAATCATAAAAAGTACCCAGAGTGCTTTAACCAACGTCTTTGTATATATATGAAAAAAACTTTAACTAAACCTGTGAAATTAAATAAACTCTGGCATGCCTTGCTAACCCACCCAAAAGCACGACAATCCCCTTTCTTCAGTGAACACCTACCAATAAACCAACCATAACCAATAAAAGCTAATTAATAAAACAACACAGAAACTTTTAGTCGAGTAGAAAAGAAGCTTATAGTTACAGTACTAATTTCAGACTTTCCAACAGCATTTCAAAGTTGAACCATTAAACAGAAGGTGGAACCGGGCCTCTATATGAGTTTCTGTGTTGTTTGCAGACCTACGATTTAACGTTGCAGTGCATGAGAGTAGGGTCCATTAACTAATAGAGATTAAAAGCTTGATGCCTCTCCCCCTCCCTCAGATTACACTTCCAGAGCACACGGCTGATTGATGAGAACCAGCAGGCTGCCTGGAATCTCCGCTTTCATTAAGGTTTCCCTCCCTCCTACCCTCTTTCCATCCTGCCATTCCTCCATCCGCTCACTGTACCTCTGTGGATCTCAGTGGGGGAAGTTGGAGGTAAACAGATGGAGAGGTCTAAAGGAGATAAGTGGCAGCACTTTACCAGGAGCACTAAGGGTTCCGTATACCAAAGGGTCATTTCTGCCACCTGATGTGATCTATTCTGACATGAAAGAAGTCCACCTACCCAATTGTTTGCTTTGGATGTTTTTTGGAGAACAGTTTGAGTTTTTTGGACCACAAGAGTAGAGAGATTGAGACTGTATTGAACCAAATCAACATTTGAAAAGTAGCAAATTGAAAACTGTTTGTATCCAAATGTAGATGTGAGCGCCATCTGATACATAGTCAAAAACTCATCCAAGCGATGTACTCTGTTTCATTGACGTGAGGCGGCAAGTGCATGTTTAAAAAATGTAAATCAAAACTGCATCAAAATAAAAATAATGCCTGTGTTTAATGATAGTTCTTTGTCTAGACCATAGTGGTTCTCAAACTTTTTTCAAGTACCACCAACATACATACAGTACAGCCCCAGCAGGTATTATGGGTAGTTATGGGTCAAAATTTTTAGGGTAAAATAATAGATTTTTAAATGAAACATGCTGCATTTATTGTTTATTCACAATTTGATGTCAAAACAGTTTTGTTGGTTATTTTATAATTGTATATTTGTTTTTCTTTCATATTTTATGTCCACACCTTTTGATATTATCATTCTTGAGAATAAAATATGAATAACTCCTAATACTGTGTCACATTAATGCTGTGATTTTAGTCAGGCTCTAGCTGCATGAGTGCTGTTGTTAGTGAGCACCTGGACCAGCTAAAATTCATTAGTCGATTACTCTTTACTTTTTCTTATCATCGTATGTCATTTCAATCCGTTTCTCCTTCCTACCAAAGAATCACAGACTTCTTTATTTCCAGCATGTTTTGTTAGTGACTGATTGAACTGAAAGTGCAAACTGTAAGGAGCTCGCGCTCATCTGTGTCTGACACTGAAACTCACGCATGAGCTCATGAGTTAATGAGCTCAATCAGCATATTTTAACATTGTGAGCCACATCAACACTCAGTGACACAGTGTTGTTTTAAACCGCCCTAAGTTTCACTCTTTTGCTGCTTTTTCCTTGTATTGGCTAAATGTAAACAGAGCTTTTCAGAAGTGTGTGAGGTTTACCTGCTCTGGCATCACGAAGTCATTGGAGAGATATGATCCCTTCCTAGTTATTTCTGGTCCTTCTGGTCGTGCTCCTATTTGAAGTATAAAGTTATTCAAATGCTCATAGACAGTTCATTTTCTATTAAATTTGTTTACAAACAAATTTAATTTGAATTGTTTAGTATTTTCTTGCATCTGAACCCATATTGGTTAGTCTGTGAACAGAACATTGACAAACCAAAGTCTTATGGGTGGTGATTCAAAGGAATCTAAGCAAACTATAAAGCAAGTAAATCTTGATCTCAAAGACTCCCATTAAAGGCTCCCTTCACAGTTTACTCCCCATAGTTCTAAATAACCTTTCAGCCTTTGCTAGCTGTTTCAGATTTCAGAGTCGGACTTCAATTTTTTTAATTCTAACTAGAAAACCTACATGTTTCTGCTATGGAAAACCCACAATTATGTCACAAAAAGAGGTGTCTATGCAATGGAACCAGATCTTTGTTGAAATGTGTGGAGACATCGTTAATAAAGAACAAATTAATTCATTAACATACAAATACATTCAGACACATATACATCTATAATTTGCATATGCGTAGCAAACGTATAATGAAAAATGAGTCATACATTTGATTCTTCAAAGAAAGCATCAGTCATAGTTAAAATTGCATGTTTTTACCAAGTTGGCACTAATTTCTACCAGTTAAAAATCATAACAATCAAAGGGGATGAAGAACACATTTACTTTAATTTTTTTTTTTGCATTCCCATGAACCTCTCCTCAATATTTTATCAATCCACTTTTCTTGTCCTTTAATCTAGGCTCAAACAGGGACACACTCTAACATTGTTGGTGGCTTAGCATGTCAAGGCCTTTATAGGGCCCACTGGTCACAACTTCACCAGGGTTCATAGTGACGACTTTAAGGCTTATCAGTCTGAGATGGACATTGAGGCACCTAGGTTTGAGTGTGTGTTCGAGAGATGAGGTTAAGTCATTCTCGGGAGGATAAGGTGCCCTGACAAGGCAATCAGGAGTGAAGTGATTCTGCAGCCATGCACCCTCATGGCTCTCGTCCCTCACTCTGATGAGCTTTTGACAAATGGAGAGCAGGTAAAATTGGTTTTGTATGAGTGCTTTCAGATCTGTCTCTTAGCAGGATTATTGCCACCTGTCTTCATTGGCTACATGAGTCCATTTATTCAGTTCACTAAAGGGCTTAGTGGCTAGTCTTTCTGGATAAAATAGCTTGAAAATGCAACTGAACTTCCATTTCTGTCTTATATAAGAGGTTATTATATCAATCAGATTTTCTACTCCTCTTTGCGACCCGGTCATCAGCTCCACTCTAAACAAATTTGTTCATTGCTTGTCAGCCAGAAGCTGAAACAGGAGGCTGCGGAGGTGTTGAACCTATTATCAAAGCCAGACACATGCAGGTGTGCTACCTATTAAATTAATGACAGTGCTTCTTAATCATATCATCCACCATAATCTGATCGGTTACTCAATGCAGATAATAAAAGCGAAGAAAACTTTGTCTTGGGGACAGAGATATCTCATGTGATCAATCAAGGAGCAGCATGCAGCACTTTAGAGAATCTCCTCTGCTAATCATTAATACAGACAAAAAAGAGAAACTATTATTTTAAGCCTGGGAAACAGAATCAATAGGCATGATCGATTGGCAGTTTCACAGGCTGTGTCACTTTTGCAGATTGAAAGTGTTGGATTGCTGTGAGTCAGCTCAGTTTTTTTTTTTTTTTTTGCCTTTTGTTTTTCATTTGTTTGCTTGCGTTTATTATTTGGATAGACTGAATCAGGAAGGGAAACATTGACTAAGGTGTTATACAAACGTATTGAAAGTAACTATATTTACCTAATTACTTTTTCATTTATCTCCTTATTAGTCTTCATTAGGAACAGTAGGCATAAAAGACCAAGCCACATCAATTTTGAAGCTTTCAAAATCCCAGAGAGATTTCTCTTATCACCACCAAACTCAAAATAAATGTCAAGACTGTACAACTTCAGTGCTTGGTTAACAGGACGTAAGTTACTATTTCTATATATTATCAATTATAAAAGTTAAGTACCTCCATTCTGAAGGTGCCACATCTAATTTACTGTTGCATTCCATTTTGTTATAATTTGACACAGTTTAATGCAAAGGTTAGCTCCATCCTTTTCTCAAAATAAGAATACAAGAGTATTATTCCATGGTGATTGAATCCATTGGATTAGAAAAATCAACTTCTGGTTGGAAACAACTGAGTCCATAGAGGGCTACTAATATGACCTCCTTCTCATCCTCGTCATCCCAGATGTTGCACAGGATGAATGCACTGAGAAAAAAATATATATTGTTGGTCGTTAGTTGCTTTTCCGTTTGACTTGAGGTGTTTCAGTCAGCAAAAAATGTTGCTCACTTCAAAAGCGAAATACAGGTTGATTAATTTATGTCAAAAAAGACAACAACAAAAAAACATATTGTTGGCATTTATTCCTGGGCCAGCACTCTGTCATTGCGTCTATCCCAGGAGGAGCTTGGGATAATGCACAATACCACTGGTACTAAACATTCTCTGGAATGGGAAGAGGTCCACCTGTTCTTTGTCTATTGTTTCCAGATATGCTTGACTTCCAGTAGAATGATCAACCATTCCCCCGCTTGGGGTTTCAGACCACATCGGCTACTTGGTTCAATGACCCACAGATGTGAATGACTGACTGTTGACTCTAGATAATCACACGATTGACTGCGGACAAGTGGAGTGAACATATCCCACCTTACTGGCTGACGAATGCCACAATTGCTGTGCTGACTGTCCTGACCAACACGAGATACCCTCAAAATTTATCTGAAGTGGCCTACTGCAAGAAACACAGGCCACAATTCTTGCCGATTTATTTGCCAGCAAGCTTCGACCTCAGTCCATGACCTTGATGGCTTGTGCTTCTGGAACACAGTGGATCATCTGGTTGCAAAGGTAGCCTCACTCACTATTACGTGGTTGATGTAGTATCACAGGAGGAACTGGAGGTTACCCCAGCATCTCAGAGGGAACTGGCAACCACTTCTAGGCTCTAGCAATAGCTACACGATTTCCTTTTACAAATGCAATGGTTGTGTTGTGAAACCGCATGTTCAATATTTAGGTTTAGAGTTAGCAGTAGCAGAAATGTTGTCATTTGCTTATTTAGTAAACCAATGTACGTTCATAAGTCACAATAATAATGCACCAAACACCCAAAAGCTTGTTCTCATGATAGATACAAAAAGTTTCCTGCCTAGGGAGTTTTAGTATTATACCCTTACTAAAACTACAGTTGCATTGAAATAAGTGACACAAAGGACAAGATTTTATCAAGGTTAGCCCTAATTAAAAACAAGGCCCTCATAACAAACAGGACAGGACAGATACATCAAGAGATCCACTAATTAATTTCCGTTGGCCATTATAGTCTGTTTGGAGCAGGATACGCTTAAATGTAATCGCAAATATTAAATGTGTCGCACACATCAGTTAATGAAAGGAAGAGGTGAACAAGACCATTGCTGTCTGTAAAAGTACATTCATGTGAATTTTCTTCCTGAGTTTTCCTCCAACATACTTATACAGACATGGCCTAAAATGATTCTTCATGGATCCTTGAAATGTTTCCATAAATGCTTCAGACTCATACACATTTTGATATTTTATGTATAAGGTAAAGGAGAAGGGGTTGGAGAGTTTTATATCCCAAATTTGACAAAATTATGCTCCTTGTTGACAAAGTGAATTTGTTCTATGAAGATTAAATCTGACACATCTTTAATTACATGTAACACAATCATGAGGTTTGTTGGTCTGAAAATTAAACAACAACTCTCATTTGCGATTCATAAATGGATCATTATGCTATTTTAATAGTCAATGACAGTTCACAGAATACTCTCTACCTTAGATCTTATTTTTAGTAGGGTATATTTAAACATACTTCAGCTTCTGCCTGAGCATGGTTGACTATTATTAGAAAACACCTTAAGCATTCATCTCTCATCAATTTAATGCTGAGACTGTGTTATCTGTATCATCAATATTTTATTTAACACACACATATACAACAATTTGTTTGCCCTTGTGTTTTTAATACATTTATGCTTCATTTAAAAATTAAGTGCATATTTTAATTGTTATTTTCTGTCCATGCAGACACTTCAGGACATATACTGAAGAACACGGTTGTGATTAGAAAAAGTATAGTTAAATGCATGAATTTATTTCATTTTAGCACAAAAGAGTCTTTTTACATTTTAGCAGCTTTACTAATAATGAGTAACACCAGTTTACTTTCCTTTGCTAAGTAATTCCCATTAAATGAAATGAAGTAACAAAATCATGCCATAATGCAGTACTATATCTTACATTCTTCCGTGAGAAGGATTTACATGAAATCATTACTTTTTGCTATTCTCGAGCACCAAATAGAACCATTCTCGTTCCAAACATGACTTATTCTATAACACAATCACAGATCACTGATCAGATAAACAACAAACCAAATAGTACTTAACCCAAATTTCCCTAAAGACTGTCACTGAGTATAATCAAGTCTTTTAAGTATGTGTTGATTAAAGTAAAAATGAACTGTTTGTTCCTCAGGGAAGTGTTTTCATATGAGGTTGCCTCTCTTCGTCTCCCTCTCTCGCTCGTTTAACACACTCTTCAAGCCTTTAGTCTTCCAAAGTATAATCATCCAGAAAATTAATACTCATTTTCTAACACCACAATGAATCATTACGCTTTGGACAATTAATAACGGAGGAATGAACCAAGATCTATAATTGCAATGCTTATGATGCATATCATCAAAATTTTAATCCAACATTCCCCTGTTTAATTTAGCCCAGGTTGTTGGTCATTAGTGGCTTTTCCGGTTGACTTGAGGTGTTTCAATCAGCAAAAATCGTTGCTCACTTCAAAAGCGAAATGCAGGTCGATTAATTTATGTCAAAAAAAGAAAGGGGAGGTCTCTCTCTCTCTTTCTCTCACACACATGCACTTTCGCTCTGCCTCTCTTAAAGAAATCACTAATGTACTCCTCCCATTATGCTAAAATGTCACATTTCCCCTCTAATTGAGCAAGGGAATATTGATCATTAAACTAGATGATTAATATTGATTTGGGATACTGAATTGTCTAAAAAAATCTAATTTAGATTCCAGTCTTGATACCAATTAAACTTTCAACCCCCACATGTTAAATGGAGAGAGAAAGCTGTACAACAGCTTTTAGTTCATTAGTTTCTTTTAGATTCACTATTAGAAAGTATAACTAGTTATGTTTATTTTTCTGTAACTTTTGTTAAACATCAATAAAACAGTTTAAAACATCATGTGCAGGAACTAATGAACAAATATTAGCTGTGATGCTACATTTTACCTAAACAAATACAAACAAGTTAGTTAGTTAATGAACTGCATTGTTTTCCATTCTCCATGTTGTATTGCTTCAGCACTTACTGCAGACTCTGAATGCCCTAATATGGATATTGACAACCACAGAAGACATATATATAAAATCAATAACCTGATTTGTCTCAGAATGCTGAATAGAAGTGATTGAATCCCCAATTTATTGACTGGCACAGCCATTGGGACCAGAAGTTAACAGAATGATACCCTATGTCCACAAATTTACAGCTAAAACATGGTTAAACATTGTTGTAAAGAATTATATTAAGTCTTGTATTAAGTTATATTCAAATTAAAGACTGAAGTACAAGGACTGGAAAGAGTTAAGTTTAAGCAATGTTTTTCTTCATGTCAATACACCTGCTTTTGTTCATTTGTTGCTTAATGTGTGGTGAATCTCCCAAAATGGAAATGGCTTTATTGCAAGCAGAATTGTCATTATGATCTGATGCTTTTTATGTGATCTGAAATGTATCCATAGTTTTTTTGCTCAATGGTCAATGTCAAATTATATCTAGGCACACAATGTGTATTAAATACAAACAAAATATATCTATGAAAAGGCCTGTGAGAAACATGACTGCAGTTGTGTATTTAACTGGTAATGTTCACTAATCTACATTTGAAAAACAGCTTTTAAACTCTTATTGACTGACAGACCTAATCGATTGAATGGCATTGAATCGCATAATGTTGAAAAAATACACAAATCAAAAATACATAAAGTTTAGAGAATTCACGATGGCATAAAATCTCTGTTGTACGCACTTGCCTTGACTTAGATGATAGCGGTAGAATAGCAGGTTTATCCAGCAAATATAAAAGGCTGTTGCTGTTTTTTATATTTTGTATTTGCAAAACATGATATTGTATATTTTTTCAGCGTATTTGTAAGTACATCTTTCACTTAAATGAAAAGCCATATTATACCCATTTATACGTCTGTTTAAAGTTTTATGTGCAAAGAGTGTTTTCTTTCAAAACTGCATTAAGATCATTAAAGAGACTTTTCTGCCTATTTTCAATTAGTTGAATTACCTAGATTTAGCTAGATTTGATTTTGAAAAAAAACAAGCAAATTCATTTATTTTGTTATATGTTCTCCTTCATCTTGTACTTAAGCTACACTGATATCAAAACTACTGATCAATAGAGTATATGTATTATTCAAGTCAATATTATGTAGTATAAATCAAACCAACTTATTTTGTTTCATTACTTACACTGCTTTCGGCATGCATGAGTTAACAACAACCCCAACAGAACCCTATTACCCTAATAATATTTACAAATGTATATATATATATATATATATATATATATATATATATATATATATATATATATATATATATATATATATATATCAAATATCAACCTAGAGTAATTTTTTGGTCCATATTTGACCCAGCGCTGGGTTACTTTAACCAAGCACATTGGGTTACATCTTTGACCCAACATGCTGAGTTATAAAATTTTTTACAATAAATGTCAAGCGTTGGTTTACATGAGAAATTCAAGTTCTAAATAAGTTTTCAGTCATGTGATTTACATGAGGCGCGATCTTGTTTGGCGGACAAGTAATGGAATGAATGAATGTAAGCTTAACCTCTTAGTCAAAAAGGTTATAAACTCACGGACCAGAATAATTGATAGAAAAACAAGTGATTACAGGACCCTTCCTTTGATGACCCTTGGTCTGTACCGAGTCGTCTGCAAGCCTGCTTCAGGTCAGCCACGACCGGCTGCCCGGACACTGCACCTGGGGCTCCGAGCATGTGGATCCCCTCCTTCGCCTTTATCTCATCATTGTCCTTATAGACAATAGAAAGGAGGGCGTTATTTGAGCAAAATTAAAGTAAAAGTGAGGATACTTAATGTTCAAGCTGATAAAAACACCCCTTACTGACTTTACGGGCCTCGTATTCGAAAATAACCCAGCAAATGGGTTAAAGGTGCCAAACTCTGAAAAACCAATGCAAGAAAATGGCCCAACATGCTCAACCCAGAGGCTGGGTTAAAAAAAATAAACCAGCATTTTTAAGAGAGTACAAAATAATAACAGAAAAATTGTCACAAATATTATTTAATGTAAATATTACAATCAACTAATGTATTAAAGCATGTCGTAATAATGTGAATTTTGCTATGAAAAAAATTCTCATTACTTTTTTATCCAAATCATCAAATTATGTGTAAAATTAATATTTAGGTTTAAGGGGCATTTTATTTTGCAGTAACAAAAAAAAAGTTTTTTTTTTTCTTTTTAAAATTTTGGCATGACACTGATCACATTTTTAACAGAAAGTCTAGTTCATGTAGATTACAATTTACTTAATGTTTATCTCAATGTGAAACTGCCTGTTCTATATATTATGTTTTGGAAGCACATTACTTGAAACACGTTTTTCCTGGAAGGCATAGTTAACTTTAGGCAAAACAGCCATCAGTCCCCCACAGCTTTGAACATAGTTCTAACCAAATTAATTACCATTTTTTTATTAAAAAAAAGCTCAAGCTTGTCCTTCTAGATAGAAAGGCCTCTGGCTCTTCACACCGACAAGTGACATGTTTCTTCATTCACTCACAAGAAAGACTCACAAGATAAAACACCAGGGCTATTGTAGCGTTCTTTCCCAAGCCAAAAGTTCAATATGAGGTTTTGTATCGTTTCAATAAACTCAAGAGCAAGCCCTCACACAGAGTGGATACCTGTTCAACATATCATCACAATCACCAGCTTAATAAACCCATTTATTCAACTAATCATGAGAAAGAAAAGCTTGGTCTTCTGGATGCCTCAGAGAAATCCAGAGGCACTCATTCCCAAGCACCTTTTACAAATGGTCTCATTCTCCTCTACAGTTGCTCATTGTTGCTCAATGCATAAGGGGGAACAAAAAAGAAAAGGATTTAAATCTACCCCTCAAACATCTATTTCCATCTCCATCTTTATTTCTCTCTTCAAAGTGTTTTTGTTTAAAATAATATAATATTGTTGAATAAAAGTATAAATTGTTGTATACAAGTATAAAAACGTATTTACATTTATTTTGTTACATTATGAGAGAGCTCATATCTGAAACTTCTGTGAACATTATGTCAAAATTTTTATTGATTAATATTGCATCACAAGATTTCAATTAAAAAACACAAAAAGTAACAGCAAATGTAATAACCAAAAAATTTTTACTCCTTGGGATATTTTAATTGAGGATTTCTGGAAATATAGTTAAGTTCACTTTTATATACATTTTAATTTCAGCAAACAACTTTCAATTTTGTATCATTCATTTTATTTTAAACACATTAACAAACAATATTTATAAAATCAATTAAAGTATACATCACGTAGATTGGTAACATATTTAAAATATTATATTTTATTGTTATCATTAGGCCTTCAAACACTGCCTTTTAAAGAGAGAGAGAGAGAGAGAGAGAGAGAGAGAGAGAGAGAGATGCACTTATTTTTATAATCGATAAGAAGCAAGTCTGTTGAAGTTGCCACTATTGTTATCGCACCAATAAATGTTTTAATCAGTATTTGGAGATACCGCCTGAAAGGATCTCAGTTTTTTAAAGTAGATGAGGAATGTCCTTGAGATTTTGTGGATTTAAATAGCCTATTCTGGCGTCAAGAGGAGCTTCGTCAAATGAGCTAGAAAAATCTCATTCTCTTTTCTGAAAAGAGGAATTTTCTTCTCCTCACTCAATCAGCATGCTTTCAGAAGTCCACACACTCATTAGCAAATGACATTATACAGCTTCTTGACTAAATGGAAAGCAATGTGGCTGCTTCTAGCCTAACAGAGAAGTGATTCTCCAATTTCGCCCAATGACCCTGTCTTCTTTTATGGCTGGTGAAACATCAGTCATTGGCACTCTATTCCGTAGTTTACCATACTTTGTGAATGTTAGGTAGATGACTCAATAACGTTCATCTTTCTGAAGCTTCAAAATGAGAGGTGTTCAACAGATTCCAATGCACTCCTCAAACATCTCTTTCATTTTATTCAGATAGCTACGTCTGCAGGTGATGATCAAATCATGAAACTGCTAATAATTAACTGAAATACATTTAAGTGAAAATAGGTTTCAGTTCGAAATTTACACAAGCAATATTCAAAGTATACTAAAATACCATGAACCAGATGTTACCCAGCACAAGAAAAAAAGTTAAATATTCTATCGGGACCAATGAAGCTTCAGAACATGTTTTTTTTACAGTAAGCCTTCTCATGCATTCAAGCCCGTCTGTTCAGGAGAAGTGAGCAGCACAGTCTTTAGCCTGTGATAGCATACTGCTTTGTAAAGCATGACTTATTTTACTATCGCTGAAACAACTTGACAAGACAAAAAACAAAGTACGACAACTATCAGAACCACTTCATTAGATTTGCCTTTGCTATAATTAATCAACGGCAGACAGAGAGTTGAGAACAAGCTTGAAAGCCAGAAACATCAAATAGAGCAGCATCCCAATACTCGGGCCTTTGTATGTAAGACCTGTTTACTCTCCTCAAGCCATTCAAAATGTCAAACTTATTTATTCAAACTTCAAGAGGCCCTGCAGTCTACTTTTTATGTTTGTCAACACTTCAAGCCACCAAAGCATTATTTGAGGAGCAAGTCAAATGAAAAAAGAAAATCCCTTCATTTCTACAAACCACCCTGACCACTTCATAGTTCTCCCTCTGCCATGTCAAAGCTGAAAGCACAGAAATGCCAGCACTAATCATGACCACACACACAATGGGCATCTGATTTATCCAATCACCCTCTGACTCACCCAAACCCACTTTTTCCCGTAATCAAACTCCTCCGTTCTCCTCATCAGCACTGGAGAAGCCACAATCAAATCAATGACCTCCCACTTAAAGAGAAAGTTCTACGGTGGGCGAGAAAGGACAACACGTAGCTTTGGAAAACAAAGAATTAGAAATTATGCTTGTAAATTATGTAACCCATTTGATTTACATTTGATACTATGCACAAACTAACAAAACATGCAAACAATGCTTGAAATAGGCTGCAGAGCATCTTCTCCCAACACGTCCAAATACCAAAAGCACTACAGCACCTAAAGCATAATACTGAAAATAGTTAAGGTGAATAGTTAAGCCTTGAAACTTAAAGTGATACTCCACCCCACAAATGAAAATGTAGCTATTAATCAGTTGCTCTCCATCTGCCATCAGCGATTAGATGCTACTTTGTTACCCCAATGGGAACACTGTTCAAGAGCAAAATAAATAAAACCCACATTATCGTCTCCTCAGAAAACTCTTGTTCAATAAAATGACTATTCACGTCTAGGCTTTACATGTGCACAAAACATGATAAATATCATCCGGGAGTGATGGCAGCAATGCTGTACTTGATATAAATGAATTTAGCGAGATTTTCCCAACCTCAAGCTTTCTGAAAGTTCAGATGAGCAGAAGACATTGTGGATTCACATTTTTTCATTTAGTATCAAAAAGTGTTCCTCTTGGCAGATGTAAACACTTGTTGGTATTTGAAATGTTTTTTTAACGCTCTAAAATCCACATTTCAAGAATGTCAATGAATCCCAACAGTCGCAAGTCTTCATAATTACATTCAAAATATCTCAAAGCGGAACAATACGGGGGTAAGTTAAAACATAAAATAAAACATTTTATGGTGAAGGTTCCCTGTTTCTGGGTCTGTGGAGTTCAAAAGTATTCCTTGGTTATTTAATTTAAAAATATATATTTTTTCTTTAAAAATAAATAAATTAAATGAAAAAGAAAAAAAATACTACACTAAATCTTTTGACTCCTACTTTTACTGTCATGAAACGTTGTGCATATTTTTTTAATGCCAGATCAGGTGTGTTGATTTTTATGAAATAATTTTGTGTTTGTTTAAGTAAGCTTGTTTGTTATTTCCTCTATGAAAAAGAAACATAGTTTTATGAATCACTCGCTCTTTTCTTGTTTCTAACACCAAGAGTTTAAGTCATCCACAAATATAACTGAATGTATTTGAATTCCGATATGAATTAATTTTGTTCCTTGCTTTTAAGCCTTGATTTCCTTTGTTACATACCTCCTAAAAGAAAGAGCCTTCAATTCAGCAGTGGTCATAGAATACAAATCATGTTCTCGTTTACCATAAAACTATTTGGGTTTTAGGTTGCTGATTTTTAATTTCTGTTTGTTTTTTTACAGTTGTTGTCTCATCCACTCTCATGCAGCCCTACCAAATAGACAAAACCAAATGCCACACTTTATACAGAGTGAACTCCAGAATGACAAAAGAGAAGCGAAGAGTGGACAGGCCGGCCTTCAGATAGAACCTGGAATGAAAAGATGAATGTTGAACATGGATGAATGAGTAATGTAAGGAGGGAGGGGGAGAGGTTGCAGGTATTTCCTAACAGGTCTCAGCTTGTCACCGGTCACCCATTAGCACCATCAGATTGACTAACTCCTGCTCCTGATTTATTCTGCAAGAGCATGTAGCGAGGCTGTTGGAATTTGTCACGTTAAAAATCCTAATTAAAGCTGTTAATCACAGATTCCTGTTTGTTCAGCACACCGTATGAAATGAAAAATGCATTCTAATTATTCACAAAGCTCTTTTTTAGACAGGTAAGCCTGCATACCCTCAAGCATCAATATGCACATAAAGTCTGCAAAGTTTTCACTGAAGCTTACGAAGACCTTGAGGCTTAGTTTTCTTTTTTTCTTTCTTCTCATCACTTTTATGTGCACATCTGCAGTTTTAGAATGTCTTCAAACAAAGATTCTTTGTTTTTAAGTACAACAGAGGTGTATGTCAAAAGTGCAATGCCTGCAAGCAACACACAACAGCCCTTATTTGCATGGATATTACTAAATTCCAGATCACATGTTCTAATTAAATCCCTCAACTACAAATGGGTTAAAACACCTTCATGACTTTTCTTTCTCTTCTATTCATAAGTTTACATGTTTTTGGTCTATCCCAGTCTTTTCTAACTTTTAATTCCTTGAATTGATATAAAAAGTGTGTTTTTGTTTAAACTTGCTGTGTATTTCTCCTATTAATTTCAAACTGCTATTATAATATGTATCTTTGTTTTTATCCTCTTTCAAATATATCTCCTACTCACAAATGTGTTTTATATGAACAGCATGTATTAGGCGTATTTTGACCAGGACCAGAAAACATGTACACATCTCACCTGTTCTTAAAGCACTCCACTGCCTCCAACTCCGCTTCCGTGTTGATTTTAAAATGTTAACTTTTATACACAGTACTACATGACCTTGCTTCTGCATACTTGTCATCACTTTTAACTGCTTATATACCGAGCCGTTCGCTCCGCTCCAGTCTATTCCACGCACTCACACTTAAACTGTGGGAAGCAGGGCTTTCTCTGTGTATGCACCTACACTGTGGAACTCTCTTCCGGGGTAACTCAAGAATGCAGAAAGTTATGCCTTTTTAAAATCCCATCTTTAAACTGGCCTGTGATTATTGACATTTATTATTTCATTGCTTTTATTGGGTTACAACTTTTTATAACATGTTTCATCTGGGCAAGGGAACTTTTCCTTTAGTGTCTGAAGTGACCAGAGCTTTAGAGGGTAAAGAAGGAAATATTCCCAGACATTTGAGTGAGGGGTGAGCTTTCCATCATCTTGAGTAACATTTTCCACTCCATAAACTTTTGCCACTTTTCCACACACCAGCATCCACAAAATTCCAGAACCTAACTGAAGCATGATCAAATACAGCAGATGTACAGCGAGGAAGACAAGTAGAAGTTCACACAGATGTTCAGGTGAGTGAGGGCATTACCTTAAAACAATATCTAGGTATGTTCGTCATCAAAACACAAGATACTCTGAATTATCTCTTTTCTTTAAAATATTAATTAACATATATAATATTTAAAGAGTTGTAACCAAAAGCTTGTAATTCATAGTTGAAACATTCTTCTAAAATATTAGTATTGTATAGCCGCCAAGCTAATCTTTAGGCAGCTAGGTGAGACTGGAACGTGTAGTTTACGTTACATTCAACACTAAGACATAAGTATTTTTCATAAATTATTTTTCCTCGGTGTCACACCAGTTAGTGGTAGTGTACAATGGCGGTCAAAACTGTGCAACCTTCCCTCCAGAAACACACCCTCGGTGAGGAAAGGTTCCTCCCTTTATACCCTTTAACTAACAGACCAAAATATCAAACCATAGTTAAATCACCAAAACATAAACAGGTATGGCTCTTACAAGTATTTTTCTCAAGCTTGTGCATTTCACTCAGTTTAGCCAAAACAAATAATTTATTCGATGTGATATTCTGAAAGTATTGAAATTATCCACAACTTTTGAGAAAGATGGACAGTATAGAAGCAAATTAGTCATTAATTAATTATATATTTCTACTTTTTGCAAATGCATATATATTATATACAATGCATAGTGGCTGTAACACATTTACCTAGACGCAGTTTCCCATTCAGTGATTCACATCTAGAAAAAAAGTGTGAATTGATGTGCAAAGGAAGTAAAGATAGAGGACAAGAGGGGGCTCCTTAAGGGAAAGAGAGGGAAGGAGGGATAAAGGGAAGTAAAAGAGGGACTGGCGAACACAAACGATTCTGCGGCTGCCTGCTGCGAAGAGCCCATTAAAAACAACAAGGCAAGCAGCAGGCAGTCAGTCCACACTCCTCTGTGATGTATCTGTCAGATAACCCGGCTCTGCTCAATTCAGTAACATCAGATACAAGTTTAGCTGGACAAGAAGCAAAGCAGATGAGATTTGGATGTAGAATGTTGGCATTTTTAGCTTTAATTCATGTTTTGTGGCGTTTGTTCTCTTCTGCTCTTCTGTGTGATGGTGTGTTCTTTTGTTTTTGTTCTTTCTTACAATAGACTTTCAGGTCAGCAGGTCTAATAGAAGTCTTAACCTTACCCCTGTCTCCCCACTCCCTTCATTTGATCAAATAAAGCAGATGCATTATGACTTTTTTCAGAACCGGGCCCCCATATTTACTCCCTCAGTCTTTGTAATCCTCTTGGAAAATTTATCAAGACTCATATGATGAGAAGTGAACAGCTGAAGCTTACAACTTAAACCAAAGCAGCGGGAGCATACTAAATCCTTCAGTTCCCATCTGAACTAGGCAGTAGGTAATAATACTGGGTTGGCATCACAAAAAAGGGTATACAATGTAAATTGCATGTTCTGTCGCAAACCAGCAAACAAATATTTAGGGAGTGAACATCCGCCAACTTCATAAAATGAATGATAAAATCCAAACAACTTAAGCCATCACAAAATAAATATTAATTAGATTAATAAAAACTCATTATTTTATATCCATATTTTCACTGTACAGTAGTGTATTTCCATTTTTGCATTTTAAAACAGAAATAATTGTTTAATGCTAACGTATTTGAAACACTTAAATAAATACAAACACACAAAAAAAAATTCTTAAATAAAAAAAAATTATGTATTGAATATATAAAATGCTAGCGTCACGGTGGCGCAGTGGGTAGCACGGTCGTCTCACAGCAAGAAGGTCGCTGGTTCTAGGCTCGGCTGGGCCAGGTGGCATTTCTGTGTTGAGTTCTCCCTGTGGAGTTCTCCCTGGGTTTTCTCCAGGTGCTCCGGTTTCCCCACAAATCCAAAGACATGCGGTATAAGTGAATTGAGTAAGAACGATTGTCCATAATGTTGTGTAAATGAGTGTGTGTGTGAATGTTTCCCAGCGATGGGTTGTGGCTGGAAGGGCATCCGCTGCGTAAAACACATGCCAGAGAGTTGGTGGTTCATTCTGCTGTGGCGACCCCGAAAGGGAAGAAAGCCGACATGAAGACGAATGAATATAAAATGCTGTTGAACTAATTAAATCTTTTCCCTCATTTTATTTGTTAGTTTTATAAATTTGAAAACTAGGGAAAACACTACAATGGTGAAATATCCACACAACACAATTGGTCTGCCTAATTAATGCAAGGACATTCCAACTATTTTACCTGCCGAAACCAATGAGCAAGCATTACCTAATTCTAAATCCAAACTTAAGCATTCTGGTCGGCAGGACCATGATGGGCTTTTTATTTATATATGGCTCTTTTTATTAACTTGTGGTCACCATCCTTCTGTAGTGGTCACACTGACCTGGTGCTGGCTGTGAAGCTCTTTGTTTTGCCAGATAAAAAGCACATTAGAGAAGTGCAAGATGAAACAAGGCATCCTACATTTAAGACACATTGGGAAATAAAACGGAATGTGGCTTTCTGGGATGAGCTCATAGTTGTATGAATCCATGATACTGTCAAGTCTTTACTCATGAGACTGTCAATCGACACATTTCTGTCTATTCTAATATCCTGAAAATATGATGTTTATGATTCATAGTTGAATCATAGAATCTCAGTAAAAAATTGCATCTGAACTTATAATTGTTAAAATAAACTTAACTGTGTACATGTATGTTTTTTGTTAACATTTTTTTCATTATATTAAAGCTCTCAACAGTCTTTAAGATTGCAGCCTTTTTAATATGGGATGTATGGAGAAACTGACATGTAAGACAGTAGATTCAAAATATCATCAAGGCTGAAGAAGCTCTACATCTAATTCAAGCCAAAGTGACTTTAAGTGGATAGCCCTTGAGTTGAATGCTCTAAATTATAGAAGAGGCGCGCATCTCAATCATCTCTTTAGATATGTGATGCTGAGTGCTGAGAGGCAGAATGCTTTCATTTCATTTGTACTGTACCATACATTTGAAATCTTGATGATAGGATGAGTTCAGTGTGGGCTGAAGTACTGAGCATGAAAAAATACAAACAAAATTATAAACCCAATGACAAAGAGCAATAGCGCACCCATCTCACACTGGGTGAAAAGCATATTAATTTACCCAATAGTGCAGAAACTGTGAAATTTGGGTCACTAATTAACCCGATTGTAGAGAAGCCAATAAAAGCATACAGACCGCATATATTTATTATGTGATACTCATATATCCCTTAAACAAACAATCCACATTATTAGAAAGCTCGTTCGTTCTGTTCAGCTGCTATCCAGGAGGGAAAAAAAGAACTATTAGGATAGTTTAGCACAATTTGACGATTTATTAATTCAGCCCAGTAGCAGTATGACCGTACATTTTTAAACCTTTATTATTTTATATAGAATAGAATAGAACAAAAGACATGTGCATTATATATACATTTGGCAGACACTTCCTACAAAGCGACTTACACTATGCAATTTGTCATTATTATATTCTAAAAAAAATTGGAGGGGGGGTACTTATGTGTGTTGAAAGTTAAAGTTATTTGGAGACTTTCAAGTGTCAGTTTTAATAACAGAGAAAACATATAAATTTCTCACTTTTTTGTGGTGTTTAACTTCCAGGGTTAAAGTCATATTCACTGAATATGAGGTATAATGAGCGTCTGTCCACAATACATTTGAATGTTATGGTTATTTATGAAGGTTTTTAATACAATGAAAAGATGTGTTTAACTTATAATAAATAGATTTTGTTTGTCCCCTCCATTCTTCATGCAACTGCCATTTTAAGTCAATTTTTAAAACAGACTCTGAGTTCTCTCTCTTTTTAAATACTAGCGTGCACTGACTGAAAATAATGTGTAAGGTATATGCATTTGGAATTTCAACACCACAAAACTGTTGATTTTGTTGTGAATAAGACTCAGTCACTACATTTTATATCATGTTTCACTCTCTCTGCAGATGGATGCAACTTCACCGCTGTAATCTTTTTACCTGTGTGTTATGTAGCAGTCATTGATATTGCTTCCCAGATTCATAGGGGTGTCCCATCCTTTAAGTTTATCTTTTACCCATTCCAGTTCAAAGTAAATCGATTTGAGATCGGTGAAGTGTGAAAGGGTGTGGCTAAGAAAGAGAATGGTTAATGGGCCTAGTTTAGAGCTTCAAAGTGTAAGGTCCCTACACACCTTTACAAACTCCTCTGCAGGGAGCATTTCCAAAGCTGCTGTTTAATCTTGATGCAGTGACGCTCCTTGTCCTTGGATGGCACTCCTGTAGTGGTGTGTCATTTGTGAAAAGAACAAACCTGACACGTTAGTAATAACACTTTTTCGGGGAATGAATGGTTTACTTTGGTGCATGCAGATTACATTGCTGATAATCAGAAGACACAGTTTATTTACCAAAATTCTTGTATTTTGCTATTGTATTCTTGTCATAACTGTTTGCAAGTAGATTAGTAGATTTTTCCCTACATTAACTCAGAGGACAACAGCCACATGGCCAGCAGTTTTAAAATCTCTGTATGTTTTGTCACAACTTTTGATGATCGGACACCATCAATACAAGCTTTTGAATGTTTTATTTTTTTGCAATCTCTTCCTCGGGTCTTCATCACATTGTTCAGCTTTCATTGATTGAAACTTTTTTTTTCACACCAATCTTTATTCAGATCTGTGACCTCTCGTTGGCGTCCAGGTTTTCGATCGAGGTATAATCACGAATGAATCTTCAGACTGAATATTCAGATAGGTGTGTAGAGAGCTTTAGTCTCACTGCTGTGCTTCTAAGTCTCAGTTGATTTACATATTTTTAAGTTTAATTGCTCTGTTCTACCATTCAAAATGTCTAGTCTAAAAAAAGGTTAAACATTCTATAGGTAAGGCTCCAATATGCCCTGCAAAAAGCCCTTCTAGCACTTAGCATTGCCTCCTGACCTTTAATTCCTCTCAAACCCTATACAAATGATGCTAGTAAAGCCCACTCAGAACACGCACACACTAACGAAGATACTTTGAGTCGATTGTTGCCACTATTTCTTGTGCTCTCTCTCTCTTTCTCTCCAGCATTATCTTCTCGCCTCCACTCTAATGACTTCCCGCTGAGAGAGGCCCTGGCGAGCAGCTCCGTCTCTCGGCCCCAAGAATAGCATTAGACACAAGGTTATCTGGGCATTACACTCGCTGTAACATGCAATTAGCTTGCCTCCTCCATTTTCATTACACAATTATTCATTAATGTCAATTTAATTTTATGCATTGTTCTACATGACCGAAGGCTGATTACTGGGCCCTTGCACTCCAATATCCTAAGTTAACCGGTGGCAGACTCACTTGCCGGACCGCTAATTGCAATTTAGCCCCAGACAGCACCTCCACTCTTTAGTCTTGCTTTAATGGAGGGACTGATTCTGAGACAGGTAACGATTGGAAAGACAAAGTGGCTGTAGGTGAATGGAAAACAAATGCCCTGCTGCTAAGCTGTTTTCTTTGTGATAGCACATGAGGTAAAGGCTGAGTATTCCAAAGGTGAGGGTTAACGTATGGTACGTGTTTCTTGCTGGAATCCATATCCTATTTTCCTGTTGACAACACTGAGAAAGTATTGTAGAAGTTGTTATCTTGAGAATAATTTCTAATATCGCCAACCATGTCTGTGATTTCTAGCTCCATGTGTTCCGCTCCTGTAGTGTTGCTCAAGAGAATCTGCAATAAATTCAAATGGCTTTGATAAATATAAGGATTGTATTTAGTGTTTTGTGTTGTGCTCTGTCTGTTGTGCACAACAAAGTCTTAGTGCTCAAAAGGATGACATTAAAATGATTACATTTTAGATGTATTACTAATGTAATCTACCAGGTAGCCAAGATTATAAAATATAACTTTTAAATCTGACACTGATCATAAGCACCAGGACAGCCCAGCACAAACTCAGCTTCTTCCCTTAGGCCATTCTGCTCCTGAACCAGACTCAGATCTGGACTCATTGCACATTTACAGCTGCACTTTACTTTACTCTTTCTTTACCTTATGCTGTGTTCTGCACACTACCTCTACAGCACATTTCTTAAGCACCTTGGAATTCTGATCTAGATATAGTTTATATTTATAGTTATATATTTATTTTAATTTTTTTCATTGTCATTTAATGTACCAACACTTAAAAGTACCCCTGTTCAATAACAAATTCCTTGTGTTTGTGCACATGCACCCTTGGCAATAAACATCCTTCTGAATCTTATAAGAACAAGCTCTGACCGAAAAACTCTAGGTTCCCACATATTCAAAGTTAAACTAAAGAAAGATGAAGGACAAGAAATTTTAATTATAACATTGGTGTAGAATTAACATTTTTGGTTTATATGTTTATGGAGATGAAGTTTTGAGGATGATGTCATTTTAACCTTTAAAATTATGGTCAAATCAAATAAAAAAGCATTAATAAGTGCGTCTGAGAAATGGGCGCTGGATATTAGGGGGAGAAGATTTTTTTGTGTTTAGCTCTTTCCATAACTCAACCGCATTTTTGAGGTAAGTCATCGCCTTTGCTAGTCGCAGTGTGAACGAGCAAGGTGAACAAACAAGATGATAAAGCAGTTCAAAAAAAGGTGGAAAATTAGCTTAAGCTCTCAATTATTTTGATGTGTTTTTCTCTGATAGCTGAGAATAAACAACGAGCAACAACAAGATAAATGCTGTGTGGAACTCTTGGGACCTATGTTTGGACTGAATTGTGATTGCTAATGCCAAGGCGTCACGATGGCGCAGTGGGTAGCACAGTCGTCTCACAGCAAAAAAATCGCTGGTTCTAGGCTCGGCTAGGGCTGGTGGCATTTCTGTGTGGAGTTTGCATGTTCTCACCGAGATCGCGTGGGTTTTTCCGGGTGCTCCGGTTTCCCCACAAGTCCAAAGACATGCGGTATAAGTGAATTGAGTAAGAACAATTGCCCATAGTGTTAACGTGTGAATGTGTGTGTGAATGTTTCCCAGCGATGGGTTGCGGCTGGAAGGGCATCCGCCACATAAAACATGTGCCAGAGGAGTTGGCGGTTCATTCCGCTGTGGTGACCCCGAAAGGGAATAAAGATGAATGAATGAATGAATGAATGAATGCTAATGCCAGTGCAAAACTTTTTTTTAATTTTTGTTGATAATGGGTCTCAGAAATTTGTTCAGAAACTGTAATGCTGGGAATTATAGTGCAAACTGTGACGGATTGGACCATTCCCCTGTATCCAGAGCAAGAGACAAGCTTTTCACCTCCTTGACACATATCAGAACAGTGAACTGTTATGAAAAATCTTAGCTGTTTTTCAAGAGTTGTGATGAGACTTCAACACTAACTCTTCTTCAGCACACAAAGGATTGCTCTTGGTAAGTTCTTTATTTTTAAGGTAATATAAAGTTAGCGCAGTAAAGTTAGCACTCTGACCTGCGAGTTTAACATTATTCTGTCTCTGAGTATCCTGTTATTGAGGATTCTCTTTGTTAGGAAGTCCAGAGATTGAAGTGGCTGTTTAGTTCTGTGTAATATTATTTCACATCTCAAGATAGCCTTAATAATTCGGATCCATGGCAGACTTGAAAACGTTAGCTGCTTGTTCAACAAGCGTTAAGAGACAAGAGATACTAGTTGAGGGAGAGGTCTTAAAAGGGTCTTCTGACATAATATAACACTGACTCAGAGGTCCTAATTCTTTGTCGATGGGTGTAATATTTTATTTTAAGTATTTAGAGTCTTTCAAAAATATCAGGCGCTTATTGGGCCCTTAGTTCACACCCCTGTAAACCAAAGATACATACTTTTACCTACAAATGATGAAATAAAAACAAATATGAAATAGACAATACTAAAAAAGAAAGGACTATTAGTATTAATTAACATTTACAGCTAAAAGATTAAAATATTGAAAATTGCCCTGCTAGACTTTCACATTCACAGCTGAAACGTGGTAAATTCCTCTTCTGCTTTTGATTTATCTAAGTAATTTAGTGACTGGGCCTACAACATAAACAAGATTTCATAAATCTGAGAATTGTGGTCCCTCATCAGTTCAAAACAACCCAAGGCAGGAAAAACAAACCACTTTTACTTGCTTTGGGTGTGGTATGATAGCAGCGAAATCTTATCAGTGTTAAATAGATGCTTCATTCTCTCTTTCATCTTTCTCCTCACTCTCTCTACAGTAAATCAGAAAAAGCCCATCATTAACCTTTTGCTTCCCTGAAGCAGATAATAATCAGCACATGCCATCTTTGCCTTGAATAAAGCAGTAAAAAATGCCTCAAATTTTCTCCAGCAAGCCCCTTTCCAATGTCCCACTTGCACTAGAGGGGGAGAAGGGTGCGATAATGAAATTTCCTTTCTGGAGCAAGAAATCGTTTCACACCCTTCTGTGGCACCAAGTTAGGGTACTCCTCATTCTGAAAATAATCATCTAAGCTGTGTGGTTTATGCTTGACACACCTGGAACGATTAAAATGTGTAAATATCAGCAAGTACCTGCGGGGCAGACTACACTCGTCTTTCATAAGCATCAGATCTACATCAAAGTGACCCCAGCAACGGAGCTCCAGGCCCACTCTCAATTCTGCTGTATGCTTGTTGTGCATATTATGTCTCTGAATAGAGCGTGTATGATTCATGGCGCATCAGGGAAAGGATAAAATGGTTTAATCCGGAGGAGGAATGTGTGCTGGGAGAGATTCGAGAAACGAGATTCATTTGCCCGCTTTGTTGTTCCTTGAATAAGAATGATTTTGGCCTCTTTCTGCCGGAGACCTTTTGTAAGCAGCAGGGCAGTAATTACTGTCCATTTTCTGACGAAGTGTAATCAAAGCCTCAAAAAGAAAATTAGATAATAAGCATCACATGTGAAAAGGAGGGAACAGAGAGAAAACTAGAATCTTAATTTGGAATAAAAAGAAAATTTGATTAGCATGACTAAAGGTTTACAATATCTTGTTGGAATATAATAGACAGTAATTACTTAGGTATTGAATCAAGTTCACTTCAGAGCAAATTATTTAAATGAGAAGATAAAATGTATCTAGATTAAAACTAATATGACTGTCAAGCTTTTTAAAATTTTCATTTTTACAGACCCGACCAAATTAGGCTAATTTACAGACAGTGAATGTTAAAGTGCATCCCCTTTGTGTCATGTATTTTAAGAGATTGCTGGATTTTTAATGACAGTGTTTACAGAATGGGAGGGAAAAAACACTGCTGCAAATATCTTAATGTAACATAGCATAGCATAATATGTGTAAACTAGTATGGTTTTTGGTCGCTACAGACATACAAATTATTGAAAAGACATTACACTCATCTAACCTATCCTTATATTTTATCACACATCCTGCAGCTGAGTCTAACCTGTTTATTGTTTGTGTTACACTTCTCTAACCACTATTTGCTTATTTCAGTTTTTTTTTTTCCGTCAGCGGTTTGTTTGTCAGTGGATCTTCAGTTCTAACAGTCTGTATGCTGGGGAGGTAAATAGCACCTGTCCCGGTCAGTGAGGCTTCCTGTGACCTCACATAGGGTTCTTCACTGGGGGAGACCTTTCCTTGCATGTATGTATGTGGGTTTCTTCTGGGTTTTTCCCCACATAGATAAATCAATAAGTGCCTTGGGTGCTTTAATTTCCCACTAAAATCAGTTTAATTTGGGCTTTTATCAAAAGTCTGAAGTTACTATTCAGTTTAAATAAACAATTTCCTCATATAAACTTTAATTTACAACCCCTAAGGTACCATTGTATGGTAGTTCTATTTCTATCATGTAGAATTATACAATAGGACTTCTTATCTAACTCTTTATCCACACTAGGCCTTTGTGAAGCTGTTTTGAAGTAACTGTTAAAAAAAGCGCCGTATAAAAACATTTTGATAGATTGGTCAATGCCCACTATATTTCTAAATATCATTTTTCATTTAGTTAAATAGACAAAGATAGTTAGCAAGGGGTTAGTGAGCATGATAGCGTACTTGTGATTCAACTCACTTTACTAAGACTTTCATTCATTGAACAATTCACTCATATTTTAATAAAATTGATAACATAAAAATGTTTTAACTGTTCTGGGAAATAAAGCTACTATTTCCAGCTCAGATCTAACTTGTTGTTTAACAGGTAAAAAGATCTTGGTGAGAAGGTTAACTTTTTGGCAGGAAAATTGCTTTAAATCATTCACCACCAGAACAAAGCCTGAATAAGTAAAAGTGGAATGCTTTTCTGACTTTTAACAGAAGTTTTAATGAGTTGTGGCTCACTTTTTAAAAGCTTTGAAAAGTGATCTCAGGTTAAACAGATTAGTCAAGCGTAAAAGATCATCATAATCCTTGGCCCACCTTACCTTTCATATTAGCATAAATTATCCAATAAAAGTGCCATTATTATTGGCATAATCAGCAGCACCTAATTGACTTGCATTTAGGTCTCATGAATTTTTTTGTCAAAATGACATATAATAAATATTAAGAGGGAAATAAAGAATAAAGATGGAAAAAGGATAAAGACACCAACCATAAAGGTTAGAGAAAATCTTGTGTCGTTTATCTAACCTAAATCCCATTCGATCTGAATAATTGACCCAGAATCCAAAACGTTAAGCTATTCAAAGTATCTCCAATGTGTCATAGACTAAAACAGTAGAAGTTATTGTCATTAATTCATTGTGCCATTATTTAAGTGTTTTGTTTGCAAGCAACAAAACAACATAATACATTTTAAACTTACTTTTGTGAGCACTTAATACTCTAATATTAATATTACTAATTACAGCAATACAAATGATTGACGAAAGTATTAAACTGAGCATAACTCTTATGTATAATCTAATCTCTTTTAATCAATTAAAACATTGTTTGAAAAAAAAAATCATTTCATGAGGACTAATGAGTATTGAGTTGCCGGTTACATTAATATTTAAATGATAAAAAAATAAAAGATCACTGAAAAAAGTCTACTCGCATATCAAGACCCAGTCCCAAAGTTCCTTTCAAAACCTTGATAACTCATTAGTCTAAAGCCTTGTTCTCAATAATTAGATTTCCACTTAAAAAAAAAATTCTTAGGCTATAAAACGGAAGCTATTTTCTGTGACAGACCTTCACCTTGAAACATTGAGGGTACAGGAAGATGGCATACAAGTTGTTAACATCCAATAATCAGATTCTTCTGTTGAAAGCATGTTGCACATTAAAGGGTTTTTGCTCTATACTTTAAATTGAAAGTACACCCAGAACTCTCAAAAAGATTTTAAAAAGTCTCTCTCTCTCTCTCTCTCTCTCTCTCTCTCTCTCTCTCTCTCTCTCTCTCTCTCTCTCTCTCTCTCTCTCTCTCTCTCTCTCTCTCTCTCTCCTCTCTCTCTCTCTCTCTCTCTCTCTCTTCATGATTCATTGACTGTTGTTTTATGTATTTGCAAACATTTTTTATATCTGTTCAATATAAAGCACAAGTACAAGTCAACCAATAGAAAAAAATAACAGTGATTTTGTTTTGTAGAAATTGACATGGAATTGTTGCTAATGTAAACCCCTTTTAGCAATTCATGTTTCTCTGAGCTGCTGATGTACACACAGACTGCGCTGGAGTGAAACCTAGTTTCTTCCTCAAGACCTCCATCATTACTACAAGGAGAAATGTGTACAATAAACACAAAAAAAACATTTGGTATATTCTGACAAGGCCCAGAATTAGAATTGTTGTCATTTACTTTTAATTTGTAATCAATTTACTTCATCCTAGCTTAATTTATTTCTGTCCCAATTAAAAGCGTGTTATATTTACCCCTCACTGCACAGCTTTGAGCGTACCAAAATGAACAGAGAAAAGCTCAAGGGGGAAAAAAAGGACAAGGATTCCTTGAGTCTTCATTGAGCATCGCATCGTCTGGACATCTAAGGACAAAGTGAAATGAAACAAGTAGTGCTGTCAAAATTAACGCGTTAACGCATGCGATTAATTTGAAATGTTAAAAGTGTAAAAAAAAAAACACAATTAACAATTAACATGATTTCAGTGTTCCACTGTCAAAGTATGCTGCATTAAATTAAAAGAAGTTCAGAGTAGTGTAAAACAATGTTTAAAAGTTTAAAAAGTTATAAAATTAAAAATATAAATGTAAAAATGTTTCAGTCTTGTCATTGCGATTAATCATGATTAATTTAGAAAAATTATGCAATTAATTAGTTAATTTTTTTAAATCGATCGACAGTACTAGTAACAAGAGATTTTTTTTATTTCATTTTATTGCAAGACTGAATAGAAAGCCACCTAAATAAACATTGGCAGGATTTCTGGGTATATTTATTTTTTGAAGAGACAAGAGAGCTTTTTTTTATTTATGGTTGAAATTTGACATTTTATGTCATTATCTCATTATTTCTAAAATAATTCTTTAATAACCCTCAATAGTTTTACAAAGAGACAGATTTCCATTCATTTGCATCTCATTTTGTAGCTCTTTTAAAGCAAGTGTATAAAAGCTCTAAATTAATACATGTAATGTGAAATAGACGATCTATGGGGGTTGCAAATGTACCTAATGTAAGTGCTGACATCAGATTCATTAGTATAATGTGTCCTTACAGGTTCTCAATATGATATGCAAATCAAATCAATAATTGAAATGCAAGCTGTTATTTTCATATGTTTGGTAACCTGTAGCCATTGTTTTTATGTAAGACTAGGCTTTCTAACAACAGCAAAAAATGCAGAGTTTGAGTTTTATTCAAAACAATAAATAAATAAACATTGACATTATTGTTTTTAATAATTAATATTTTTTGTTGTGTTTACAAACAACCATGTAGAGCTTCTTACATATGAACACAAGCTTTTACTTTTTCATCAAGTACTCATGAGAAACAAAGAATTAAACAAACATATTTGGCATTTTTCAGCAGATATGGGGTGGCCCGTATGTGCCTTGCAGTCTAGAGACCTCTGCCTTGATATTAATTCTCATGGTCTTCAGATTCTATGTCTGTTATGATTTCAGTGTATACCACACATCCAAATCTCAGCCATCATACCTTGACTGCATATGCTAGTACCAACAAAGCGTGCTTTTAACATTTACTGAACTTCATACACTGGTCAATACACAGACCATGCTGTGCACTAAATCTCTGTTTGAGTGTGGTTATGTAATACACATTTTAAAAAAATCTTTAAAACAGAAATACAAAAGTAAGGGCAAAAAAAATGACCAGGACATTTGTTCTTTTCTTGAAATGTATATAATTATGTTCTTAATAAACTAAAATGTTTAAAGAACATCCATTCATTTAAAGGGTGTTTCTGTACTTTATACTGTATAATGTTACAAAAAAAAACTAGGAAATGGACATTTTGTAATGAGTTCTCCAAACCAATAAAAACCTGAGTTTCTATTTTTACACTGATTGTTATCTTTTTGGTCTTAACTTTAATTCAAGATGTTGATTGAATTAATTTGCACAAGCAGTTATCAACTCATCACAGACACTATTTAAACAAAAATGTCATTTAGCCATGCATTTTTGACAAGAAAAGCAAGCTTCCCCTTTTCCACTGGCCAACTGAAATAGAACATAACGTTAACCGGCAAGTGTTTTGGATATGTAAATCATGAGAATGGAATGACGTAAAAATAATTAATAGAGCTAATTAAAAGTAGCTTTTTTTATACAGTGTATTGGGCTATTTAAATTATTTAACCATCCATGACAAACCACACTTACTTTCCACATTTATTAGTTGAAGAAATCTTGTAAAAAAAACTTCTATTTTATTCTAAAACAGGGTATTGACACTAAATCTCTCCATCTACATCATCTACAAAAGCTTTGAAATTCACAAATCATTCAAATTATATACATCATTATATACTTCAAATGCTATGGTGATACACTTCAAATGATTAATATTTACATTGTGAAACATAATTTGACAAGTCAAAAGACTGAATACTGTTAATATTCTTTGAAGATCCTGAGAGCACCAAATGATATGGGCATCATGATCCTCCACTGAGGGTTGTTTACATTTCTTCAAAAGTTGTATTTAGTTTCCCATGACAAAGGGAAGAGCCTGAAGGGAAGATGGATGGAAGCACCTGCCCTAATGGAGCTTCAAACTGTGCCCACTAGTGCACGTTACACTGATAAATTGACAACAGTTGGGACATGCTCATCTAGGAGGGAAAATGGGGCTTTACCATGGGGTTTTGCTTTACTGCTTTTCTCTCGTTCTGTTGACTTTCGGTCATCTTTCTTTCAGTTCTTTTAATGCATATAATTGTATTATTGTAGAATTTTTTGTCAATTTTGAATGATTTTACAAAAGCCCATTACTCATACACATTTCTATGGTATCCTGGTATTAATTGTCATGTAATTGCAACAGTATTTTAAATAATCGTACATTTTTTTTAAATCAACAAAAAGTGAATGTTTTTTTTTTTTGGTAATTGTTGTATACACAGTTTTTGACCACTGGAAAGTGTTAATCAACATTTACATATAACTAATCCTTCACAATATTCTACCTCATAGCCATCCATTCATTATATTGTCAGCTTGAACCACAGCGGATTGAACCGCCAACTCTCTGGCATATGTTTTATGTGGGCAGATGCCCTTCCACCCGCAACCCATCGCTGGGAAACATTCACACACACTCATTCACATTCATACACTATGGACTATTTTGTATTTTGTTTACCCAATTGACGCCACCGTGACGCCCCTACCTCATAGTCTTACGTTAATTGTTTTGTTAGTCATGTTGCACTTTACTTACTATTATGTACTTATTTAGTTTGCAATGTACTTCTGTTACTGCACTGACTACTCCATTGTACCAAAATTTGTTGTGTGCACACGCACGCACCCTTGGCAATAAAGCTGATTCTGATTCTGATTTGCATTGGAGTGACTGACAACTAGGATTGAGACATAAATCACTTTTGACTTAAAAATATGAGCTGGAATCCAGCAGTAAAATCACTTTCTATCATTTAAATCTCACTGTAACTACATTTTTATTCAGCAGAGTTGTCCAGAAGATGCCTCAAAAAACTAAATCCGAATAATAAGAGAAAGCAGTCCAAGCCCAGCGCATTATAGTGAAGTCTGTGGTGGCTGCTTTTCCAGTGTAAATGAAAAGCAAACACTCCTGTCTCTGAAACAATTGCCTCTCTTCAAAAATATTCGTCTTTTTTACAATTTTTAACAATTTGTCCCTCTCCTGTACAAATCTTCATCAGGCTTATGCAAGAGTCACATAAAGCCCATGTTCACAATTTAAAGGCATGTCCCAGCACATGTTGAGTTTATAGGTTTCATTCTACCTATAGGAGATGCTGTGTAAGTTTCTAGACTACCTGGTTAGTAGGAAACCTAAAGGGCCAAAACAAGACTGCAGTCAAACGTACAGATTTTCCATCAGGTACATCGCACCAAATTTAAAACTGAACATTTGTATTAACACCAGAAAAGAACAAACAACAGCATGAATAAAAGAGCAACTCCTTTCAATCGTAAACTGAGAAGTTCACAAATTGATTCAATAACCGGTCAGCTGAGATGTCTTTCGTTTAGCATCTGCAAGGAATTTGTGAAGAGGAAATACATTAGGAAAAACAACAGTGGAAAATATCCTCGTTCTAACTGCTGCAGCCTGTGAATAATATAGAGGTAAATTCAGAGATAAATGGAAACAGATACACAGTCATTCACTGACGAGAGCACAGGTCAGGGGTCAAGAGTCTGTTAAAACCTGAGATGAATGTGAGAAAGCTAGGTGTACACTATCCTCTGCTACCGTTCTGCTTCTATTTACAGTTGTAATTCTTATGCCACAGTTTGTTCAGACTGGGTGTAGCGAGACATCATGAGAGAGAAATCAAGACTACATAGGGCAAACACACATATACTAAAGGAATATGTTTGGATTTTTAGTCTTGCATAATCACATTGTAACTGTAACAGTTCTTCAGACCTTGTTGTGAAACCTTCTCTAAGTTAGGACCTAATAAGCAAGTTTTAGCTTCCCACCCCAGCTGAGCTGTAGCAAGTCAGCGCCTGGCTCTGACGTCTGCTTTGCTTTAGTGTGCTCTGAGTTTCTAAACAATCAGCAACGGTCTAATTAGTTTTGGCACTCAAACTGCCCTCTGAAGGGAAGAGGACCAATTTAAGAACCTTAAAAATGCAGAGCTTGTTTTAAAGAGCCAATTAGTTAGAATATCCAACCATGTAGCCTGGTATTACTTGGCATCGGTGTCACTTCTCAGCAAAGCAACCAATTATTTACAATTATAGAAAATATTCTCAAATGCACATGGGTTGAATCCAACCATCTTGGTTTCTCCTACTGGTTTTCTCACTGATCATATTGAGTCTTCGTCTCCTGCTGTCACATGCTGTCTGCTTTTACATGATCAGAGAAAACGTTGCAAAGCTCACTCCTGCTGATTGGAAAAAAAAATTCTCAGAAAAAGATAAAGAGCGACACACTAATTGGTATATTGCAATAAGAATAATTAAAATGTCACTGTTTCCATCTGTTTAGGCTATTTACTTCCAATGTTTAATTGGTTTTAAATAACCTTCCTCTTGTGAAAATATAGTTCATATTGTATAATGTTAAGGTGCCATAGTTGTAAATTCTTCTTAGAGTGATATAGAAATTGTTTACACAAAATTACAAATGTTCTACTTTAATACAGTTTATACTGGAGATTCTCATATAAGACATGAAAAAAATTACATTTGTACATTACTAAACAAAAAAAAGTGAAATGATTTCAGATCAGACAGGGTTATATTATTCAAAGTATCCACTGTTTGCTTTGTTGACAGAGCTACAAACCTTCTTAATAAGTTTTTCAATAGTCACCTGAAACTGTCAGGATTTCTTTGTTAAATGTATTGCCCTCCTAATGAGTTTGGGCCATCAGATGTGTTTTGTAGAAATCAGGTTGGTACAAACTGACAGGCCCACTTAACATCTATTAGAATTCATTGAATGGCAAGAACTGATCAGCTAAAAAAAAGAACCACCCTAGCAATTTTCACTATGCCTGGTTTGGCTTATTCAATTAGATTTGCCTGATCCGAGTACCTGAATGTATTACACTGCATGACTAGACCAAGAGTTTATTCCTGAATGGGGCCACAGATGCGTACACATAGGACATGTCTGACCAAGCAGTCGAAGAAACATTAAGTTGAATGTCTGACCCATGTATTTTTTTGCTACAGCAAATTTTATTACCTCTGTCAGACTTGGAGCATGTATTGGCTACATACAGTATCACATCTAACAACCAGTGCAAAGCCAGGTGTGCCGGTCAACCGTGAATTTCGCCCCAAAGTGTTCAAATGACAAAGTTCCCCATCCTGTAAACATATTCTCAAATCATTGAATGCTTATTCAACTGTATTTAAAAAAATACCAATCACTGCAACAAAACTGTGTCTTTTGAGGACCCTTGCTGCACCGGATAAATTTGTCTAAATCTGATGTTTTGGAAACATCAGTATAAATTCTGAGAGGCAATTTTCCCTTGAATGTAGTTGATTCAAGCTAACAACGCCATATGTGAGAAGTCAAGTAAATAACTGAATGGTAAATCCAAAATGAACATAATGAGATTTTTGCCTTCACACAAAATAGATTTTCATTGTATTGTGTTACAGTTTATAAAAATAGAGGCCTTCAGACCAGCTGAGGATTTTCCTGTAAGTCATGTAGACATGATGCCATTTTAATTTCCTTCAAAGGCTTTGAAATTGTATCCAAAAGGTGTAAGAAAATGGGCTTCTACGCAAAGGTTCTTCACTCTCACTTCCATTCCTCAACACAGCAGAGGCTTAAAGATTTGTGACTCCCCAAATGATGTTGTTTTGAAAGGCCGCTCTTTGCAATTATCTCACATCTGTGATAGTTTACCTGAGTTACTCTAGCGATTACTGAGAGTCCTGCAGCCTTATTCAGATAAAAACCAGATGGCCCGAGTTGCTTGCAGCTGAGGAAGCACAAGCCTGTTTCAGCACCCATGTCTCAGCTATCATCAGCACCTTTATTAGGTGTAATCCACCCCCTTTCCCGTGATAGATGAGCAAAACAATCCCCAGATTTGTGTTGACTGTGGAATGAAATGGCCTATTCAGACTGTGCTGCAATCAAAAGAGAAATAATATTTGGATTGTGTGTTTGACTTTATTAGTACAGAACAGATGTTTTCACATTTAAAATGAGAAGGTTATACATTAAGCTTAATCACATGCCACCATCTTCAGAAGAAAATTCTGCACTCCCGGAACAGACACACACAAAAGTTAACAATTACATTATAGTGTTAAATTGATCCAAATCAGCTATACATTTTACAAATCTTCTACCCACAGTATAAAAACTGTCAGAATTGAAGCATTTAAAAAAAATAATGTCAGAATTCTGAGAAAAAAAAGGCAGAGCTTTCCTAATCCTCTTCCGTAGAAACATTTGTAGCCTTCACAAGAGTTTTCTTCCAGAATTCTTTCCATGTTGGCAAAGGATACGATGGAAAAATGTTTAGGACTGTTTCTGTCATTTGTCTTTGTGATTTAACACCAAAGAGGAAGGATACAATGAACTTGTCTTCTTTTAGTTTTATGAAAAAGGCCTGTGTTGAATGCAGCTGACGATTGCCTCATTTTTATAAACTCAGTTTAAGAAGATAAGAAATAAATGATGAATTCACAATAACTTGAATGACAATAACTTGTGTAAATGATTACATGTTATTTGTGGGTTGAGACTAATAGACTTATTAAATGTCAAATCTTACAAAATATGCCTTTGGAGGGGCTTACTTGAAAGATCCTGTAAAAAGTAGGACAGCATTTGTTGATTAAGTCACCGCTAAAGCGCTAGTGATTAATCCTCTATTTAGAGCAGGACAAAATGGACAAGAACATGCTGTAGTTTAAATGAAGGTCATTAAGGTATCCAAGTGGTCATCAAAATTAGGGCATTGGTCCTTGGAGAACACCTGCTACTGACCGGTGTTAAACAGGAAGTAGTGTTCAGAGCTGGCAGAAAATCAGCTGGCTCCACATTACCTATTATTTTCCTCACTTCACTCATTTTAGGCTTCTCTGACCTAAATCTAAGAGCGGTTTTGTCCTCCTCAGTCGCTGTTTCTGGTGCCATGCACATCTGCACCTTTTTAACTACACAGATTAATCACAGCATGTTTGAGAATCAGACAGCTCAATTTGTGTCCAGCTTGTTTCAATGGCTTGCAGGGGTCATTTTATAATGGCTCAACAATGATGGCTGATACTGTATCTTGATAAGCTGTCAGTTTGGAGACTTAGCACGAAAGAAGAAGAAGAAAAAATATATATATCATATTTTATTTTAATTAACTGAAACTCGCCAAAGTTTTTAATCCCATGTGTTTACTGACAATTTTGTCTTGTTCAAATTCTTTTTATATCCGGTCAGTCCTCATCTTTGTTTATTGTTAGCCAATCCCGTGCCACACATGTTGTATTCAATTTCTGGTTGTCTGGTCTGTCATCTGTTCTTTTCCCTGTGAGCTTCCATTTGATGATACTCAGCTTGGCTTCTTGTAATTCCCCTGTTTCTGACATTGTTAGTTGTTGCTGTGTTTCAATAAATAATCAGTAATTTACACATAAATGTTCAAGATTCCTCCTGACAATTCTAGTTGGATAAGACATGATGCTTAATCATAACACAAACTCTAAATTGAAACATCAATCTACTTCCTCCCTATGCCACTCCCTCTTTTTAAAACTTCTTTCACAGTGCACAGATCACTTGATATTGGAGACAAGTTTGATCAACTAATAAAAAATGTATTTATACAAGGCTTTTGCAGCTGCTTCAAAGCAGCTTCACAAACAGAAGGCCCAGTGTGGATTAACATGATTAAAATTCATACTGGCTAGCTATTTGAGGGAGAATGTAATTACAATATACGATTAACTTAGTAACCATGGAGTTCCTTTTGAAATCAGGAAATATAGTTATCGTTGTACATTCTACAGGTTAAAATTAGGAAGAAAGATGTGAATCATTATGTGTAATCGGTCGGTTGGCATTTCTGTGTGGAGTTTGCATGTTCTCCCCGTGATCGTGTGGGTTTTCTCGGGGTGCTGTGTGTGTGAATGTTTCCCAGCGATGGGTTGCGGCTGGAAGGGCATCCGCCGTGTAAAACATATGTTGGCGGTTCATTACGCTGTGGTGACCCCGAAAGGGAAGAAAGCCGACATGAAAATGAATGAATGTGTAATCATTAACGCGTTATATATAATGTTTAGAGTTCAAGTTTATGTTATAGTTTAAATGTGTGACCCATCTTAATTTAAGCGAATGCTTGCAGACTAGAACTGGGCTTATTTCCTCCATTGTTCAAAGAGAGTCTTCAGCCATTTCAATCACCTAGCATTCAGACAAATGTGATTGCACTGAACTTCCTCTCCTGCTTGTCTTGTTGAGCTGCCCTGTTATCAACTCACACTTTCATAATTCCCTCTTCCCCTTTTTTACTTGCAAGAGAAATTACTTCTGTTTTTCAGACTTCCAAATTTGCACCCTTGGCTTTCTCGAGGTTAGCTGAAGTGCTGCCAGTCAATCACCTGCATTATTAGGCCTGTACAAAATGACAGTGAGCTGAGAACAGTAATCACTAGATGAAACAGGAACCCAGAGTTCTCAGAGAGCAGGCTGTTAAGTGAAAGAACAGTTGAGCAGAGTACTATAGTTTGAAATACCTTTTTGCAATAAAAAAAAAATGTCAGGCGAGTCTTACATTTTAAATCTTAAATTTACAAAAACTATATCAACAATGAGGAACTCTGCTCAGAATAGCTTTATGAAAAGATTTTGCCAAAAAGGAACATTTAAATTGACTATGAATTATTTATCATAGTTTAAAATACTGCTTTTAAATAATATCACATGAGTCAGTTCAGCTCATAAATGTCTTTATCTTTGATGGAGAACATCACCTCTCACACAACACAGTTAGGATAAAGGGATCAACTAATGCTTCTATGTATTTTAGTTTCCCTCTTTTTGTCACATTAAATAGAGTTTAATAAAGTCTTAATTTGCTCAGTACATCATTATTATCTTTTGATTTGAATGTGCCATCTGGCAAATGTTCAAGTGAATGGAGATTAGACTGCATAATGAGGATCTGAATGGCTCTCACACACTGACACCAAGTCAGAGTCACAGGTGCTTGTGGTTAGTGAAATGGGGACATGCCAAAACATCCACATATTCTCATTAAAACAGAATTTATACTTTCCTTCCTTAAAAAAAAACATGCTAATGAAATGTTGCACAGAATACAACGATAAATTCAAATTTGTTCAGTTTTCTTAAAAAAAAAATGCAGGAAACTGGTTGCATCATTTATTCAAAGCAAACTTAGGAAGAAAATCTAAGAATGTTTAATAATTTTATACAGGTAAAATGTAATGCTTGAGTACATTTACTAATGAATATTAATTAATTTGTGTTTTTTCAACATGGAGCACATTTTTTTTACAGTTTTTTTTTACAGTTTTTTAGTTCTTTATTATTTATTCATACATTTTACCAATACTTAACTACTTTAAGTAAAAATCAAGTAAACATACTAATCTCTAGTAAAGTATACTATTTGATTTTATGGTGTGTGTTCACAACCACAACTCATTCCAAGCTTTGTTTTTGTTTTGTTTTTTTGTTCAAGAAAACAGACACTAAAGTTTTGTAAAAAAAAAAAGAAAATGCTGCACAGTTGTAAATGGAGACAGTATTAACTAAATATAGCAAGTTTTCATTCGGGTTCAGCTGTTATCCTCATCATTGGTAACATATTCAGTATCGTCATAGGAAAGATTTGCACAAGGGTTAGAACTTTTGTTCTATCGTCAGCCTCTTTTAAGAACATCTGCCCTTCTTCACGCATGTCCGTAATCTTAGCAAATAAATGCAGATTTGAGCACACCTAATTAAAGAAAGTCTAACCTGTCAAACAGATGTGCCACAGTGAAAGCATGATAGCTTTTTCCCTGTCAAGCTCCTGAATTTCCCCCTTTTCCCCTCTATCTCTCTCTCACACACAGTCAGTTCATGCTAAAATTATGTGTCATTAGCGAATTACACAGGTGCCAGAATAAGTTTATCATCTTCAGTATGTAAATCTTGCCTGTAACCGGAGGTACTGCTTATAAAAGCATCCAATCTCTTAAGCCAAATGAGAAAGGCACACTGATCGCAGATTACCCAGCTCTGCGCCCCTCGGGCTAGGAACTGAGTTATGACATGCTTGTTTCCTTAATCTTTATGCAGCTATAACGAGGATTCACACAGGACCTAACAAAGAGAGGTAAACACTGGGAGTTGTTCATGTCATTAAACTGTCAAACTCTGCTCCTCGTGCTGTCAGGAATGCTCTCAGTAAAGCTCTCAGTAATGATCATCTTGACCAGCCATTATCGTTGCTGAGTCAGGAAATAAGAATTGAAAAATGGAACAATTTATTTTCTCACTCTGCACAAAATCTGCAATTTATACTATATTTATCAAGCAGATGCAAAAATATCAAAAATGCACTATAGATTATATTTTAAAGTACAACTTAGACAGCATCCAATAAAAGTGAAGATCAAGTGATTACTGCACAATTTCCTTTACTGAATTATTAAACGATTCAAACGTCTCTCTATTTCTGTTTCTCTCAAACATGTTTATCATTGATTTTCTAGTTTTTCATAAACTTAAGGCTTATCAGTTGAAAGCCCAGCCACCTAGAAAACTGAGAAGGGTTAGATTGAATGTAACTTTATTGAAATTGACAATGTTGTCATGTAGAAATGTAAAAAAATGCAATTGATTAGATGAATACCAGAAAAAAAACAGCTTGTGAGCCCTTTAAATATTTCTATAGTAATTGACAGGACTGAAATATAGAAAAGATGAGGAAATACTTCATTTTAGTAAGATGTGAATATCAATGTTAGAATTAAGAGCAATAATTATAATATGATTATAATGTACATCGTCTACTTCTGAAATCGAACTATAAAATGGAAAATGCAAATGTGCTAAAAGGCTTTTAAGTCAGCACTTTGTGTATACATTTAAAGATGAAAATTAATATCTGTATATTTAATTGTCTTTTCAAAACTCATTTTGTAAAAATATAATTGAACTGAAAGACCAGTAATGGCTTCCTCCATTGCAACTGTTTTAACATAACTGTTTTGGCATGTGTCCCAGTGAAAATATTCATTAATATTTGCTACATTACTCACTTGTGACACCCGCAGCAACAACTGCACCATTTTCTTTATCTAATTAGAAAAGGAGTTTGAATTCATTTGAATAAAAAACAAGAATAAAATATCCCTTGAGGTCTCTAAGAAAATAAAAGCATGGGGAAAACATGAAATGTCACAAAATTCTAAAAAAAGCCATCTCAAAAACTACAAACATCCTTGAAATCTGACACCTTCACTGAGAGGTTGCAGTGCTAGGTGTCCTGCCACGAGACTGCCAAGTCCCTTAGTTCAGCCCAATCAATATCAATCATTTGTTTAAATACCATTATAAAGACTTGTTGTATACAACCGACAAGTGTGACCCACCAAAGCTATAACTGACTTTACAAGACAACAATATTTGTTAAAAGTCTATTATTTACAGGCCGTTAGGATGTTTCTTCAATAGTATTGTGTCAACTCTATGTCCAGGATACCTTTCATGTGCGTTTTTTTAATGTGTAATGCTTTACTGTCACTCCGCTTACATCCCAAAAGCAACCTGAAGCTCTAGAAAGCATGAGAATCGACCTTGAGAGTGGACAGCATTCTTTGCGATAACGTACAGGTTTGCTGTCACGTTCACATGCTAATGGAGCATTGAGTGTTGGCTGCTCCACTTCCCTTTGCTTCTGTAAATGCGCAGATTGTCATTATCCCTGTTTATATGCAGAGATAACAGGCCCAGTGCTAGATATCAATACACAGAGTAAAAGGAGATTATGAGCAGTGTTTAAAAGGGCGTCACTCACAAAGAATGCATTAGGTAAAAGGTGCAGATATAATGGATGTCTGTTGAGTGCCCTTGGTTGGGTGCAATGAATAAAAGCATGCAGATTGTTAGCACAGCTGTCCCTGTCCGATCACGGACTGCTGACAGTAACTATGAATTTAAAATCTGGATTCAAACTAAATATTCAAAAAAATACAAGCTGTAGGGAAAACTTGTTTTGAATCCCACGGGCATATTGAAGGTATGATCAGAACAATTTCCCATGCATGACCTCATAGTTTGTGTTGTATGTTGAATACTTTTGAAAATAAAAGGGAGCCTAACATCAGCTGTTGCTCATTTTATTGCTTTATTGCTGCCAATTAACAAAATGCTTTCGGCTAAAATGGTACTGTGGAAGTCACATTCTTGTCAAGTTTTACTTTACTGTTGCAAAAAAAGTGAATTATAATGGCAGTTATATTACATTTTTGCATTCCTTTCTAGTATAAGTACACATTTTACTGCTAAAACTAATCAAATAGCTGAGGTTAAATAGTACAGGGGTTTGTATGTTGATTAATGAAATCAGTTAGTTTTATATGCTTCTTAACCATAATAGTGTATTTTTACTCAGTTACATTAATGCTGATGCTATGTCAGGTACATGCACAGTTTACATGGATGACCTCAACTTTGGCTGTTGAAACATCGAACACACTTGTGAAAATAGTGGTTATACTTTCTGACTTAACCTAGCAAAAAAGAAAGTGCTTTAAATTCAATCATTTTGTAAACAATAAATGTTGTCACTCCATTAAAATCATATTGAACCTCTAGTAGTTGGAGTTATTTGAAAATATGTAGTAATTTTCATGAAACTTTTCAGCTCTGTTTATATTAGAGTTTATGGAACATTACCCTGCCTCCTGGTTTTGATACAAAATCTCTTACATTTTGTTCTGAGAAAAAAGCTTTTATAGGTTTGAAACGGCAATGGGGTAAGTGACCAATGAACACATTTTTATTCCTGAAGTGAAGTATACCTTTAAGACACAGTCAGAGGTTAAGTGAAACAAAAATAAGGTGCTATTTTTTGCCTCCCATTTACTTTATGGTTAAAAAAAACTTTCAGATATTAAACACGCATGCACACATATGCTTTTCTGAGGTCCCATTACAAAGCTACAAAACCATGTAAAACATCCCAAACATTTAGGTGATTCATAGCTTTAATGGATAACTATGACAGAAGAGTACAAGAGGAGATTGTCAGAAGATTACAAAGATGAAATGGTCTAATTCATTATCCTGACAGCTGGAGTTTCAAGTTTCCTTTTAACACATCATATGTAAATTATCCAATGCAAACACTTTTTAAATTGGTTCTTGAAATCCAACTAAATCAAATAAAAGCTTACAAAATTACCATTTATATTAACCTGCAGGTTAGCAGTTTTGTTCCTTAAAATTCCCATTAAGACGACTATTAAAACTGGCTCGCTATGAATGTGAAAAAAGGGTCTTTTAAAGAGCAGGTGGGACGCACATGTAACTTCATTTCATTACTCTTTCATTGCATTATCAACCCTCTTTTTTAGATCCACGTCTCATGGAATCATAGCAAATTAGACAGATTAGAGTTTAATGAAGTCCAAGCAAAGAGCAGAAGTAAAGTGATTCAATTTTTGCTACATCAGGCATTTACTGGTTGTAGAAAATGAAGCTAATATATAACATGCTACAAGAATCCATTGCATGCCGTTGAACATGAATCTGTTAAATTCTAAATATGAGCAAATTTCACTTGTATTTCCCCAAGGTATTCCTTTGCCTCTGAGAGTTAAAATGAAGGTGTATATCAAAAGAACATTAACCTTTAGCACCCATTCAAAGATAGGACCTCAATTAACACAAGTAAATAATCCTTGTAATTACTCTGTGTCCATACTCAGCTGGCATAAAACTTGTTAAATGAACCGTTGCATTATAAAATGGTCATCTAATTAAAAAAAGAAGGAGGAGGAGCAGAAAAAGAAGTGTTGAGAAGACCAAGCTTTGTGGTAGTTCCAGCTGTATAAAGTAAAAATTAATACATTGATTATGGAATGAGTTGCCATGCAGGGAAGTAAAAAAAAAATAAAGTAATATATTTTATAAACAATATTCTTGTAAGGAAAGTGCTTCAAGTGGAGACTTCAAACTCCGATACCAACATGAACAATGACAGTAAACTTTTAAAGTAAAAAATTTAAATGTATTAGCGTAATTTGGAAAAACAACCAAATTAATTTAAAATGTTTGTAATCAAACTCCTTTTTTAATCAAACAACATAACAAACAGCATCTTCATGCAAAAGGATGTCAAACAAGTTTACTGTAATTGTCAATGATTGAATGTATAGTATTATCTGAGTTCTGCTTGAAACCTTCATTGATGACAGAGGCTGAACTAACAACTGATCACTACCAAGTGCTGGTTTAGATTTGCCGATTAGAGAGGAAGCTAGCCGGACCTTGCAGAACCAATATAACTTTAAAGTTCTATTTTAAACATTTGATTGAACAGTCTTTTTGAGATGTCGTTCAGAGGTCTTGATTATGTTCTTGGTCATTGACAGTTTGAGAGTCTAAGGCTGCATATGTAGGGTCTCTGGTGATAAATGAATCAAAAAATTTGAAGAAAAATGAAGCAATCCTCTAAATCAGGAAGTAGGGGTTTCGGTCAAGCTGAAAAGAGAGTCTTTTAAAGCTAGGTTGGCTTATGGGACAACTGATGCAGGAGATTAGACCCAATAGGACAAGCAGGGTAAAGCAAGGGTAGTCATGGATGCAAAAACTTGTTTTCCGGTAAGACTTAAAAGAAACGATGGAGGCAAACTTCATCTCCACTTCAACAACATTATGAAAAAGCCTCCAGTGGAGAGACAGCAGTTCTCAAGGAGGAGAAAGCAATACTCGCTATGGTTACAATTGTGTTCATGCATTCATACTGATGCAGCCTGCTTGGCCTGAACAACTGTCCTTCAAAGACCACATCGCCAAGACAACTCGAGCTTGTAGGTTTGCACTGCACAACATCAGAAAGTCAGACCCTAACTGAGCATGCAAGTCATCTGCTTGTTCAGGCTCTGGCCCACTCATATCGGGACTACTGTAATGCTCTTCTAGCAGGACTTCCAGCAAATGCACTAACACCTCTTCAGATGATCCAGAACTCAGCAGCTCGTCTTATATTCATAGAACCAAAGCGAGCTCATGTTGCTCCCTCTTCATCACTCTTCACTGGCTCCCCATCACAGATTGTGTTAAGTTCAAATTGTTGATGCTGGCTTAGAAAACCATCTCAAGATCAGCCCATGTCTATCTTCACAAGCTCATAAATCCATGCCCTCTGGATGCCTGCACTCAGAAAAGAAACAGGATCAACAAAAACAACTTGTGGTTCCGTCCTACAAAGTCAGAAAATCTCTTAGCAGAACCTGTCACTGTCACCGGCTGGTGAAACAAAGTCTCTGATCCAGTCAGGAAAGCAGCAAAACTAACACCTTTCAAAAATGCTTTTTTTCTTTCTTTCCTTCTATTATTTATCAGTTATTTTGTCAGCTTTAATCAAGCAAATAGCATGTCCGTTGACAAAAATACCACTTCACCAGCATCAAAAGCTAACTATAGATTTATGGAGGACATAAATGCTTTGACACAATTCTTAAAGCTCTAAGAGTACTCAAGCATATGCAAATATGTTTGCAATACTCAATTGAAAAAAATCCAAGTGAGTGCAACTCTCAAGTAGATTGAGAATTCATTGAGCTCAGACAGTAAAACATTCATTTCCTTTCATTATCTGTAAAGAGTCAGAGCCAATATTCCACTGAAATAAGCATTACTTTAAGGGTCCAGTGGAAAATCAGGTTGGAACAAGCAGTCTTTAATTTCTTCTGAGCCAGAAAGCAGGGCCTGATGATAAACTAAATGTAAGAATCATAAAGTTAGTCTTTTTTTCTCCCAAAACTTCCTAATTGCACAGGGTTAACATTCAGTTTTATATAAAGCAGCCAGTTTTTATTTTTATTTATTTATTATTATTATTATTTTTTTTTTTACTTGTCTCAGCTTTTGCTGCAGTTGGTATCAAACTGGTCCCTTGAACTCTTTTAGCTGTATGTGAATCGATCACTCGTCTGGTGATCGATTCACAAACACCTTCCACCTTTCTCAAAATCATATTTCTGTATCTATTCTCCAATGCTCATTCCCTTAAAGATATTTAACTCTTTAAAATTGATTTGAGTAAAAGTACATATTTTAAAAACTGTAAAAGTACAAAAAGGCTACTCCCTCATGAGCCATTGAAATTCTCTAGTTTAAACTTTTGATTATTTATTAATTCAATGACATATATAATGTAATTCTTTTTTTTTCATGTCGCACAGGCATGTTTCCCTAGTTTTTTTGTTTGTTTGTTTTTTTGATGCTGAAGCAACATTCCAAAGACCCTCTCAAAATGAAAAACTAATTTAGCGAAATATATATTCTGTCAGTTTGATCTGAGTGAATGTCCTACAAAGTAATTGTAACTCATCTTTTATTTCCCAGTGATTTTAAAAAATAGTTTATAGGTAGGTTTAAGCTTAGGCATTTGGATTAGGTTTAAATTGCATTTCTGGCATGAATGATATTCCAGGATCGGCCAAATATGTTGACCTAGGAACATATCTCTCAGAGTCCAAAATCAGCACATGTACCCTTGTGCAAATTAATTCAAACAATGAAATGAATACACTTAATGAAAATATACTGAACAATCAATACTGGGTTTGTTCATTGTTTTTGTTAAAAGCTGTTTTTCACACATCTTCTGGCTCTGTGACAAACTTTGTTAAGGTGTATGCGAACTGTAAAGGAACTGAGCTGGACTTCTTTCTCCCTAACTTCATTTTATTGTATCACTTGTCTAGTACAGATGTTTTTTCTTATAGTAAGAATCATCTTTTGTATGAGTTTTCTTTTAATGACTCCTTTTTTCTTTTGCTTTTGAGAGGAACTATACGATGTTTCCAGTATCACAACCAGTATAATGTTTCAACTGCATGGGAGACAGTTGCAAGACTCACAACAAAAATTGAAACAATATCTCGACATGTCTTTACTTAGCATGTGTGTAAAGTTCCAGAACTTTGTGAGTTTATTGGGTGTCACATCCACCCCAAACAATGGTTTACTTTGGTTTACACATTTATATTTGATTTAGAAGATAATGTTTCTAAAATCTGATGCAATAGCGCTGATGTAACTACTGCATCAACCATTGATGTTATTATGAAAATAATCTTATCGACCTGTTTAGAGGACAGGGAATAGGTGTTTAAGTAAAAAACCCTTTTGTACAAAGGTGTAAAGCACTTTTGGGTAATATTAAAACTGGAAAAGATTTCCGTGGGGGTTAAATATTTTCTACGTGTTTTGAATTTAAATTTAGGTTTTTCAAAATTGATCATGAAAATACTATGTACACATTTTTCAGCAACCTCAAGCAAAATCATTAATTCCATTGAATGCACTTTTGTTACGTCTTTCAGTTCAGAAAATGTACTATTTCAAATTGAATCAATTTCTTGCATGAGATTAAATGATTATCCCAAAATAGGGTTTATGTGAAAAAAACGAATCAACTCAAATGTGTAATTTAAAAATCTATCTTTCATAAACACAACTTTTTCTCTCCTCAATCCCTCTAACTTTTTAACTGCTCTGATATCCACATTTTGCTTGTGGCAAGTTAAGCTAATGTGGATTGGTATTTTCATTATAAGTCAGCCCAAAGCCATGCTCAGCTGTATCTGTGCTTTCTAAATTGAGCCGTAAATTTTGAGAGCATCTGACACCCGTGCCCCAGGCTTACATCAGAATACTAACAAGATGACGACCGCATTTCCGTCTCTGTAATTTGAGTTGCACCGTATATCAGGACAATCCAGCGCACCAACTACGTGAACATTGCCGATCGTGGGACAATTCAGATTTAACATGCCTTAACTATCCTGGTTCCATCCGAGAGGATAATGAATTATCTTATTTAAGACACTGTCTTAAAACTCATCATGCATCTCAAAGCATACAGTATGTATCAGTTTTGCCTTTAATTAAGCTGCATGTTACACAGTATCAAAACTTAATCTTCACCTTGTCACAAAAAGTCCCACACCATAAGTTCTAGGAAGAATAAACATGAAATATGTCAGATTCTCTCTGCATTTGCAGACGAAATAGTAATAATCCGGATTAATTATAAAATGTTTATGTAGTCCAAACACAAGCACACATAATAACCAAGTTTGATTTAAAAAATAATAAATTAAATTTAATTTAATTTAATTTAAAATCTGAAAGCTATTTGTTTTATGGAAATGAACTCAATGTGTATTGACATTTAATATGCCATGACAAAATAGTGGTGAGTGATGGCCTCTGTGACAGGAGGTTCCATGTTCAAATACAGGCTAGTTTTTTTGTTCCACCATGCTTTTCCTGTGGTTGCATACATTTCATCTCAGAGTCAAAAAAGAAACACAAGTTAATTTGTGACTATTAACTTTTAACTATTAGTGTTATATTTTTTTTGTATGAACATAACCCTTATTAGTATTTACAAGAAGGTATAGAAGATGAAGCAATAAATCCATGATTTGTAAAAAAATAGATTTTACACATTCTATACATAACAGTGACCATGATTTATATCATTTTACACAGTATCAAAAGCATCTCTACATGTTTTGTGTCCTGCTGAAGAATAAAAAACCCTGATGAGCTGAGCAGGAAGAAATAGGGCCTATGAGGTGCCAGCCTCCACCCAAGACCACAGTCTTGGCTTGGAAGACATGGTTTAGTAAATTTCCGATTTTAGCACATGTGAATGCTGGCATGTTGAAGTGCATGGTCTGATGGTTCAACAAACAGAGCATTTATTTTCAGAACCCACACAGCTGCAACCACGAAAGGCATTACACCCCAGTATTTATGACCAAACTAATTTATGTGGGTTATGATATTTTTATGTTTGAGAAGATGGCGGTTTGGGAAAAACATGCACTGGGGGATGCCGCCAATAAAAATAAATTAGTATAGTTATTTTAAATGATGCATTTTAATGAACACGTGCTTACTATATTTGTATGAGATAAAAACCTTTATAATAGAACAAATGAATGAGTGCTTTAGATTTTTTGTTCTCAAAGAACTTCTTGATATTATTTGATCTTATTTCTGTTACTCTGAGTAAGCAAAGTATAGCAAAAATTCTCCTTTAGTTGCAGTCACTGGTTGTAAGCAACTTCTATGACATGAATGTCTGATGAAAACAATATTTCAAACTTAGCCTTTTAATGTGTTGATGGTGCAAACTAAAAGAGACACATATGAAGAACAATAACAAGAGCAGGATAAACAAGAACCATCATTATGACAAATTTCTACACTTCATAAACAATACTATGTTTCACCCTCTGTTGTTAGAACATTCTTGACAGATCAAGAGGTCCCCACCAGTATACAGTGGTAATGTTCATCTATTTCTTACCATCATGCCTTCACCACCTTTTCATCCTTGGTTGTCAAAACACACCACAGCAATAAAGGCTGTGATGAACATGGAGCTTTTGGGTGAACTGCTTTTCAATAAACATTAGCCCCAGCTTGGTGGACAGAACATGTCTAAACTGTCTTTTAAAACCAAGAGAAGGCCCCAACCAAACACCTGCATGTGTGTGGGGGTGTTCATGAATGTGTGTTTTCATTTGTCTACAAGACTCAGAGGTGGAAGGTGATGACATGCAGGAATGAACCAGAGGGCAGAGAGAGAGAGAGAGAGAGAGAGAGAGAGAGAGAGAGAGAGATGGCCACTAGAAATTCCAGTCACAGTCATGTTGCAAAATCACTCTGAGGTCGTGGAAAGAAAGAAAAGCCCTTAGGGTGGTAAGTGTGTGCTTGTGCATGTTTAATGCTTCTCTCAACCAAATCTACTAAAATCCTGGCTGCAATTAAAAAAATGCACTGCTCTGGCACCACAACTAATTTTCTTGGAGTTTCTACAGCTTTAAACCAGTAGGGCAATTGTTACTTGTTCTCCATCAGTTTCAATTGGAATGCCTGAGAGCCAATTAAAGTAGTGGCGGATTGAATCTGCCCCAGGACCTTCCCATGCAGGAAACCAAATGAGTTGAGCCTGAGGTGGGGAAGAGCAGAGGCATGGAGGAATAAGGGCACTGGGGTTAAATAAGAGAAGTTAAACTACCAGTCAGAACAATGGTTGGCTGAGGCACTGATGGAAATTAAATCAAGTTTCCCAACATATTCATTCCGTCTAGAAGATTTGTTAGGCCTGGATTCCACTGGCAACCTCCTGACCTGCTGAAGTGAGGCTGAGTTTAGCAGAGGAAGATCTTAGCCAAACAAATTTGATCAGATGGAATAATTAGCTGATGCAATGGCTTATTGAAATGGTGCGAAAATAAAACATTTATTTTACTTTGACTTACCACCAAATAAAAGTTTAAAGATTTGTGGTATAGTCCCTAAGAGGTTTATTTTATAATGTTTAAATGTACAATACAAACAGACTCAAAAAGGATTACTGAAAAGTATCAATTATGTAGAAAGTTATAACAATCAGCTTTTCAGTTTAAAGGAATTGATTTGGCTATTAATGAAGGAATCATGCAGCACCAGAGAGCGTGTTGAGAGAGCGTGTTTAATATGTAACATTAGCTTTTAACTTAAATAACTTTTGCTTACCTGCTATTAATAAATGTGGATCCTTGTTGTTCAATCCATTGTCAGAGCGCACTATTGTTTTAACAACTTCAAATGTATTTTCCATTACTCATAAATTGCAGTTGCTAGAATTATTCTCTCGCCATTTTGACCAGAGCCTCTGCTTACTTCTAACCAATCAGACACCCAAAAATATGAAACTATATGCAGTCAAAAAGACCATCATTTTGCGAAGAAAAATATCTATTTTTGTGTGTGAAAGAGAGTGTGTGGTGTGACTATAGTGCTTTATACAGACTACATTTTTCCATCCAACCAGCAACAACAGATTTACATAAGCAAATGTAAATTTACTTTAACGTATAACAATATGCAAAATAGTTACGTTCACCATACCAGGTTAAACTTTATCTTCATATTTCCCTAACACAAAATAATCTCATATTAGTATATAAATTTGCGCAAAAAGAAATAGATTAAAAGCTGACTGATTGAATTTGCTGTACAAAACCAAACTTTAATTAAACCTTCACACTCCTACAGTTTCCTTAGAGATATATTTGTTTCATGCACAATCCTTTATAAGCTCACTTTCCTGCAAAGTCAAATTAGAATTTTACCCCAAAAGTGGTAAAAGATGAGTGAAATATGCAATCACTTTTAAGGACACATGTGAAAGACAGAAGGAGGGAATGTTTTAAATGGCAGCAGTGGATAAGAACTAGAAGAATTAACTATAAAGAGAGTTTTAGAGTAAGACTTGGAGAAATGTGCCTTGAGTGGAAGAGGATGAATCTATAGGTGTCAAATGATTTATTCAATGACAGCCATAGAAATGTTGAAGACAGGGCTGAGAAACGTTTGAGGCTTAAGCTGATTGGGAGCATTATTCCCTCAGTCAAAGTTGCTCATGATAAAAAATGGCCAAAATTTCACAATCCTCATTTTTTATGAACTTCGATATATATATGGTTGGATGTGTTTTATACAATATTAGTTAACACTGAGGAATTATTGTTGAAGAAAACCAATATAGTTTTTATGTTGCATTTTTAAAAAATATAACTGGATTATTGAAATGATTCTACAAGTTCATGTTTTTTGTATATTTTTATAAAAAAAAAAGAATATACAGTAATAACATTTTAAATATAATTGCAGCGTGTGAGCTCTTGAACTTGCAACTTCAGGACAAAAGAAACTAAAATGGCCAATGTTGTATTTTTAAAGTAAAAAATGAATACATTTGGCAGCTGTTAAGATATTTCTATTTTAATGAAAACAAATTTGTAAGAAAAACAACAACTCAACTATTTATCCGTCAATAAACACAATAGGTTAAAACTGCCAGTCATTCTACAGTGGCCAACAAAACAGTAAACATCAGTCAATGGAAGCACAAACTACTTGAGTAGCCCCCGTTGTTGTATCTCTCTGGATTCAGAAGTAGAGTACCAGTCATCCCTGTGCTATCTGCCATGGTTCTCACTCATCTTCTCTACAGGACCAAACAGCTTCAATTTCTCTCCTCTCTCTCTCCCTCTCTTCCTATATATCACCCTCTCTTTTGCTCTGCTACTCATGTCAAATCTAGGTCTCACTGAACAAAATCTTAATAATGAACTGGCAAAACTTAACATGATTGCTTGTGACACACCTACTCTGGTAATTATTGCTTTGAGGCCATTTGCTAATGAAATTAATGCATTCATTGCCCTAACTAATTAGCATAACTCTTGCAAATGGCATACATTTTAGCCCCTTTTGCTAATATGCAAAGAGACAGGGGGGTGTAAGAAAAAGCAGTGTCAACAAAATGTGTTGAAATGAAAAAGCAAGAAACTGAATTAGTAGAATCACAAGTGGGCATGATAACTAAAAGCTTTTCATTTTAACCATCAGTGAGCACAGTAATGTACTGCTTTAATATAGCTGCTTATGAGAGTGTGATTATCATTGTCATCTTTACCGTCAGTGCTTATATGCATGTGCAGCTTTCAAAAAGTCACTATTAAATGATGACATTGGACATACATTAGAATGTTAATAGTGTGGTGCATAAAGAGAGCAGAGGTAGCCGTCTTCTCAATCCTGCTGCCTGTCACTGTACTACTCTCTGTCTGTGCAGCATGGATTTAATATAATGTCTGACATTTTTAATATTTCATGACATTACTTTACAGTGGAGACCGATTGAGGCATGAGCTTGTCTCATTAAGGTTTTTTCATAGTGATTATATTTAAGTGTTTAAGAAAACTGCAGAAATTATATACAGTAGCGCACAAAGCATCACGTGTATATACGTAGGTGTGGTTAAAATGCATTTTGTGCTGCAGGTGTGGACATGATGGGGATAAGTTGCAGTTGAACAATATTGTAAAGAGTGACTTGATCCAATGCTGTGCTCACTCCAGAGATACACAAGCCCTCTACAATTCCCAATAAAATTGCTTTGCTCTGTGTCCTTAGCTTGCCTCGTGCACCCTGAGGCTCAACACAGTAACAAAAGCTGGAAATGACTCTAATTCAAAGGCTATTGGGTTGCATTAGCATGGTCAGGTGGGAGAATCTGGAAGCCATTACCAAGGTTTGCAGAGGGCACTCTTTGCTACAAGGCACAAAGCTAGAAAAAATGAAAATGCCAAAGAGTCTGCTTGAGCAATCTAACTATTTGCATTCATAGAAAATGTGAATAACTCTTTTAGAAAATAATAATCTTATTTCTTATATATATTTATATATATAAAACCAAGTTTTTATATAGCGCTTCTGAAAAAAATAAGCAGAAACAAAACAAAAAAAAACAAACAAAGACAAAACAGAAACTAACAAACGAAAAACAATGGTTAGAAAAATGTAACTGACAACAAACAGGTGATCAGCATCAGCTGCAGGATGAATGATAAATGATAGGGATAGGTTAGATATAGCATATTGAACCACATTGTTGTTGTTGTTTTTTTTTCAACATTTTGTATGTTTATATTGCTCAAACACCATATACGCTTGGACAAATACCAGAAACCAATTATTCAAACTTTTAATTATTTAGGAACCAATTATTCTAGGATAAACAGAGATGTAGCTGAGCTCCGGACAACATCCAGGAGTTTTCTCCAGAGCTTTGGGTTTCTATATGAGAACGCTCTTCCCCCTCTGATGAACTTACTAATCTTCGGAATTATCAATAGTCCTGCTTCTTGTGATCAAAGAGAGCGAGTTGGAATATATCGAGATAGACTGCTCAGGTAGGCCGAAACCATGCCATTCAGCGCCTTAAAGTCAAATCAAATAGTGTTGTCTATGTTTAAACTTAGCAGCTAATGTGTGCTGCCAAGACATCTGGCTGAAAAAAATTAAATGTGCTTACATCACAGTACAGGACATTCTGACTTATTTAAAATGCTGCTGACAGATATAATTATATATAAACATTGTTTCTCCATCATGGACTCAAATCATACTTATGTTCTACAAATATTTCCCCTTTTTCATTTCATACAGAAAATAAATGATATTAGTTCTAACATTATTGATTTCTGAGCTTAAAACTTGAATTTAATGTAACAAATATTCTAATAAAGTGAAGTAATTTATTTATTTGTTTAAATAATAGATTAATAATTACATTTATTTTTTTCAACTGTCCTCTTGTGATTTTTCCTCAAATAACATGTTTAGTCTCCAATTGATTTGCCTCGACGTACAACAATAATGTACTTTCTCAACAAGTCTTCACATTTCAACAACTAGTAGTCACATTTCAAATCAAATAGATCTTTTTGTTATACAAATTTATGAGCAACATTTTAAACCATTAGTATGTTTTGCCAGCCAATGACTGATGATGTATGCCATATCATTACCAAAATCACGATAACACACAGAAACAACCCTTGAGTATTGTAGCTACAGTTTTTATAAAGTAAATAATGTACATGTATTTCATCACAAAAAGCACTATACATTTTATTACGATAAGCAAGTCTTACAAGAAACTAAAAATCAACTGTAAAAGCAATTAAAAATACATATTCAGCATAATTTAAAAAAGGTGTTTAACAAAGGCACCAAAACAGTGAGGTGACTTGAAATTAACATGTCGAACAAAGATTGCTTCAAAGAACAAACACAATAAAGAACTGATGGAGAGAAAACGGACAGAACAGAAGATTGTTCCACACATGAAATGACTAATCAGACTGTTTATTCCTGCTCACGAACACATGTAAAGTAGGGATGCCATGTTTGTACTCCCTGAAAGCACACCAAACAGCTAAACGCAGGCGGATGGTTTCAGCACACGTCTAAGCAGAGATCTGACCCCCTGTGTGACGCCACATCAACATCCACCATTTCACACAAATGAGCTCCCACCGAGCAGGCCAAGATGGCCACATAGAATTAGCATTATGAAGACTTTGGGGAGAGAGCATGCTAAATTTCAGCTTGCAGACTGAATATGAATTTGGATATTATGTTGCCATCTCCCAAGCCAAATATTATGACCGTTTATTTTGCCACAGTGGGTGTCTTGGCACATTATTAATGTAATAAAACATGCTTTTATGCGCAGGGACAAAAACAGCGACATGTGAAGAGAAAGTTGAGCAAGAAAGGCGATGCGTGTTTGTTACTCGGTGCGGGGGATTGATTGATCATTACTAGTATTTTGCGCTCTGAATACTTTGGGCTTCTGTTGTATGAGGTGGAGTTCTTCTAATCAGTTAAATCTTATGTTATGCCATAAACCAGTTACATATTCACTAAATATAATTCGGGGGGTTTGGGGTAATAGTCTTTGCTGCATCAGTAATGTTCTTAGTACTTAGTTGCAAATCCTGTGAATGAGACTTAACAGGGTGCTTTCTACTCATTATTAATATTGTGAGAAAACCTTAGAGCCGCAATAACACATTTCATGTATCTTGGTATATTGGCAGAAATGATCATTAAAATGCTCTCATGAGTCTCTTCGCTTCATTTAACATGTATTTTCATTATCGATAACAACGCTTATCGACGGTGTTGATTTGATTAGAACATTTCAGAAAAAATATGTTTTTAATAGTGATTGTTTATAACCACAAATGTAAGTAATGTCTTGTAAGTTATGAAAGCTTGAACATTTCAAAAATGATTGTTTTATGTTAGTTTTCATGTCATAAGTACATAGTTCAGAAAAAAAAATATTTTACAAAAGCATATCCATATAAGCCTTATAATGTTAACATTACACAAAAGACTTGCTTATGAGACGTACTATTAATTTTGTGTTAGATTTCATGCCAAAAGAGCTTATACAGGGCTGAATAAGTTAAGTAGAAATAAAATAATGAGGCAATTTATAATTAATAATGCATGATTTTGGACTATTAACATTAACGCTACTTAGTATGACGTGTCTCCCAGCGATGGGTTGCGGCTGGAAGGGCATCCGCTGCGTAAAACATATGTCAGAGAGTTGGCGGTTCATTCCGCTGTGGCGACCCCGAAAGGGAAGAAAGCCGACATGAAGATGAATGAATGAATGAATGAGTATGACGTGTATGTGTAGGGTTTTTTTTTTTACTATTTTTTCTCAATTCAAAGTTTTAGCCCTTCCCCTTAACTCTCTTTGTCAAAGAACAGGGGAAGGGCTAATTGCTAAAGTTAGGGCTAAGGTAGATATATTGAATTGAAAGCCCTAAAGTCACTTCTATAAAATCACTTTTATAGAATTGTGAATTTGACAAAATACAATGTATTTACTGACCTAGTTTTTAATTTATTCACACAATTTTTTTTTCAGTTCCAAGAAGCTTTAATCTATCCTAAAACTGTTTGTATTTACACACCCCATGCTTCCACACTCAACAGTTCTGCTGATGTCATTTATAAGGACAGCTCGTTAAACTGTTAACAATAAAAGCATAACATCTCCCCATGCAGTTTACAAACAGGTGCTGGCTGTTATCTCCTTGAATCGCTTGAGGATAAGATAAGGCCTTTCTGTTTGAATTGTCACCAGTAAGCCTACACCTCTAACTTAAGTGTGCTAACTTAACACTTTATTAACATTGAAATATGATAAAATTACACGGATATAATCAATGATGAAATTTGAGCTAACAATTTTATCTTGTCTAAAACAGATAAATTAATATATTTTTTTAAATATGATGAGCAGTTGTCTGATAGATGTCAAATTTTAGGAATAGGTCTTAGGTTGTTATCACTGAAACTGCAAAACAGCACTAAAACATTGTTACAAATATTGAATTAAAAGTTTTTATTCATAAAAAATACAAAAACAGATTATATGTGTTCATGTTCTAAAAATTTCCAGATGATTTCTGCTTTTCAAGTTCAGACATTTATTAACACAGTAATATTTGAGCCCTGTAGTCTTTCCAATATGTTAAAGATGTTTATTTCTTAAAGATTAGTACTAATGGAAGAGTAAATGTCCTTTATGGTTTACAGTCACTTTTCAGACTCAATGTGCTCTCCTTTTTGCATCTGACAGAGTCAAGCAATTCTGTACATGATAATTAAGGGTACTTGGTTCATCAAATGTGGTGTAACTAGAATTAATTATCTAAATAATTAAAGAGCCCATTGTACAAATATCACACATTTGCAATTAACCTATTTTATTCCAATGGAAGCTACTTCCTCTAATGGAAAGACATAGAAAAAAGGGGAACACACTTGCTAAATCCAGAGCTTATATGCATGGCATGTGGGAGCTCATTTTGATAGATGTTAATGGCATATAATTATAGAACAGTGCTATTAAGCAATGTGATTTTACAAGAGGCCTAGTGCCCCTGGCGCTGTGGCCTGATTGCCAAGAGTGTTTGGCTAATGAATGGAAATGCATGTCTGTTTGCAATGATGGGAATTATCAAACCAAGATAGAGAGAGAGAGAGAGAGTGAGAAAGGGGGAGCAGAAGAATGAAATTGTATCTAAATTCAAACACTCACAATTACTTTCACACGCAGAATCCACTTAACTGCTCTCATATGTCACAGGCAGTCACCAAGAGTGAAGCCTTGAAGCTCATTGTTACACAACATCTTCATTGAGCAGTGAACAAAATAGCCTATACCCTTGACTAAATTGAAACCAATTAATGTCTTAGTTTTTTTAAATAATATTTTCTAGAAACAAATCAAAGTATGTTTTATATGAGTGTAATAAGGTAAAATGTATGTGGAAAAAAAAACTAGATTTAATGATTAACATATATTCTTTTCATTTGTTCTTTGATGCACACCTTTGTAAATTTAGAACAAGTAATATATAAAATGTTTAGTGCTTTTTCACTAGGCCTCAGGGGTACTCACTTGTAATTTTTGCCTAGGATTGTATTTTACATTTTTTAATTAAGTTATGTTTGATTTCGGATAACGTTGAAGCTTTCTTCATTTGTGTTATGGGTATACAATTGTGAAATTTGTACACTAATGGGGGATAATTAAAGAAATTGTAACTAATGAATAATAATGAATTGAAACAAAATAAATGTTAAAATTTTATTTAATGAATGGTAAATTATTTAAAAAATAAATGTAAATCCATGTTTCATTTTCGCACAAAAGCACTATAACTATATGTAACGCATTTAGTTACCACCTATACACTAAACAAGATGCCATGTTTCATGAAAAAAGAAAGAAACACATTTGCAGTATTAAAACAATGATACTTGAATTAAATGATTATAAATAAAAAAAATGTCATTGTTTTAAAAACTGTTATTGGCATGATTTTTTTGTAGCAACTATCACTTAGCTTTCAGGATGTTCACTGGATTTGTGCAGACTTAATAGGTCTACTTAACTGGAAACAACTAATGCATTTATCTTAAAGATGTATTGGCTGGAGTTTTTTGCAGAGTGAGTAACGACGGCTGTGTTTGGCTCGTTTTGGTCTATCTTTGCCCTTGTCCAGCAGCAAGGCCCTCATGCACACAGGATGGGTCTCTTCCTAATGAGGGTCAGGGGTCAGTGAGAGGCAGGCCTGCAGGGCCACAGTTCTCCCGGGCACACTCAGTCACTGACTCCGGCCCTATATTTAAATCAAGCCTTAGGCTCTAACAGGCCATTCTCTTAACTAGCTCCTGCTCACTAATTAGTTTTCCTGTCGTGTTATTTGTCTCTCTGAGCTTGAACCGAGTAAGAGGCAATGTTGAAGACTGCTGGCCTGAAAAGCCTCCAGTCTGTTCTTTCATGAACAATAAGTGCTGGTGCATTGTTACAAGCCAGACTGTATCTGAAGTATATATTTATCAGGAAGAGAACATGAATTATGAGCACTTGTTTTTTTTTTGTTTTTTTGGTGGGCCACCGCAGTGTAGCTGTTTTTCTGAAATTAGATAAGGACATAGATTTTGCTTTTGTTCTCCTTTTTTAACCTATAAGCTGCTTTTAAGGGTAGTATCGTTCCCAACCACCGAGCATAAAGCACTCACGAGTCAAACGGTTATTGGATTACATTTTCTGGCTTCATAAAATGTGGTTAAGAGGCACTTTAGGCGAATGTGCCTGACCTTTTTTCAGAGAGATGGCAATCAGACAAGAAGTGACAGCTCGATCACTGATTTCAGCTACACTGTAAGAGGAGCAATGGCTCATCTTTCCTTTCCTTCACTCTTCTTGCAGTTAAAAGACAAGACTCATTGTCTAAGTGCGTGCGAGTGTTCACGTGTGTGTTTTAGAGCAGGGTCTCCTCACATACTTTGGTCAGTAAAAAGATTTATGCTAGCTGATAAGTGTTTTCTTTTTCAGAGAATAAAATGAGCTGATAAGAGAGACGAAACATGTATCATTATACTACTGTCTAAATTGTAATTTAAAAGAAAATGGACTAAAATTGTGCAACTGCCTAAAATTGCAATAAAAGTTCCAGTCTAAATGGGGTGAGAAAATAAGTAGGTAATCATTGAGTAGCAAATCATTGAGAACTGATCAAATGTAAAAGTAATTAAAAATGTAATATTTTAGTAATCAAATAACCAAAAGGATTTAAAATGCGATGGTTCAGATTAAATTTAAAATTCAATGCAATGTCGGTGTGTGACCACAGTTATATTTTGTTTTAGTTTTAGATAATAATAATAGTAATAATAATAATACTAATAATAAACTTTATTTTATAAAGTGCCTTTCAAGCGGGCTTCATAAAGCTCTGAACAGAGAATAAATGTAAAACAATACAACAAAAGTACATGAACAACAGAGATAAAATGAATAAATCTGTGATGCTCCGGAAAGGAGGACCCAAATGCAGAGTGGTGATCGTCGAGATTTATTAAAGAGGAAAACAAAACTGCTACTCAACCGAGTAGAGAAAAGCTCAGAGTCCCAAAATCAAAGAGGAGTGTAGGCATGTAGATGGAGATGCAGCTCCGGTTGTCAACTGTAGCCACCTGGCAACAACCACGACTGGTGAGTCCTCTCCCTACAGACACGACTAGACAAGGGTACTTCTGGATGACACAAGAGACATTAGGTATCAGGGCACATTAAACATGAACAGCCACTAGCGAAACCACTGTAGAGAGTAATAATTCGCAACCTGGCAATGAAACGGCACAGGCTAAATAGAAGGTCTGATCAGAGCGCAATCAGCCGCACGTGCAACGAATAAGGGTGATCACAGACAGGTGACTGAAAGAGGAAAAACACAAATGACACTCAAATTATCACAAAAACAAGATAAATACAAGATACGTTAAGTTAGACAATGGAATTGGCTAAAGTTAAAAGCTATACAAAGTATAACAGTCATAAGCCAGTTTAAAAAATTCGTTTCAAGATGAGATTTAAAAATCGTGTAACTTTGCATATTCCTGAGCTCACCCGGGCGAGAGTTCCACAGTGTGGTGCATGGACAGAAAAAGCCCTGTTTGCCATGGTTTTAATGTGAGTGTGTGGTACTAACAGAAGCTTAGACTGTGAGGAACAGAGTGTAAGACTTGATGTGAAAGTGATCAAAAGAAATGATAAGTACTCAGGAGCAAGACCATGGAGTGATTCATATGAGATAGTTTCAATTTTAAAATCCACACGGAACCGAAGCGGGGACCAGTGCAGTATTTAAGAACAGGTGTGATGTGTTCATGTCAGACATGGATTGAATGCTACACCATGGTTCCTCATTCTGCTTTTTGTCTCAAACAGTGAACCGTAATGAAACATGATTAAGGCCCCAGTTTTCTCCTAACTCTTTCTGCTGTTTAAACAAATATTTATGCTGTTTGATGAAAATGACAAAAATATCAACATATTTTGAGACACTTCAAAAAGAGTGAATGGGTTGAGAACCAGAAGGAGAAGGAATGACAGAGGTAGGCTTATTGTTAAATGAACAGACGACATGGAAACACTTTCTCTTAACAATGATGAAAACACATCAAAACTAGTTTGTTTGCCAGTAAAAAGGACTGGAATAAGCCCAGCGACCCCAGATCCTTAAAGTAAAGAGATGATTAGTTGAAGAGATAACTACTTGAATGAACTGTGATTGAATTTTGGTGTTGCTGTAACAAATTATCAGATTTGTGCAAATTATGTACAAATTAGGTTAAGTTGTGTGCATTATGGCAGTTGTGGTCTGGTGGATAAAGAGATCGACTTGTGAGCTGAAGGTCGCTGGTTCGATCCCCAGATCCACTGAGTTGAAGTTGGTGTGAGCAATGAAATACTTGCTCTCCCATCTTCAACAACCACAGCTGTGGTGCCCTTGATCAAGGGCACCAGTTCCCTGACTGCTCCCCGGGCGCCGCAGCCATGGCTACCCACTGCTCCGGGTGTGTGTTCGTGGTGTGTTTGTTCACTGCTGTCAATCACTCAATCAATCAATCAAACAATCAATCAATTTGTTTTATATAGCGCTTCTTTAGCAATTGCTTTCAAAGCAGCTTCACTATGTCCTCGTGAGGATCAGGTAGAGTAAGTAGGAGTTCCCTCTGTGAGGGGACTCTCGCTGACTGAGGCAGGCGCTAATCACCTCCCCAGCATAAAGAATATACAAACTTAATATCCATTGACGAACGGTTCGCCGGACAGGACCTGAAAAAACAAAACAAACAAAGACAAAACAGAAACGAACAAAAAAACTGTAGAAAACTGTAACACAGACAACAAACAAGTGATCAGCATCACTGTAGGATGAGTGATAAATGATGAGGTTAGAGAGGAACATTGAACCACATTGTTTTTTTTAAACAGTTTGTATGTATATAGTGCTCAGACAGCAGATCCGTTTAGACAAATACCAAGAGATAATTATTCGAATGTCAGATTAAACAGATATGTTTTTAATTTAGTTTTGAAATCTGTGAACGTAGCTGCGCTGCGGACAACATCCAGGAGTTTATTCCAGAGCTTCGGGGCTCTATATGAGAAGTGTGTGTACACTGGATGGGTTAAATGCAGAGCACAAATTGGGTATGGGTCACTCCATATCTGGTTACTTTCACTTGTTTTCAATAAATGATATATGTAGTTTTTACAATAATTTTAGTACAAATGTTTCTATTTTCTGCAAAAATAAAAATGTTGTTACTATTTTTTGCCAGTAACTAGCTACTTATTACAAAAAAGGGGAAAGTAATGCACTACTGTGATACTCCAAAAAGTAAAAATGTTATAGCAATGGTTTGCTTTTGTAAAACATCACTCCCAACATTGCTAATGGCTAAGCGATCAGGAAAGTTTTGTGTGTTAGGCTCAAGTGATGTAGTTAGATCTCTGAATCCTCAGAGTGTAGGGGTATTGAGATAAAAAGGGAGGGCCAAGACCTTGGAGAGCTTTGAAGTTGAGGCGGATAATTTTACACATAATTATATATTGTACCGGTGAAGTTGGCAAAGATTAAAATTGATTTGGATTTTTGGGGGTGAAAGTGAATAGCCTGGCTGCAGAGTTTGGGATACTGGAGAATATTTTTGTAGTTTGCCATAGAATATAGTGTTGTCTTAGTCAAGATGATATGTATTAAAGGTATGAACAAGGTTTTCTGCATTAGAAGTCTTGAGAAATGGACGGAGACTAACAATACTTCCAAAGTGGTAGAAAGCAGTCTTAGTGAGAGAAGAGATGTGCATAAAGAAAGAAAGAGAGGAGTAGAGGAAGATGTTGAGGTTTTTTTTACTGATGGGGTTACTATGGTCGATAGTTACATGCTGATACATTTAGGTGACCCAACTATGAGTATTTCTGTTTTATCCGTGTTGAGTTTGAGAAAGTTGCTGTTCATCCAGTAGTTTATTTCTGAGATGGAGTTGAGAGGAGTCAGAGAAGTATGTTTTGAGCTGATCTACAGTTGTGTGTCATCAGCATAGCAGTGAAAGTTGAAACCATGACAACGAATTATGTGACCCAGAGATAACAAATAAATATTAGACAGTAATGGTACAAGAAATAAACTCCAGTAAAAGTTCTCTCCTCAGTTCAAAAGATATAGCACTTTTAAATTTCTCAGTTATGACCTCTTTAACAAAAACTAAACAACTATGCAAATCATTGCTTTTTCCTGGTACACTATATCATTATTTGTTATTTAGCAGTAATTTTAATTTACAATTTGTTACTACAAAAAGTATACTAACTATTAACTATGACATTGTTTGTTTGTGCACTGATATTATGCAGTACTAATACTCAAATAATACAAACAGTTACTTTTACTATTAATAAATCCAAGGGCGTATTGGCACAATTTCAGATAAAAATGATAACAAATAATCACTTACATTGCTTGTACTATTGAAAATTTGGTAGAATTTTAGACCCAAAGTGTGATGTTTGTCTAGTAGGAAGAAGAACTATCCTATCTTACGAATCTAAGAACTAACCTATTAATCATTAACCACAACTCTACAGCTGATGCTAATTACATGTTTGTCATCTGCAATAAATTGTTTTAACCTATGTTTGTGTGTTTCTGCTTTGCTTTTTGTTCATTTTGTTTTCAGGTGCTGTCCGGTGAGCTGTTCGTCGATCCATCTTAAGTTCAAATAGTTTTTATGCTGGGGAGGTAACCAGCACCTGACTGGGTCAGCAAGGCTCACATGGGCCCTCACAGAGGGAATTCCTATTTACCCTACCTGATCCACCCTAAGACTTTGTGAAGCTGCTTTGTAAGTAACTGCTAAAAATGCTCTATATCAAACTTATTGAGTGATTGCTTTGATTGGTTGATTGATTGATTGAATGATTAATTGATTGATTGAAGAATCTTGCAGCAGAATTGTACAAATTTGACAAGTATGTTGTCATTTTATTTCTTAAAAATCAATGTTGATTTGCACTCTCTAGTTTGTGGATGATTTTTGCTTGGAGAATAGCTAAATATAAATAGAAAAAAACAATAATCTCTTGTCCTATGTTTGTGGATGTGTGTATGGAGACTGCGGTGGACTCACAGAGCCAGTGTTTATGGAAAAGGCTATTGAAAAAACAAGGTTTAGTTTACTCTCAGTGTATCCCGCATGAGATGGCACAAACTGCATCAACCGTTATTATCTGTTACAGCAAGTGACCGCATTGCTGGGATCATACAGACAGTCATAGACTAAACACAGAAAAAAATAACTGAGAGAAGAACAGCTTTCTGTTGTTTGCCAGTGTTAGCTCATCCTGGGAGGTCTAGATAATTAGCATCTGTTTCTAAATACAGTAAGAGTTATTGGTTTTTTAGGAGGGTTAGTCATTTAGTTTTATATAATTTGGCATGGATGATTTTAGGAACATTTAGTGAAACCAAGGACAGATTTATTTGTGATTAAGAGGATGAATGTCCAAAGAGCAGCTAGTACTACACCTAACCTCAGTTAGCCCCAGTCCACACGTACCTGGTTATATTAAAATTAAAAACAGATTTTTTGAATGTTTTACTCTGTTAGGTTTTTTATCCACACGATTGTTTTATGGTTATAGGCAACGTTTGTGTTTTTTTGCTATGGGCCAATAACCATTGATACTTAGTAAAATAACCAGGTTCGTGTGGACATGGCCTTAATCTGGCAACTTTAGATATGCATTGTCATGAACATCAACAGTTTTGAACATATTTGCTAATTTGTTCAAATTGAATAGTATTATTCACCTTCCCCTAACTAATTAATGTGTTTGCTTAGTTAGTGTATTTTGGAATGTTTAATAAAGATAACACATTTACCAAAAAATCTATGAATTACTCATTAAAAAGCAGTCATTTTAAAAGCAGTCATTTACAACAACAATCTATCATGCTCTCATACTAAAGTGGAATTCATGCATCTTTTGAAGCCAAACGTGATATTTTCAAGGAAGCCAATGAAGAAAGCACAGAGGTGGTGTAATGTGATCATATTTATTTGTTCCTGTGAGAACTGCTGCGTTCCGGGCTAACAGTTCACTATCTATAACATTTTAATTGTAGGGGAAAATTTTATAGTGTTTCCCCAACTCTATATTTAAAACCGAGAGATTCTGAAATTGCTTTTTAGAGCCAATAAGTAACTTTTCTGTTTTATCAGGATTTAGTATAAGGATATTTTCATTCATTCATTTATTGAAGTCAACAACACATTCTGAGATTTTATTTAGCTTTGAAAGGTCAGTTTTGCATAGCAAAGTGAACTAACTAAACTTCTGATTAAATATTATTTATTTTGCCCTAGGCATTGTTTTTGGTTATGGAACCTGGAACAAACCCATGCAAGTAGTAATAAAGTAATAAAGTACAGAAATATAGACTGGTTTTAATCATTAGGTCGGGCTATGGATATCGGGAGTTCAGTGTTATTAATGTGCTGTATGTACTACCCTCTCAAACTGTATCTTCCCTGGGATGCTGGGGTTTGAGACCACAACAACTGAAGAGGACCCACACCAAAAAACACAACAGGATACAGTCTTCCCGAAGACAGAATGCTTTGCCAAGCCGGCTCAATTAACATGAAAAATCGAACAGGGCTTCACTGAGTTATGCATTTTATTGCTAGAGCTGGTCTAAGGAGAAAACAGAGAAAAACCTAACTTTATAAATTAATCATTAGATATAATTGAGTTTTAAATGAATTTAATATAACTTTTTGTCCTCTTCTGCACATGACTGTCGCATCTCTGCATTATTCCATTCAGACCAAAGATGGATAGCAGTACAATTCTTTAATGTGAGCGACCAGAGCAAAACAAATCTGAATAGATCATAATGACCAATAGTTCGAACATAGCCCTACATAACAGGCAGATTACTAAAGATGAAGGTTAAGAATTTCGATATGAATACTGGAGTGCATAAAACTAAATACTGCTTTTTTTTAGAAGTTCCGTATCTTAAGCTGTTTTAAAACTGTTGAATCACAGACTGGGCATTTGACAAGACAAAAACTATTTTGGCTCTGTAATTTATAAAGAATGATAATGAAAATAATTCATTACATTCTATATAGAGCTTTTCTTGATGTCTTGAATATCTTACATTTTACAGTAGATTTTATAAGTTAAACAAAATATTGTAATATATTCACTAACGCATCAACAAGAGAAAGTAATATTTACATGTAATATAACAAGTAATGCAAATTTGTCGTGGATGCTCATTTAGTATGGCACAAACTCAGAACACCTCCTCCCAGTGAGATTGTTTAACATCAGGTGTGAGGTGAAGCGGTAAAGGGGAGATAAAGAAGTGCTCATAAGAAACTTCTACGTGTTTTTTGGCTTACTGAACATGTTCATCACAAATTTAGCTAGGTACACCTCATTAAATGCTCATTTAATTATAAATGTATTACATTTTGTAGTAAATTGTTGCTATTCATATTGTATTAGCCGTGCAGAAAGATTAACCAATCCTGCTAATAAACATATGTAATGTACAGGATGCAGCTTGTGAGTGCTTTAAAAACAGAATTCTGTCACCCTTTTGTGGTGTTCATACTCCACTCAAGTACTGTTTATGGATCTGGTGGACCCTTTAATTTTAAATTCTAACTAATACATTTTATAAATACTTAAAAGATGCTTACTTTCGCCAGGAAACAAGTGATTTAAACAGCAACTATACTTTATTTATTGGGGTTTTTTTACATTATTTCTTCACATTTAGAAGTTAAATCATGTATGGTGTTCTCAATATTGTTACTTTGGCAGGATTGGTGGGTCTGCTAGACCCATTGCATTTTGGGCCTTTTAATTCACACAATCATAGAATTTTACCCTAAAATCTAAAATGTAAAAAAAAAAAAAAAATGTCATGTTTTTGTGTGATTTATGTTCGTGTGGGAAGACAGAAAAGGTAACTAATGTACAATTTTCACACTTTTACATGCCCCGGGTTCAATAGACCCAAACACCTTGTGTGTAATATAAATTAGTAGGGGTTATACTGCGTGGGGTCATAAAAAATGTTTTCTGATAAATGTTTTGATATGTTTTTCACAGAAAATGAGCCAAAGCTATGAAATCTCAGTTGTAAATAATCATTGCTTGTATAGTTTTTCTTTTGATAAAGACTGAATACGAGTCTCACTGACCCAAACACCATACAAGTTTTAGGAAATTCCTAAAATGACCCGTAAAGTTTTACAGGGCATGTTTGTATTCATCAATTGAGACATCAAAGGCACACATAAAACCTATTATATTCTTGCAAATATTTCACAAGAACCTCCAGTGACTGCCATGATACATTTTAAATGCTGTACTCTATACATATTAGTGAGTTTTGACAGCACAATCACAAATTTCCATGACATTAAGCATGCAGTGGATAATCATTTGATAAGAGATGATAAGAGCATAAACAAGGTGTTTGTCTTTAATGCCTCACCGAATGCTAACAGTTAATTATTAAAAAATAATTTCAGATGTTTTCTCAGCTAACAGTGATTGGCATTCATAGTTCCCGACAAGTCATTAATGCACTCATTAACTCAAAGTGCAACAGCAGTCACAATCTTAACAAACTCACATTTTTCAAAAAAACAAGTAACAAGGTAAAGCAAGCAATCACACAAAAACATACTTTACTCATTGTGAACATCTACTCAACCATTAACACCCATTAAAAGGGTAACAATTATTTCAGTCAAATTTGTTGTGCCAAGCAATTATAAATATTCAATGCGATTTCTTTAAACTCTACTTGTATCACAATGTTTGTTGTGCTATGATTATTAGACACTGTATATCAATGTGTTTCTTCAGGGTCTTTTTAGTATGAAGAGAAAAGTTCCTTCATTATCTGCCATGGAGGAGTGTGTGTTTCAACATCTGGTTTATGTCCTACTAACAGGCACTTCTTCATCCAATCCCCAGACTACTCGGCTGCACAGCATTCTCCACAATATCCATCAAAGTTCAGCAAGATGCTGGAGGTTAACGTCCAAGGAAAATGCATTTATGAGATATGTCTATGAAAGCCAGTCATGAGTTATCTTATGTAAGACTTCAATAAGAATATAATAGAGTGTTCTGAGAATTATATTATGTCATTTGTTTAAACAACTACAAATATCCGAGCCATCCGCTGCAATCTTATTTAAAAGGGAAATGAAAAATACCATAGCATTTGGAGTCATTTGTTGAGGGGAAAAATTGTTTTATCAGTGCATCAGTGATAGACTTATCTTTACAGAGTTTAACGGGACAGGAGAACATACGGTTGTAATCATTCTCCATTAGAACTGACTTTATGAGATGGAGGAAGTCAGATTGTAGAGGTTCTAATCTTAGGTGAAGATATCAACAATTAAAGAGGAAGTCGGAGAGGTTAAGAAGAAGTCAGTTGATTCCATGAGTCAACAGTGAACTATCGCAAAAATGTTATTCTCCAAAAACAACACAAATTGTCCTAATGTTAATTGTTTTGTTATTCGTGTTTCACTTCACTTATTCTACTGTACTTATGTTGCTTGCACTAACTGCTCCATTGTACCACAGGAAATTCCTTGTGTGCGCACACGCACACACGCACACACGCACGCACGCACGCACGCACACACGCACGCACTTACATTTTACACTTATTTTTGTTAAATTATTTTATTATACAAATTATCTAAATAAACAGGGGGAATGTTAATAAAGGAGTTATTGAATAAAATACTGCAAAATTATTAAAATAAAATATTTAATCCTTGTATGGTGTTCGGGTCGGTGGGACTCATTTTCATCAAAAGAAAAATTAAACAAGCATTTACTATTTGAAGCTGAGATTCACTGGGCTTGGTTCATTTCCTGTGAAAAATATATATCAGAACATATTTTTTATGACCCCACACGTACGCCCCCCTGCAGGTTTATATTACACACAAGGTGTTTGGTCTACTGGACCCGGGGCATGTTAAAGTGTGAAAATGGTAGATTCTTTACCTTAATTTTCTCTTCCCACACAAACATAAATCACACATAAACATAACATTTTACATTTTAGAATAAAATTGTGTGATTGTGTGAATTAAAGCGCCAAAAAAACAATGGGTCCAGCAGACCCACCAACCCTGCCAAAGTAACAATAATGAGAACACCACACATGGTTCAAATTCTAAACGCGAAGAAATCAGGTTAAAGAACAATAAATAAATTATATTTGCTGTTTATATCACTTGCTTCTTGGCTAAAGGAAATATTGTTGAAGTTTTTAACATAAAATGTTTTGATTGGGTGAATTCAAATCTGCAAAAGGCAATGTGTCCACGAGACCCGCAAACACCGCCTGAGTAACAATAACATGAACACCACACAAGGGTTAATTAAAAAAAATGATGAACTTGGTGTATTGCAATGTTTATTTTAAAACCCAAACGAGTTTTTGGGGAAAATACTGCTTTTTATTTATTTTTGCATCTAAATAGGTTTATTTGTTTTAGCTTAAAAGTAAAACTACTTTAAAACATGGAACTCAAAATTTGCTGCAAAATGTGCCTTCATTACTTAGCTCTATGTTTAGGTGAGTAATTTGATTTATGTCTGAGCAGTGGAAGTTTAGACAGGAAAGTGCTGGATGTAGAGAAAGACTGGGACATCCTTTCTGACACAGCCTCAAGTGGTCAGTCATGGAATTGCAGTTTCAGTCACTTCCTATTACACATCTGGAAGAAACTAATGTACTACGTTTAAGATACATTTAAAAAACTTTTTTAGCTACTGAGGAAAAGTGTTCTCACAAATGTTCCAGCCCCTTTAAACAGCCAATTACCAAACAAAATACCAAACCACTACTTTTTGGCCAATGACAATCCTGCATGCATTTAAGTATGGCTTTAACCTATCAAAAACATAAAACACTTGCAGCAAATCCCCTGTGTTTCAGTTGCCAGAAAACTGTTTGTCAAACTGGAAAGTTTAAGCCACGTCAAAAAAGTTAATGCACTACCCTGACAGTGCTTGTGAGTGTGTGAGTTTGTGTGTGTAGGTGTGCATTCATATTGCACCGAGTGAGAGGAAGTGTGTGCCACTCAAGCTGTGCAGTAATGAGAAGACTAACACGCACGTCTCATCCCATGACTGAGAAATGACCCTTTCCTCCCTCTCTCTTCCTCTTTCCCTCTCATCAGATCCTCCCTCGCTCAGTGAGGTGTTTATTTAATGCCACTGTGACTGAAGCTTTTCTTAATTATGTTAAATACTGTCAGCATTGATCAGACTCCACACTTAGCAATCACAGGTCCTCCCCTTACCCCATCAGAAAGGGCCCGTGCACACGCTCACTAATGAATGCAGACACACAAGTGCTAATGAAGGCACTCGTATGTTAATTGTGGAGATGCATAAGCATTGACAGATTTGCTTAATGAAACAAAACCCAAAAATGTTGTGAACAAATGACAAAAACAGCATTTTTCAAACAAGCAGTTTGTTGGAGATATACGAGAGTTTGGCTCAGGATCACATAGTAAAAGTTTTATGAGTATATTTCATGTTAGAAAACAATCATTTCTCCTTTCAGAATGTCCTGACAAAAATGCTCTTGTTTGTTTTGTCACTTTTTTCTCCAGGACAAACAACAATATTGCATTTTTTCTACATTCATCTGAAGTAGGATGATTCAATCATTTGAACAATCAAGACTAGGTTGTGCTATTGGTGTTTGAAATGCAGAACCATTATATTTTTACAATAATTAAATGAATTATTAGTCCATTATTTTGCATTCACGTAGCTCTGGTGTACTTAAAACTTTGGAATATATTACAAGCTGCAAAAAAATTACAATTTATTAATTTGTAAGTTAAAAAAAGAGCTTAACTTTTTACTTCTTAACCACTTGACAAACATTTAATCTTGAAAAAAGTTGATTGTTCTCATAACCTGAACAAAGACTTTTTTGTTTAATTATTTGGTGAAATATGTAAGTAGTGCATTCCTATTTAGTTTTATTTAATTATAATGGTTTATGCTCATAAACTAATATGTACTCTTTCGTGCAACAATGTGTAACTAAAATAGTGCATGCATATCTTAATTTGTTGAGAAATGTGTTTATTCTTGAATGAGTTAGCATTAGAGACCCCTGCTGGTGCCATCAGTTGTGTTAGCAAGTAAAATGCAATCTTCTGTCAGCCTTGGCTTGATATAAAAAGGAAATGTGAAAGAAAAAAATCAATTCTAAACTTATCTTCCTCAATAAATCACCAAGAAACCAGTGGATACAAAAATATAAAAAAATGTCTGCAGTTCTGACAGACAGTGGGAGTGATAAAAAAACAGCATGACATACTGAGAATACAACCGTCTGTTACAACTTAGACGTTTAAACTAATTCCAGATTTAAAAAGATAATTTGAATGTAAAAAAGAACTATCTATTTTCAATTGTTGCATTTATTTATTTATTTCCAAATAGAGAATGATCAGATCTGTAATCTGAATCCAATCCATCTGATAAAATGTAATGTGAAAGTATTTTATAAGACATTGCCTTAAGTTATCTCTTTGATAAATAGAGGAAAATCTTAAATTACAGCTCTTATCAATCCCTAAAGAGAAATGGGAGACCAACCTAACCAGTTTTGGCCGAAGTTTTTGTGAAACATATTACTTCTGGTTCTTGAAGTGTTGGCTGCATAAAAAGTTTAGAGGTTGATTAACAGTTCACAAGTGAAGACTCACAACAACAGAGAGAAAAGAAACAACAAACAAACTCAAACAAATAATTGTATCACCATCCCTAAAACAATAATTACAACAGTTATGACATTCCATCTGTAATTCTTAGCAAAATAACTGTCTCCATGCACATCAAAGTTCATATGTTAAAATGGATATATTAAAATTAATAACTAAACAAATAGCCGAAATTATGCTAGCTGAAAAAATTTATTATTCAATACCCAACCTGTACTGACCTGTTATTGACTCTCATTTTTAAGTTTTAACTAAGAAATTGATCAACTTTATTGATGGAGAAATAAAAACCTCTAAATTATAGGATAAATAACAAATGATGATGGCCACATACTGTGCTAAACTATTAGCCAATCAGGGGGCAGCACGTGAAGGAGATCAACTACTCATTATTCTTAAGAAATTTTTAAAATTGCAAAGATGTGTGTCTTGCTTTCAAGTTAGTATTTTTTTGTAAAGCCTAATACCCACATAACTGAACTTTGATTTGTATCACCCATTTAATACATATTAACAACATTATAAAAGAACCAGCAATTGTGATGGATGAGGTGCAGTTATCTTATAAATATGACCCTTGTGTGGTGTTCATATTATTGTTACTCAGGCAGTGTTTGCGGGTCTGGTGGACACCATAATCCCAATCAATACATTATACATTATAAGACATTACACTTAAAAAAGATATTTACTTTTAGCCAGGAAATAAGTAATTTAAACAGCAAATATACTTTATTTATTGTTGTTTTAACATTATTTCTTCACATTTAGAATTTAAATCATGTATGGTGTTCTCATAATTGTTACTTTGGCAGGATGGTGTGTCGGCTAGACCCATTGCATTTTGACTCTTTTAATTCATACAATTATAGAATTGTATTCTAAAATCTAAAATTGTATGTTTGTATGAGTAATATATTTATGTAATATTATATCTGTATGTGTAATGTAATTGTATGTGTGATTTATGTTTGTGTGGGAAGACAGACTAAACGTAAATAATGTACAATTTTTACACTTTTACATGCCCCAGGTCCAGTACGTCTTGCATGGGAACATCTTGTGTGTAATATAAATGTGAAGGGGGATACAGTGTGGGATCATAAATGTGTTCTGATATGTTTTTCACAGAAAATGAGCCAAGGCCAGTTAATCTCAGTTTCAAATAATAATTGCTTGCATAATTTTTCTTTTGATGAAAACTGAAAATGGGTCACACAGACACAAACACCATAAAAGGGTTAAGATCCTCTGAAGGTGTGTGTGTGTGTGTTTTTTTTATCTCACTTTAAGTGTGTAGTGGTAGGCATTAGTGGTAGGTGATAAGCGACATTGTTTACTAGCATAGGTTTCATATAGTCTACTTGTAAATGAGGCGACTTCGGAAAAGGAATTATATTTTAGATCATTTTAACACTGAACATAACAGATTGTTTGACTTTTGATGATCTCATCATCCTCTAAAGAAAATTAAGAAAAATACACCGACTGACTCCTAGCAGATTTTTGACAGATTAAGATTTATTCCATGACCAGATGAACATAGAGTTCAAATGTGCCGGTTTATACAACAAAAGTAGCCATGAACAACAAATTTTTCTGGAATTTTAGCTTTTCAAACAAATATAAACTTAAAAAGAGGAAACCTCATAACACTCAGACAATGTAACATAGCAGTTGATTGTGTGTGTGTGTGTGTGTGCGTGTGTGTGCGTGTGTGTATGCGTGTGCGTGTGCGCGTGTGTGTGTTCTCATGTGTCCATGTTCACGTGTTTAGAGAGACAGTGAGAGAGAGAGAAAGAGAGAGAGAGAGAGAGAGAGAGAGAGAGAGAGAGAGAGAGAGAGAGAGAGAGAGAGAGAGAGAGAGAGAGAGAGACTGAATGAGAGAGAAAATGACAAGGCGAGTCCAGAGATGTAATAAAGGCAACGATAGTCCCTCAGGGAATCATGGTTGTGTGCCACCAATATATTTCTTCTTCGCCGTCTTCTATCATCACTTTAATCCCTGAAATTACCAACAAAGCCTTTACTCGAAATTTGAGTGTATTTTCCATGGTATAATCATGTAATATACAGCGAGGACAGAAATGAACATGGCTGAGCCCAGTGCAAATATTTGAGGTTTGTTTTGGAGCTGTTTTATAATGTTGAGCAATTCTAGAGATGGAGCAGCTTTGAAGGCCTGCTGAGACCCTATGCTAGGAGATTTTGTCAATACATTTCATCATATAATATATGATTTGCTGGCTAAATTACAAGAAATTACCTTTAACTTGAACTCTATTTGAAAAATCTAAATATTTTCCAAATACTCAAAATTTAAAACAAAGTATTAAAGTACAACAAGTATTTAATTCAAATAATAGTGCACACATGGCCTTTAATCAAGTCATGATTTCTTGTGGAGATCATTTTATGCAGATCTTTTCAGACATCTAGACACAAACTTACTGGGGTCTGTGTTCTTTTCGTGGCCAACGCAGCCTGACAGTGACTTTAATAGTAGTCTTACTTTAATGTACATATTTTTAAAAAAATATTTACAATATGTATTTTTTAACTTGTAAATGTATGAATGTTTATTTTAATTTTCTGTAAAAAGTAAATGCAGTGTGCATACAGTGTTTTTGGAAGTAGAACTCAGAAGTAACCTACACAATACGCAATAAGCACAGGATCTAAAGCGTTCTGACCGATATATAATAGAATACAGACACTTTATTACTCCAGTACGGTTCAGCAAATTTAGTCACCCAGAGCTCCAATGCAACTCCACCCAGAGGGCATAGAAAGTGTCAAAAAAGCAAAAACTCCCATGCTTTTCACTTCCAAACGCAGGTACATGAACTTAAATCCTATGCATTGTTTTCAAATATCAGCTTAAACCTGCATGCTTTGAACATGTCAGCCCTGTTTCTTCTGCAGGAGACAAGCTGTCATCAGCGACCTCATCTGGGGCCTTTGTAAAGCACCGTCTTGATAAACTCTGTAGCCTAGGGTCCCTCAGATAGAATTTTGCTGGCCACTGCATCTTATTCATTACATCCACTCTCCTTCCTTTGTAAGCAATTATAGTTACTGACCAGGCATACATGGCTATCATGTCTTCTTTAGAAGTCTTCCGTCATGAAAGATACTACCAGCACTCACAATGCTTGCTTTCATCCCTATTCTGTCAAACCATGGTTGAAGCTTACTGATTATAAAGTGCTTTGATGCTACAGACAAAAAAATTACTTTCAGGTTTGTTTTTCATCTGTGATGTATAGTGCACAGATCAATAATAAAAATGTATTAAACATTTTTAAAGTTTGTTTGTATGAGAAGACAGTGAGTAAGCAATTGTAGAATGATAAAGGGTGCCAAACATGAACTCTCATGTCCTAAAGCCAAACCTGGTAGTATTTACAAACCGGCTGTTTACAAAGCTATACCTTATGTTCGCCTAGATCAAAAATAAAAACATGAAACTCGAATGTTCAACTGCAATGCAGTAAACTGTGCAGTGAGGTTTTTACACAAATTTTATTGTAAAAAAAAAAACACTATTATACACTTTAACACAACATCTGAAACAATGATTCTTTAATCATCCAAAAAGAAAATGTATGCTAATGTATTCAACTGCTTTTTTTGGGGCTGTAATGCATGAAACTATCATGCTTTGGTCCATAAAAGCAACAAAGTTTTTCCCAAAAATATTTGACTGTTTTTATTTATTGACATACTTATATGCTTATTGTGTTTCAAATGAGGTTTAGTTCAAAGAAAACTAAACTTCTGAGCAAAAGAAGGTCGAGAGGGAAAGCTAACTAAATATTTTGTATAATAAATCCTATGCAATAGTAACTTTTAAGGAAGTTCCTCAAACTTAAATCAGTTCACTGGCTGCCCCAGCATTTAAGTAGACAAAACCTTCCCTCATTCAATGACTAAAACACTAAAATACTTATTATAAAAAAAATTCCAATCTAACATAGTACTGTTAAAGGGTTTCTTATTTGTCACCAGAAACATCAGGTCAATTATAACATGTTTAGTAGACTTACTGCTAATTCACAGAACAGTCTTGTAAAAACAGGTGAGATCTGAAATCTAAGCCATTACAGGATGATATTGTACAATGATCTTTCTGTTCCAAATTAAATCATATGCTTTCACATCCTGCCCCTGAATTTAATTGGTCTGGGAACCACAGGTTTAAAGTTAAATAGTATAGCTTAAAAAGTAGCATTTAACAACTCCAAAGTCTGGAAGTTGATATGTTTTTTTAGAAAGTCTGCTTGATTTCCATCAGACTTGAGCGGACTGACACTCTTCCATCTTTCGCTGTCTGTCTGCATTTCCAACCATCACAATCTGTCTCCTTCATTCCCTCTGTTTGTTTCTCAGTTTGTCACAATCACTCTCCTTGAATGAAAAACACTCACTCTCTCACTGGCTTTCACAAATTAGAGTGATGCTTGTGTAGGAATTAGTTCAAATAATTAAAATTGATTTTAAGGTCCTCAGTATTGAACTCTGGATGAAAAATACAATCACATGTGTAGAGAGAGTTTAACACCATCTGTGAACTGTTTGTTCTTTGCTGCCAGATTCTGGAACCTCACTAAATATTCAGTGGAAAACATCCATTAAACATGAAACCTCCATACTCCATAACATCAAGTTCTTTGAGAAGGCGATGGGTAATTCACTCATGGACAGTTTGGTCAGTCTCACCTATTATTGCTGTTCACTTTTTTCTCTTTCTCCCTCTCTTTCTTTCTATCATTCTCTCTTTCACTCTAACTCTCTCTCTCTCATTACTATCATTATGGCGAGCCCTGAGGCTCCTCTCTAATGTTGCAAAATAGACTCATCTAAGCAGATCTAGAAAACAATGGAGAAGCATTGAAAAATAAACAACTCACAAGTCAATCGGCATGCAGCTGACAAGCATGTCTACATCGAACCATAGCTGCTATAATTAACTGTCAACTGTCTCTGACTCTCTATGTGTAGCCTCATAATACAAGGTTAGCAATGAACTACCTGGATGAAGTCAGTCTCCAAACAGCTCGTGACAGGAAACAAAACTTCCCGATGGGTGTCAGTGCTGTTACTCTGTATAGCACACAGAAGAAGAGAAGACAGACTAGCATGTTCAACACACTCTTTTGTTGTTCCTATCTGTTCAGTATGCAACCGGCTGATTGAACAGCATTATAGTCTGTCAGGACTATAAAAACTCCATGACTGCAAAAGAAACTGAAAGTCCATGTCTCTCAAAGTCAGTGACACGTTCTTAGCTGCACAAACAAATTATACATCTTATAGATAGATAGGTATTGTGTCTGATTGGTTAAAATATTTATTTTGAATTCAACACCCAAAGAAAAGTAGCGATCTCCAACTGGCAAAGTCCAAAAAGACCCTGCATAAATGGCCTGTTTCTTAATTGGCAATTTAGATGATAAACTCAAACATTTTAACTCAATTTCAGTGTTGTTTGTACTCTACTTAGAGTGTGAATAGTCCTACTCTTGATCGTTAATTTTACTCTAATGAATTACTGTATGTATACTGCATACAAGTGTAATTTCGCAGGAAAAACACACTTGTTTGTGCAGCGCTCACACTCATATACTCATAGCCAGAACAGACAAAATGAGACGATGTGGGTGGAGCAGAGGTGGTCTAAGAAGTAATAAGTGGGCCCTTTTCTGTGTTTGATAAAACTTAGGTTAACTTTCATAATGGCATTGTCTATATTGTTCCGAGAATAGTCGCTCCCCCTCCAAAATCTCGCTCAATGTTATGTTCAGACAGCAATTTGTGATCAGTTTCAGACATGCTTATGTGGTTATGCCACCAGAGTCACGTGATAGACGTCTCTTGCATCATCAGTGTGCAGACAGCTCCCCTCATAAGTGTGCGACATGAAATGAATGTTGTCTTGCTACAGCCTCCATTTACTGTGCAGTTTTGAAGATGAAACCATTTTGTTGCTGTCAATAATGATCAATAAAGTACGTTATTAGGTCATGTCAAGCACAGACAGCTTCATCTTTTGAGCCATCTTTTTGTGGTAATCCTTAAATTTGTCAATTGAATAATTGCTGTTTCTGAACCAGCTAACAACTTTATGTCATAAGAACGTTCTGGGAATATTACCTCTAACGTTGCATAAACTTTAGTTTGTTTCGTTTTTTTAACGTTATGGGAACGTTCTCTCAAGGTTATTACGTTTTTAGAACATTCTATCCACTTCTGTGTAACTAATAATGTAACAAAAGACATTCTAGTAATGTTCCAAGAACATTGTTCCCAAAACTTTTTCTTTCAACCTTATGAGAACTTTCATAACTCACAAACGTTCTAGGAATGTCCTGAGAATGGTGTTTACATAACATTTAGTTTAAAATTATTAAAATGTTACTAGAACGTTCTTTTGGAATCATCAAGAGCTAACATTTAGACAACCTTTAAATAATATTAGCGAATGTTATGAGAATGTTCCCTGTTAGCCGGGGTATTGGCTTCAAACTGGATCTCCAGTGCTTTCCTTTGATATGAATATGATACAGTTCGCATTCTTCTCAGCTCTTACTGTTTCACTCTGTGTATACCAAGAAATTCCCTCTCAAAACTGAGCTTGCCTGTTTTGGTGGTTATACCTTGTAATCTGGAAACATTTGTTCTAGCAATTCAAGCAAATCGAAAAGATGCATCACGACATTGGAAACTACAAGAAAGGTCTCAAAGGTGTCCTGTTGAAACGCCAAAACAGTCCAGTCGAGGGAAACTTTCGATTTAATTATCAGTGATGTTGTTAATGGCCCCATTAGAGAAAGAATAATGGCAAATTAGGAGACTGTGGGTGAGGAATGGCTTGTGTGACAGCCATCTGGTGGGAACAGGAGGCAAAAAGCACTAAAGAAAGAAAAACACCATGGCCAGCTGAAAGAGCCAAACGTGGGTCTGGACCTCTACCATATGGCTACATTTATCATGTGTCATTGCTGACAAAAATCCTTCACCAATCAACTGCTATTAATTGGTACACAAATCACGCATATGACACCGGAAGAGGAAACAGAATGTACAAAATAAAAACACAATAATTGCTTGTAAATAATAGTTCAGCAACACAAGATTAAAAATACAAACATCTGAGTATTCCAGTGCATTCCAAACTTCATATTTAATATTAATTAGAAAATTGGAATCATGTACAAGCTCTGGGGTAATTACAGCATTAAACAAACAAAATATCAAGGATTCACAGTTTTAATGATTGCATCTCTAATCCCCCTTAAAAGAGTCATATACCACATTGGATATTTCTCTTAATTAAGGTTTCCAAGCTATGTTTAGCAGTCAAGCAAATAATTAGAGAATTGATTTGATTTGGAATTGATATGGTTTTCAGCAGCTATATGGATTCACAGGCGTGGATTAGCTAACGCAATCAGCTTGAGCATTAACATTAATATTATTCATGATTTTTGAAACTTGATTATGTTTCACACCCCAAGGTTGAGAGTTTTAACAAGCAAGGAACTTTTGCTCATAAAAAGATATCACTTGTTTTATTTTTTTCAACCATAATTGTCTTCTTTCAATATTTCTAGATTTTTTTAATTCCAAAAATATTTGTAATGATTTTGAATAAACATCAAAATACACAGTCAACAAAATATGACACACTTTCATTCCAATTTAAATATGATTTAAATATAACTATAATGATATAGTTGAATTAATGCATCAAAATGTACAGCTATGAGCTTGCAGTAGGCCAAATTCTAAATTAATATTCTTGCATTATGCACAACTGTAAAAAAGTGCAAAAAAATGTTCTGCTTTACTTTTGTGCATTTATCTTGGCTGGATCCATCACAAAGTTTCATCTACTAGTTGAACTTGAACTGAGAATATTTGTGTCCTTTCTCAATCTTCCCTCTCAGAGAGGCTGTTGATTTATTTACTTGTAAATGTCGAATCACGTTCTATCTTATTTTATTTTTTAAACTACCCTTCCTCCCTGACAGCTATTTCAGATTGATTCAGCTTCTTTAGTTTAAGTTTTTACAGGAAGTAGATTCAGCTGAAGCCACTCACATAACTACTTTCTCAGAACATTGCCACTCATTTTAACAAGTTAGTTTTATTATTGTATGTGCAATTGCATGATATTGATCTAGTTTCTCTTTTGGAATTTGTTTTCATTCATAAAATTTAAAAGCGTTTGCTTTAATGAAATTAATCTAGTTTGATACTTAAATTCTCACACATGATCTTAAAACTGTACACAACTACACAATAATAAATAAAATTTTACTGAAATGTAAAAAAATAATATGATAATTGTATCCAATTAGGTCTGTCTAAAACCTTCAAACACGAAGTGAATAGAAATCTTATTCAAAGTTATTTTTCCTAAAAGAAGAGCATATATATTTTTTTATATAAAAAATAACCTACTTTTACAACTCTTTTCTACTTCATTTAAGGGTTGAGACATAAAAGATTACATCACCCAAAACACGAGCTGAACTGTGATTGAACTTGGTTTACTGTTGGATGTGTAATCTAGATGGGCCTTATTCTAAGTTTCGGTCTAAATTGTATTACTTGTATTAACAGTTCTATATTAGCTATTTTTCTATCAAGAGATATTTAGTCACTTTTATGTATAAACACATTGATTCCCCTCTCTTAACCTAAAAAATGATCAAACAAGATTCTTTTTTTATTGACTTTTTGTTGATTGCATTCTTTACCATTTGCAAAATGTCTGCTTGGCTGTAAACACAAAACCAAAAGATGCAACTAATCCAACCAGCTGTGAAGTTTTCAAAATCCCCAAATAAAGGATTGAAATTAAGGGGTTTTGTTGCATACGTGAGTCATAAGTCATGGAATCATAGGTAGAAGGTGAGGACTACAGCACTTTTTCTGAATAAAAAAACACTCTCCCTCATTCCTAATTATATTTGAAGTGTCTTTGTTTTAGATGAAGAGCTATACAGCATCTCTAGTCCTTTTACCAGATAAATGACTTGTCTTCAAGGGCTGTAAAGCTCTTCTTTAAAAATGGATTGTATCCAAACTCCCAATCAAAGGATTTGGGCCGGATTAACTTTGATTAGTAACATTCGGAGACAAATGAGGAGATGACAGGATATCATACACTCGGAGGATAAATCAGCAGAGATATAGTTCAGCTTCAGTTCTGTAATGGTTGATCAGAGGGAAAATGGAATGAGAGTATTTGGAAAGGATTTAATATTTTTTGTTTTTCCCTGGGACACACAAAATGAAATTCAGCTTGTTTATACAGACACTCATATAAAGCTTTTAGTGTATTTTTACTTTCATGTAAAAGCTCCATTTCTTTCACAGTCATTAAGAAAAGGGTTTTGAGAGAAGACGCTACTGAATACGTTTAGCATTACTTGTTAACATTTCCATTATTGAGCAAGAGATGTTCCTAAGGGGGGAAACAGATACGTAGTTCTTTGTGTTTACTATCTGAATCCAAAGTTCACTGCACATCTCTTATCATACACAAATGGAATTATGTTAAAAAAAATGTGGAGGCTGTCTGTTTTTGTAAATAAATACATTTACGTTATTAAGAGATATTTGTGATTTTAATAGGATTTACTGTGTTATATATTTTTTTCAAATTTTTATATTTTTATTTTTTATTTAATTTATAATTTTAGGTCATTGTGAAAGTGTGTGTTTTTATTAACACATTTTCGTTCATATTTACAACAAAAAACTGCTGTAGATTATATTCAGGTTACACACACACACGATTACACTTTCACTCTGAAAAGTAGACACAGTTCATTCTATTTTAAGTGTGTCAGGAATAGAAGAGGATGGATGAAATGAGAAGCTTCAAAGAAGCATAAATATCCCAGAACTCCTCTAGCTTTCACGGATTGATACTCACATTAAGTATGTCCGTAATCATGTGCTTCTTTACATATTTTAAAGAGTATTATAGCTCTCTTTCCAGCATGTTAAAGCCCCACTCTTTAAACTTCCACCTTCTAGGGACAATAGGAAGGCCTACTTGTCCAGGGCTTTACTCCGCTTAACAATTGACCTGTGCACTTAACAGAGTTGCCAGCTTACCCCACACCTTTGATTCCCTCTCCTAAGACCCGCTCTCATTCCTTTAAGATCAGTTCATATCATGTTGCATTTGCAGTTTAATATATTCTTTTCCTATGAAAAACTGCCAATGGAAGATTTCATTGTTATCCAAACCATCATTTAAAAAATGACAGTTTCCTTCAAGTGGGATTAATATTTTAAAGGACTAAAGCATACACAGACAGGGATAAGGATTATAGATGTGGTCTGACTCATTTATCTTCTTAGACGAAGACTTCAAAAGGAAAAATGTGCAGCAGATAAAAGGTGAGAAGAGATGTTCAGGTGTTAAATCGAAGTTGTAGGCTGTGCACATTAAATTAGAGGTGAATTAAAGAGCCTCTGTTGATTTTTGATCAAATATGTGAGGTTTTTTGTGCAATATTAAAAAAAGCAAATGCATGTAAATGTTAATGGCAGCATTATATAGCTGTTCATATAGCATGGTTTTAGAAATGAGATGGTTTCACCATCTTACCACTTTTTTTGGTCTAAAATCCTCAATATGCATTGTTTCAAATTTATATGTAAATACGTTTCTTCACATATAAACTGTTTGTTTGTTTGTTTATTTGTAAGTTGGCAGTTCTTACTCCATTGTCAATAAAAAAAAATTGTTATTATTAAGCATAATTAGGAATTGAAGATTGTGCATGTGTTATAGTAGGAGCTCAACTCAAAACATCAGTTTCCCTGGTTACTTTTCCCAAGTGGTTTATTTATTTATTTTTTATGGTATGGCAGGTTTTACCATGAAGAATGCCAGTGATAGGTGAAAATTGCATCTAGAAACATCAATAATTTCCTAATAATTATGTGATTACAAAAACACAAGGGTAAAGTGTTTTTGTTGCATGTATTTTGCCCATCCGTTTAAAATGCTCGGCCACATTTTTCTTGTGAGTATTTTGTTACATTACGTCTCAGAAAGAGAGTATGTAGCTGTTCAACACAAGACTGAGTGATCCAACTTGAAAAGGAAAATGTAATTTTTCAAATGTTTCATACTTTTCTGTTTCAGTTTTTATTAAAATTAAACCTCGTTAAAACAAAAGAAAGAAAATAATACAGATGCCGTTTTTCAAGCGGAGAAGAACCTAAAGAACCATTTTAAAGAACCTTAAACAAATAATTTAAACTTTTTAATTTAATTTTGAATTCATCGATTACTAGCTGTCATTCATTGTGCACGCTCGAAGTGTATAAATTCGCACCTCTTGCTTTGTAAATGGGGATTGGACTTTCAAGAAAATTAAAAGAAAGCCTCAGCCTTGTTCTAAAAGTACTGTCCCAAGCCATGCCACTGAGTGTTAGCCTCATTAGCTCCCTCAAAATTAATGCTGGCTGCAATGTCCTCTATTAAGAAATTAAATATTTAGGTTTCAAGTGAAGACCTTTAAATCCTTCTTCCTGGTTGAGAGGAAGGTGTGCACTCTCAGCTGTCTCTTCTGCTTACTGAACATGAACACTGACCAGTATAAATCAAAGAACTTTAGCTCACATCGCTCTCTCCTTACCCCTCTTTACATAGTTTACAGTTCTCTCGACATATATTAGAAAGCACCTAATTGATTGCCACATAAAATTCAAACATAAAGCTGCCTCAATGGTAAAACCAGTGGTTTGGTAGAGTGGCTGCATTGAGAGGGAGTACTGCATGATGCCTTTGATCAGAGTGTCTAATGCAGGCCTGACATCTTCACTGCTCCAAGGCTTCACTGCTTTTCGTTGTAAACAGGCTGTCAGGAAATTAGTCTTCTTGGCCGTGCTTTTCCCAATCAAAGGCCTAGAGAGCTTCACTCTAGCACGGATTCTTGAGAAATCAGCTGCATGATGAGCATTTGGCGAGCTTTTGTCCTGTTTCTCATCTACTGATTTCTCACATCTAATCGACTGCGAAAGTCCTGTTAGGATCTCCACTCTGCATGTCGGGGTATTTCGTCAGCAGCTGCCAACAGCCTGTCAGTGAAAGGCTAGTACACGTATGATTTAACCAGAGAGAGAGAGAAAAAACACTTTACGATTGTGAAGGATTGTTTTGGAGAATTTCAGTTTAAATGAGCCTTTGAAGAAACTTTTTTTTTCTTATCTTATAATTCTAAATTATTTTATGTTAACATTGAAATATTGACATAAAACCATGTATATGATCACTAACCTGGTAAAAATTGCAATAGAAAGGTTTTATTTTATATAAAATTTAAACCTGTTAGGAAGACCAGATGAAAGATTTACAAACATCTTTGTTTAATCACACCAAGAGCTCAGGAGATAACAGGAAAACATAGAGCCATGAGTGAACAGAAAACACACAATAAAGAAGAAAGAACATTCAGCAATACTAGATGAAGGGAGACTGCAGAAGAGTGTTTCGCCATAATTGGGTGTTTTTGAAAATGACGGCCAAAGCGAAGTTTTTTGGAAACGCTCGTGAGCTTTGGTAAATACTGGCAAGAGAATTTTTATTCATAAAAGATGTTATTCTTATCTTTGTGTGATATTTTTCAGCCCTTGAAGGGAAGCTCAGAGCCAGGAAAAGCTTTCTGATTGGTCGATATAACTTCAGGGCTGAGGAATCGGCTGCCTTCTACTGGAATGACGTTCTTTTTTTTGCGTTTCAGGAGCATTTGAGCATTTTTTGTGTTTCTATCTACCTATGCTCATGTGGATGTGGGTAAGAAAAACTTTATTATAACCGGTATGTGGATGTTGCCTAACTTTTCAGAAGCCTAATGAAATTTTAGCTAGGGTTATAAACTATAAATTGATGCAACCATTACCCGGTTGAACGTGCAAGAGATACGGCTTTATCTCTTTAATCTTTAATTACAGTTTTTCACAAATGCTATGACACTTTTTTCAATACATTTAACAACTTTCCTAAACTCTTAACACGATTAGCACAACATCCGTCTAGGTAGACTCTACACTACTCTACACTTAACACATTTTTGTTGCTTTGATACAAAACACATTCAGTTAACACACATTTAAAATGCTTGAACTTCTTTTACACTCAAGCTCCACCAACACTAAAACTGTCATTTTAAAGCCACATTTTTCTCAATGTGTTATGATTGACTAAATGTTGCTGTCAGAAGAAAAGAGTTTTGTTTACAATTGGGATTTTGAGAATGAAACTAACAGTTTTGCCAATTGTGTGTTTTAACTGATTCGGTGTGTTAAGAGTTAAGCAAACTTGTTAAATGTATTGAACAAAAACTGTCTTAGCAATTGTAAAAAACTGTAATATGAACTGCCTATTCATTTCTCAATGAACTGACTCTAGAGTCGTTAATCGTATATCGCAAGACTTGGATCTGAGTTTGCGGCAGATTTTCAATGCATCTGGTTTTCAAGGGTTTTCAAATTTTTCAGGGTTTACTGTTATAGAATGGGCTTCTTTTGCAAATTACCTGATGCATATTAATTCTTCTTACAATTAATCAAATTGCTTTTGAATCAATTCTATTTTAATCAAATTAGTCTGCAACAAAATGATATTGTTTTTTGTATTAAATTGTAACCTTTGTAACTAGATTAAAATCTAATTTATCCCTGAAAGATGTGCAAACCTATTGTTGACCCTTTATTAGTAGTGCACGCTGAGAACTTAGATTTGACCAATTTACATATATCAATCCTATTAAAAATCATAACTCTCATAAATCATGTATTAAAGGCAGTTAGAGACTCATCGGTCAAAGTGTATTTGAAAGAAAAGCTCTTTATCTTTGTAAAGCTGTGAGGACCCTTACTTTTATTCCTTTCAAAATTCAATCAGATCAATGCAATGGAGTATGCGAAACCAATATTCAATATCCAAAATGCAGGACTTCAGCACAAAGGGCAACAAGCCATGCTCTTCATGAGTGTGAGGACAACAGCAATTATGAAAATTGAAAAGAGAATAAATGAAAGCGCTCTAGAGAGGAACGAGAAGAGAGGAGCTGAGCGGTAGAACAGAGGCATGGCGTGATTGATTCTGAGCCTGGACGGTCACAGCCTCGGGTTCAGCCACTAATGATAGCTTTATAATTAAGATTAAAGAACAGCAAATAGGGGGAAGACACAGCAGAAGGGCAAGGGGCTTACACCATGACAATCTGAATAATAGAGGAAAGAGACCAAAGTTGGGATTAATTTCTTGAAAAGAACCTTGATGCATTTTAGGCAGTGACGAAAAAATAAAATGAAAAGCAAACCGTTCAAAAACAAACCACAAAAACAACACCCTGTTGACTTTATGGATACACGGTGGTAGACTATACAATTAACTCATTACAATTTTTGTTGCTTTGATTCAAAATGCATTCAGTTAACACAAATTTCAAATGCTTGAACTTCTTTTACACTAAAGCTCCACCAACACCAAAACTGTCATTTAAAAGCCAATTTTTTTCTCAATGTGCTATGATTGACTAAATGTTGCTGTCAGAAAGAAAAAAACGTGTTAGTGTTTTGAAAACAGTATTGTTGTATTTTGAAAATGAGTTTTGGAGTTTTGTTTATAATGGGGAATTTTGAGAATGAAATTAACTGTTTTGCCAAATGTGTGTTTTAACTTATTTGGTTTGTTAAGAGTTAAGCAAATTTGTTAAATGTATTGAAAAAAACTGTTTTAGCAATTGTAAAAAAAACCTGTAACGCCATAGTTAGTTAATGCTTGCTGCATTTTTTAGTCTCGGTTTAGCCTCTTTGTAAGCAAAGGTATGTGTCAAAAGTTTTATTTTTCATCTACTTCAGAATGAAGGGAACCCTCTGAGAATTTTACTTTTTGGCAATCATGAAACAATTTCATTAAAAAAGTGTACTGAGCAGATAATAATTGAAAAGCGCAACAATATTAGAACAAGGGGCAACCTCCTGCTTTCACTCTCAGTGTGTAATAGAAAGTGACTGAACGGCAGATTCTCAAGTGGCCGCTTGAGGGTGACTCCAAAATGGAGCAAGTTGTGCTCTCCGCCCATTTTCAGCTTTATTTGACTTTGCCAGAAACTTATGGGTGACATCACGAACTCTCTGTCCATGTTATATACAGTCAATGTGTTAGAGCCAACTCATCCTCTCCCTCTCTCATCTCTCTCTCTCTCTCTCTCTTCCTCCTCCCAATATTCATTTAAAACCCCTTCTGAGCATCATTTAAAAAGCATACTGAGCAGGCTTTGCTTGAAAACTCTCTCTCTCTCTCTCTCTCTCTCTCTCTCTCTCTCTCTCTCTCTCTCTCTCTCTCTCTCTCTATTCCTCTCTCAGTTTATTAAACCATTAGATTATAACTAATGTTGGTGTTACATATCTTATGATGGAAAATTGAAGAATTCCAAGAAGAATCTAGAATTCCAAGAAGGAAGGGAAAGAAGAAATGAAAAAGTGAAATGTGCAGTTTGACAGTTTCCTAAAGCAATGTTGAAGAGTGTGAACATCAGAAAGATTCCTGTGGTATGTGTATTGTGTGCATGTGTATGTGCGTGTGTGCGTGCGTGTGCGCGTGCGTGCGTGCGTGTGTGTGTGTGTGTGTGTATGAATGTGTCCTGCTGCCGGTGGAGTGCGGTCCGTCAGAAGCCTAATAATCATATCAAAGGTGCATGTCACTCAGCGGATTTAAATAAGAGGGTTTTAGACGAGCATTTGCATGCGTCAAGTTGCTGAGGCTAAGAGGCTAATGCCATAAAGTACTGCAACGATGTGATTTAATGTAATCTGTCATGTCATATGCTAATCTCCAGCCTCTCCAGGCCAACCAGAAGAAAGGCATATATCGAGAGAGAGAGAGAGACTGTCTCTCTCTGAAGGAGAAAGCCATCACACACTTCTGCTATGATCCCATCACTCCATTTTTCCTCATATTCATCCTGAGCAATAAGAACAAGACCCAAGTCTCTTTGATAAGGTCACATCTGTGCATGTCTCTCACTTTCAGTCTTAGGTTTTTCTGTGCCACCTCCCTAATTCATTTCCCATCTGTATGTTGGAACAGCTGTTTCTTTCAGGATATTGCATTTCAGGCTGAAGCGGCCTCTCTGGAACGCAAACATACTTCCACAAAAGACAAGGATGCTTTGATTGGCTGATTTTATGGTTATAAATAGCTCTTACAAATTGCTAATCTACCTCTCAGCCTCCTAAGTGCCTTTTCCTTTTAGAATTGCGCTATTGCACAACACTTTCTCATCAAGAAGTCAAACAGAGAAGCAGGAGATTTATTTGTATGGCTTACTGAGGAGAGGGGAAGCTGTCACCCTCTATCTCTCCACCTCTATCCCCCTTCTGTTGTCTCTCAAAGAAGGGGAGTGCGTAAGGGGAATGTGTCATTTGAAAAGACCAGAGACTAATTTAAAGCCATAATGAACTGTTAATAGTGAATTGTGCCATACATTTGGGTGCTACATACAAAACAAAGAAAAGATTTGGAACTTTATTGTTAATGTATTTGAATCTTTTACAGGAAAGGAAAGAAAAATGAACTCTTCAGCAGGTTGTTTTTGAGTCAAACAGTCTTTTTTTTATATATTTATTGTAATCGAGGGTCTCATTTACTCATAAGTTAATTGTTAATTAATATGCAAAAAATTAATGTTGACTACAACTTATTTAATGAACTACTGCCTTTGTTAGCAGTGTGATTTTACCTGTCTCAATTTAAGAGCTTATCAGATCCATAATTATTGACATAGAAACAGAAAATTGTTTTCATTCTAACAATAACACTTTGACTTAAAAAAATAGGTGTAAGCTTTTAAATTTATTCAAAAATATACTGATACAGGTGTGCTTGTTGTTTGCTGTCACTATGTGTTTGTTTATGTGCAGAGTGTAAATCGATGCAATAGATGTAAGTATTACAAGTTTTCATTTTATGAATATGGAGGTATCTGGACTTCACACTTACAGTACGTAAACAATTTAACCTACAATGATGCAATTTCTATGTGTTAAGACACACGAGACCCTCACGTTTCAGGTCATTTAATTTGTTGTTGATTAGCGAGTGATTTTGTAGTTTGTTAAATGCTTGTCCCGATTGTTTTTGGTTTTGTTCTGTGGTTCAGAATTCAAATTTTGCATCGAGTGACGATACTTTTCCCTGATTTAAAAAAAATCCCTGTGATAATACAGATCAAATTTTAACTGTAAGTACATTGGCACCTGTTCGATTAATAGTTTACACGTAGCCATTGCATCATTGCATAAGACTTATCCTTACTCAACCAAGTCCAAGTTTACACAATTGGGTTTTTGATAAACCCAAGCACCCTTACTGTGTGAGACCATGAGCTCCTTTTCGATGAAAAGCAGGCGCCAAAGATCAAGAAATTAAGAAAATAATACTTTGATATCCAGCTGACGGAACTAGGAGAAAAAAAGAAATCATCGGCAGCTATGGTTGCCAGACTTTGAAAATATGGGACGAGGTTTAACTTCGAACAACTCATAAATATCAGTATTTTTAGAGTTTTGTATAGCCACAGTGGGGCACAGACTTGGATACAAACAAAAGCATTGAAGGTTTATTTACAAACAAGTTATAACCAAAAAAAAGACAAATGTGAGTGTTCCTGTTTAATCCAGAGAGACAGGTGAGCCACACACAACAAATGAACCACGATCACAGGAGGATGAGGAAGTGGACAAGGAGCACAGTTAATCCAGAAGCTTAAGAAAACTCCTTAGTCAACTAGATCATGATTGGTAGATTTGAGGCTAAAATCCAGACGCTGGTGTGATATGATTTTTTTTCTTTATCAATACCCAATTAAACCTACAACTTGAGTTAGGAAGTGGGAAATCAAGAAATTTTAAATATTTTCTATTTTAAATTGAACGTTGATCATGCTTGTTTTACCAATAACGTCTACTTTCCACCTGAAACTATTTCAGAGGAATTTATAATGCAAGGAGTTAACATCAAGATCAAGTTCAAGATCTCAACATTAAAAATACATTTAATGTGAAAACTGTGAGGAATTTGATTAAAAGAAATGAATAGTGAAATATGAGCACTAGCCTGAAAGTTTACTTTTCTCCTCAGCTAAACACAGCATCTGTTTCACAGCTGGAGGTTTCTCCTGCTCTTTCATCAAAGTCCTGCTGTACAAATGGTTGGAGATACAAGGTAAAATCTATCTTGAGTGGCCTTGTCGGGCAAATACCAGCAAATGAAAAATCCATTGAGAGAAGCAAAGCCAGAGCTGTGCCTTGCACTTTCAGCGGATGAACAGGCACAATTACACTGCACCTCCTGTTGGGCCGAAGCAAGATCTAGTTCTTAGAGGAGCTGGCCTTATTTACACTGACATCCCACAAAAAGAGTTTAGATTGATCGGAGAAATTTAGGAAAGGCTGAGCTTCTAAAAACAAAGCACTATAAAATAAAAAAATAAAAAAAGTAAAAAACATAAAAATAAAAAAACAAACAGCAATGATTTATATGTATGTGTATATATATATATATATACTATCTATATATATATATAATATATATATATCCTTATCTATATATATATATATCTATCTATATATAGATATATCTATCTTTATCATATTTATCTCTACTATATCTATCATAATGTCTCTCTATCTCTCTCTATATCTTCTCTATCTCTCTCATCATCTCTCTCATCTACTCTCTCTCTATCTCTCTCTCATCTTCATATGTTAAGAACAATTTCACAATACAATGAAAACTCTTGAAACCTGATTAATTATTGCATGTATTTATTTATGTATTTTATAATTATCAATATTAAAACTACACAGTAGGTACCTGCTCTACACAATCAGTTCAGTTTGGAATCATCAGAAAAAAAAAGTTCTTCATGAAAATCACAGTTCTTACGTTTTGGAGTTCTTTGAGGATTTAATAGTTTTCAAATACATTTTAATTCTGTTTTAAATCTTTAAAACAATAGCTTGACCATGCACAACTCTGTTAAAGTACGACATAATTGTGTAATTGCGCTGCAAATCAATCTTTCAATGAAGTGGACAGTGCCTCTAGTGGTTAAAACCAGATGCATTAGGAATTGGACATTTAGTGCATACTGGGGGCTCCCAGTAGGTGGAATAAGGGCCTACTGAACCATATAAATGGAGATTCAAATTTCCTCTCACAGGGAAAGAAACCCCCTCTTTTTTCCAAAAGAAAAGCAAGAAGATCGTTGACTTTAAAAATGCATCAGCAAAGCTAAGTGATTTAATACCAAGATGCAGCCAAAATAAATAAATCCAAGCAGGTAAAAACATATTATTTGCCGCATTGACAAAAGACTCTGTTGATTGTTTTGTAATACAGTTTTTCACAATTGCTAAGACAGTTTTTTCAATACATTTAACAACTTTCCTAAACTCTTAACACAATTAGCACAACATTGGTCTAGGTAGGCTCTACAATTAACACATTTTTTGTTGCTTTGATACAAAACACATTCAGTTAAGACAAATTTCAAATGCTTGAACTTCTTTTACACTCGAGCTCCACCAACACCAAAACTATGTCATTTTAAAGCCAATTTTTTTCTCAATATGTTATGATTGACTAAATGTTGCTGTCGGAAGAAAACATGTGTTAGTGTTTTGAAAACTGTATTATTTTATTTTGAAAATTAGTTTTGGAGTTTTGTTTACAATGGGGGGTTTTGAGAATGAAATGAACTGTTTTGCAAATTGTGTGTTTTAACTGATTCGGTGCATTAAGAGTTAAGCAAACTTGTTAAATGTATTGCAAAAACTGTCTTAGCAATTGTGAAAAACTGTAATTATTTTTATAATGATATGCATATTGTTAACTTTTTGTTTAAAATAAAAACAGTAAGTATATATTTGTAATTATATAACTCATCATTTCACTGACTTGAGATTGAAGTGTACACAAGACGTATGCTAGCAAAGTCCACAAAGTACCACTTCTCAAATGCTCTCACAACCAATTGAGCACAAAGTGATGAGACCTCAGTGCGCCTCATTTCAATTTTCACTTAGCATTGCTGTCAAGAGCAGACCTGATCTCACCTGCTTTGCTTTCCATCTGATTTATTTATCATTTTCTTTTAATTCACACATTTAAAGTCATTACCACATAAATGCAAGAGGAAGGGTTTTGTCTTCCATTAGCAGGTATTTTCTGCTAAAGAGGTTTTATGTTTGTTGTGATTGGTGAAATGATATTTGATAGGCTTCTTTTGCCTGAATCATGCAGATTTGTTCTTTAATTTAATTCCTGGCCTTTAAAAGCTACACATGCTTTGTATGAATCATAGGAATCCAACACTCCTTATTTAAGCTCTTTGTCATATATATGGTTGCATGTCAGAGCATTATAATGTAAATATTCTACATATAAACGTAATTATAAAGCTATTGTCCTGCTTCTTGTTCTGAAATTAGCAATTTGATTTGACAGCCGACACAATAATCATGTTACTGCTCATCTGTTATTTTTTTATTTCATATTTGCAGTATGATAATGAGATAGTTTGACAAACTAAAATATTTTGGCACCTGAGCCCGATACCTGAATGGGTCTTAAAATGGTCCTTGTGTTTATACATTTTATATGTCAATACATGTCTTTCAAAAAGCAATAAAAAGCAAAAATAATTTGACATTAACTGGCCCTCTTATACATTACTATCATGCTCTTTCATGCTGTGATCAGAATCATATAAAAACACACAAGCAACATCACTTCCATACCTGCATAAGCCTATATTTAGATTTTAAATGAATAGGATGGTTCTTCAACACAATTACAATATGTTTATGCAATCAGATCAACACACCTTCATAAAGAAACAAGTTAAAATAGATAGCAGGATACACATTTGATTATAAGCATGTAATCTGGTATTTTTGTGTTCATAGTTGATTATCGGGAATGTAGAATCACAAATTTACTAAATATACAGCTGTATAACTGACTGTGCCTAGTTTGTTACTCTATGTATTTCAGAATTTGGTTGTTTTAACTTTGTGTAATAAATATTATAGTCACTATTAATAGAAAAAATGCAAACAAACCGCTGTAAAAGCTTTCACTTCATTGACACCAAAAAGTGAGTAGCTATATGTCAAGCTTATTAATCTATGTTACCAGAACATTTCATAAACATTCCATGAACGGTTATTAAATTGTTTTTAAAACATTCATTCATCACAAAAAAACGTTCTAGGAATTTTCTGAGATTTACATTGTTACTAGACCGTTCTGTTGGAAACATTGTGAGATAACATTTAGACAATCTTTAAAGAGTGTTGGTGAATGTACTGCGGGTTTTGTCTATTGTCTAACTGTCTATTGCTATTAAACATACTGGGAAATGAAAAACAACATTTTGACTATGGTGCAAAAGTTTGTCCTTGATTTCATAGGAAACTTTCATTATCATGAAAACGTAATCTGTTTGCATTAAAGTTGATTGGATTTAATATGTATATGTAACATCTTTCTTATTTCATCTTGAGGCTCTAGAATGTTTATCTTATACTGCCATCTATCCTTCCTGCCAAGTCCATTTGTAATCAATCAGGGCAGCGTGGTAATGAAAAGTGCCCCGTCGGGATCTTTCTGCTGCCCCATCCCATGTTTGACATGCCATCCGTAGCTCAAACAGTCAGGATGTCACTGGCAATCGGCAGACCTTGCAGAAAGTCAAACCTAATGTTTCCTAACATGCCCGATGTGTGCGCAAGCCACTCAAATGTTCAATCGCATTCACCGAGACGCTAGACTCAAGAGTGTATCTCATCCAAATGTGATTTGAGATGATTGAAAGCTTTTTGATTTGGAAGTGTATTCTCTTTAGCTAAGTGCTCCCTGAGACCATCAAGGAAATTCAATTGCTTCATTTAGTCAAGGATAAAAAAGCAGGTTTTCAGCTCAAAATCATATCAGATCTTAACGTCTCAAAAGAAACACATGGGATTGAAAGGGCCGGCTGGATGTCTAATTTCATTGGGAAATGCAATTTCTTGATGGTATTTCCTTACTGTGCCACACAGTGAAACGTTAGATTGATCAAAATCTTAATGAGTCATTTTCAGAAGTGGACTTGTGCTTTCGAATCAGATAATGGAGCCATCGGGATTCTTCCTTCTCTGGACTTTTTAGATGCCGCATGCTTCAATGGGGTTCATTTTTATAGATACCTCCAGACATATTTGTGGAAGTTTTTGTTGTTGTATTTTCTTTCAAACCATTTCATGCAGCCCGAGCCTGCTTTAAATGCGTTGTGAACTGATAAATACAATAAGAGTTGATGCAACAATAAAAAGGTTTCAGGACAGTTGTCAACAACAATATTTTTAATGCGACATTTTGAGGCATGGTTTACTGACATCAGCATACCTTTTTAGGATGCCGTGATTCTTTGTGAGGTCCATAGTGATTAATACCAGGCCTTTATTCCTGGTTGGCTGACTAGCTAATGTCAGCAGGTCTGCAGTTTATTTGAAAAAGGAGAACATTCTCAAGAACAAAGCACTATAGTCAACTACTCGATTATTTAATGTATAGAAAACTCAATAGCAGGATAGAAATTGGATTCAGTTATGTTGACCAGGTTGAGACACCAAGCTAAATAATATTATCTTAAAGCACCTACCTGGAGAGAAAGCAAAAAAGAGGCAATGGACAAATTAAATCACTGGCATAACAAAAACCATCACAAATCTTTAAAAACAACTCTGGTTTGGGCTATTGGTAGTGAAAAACCACTTAAAGGGAAAGCAGATTTTAGTCTTAGGTACTGTAGCTTGAAGAGGCTGCGTATTTCAAGGGAGTGGCACAAGCTCTTACATAGAGTAAGAATGATTTTTACCCTCAATGTCTGTGCTGCTGGAAAAAAGACTTTCAAGCCATTTGAAAAACTCACTATGTCAATTCTAAATTGGTTTAGAAAACAATTTATATAGAGCTTTTCCTGACCTCCACCAAACACACTCCACCAGTTACACACATCCTGCCTCAGGTGACTGGCCACTTAAAACGATTCCAAAAATTAACTTGTGAAAATTTCTAGTTAGATAGCATATGCAACTTTATTCATATATAGTTTCAAATTTTCTCAATAATTAACTGTTTAAATTAACAAAACAATTTTACTTCCTTTTCCCTTATTTTTATCTAGCTTCACAATAAGTAAAGAATTCCTTTAGTGACCAAATGTTTGAAAATATAATCTTGAATGTTTTAAATGCTCTTCTGGAATTTATTTGATGAATTGGTTAATTTAGGTAATGTATGAAAACATTCTGAGTTCGTGTCCACGGGTTATGCATCAACTGTCCCCATCATATTTTCTCCCTTTTAAAATAATGAACTACTCCACAAATCAAATTCTAATAAAGTCTTTCATAATACAACAATGATGTCATCATAATCCTTTTAGGAAGTGAACTTTCCAAGGACAAGTCAAACTATCATTCTGTGTGTTGTTTTGCTTCATGTGGTTGACCAAGTTAGAAATGAGACCATAACTGTGATGTGATAATGGCTGTAAATTCACTTGGAAATATCACTTAAATAACTGAAAGGTTCATAACCCGCATCAGTCGCAAATAAAGTTTCACCAGCACCATAAAACTTGCCCCTTTCATTATACAGTAAAATGAGTTGAGAACTTTGTGACCATCCATGACCCTGAACCATGCAATGTGTGTTCACAAAAACTTTATCGGCAAGCATTTTATCTTATAGATTGTCCTATCAAGAATATTTCTAATTATATATTTATTTATTTTTTATTGATAATAGTTGTTGCTATTAATTATACAAATTATAGAGCTATATAAATTCTATACACATATTTCCTTATATTGCAACTACCTATTTTGAAGCTTTTTGTACAAATTTTTATAATCATTTTAATGTAAATATAACTTTCACATACATTTTACTTAATGCTTAATGCAATCTACAATTACACATTGTACTCTTGTGGGCTGATTCTTTAGAAGAACATGTTTGAACTCTCTCTGTCATTCAGAGCAGGCCCTGTGGTACACATTTAATCTCTCAATCCATGTTGCCTGTTCCCTCTTACTTCATTACACTTCAGAGTACTCCTCACCTATTAATTTCCCCATGGACTCTTGAGCCTCACTACCAAATCTGGCAACCCATGGCAGGAAGTGGATAAATGGAGAATCTCTGCAGCATTTACAGCCAAAGGCGTTTAATAAAACAGAAACGTATTACAAAACCACAACCGTTGTGTGCACAGAGCTGCTGATTTTTTATACAAAAGCATTATATATATATATATGTCACACACAATGCATCTGCTGTAGCCTCCATCGTTGAAATGCTCTTTGAAACCGTTTCTCTTGATTTATGAACAAAACTGTTTTATGTGAACATATATGAGAGCCAAGTATTCTTCTCACCCATGAGTACATGGTAAACGTAAGCCTGGCCTTTTCAGGGAAAGAGCCTCTGCATCATATATAACAGTCCCTATAGCGTAAGTTGCATTGTTTTGCTTGTCTGCTTGCATAACACTATATCTTGGAGCTGAATAACAAACTCTGACCTGCTCCACAGAGCTGACCCTAGCAAATAGAGAGGAAAAAATCACAATGCTCTTGTGTATTTGTATGATTTCATTTTTTCATCCTCAAGGTTATGAACAAGGGATAAAGTTCACTTGTGTTTCATTTCTGAGATGAAGATAAAACTTACATAATAATTGTGTCTTCTTCATGAATTCTCACAGGATTAGAAAATTAGCTGTGTAAATTGGATTCAAGTCGATGTGAATAATTACACTAACGATTAATTTACACATTAGCATTTTTGTTCCTGTCATAATTTATGCCAGCTATAGCTGCATTTAGGTTGTCAGTTCACTGTGTATTTAGTTTATTTTTATAATTAATTTATTATAAACCAATGGTAGTAGTGGCATAGTGGGGGACTTGGTCAATAGTCAATGACCAGTTACAGACACTTCTGTAAACTCTCATTTCAATACACAGTTCACAAGTTTGAGTTACATAGAATTATTCCATTATAACAAAGTGTACTTGACGAGCAAAAAGAGGTGTACTGGGTGATCGGTCCGAGGGTTGTTTTTAATAAAGTTTTGTATTTTACCATACATCCATATAAAATATATTTGGCAAGGTTTAGGTGGTATTTTTTGTTTTATTTCCCCTTTCACAAAGAAGAGAGACAATACAGAAAAATAAAGATTTCCATGGCCAGGTTCTTTATGAACACAATAACCCTGTAGATAATTAGCAAATGTCATCAAAATTGAAGGTGCAATTTGATCATTTTATTTTGGTAATAAATATTTATAAAAATAAATATTATATTGTAATTTTTCCAATTGATCAATGTTAGGTTCCATCACTTCTCTGACGAACATGTTAAAAAGTCTGAACACGCCAGAATGTTCACAAGGCTTCTGTCCTGACTGACACCAGACTTCCCACCATGATCTGTTCTTAACATCCCTTCACAGTTTTCTCATTTCAACCACTACCTGTGAGAAACAACACTACAGGCCAAGTCATAAAATCTTTGCCATACCATGTGACAAATAATATCTAACTTTTATTAAGAAAAGGAAGCAAAGGCCTCTCGCCCTTTATTGATTTTCTACAGAGTTCTGTGTGCACCCACAGCTAAGCAATCAAGGCCCAGAGGAGAGCATCTCAGCAAGTGGGACAGACACTATTAGACTGGCCTGCAACCATCAATATGAGGAGCAGGACGTCCACATAGAGGTGAGCAGATGTCAAGACCTAGACAAGATAAATCTGAGGGTACATCTGTGACATGTTTCCAGGAGGCAGATTGACCAACTGTAGACATGCAGACATGCCCAATCAAATAATTAACTTGTTCTGTTAAAACGGAATACATTTTTTTTTACATAATTGATTAAATTCAGGAATTTTATTTTATGGATTTAAGTCAAAACAACCCAAACATTTCGACTTGTATTATATTTAATAAAAATTAAATCACATTGCATTAAGTCACATTGCATTTTATTTAATTTTTTTTAATCTAGATTGAAAGTTCTGTATATTATGAAGAAAAATGCTACACAGAAGGTGTTAATGATTTCATTTAACAAAAAATGTCCTATACAAATTTATCAACACAGATACTTTTACTGTTAATGAGAATATTTATTTTTAAATGCATTGCTTTAATCAGAAGGCATCTTAACAATGTCTAACACTACAATGCAAATATGCCTTTGGTGTGTTATTTTCCTTAATTACAGCTGGGCTCAGATGCAATTAATCTCCCATCCGTGAAACCATGACGATGTTATTAAGTTAGTAGAGATCTGCCTTCTGTGTTTGTCTAGCTGTAATGAGTTTGATGATGCCAACAAAATGGCCTCCCGGCACATAAAGTGATCCAAATTGAGAATTGGGGTAAAGTTACCGTACCAAACTTGTATATTTTCCATGATTTAGTCAATGAAAATTAGGGCTATTTTACCGTTGTTGAAACATACATGTAAATAAATAAACTGCTGAATATTGAGTTACAGATTCTGTTGTGGTTATGCAAGCAGAAACAGGGATCAAGTAACGATGAAACAATTTTCACTTTGGAAAAAATGTAGTATTAACTAAGAGCAGTCTAGTCTCTTTCAACTGCATACCAAATCCAAAGATTTTGGTTAAACAGGAATGTGGTAAAGAAAGATGGGGTGCAGAGACAACTCAGGGGTGATCAGGGTCAGGTGGCAGCAGGGATTGTAACAATTTTCTTGTGTTGCAGTGTCTAGTGTTGCAAAAGTCTAGTGTTTGCCATCCTTTTATCCTTTTATTCACATGGCAAACTAATTATTGTTCACATTTTAGGCAATGCACACTCTGTTGAAGATACTTGCGAAAAATTTACCAATAACTCAATAAGACTCAACCATCTCATTAGACATTTCCAAAAGTGACAAAGTAATCGAAATCTTTTAGAAAGTCACTTAGTTGGCAGAGCACAGGCTGTATGTTTCACAAATCTAAAATCAAGAACTTACTTTCTTTGTCACATCCCACCAGAAAGATCATGAGTCATTCTCTGCGATCAATGTTCCCTTGCACTGCATGCTAAAGTAGCCAAATGAATTTTAAAGTTCTACTGAGAGCATCAATAAACACTGTTGTGTCTTTTAGATGAACGATGAACGATGGCAGAGAATCCAAATTCAGGATTCATCCTGTTCCTTATTTTAATACTATCAAAATTATTTAATGCATTCATGAGCATGGAGGTGATATTTGGCCATGGTCTCTAATACAAGAAAGTGAGACTCTTCGGATGAGGAAAACATTGCTTGGTGGGAGATAATTAGCCCTCATGGCTTGACAAATGGGCTGATACCTATGTGCATACATGGCTAAGATGGCCTTATATGGTATCTTCATTAATAGGCTTGGTGTGGCGTCTCTCTTTGTAATATATAAATATTTATCGTCCACCTCCTGAGCAGAGACAAGCTATCATGCCTAACAGAACACACATATACTAATTACTCTCTGAGCAAAAGAAAAGCAGAGCATTGCTTTCAAACAAGCAAGAAGAAACTGGGTCACCTGTACGCAAATCGAAAGAGAAATGTGCTTTATTTATATTAGCTTTACATTTCTAGAGCAAAGGGTTTTGCCTTTATTTATAAAACAGCAGATGAAAGAACAACATTTGCATTATGTTTGTGTCAATAAGACATGCTGTAAGATTAGATGTTATGTTTGTATGTGTTTACATTAACAACTTGATTGTTTTGCAAATTTGTGTAACTTGTACAAAAAAGGTTCCTTTAATTTTTACATAATTTACATAACTTACCTTTCAAACTGAAATAAATATAATATTAGCTGCAACAATCACATTTTAAATGTTTGAAATATATTTGTGCCAACTAATAAATCATTATCAATCATTTTGATTTTTAAAATTACAGACGAATTGTGTGGCTCGCCATCAGTTAAAGTCACCCAATGTTGTGTGTGTAATTTTTAATTATTGACATTTAATAATACATTTTAGTTGGATACTGAGGCCAGAGTTAGGTGGAAACAGATGATTTGCTGTGGCGACCCCTAAACTGGGAACAGCCGAAAGAAGAAGAAGAAGTTTTAAATCTTTCAAAATAAAAAATAAAAAATGTGCAGGATTAATGTAACTTGAAGTGTTCTTTTGGTCATAAGGGATTCTCCAATCCAAAAGTGAAAATCTAGCCATTTAACATTAACATCTCATCTTGTCATCCCAAAGCTGTAAATGTGTCTGTTCTCCTCAGAAAAGATTATAGGTTTGACAGTGCAAAAGAAGCATCTAAAACATCATGTTCTTAATATGACTCTAAATTCATTTAACTCCCGATGACAGATGGAATTTGTCAATACTGTAGATTCTTTTTTAAGACTTTACAACCAATATGTTTAAAAGGTAAGTCTTTTCCTTTTAATGGTTTACATTCAAAATATCTCAAATTGGGTTTCTGAGTAGGAATAGAGCTGTAACGGTTTTGGAAGTTATTTGGAATGATAAAATATTCATTTTTTGTAGTGGAGCGTCCCTTTATTTAGGGTGAATGAATCTACTAAAACAAACAAATACAATTTTGTTATTTACTCTCAAAATCTCCAAACCTACATGGTTTAAATTTGTACACCCATTAAATCCGACAAGCGGAGCTTGAAGGTTATGTGTTCACAATTAAAGCTTTATTCTGTGGAGAAACATCCAGTTGACGATCAAATTAAAGCTATTGAAAAAAATAAAAGTAGATCATACTTAAATTGCTTTCAATTATCTTTGATCGCCCACAAATGAAAGGCAAGAAAAATTACCTTGAATTCATTACCTTAGCTTTTCCATTAATTACACTCCTTAAACTCAGAACTCATTAAAAAGAGAATGTGTGCGCAAGCGAGAGAGTGATTCTGTAAGCCTGAATTTAGATATTTCAAATTACGTTGCTTCTCAAATATGGGAAATAACTCAAAGAGAATGCAGCCAAGTCAAACCATCAGCTCTTTCAGGGAGCGTTATTAATTGTAGGTGAAGGAGAAGCTGCCAAAGTTGCTTCTTTATCCACACATCGCTTCCCTCATTCATTTTCAGAGAGTAATTCTATTTATAACTGAACATCTTATTAAAAGGAGACAAGAAAAATTAGCCTCTGCTACTTGGGTTGGTCACAAGGAAACAAAATGGGCCTTCTAACTTAGAGTGACATTTACAAATTACTTGTTAATTTCGAATGAGGTGAGGGATGACAGCACTGAGCTGCTGTGACAGAACAGAAACTCAACAAGTAACTCTGTCCAATCCTAGATTCTTCCCTCTCTTCCTTAAATGTTTCCATCCTTATCCTCCTCTTTACCCACTAACTCCTGCATTTCAGGAATCAGGAGGGGTTGGTTTTAGAGGGAGCCTGACAATCAAAAACTAAATGGGGCTTGGCAGCTTGTGTGTTTGAGTGTGCACTGATATTGCAAACCAATCCAAATTCAGGGTTTGGCGAACATTCCCACATGCAGTCTTCTGGCCTGCATAGGGTAGCGCTGAGGTAAAATGATGAATAGTTACAATCATTCTTGTTTTAGCAGCCAGAGCTCCAGAGGATAGCAGCTTCTCTGCAAAAGATGGAGAGGAAGAGAAAATTCAGTGGTGGTTTCACCCAAATCCAAGGTGAGGTTGTCAGCTTAATGTAGTGTCACCTTGCCTCTTCATGTCTCCATTGATAAATAGCACTCCCTATATACACCCAGCAGGCACACTTACATGAACCTATTTGAAATTAAGCTTTTAAAAAAGAAGTTGTATACTTAAGAGACAAAATATAATATCCAAGCTTGCCCCTCCTTTTCTTTTCTCTGCCTATTCTGGAACACACGCATTGGGGAAAAGGAAAAGCATGCCAGCCAGGTGACATTTGAATTGAATGCTTCTGTAATGGATGCCATCTTCTACTGACCTCCATTTAGCTCGAGCTATTCAGGCAAGGATTTTCTCTTTTTTCAAATCTCATGCAACTTGAGGACATCATGTAATGATGCCGGTGCTAAAAACATGGGACATTGGTCAATCTGAAAAAAGAAATTAAGTATTATTTAAGTTTGCATTAAAAATGTAATTTTACATTCAATTATAAAAGCATATCATATATTTTTAACACCAGAAATTGCATTTGACATTACAAATCTTGGTTTAATCATGCAATTGTTGTGCCTTTTGTGTGATGCAGAAAACAAAATTTTGTATTCACAGAAGATAGGTGAGATTTCAAAAGGATTTTGTTGAATTTAGATTTTTTATAAATTAATTAATTAATTTAATTGTAATGTATTTAATTCAGATTTATTTTATTATTATATTATTATTATATTATTTTATTATTATTATTTTATTATTATTTATTTTATACATATATATATATGATGGGGTGTGTGGGTGGAGGGAAGAGGGTAGGTGGAGCAATTTAAATACATGTATAGTGAAATATAGAGGGAAAGTCACTGACATCTATAGAGGGCATTTTGAGGAATGATTGCATTTTACCTCAAGCTGGTAAAATTTCTATGCTTAACATGAAAAATAAAAACACACAATGTCATGATCCTTAAAGTTTATTAGAACCAGTTACTATAGTATATAGTATGAGATAAGTATAATAATATCACTGGAGGACTTTTTCCATCCCTCAGCAGTGACTAAAGACAGCCCCTTGATGCTCATTGGTTAAACAACTGGCCAGCTTCCAGTATAGTATAATGAGAAGGACAGATTCAACATATTTATATACAAAACAAAACACTTGATCAAATTACTGAATGGCCGAATATAAAAATATTTGAAATAAAAGATGTTTGCTGTTAAAGTCTGTATGCTATTTGATAGGAGGCATCGTGTCTGGAGCAAGTTTTGTGTGTGATCAAGCTAAACACTGCAATTTTTACGTTTAAACACATATAGGCTAGCAAACACATTTAATGGAACTTTCAAAGCTTTCTGGTGTCATTGATGGCTTTAGTGGCGGCAGATTAAAGCTTGATTTGTTTTCTGAGCGAAAAGGATGTGAAATATGTGCTGACATTGCAGAGTTTTCCAGTACAAAAAGTCATGGTTCCTCCAATTCTGAATATGCAATAAAGTGGCAACAATAAATGTCATTTTACTCAAAGCAATATTTTTTTTTCTTACGGTGGAACACTAATGAACAGTACAAAGATATCTTGATATTTTAACTATAACATTCACATTTACTGGTTCATCTGCATGAAGTGATTATTTGGCTGGTTTGGATAAACAAATGGTTTAAAAACTCATTTAGGAACTTAGATGCAGTTTAACACATTAAAAAGTTGTTTTTGGAAAAATTTATCCAAGATTAGGTCACAATGTCAACAACTGAGGAAAGTGATTCTCTTTAAAACCCTATTACGACAGAATATAATAAATTGGATTGAAAGAGTGCCTTGTCATCTTTACTGATTTAACTGGTTTTGGGACCCTGTGATGTTTATTGCCCTGTGACTAGTTTAGAGGATAGTGCAGTCAGGCAAGCTCTGAGAGAGTAAAAGGAGGCCTGGCCTGGTCATTAAGAGCTTTGTGCTGTGTTGGCCCTGAAGGTCACCCTGCTCTCTAATTATGTGTCCTTGGTGCCAATGCTTGGATGGGACGCCGTGGGGTCAGCAGCTCCTCTGCAATCTAGCCACTCATATCTGTGGTGTCCTGTTTCTACAGCTCCATGGTGACCTCCTTCCAGAGCACTGGTCTTCTCCCAAACGCCATTCGTCTGGGGAAACTAATGAGAGAGGCTGGAGCATGGGCCCTAATGGGCCTCATCGTTCTAGCTTCAGGCAGAGCAACTGAAAATGATCATTTAACCATAGCCAGAGTAATTGAAAAAATGACAAGCCATACAAACAGGGCATGTAGCCCCACACAATCACACACTTGAACAATGCTTGCAACAAATTATTTTGATTATTGCTGTCGATTCAATTCCCCAATCGCTTTCTTTCAACCACATGATGAAAAAGAAGGATGACCCTTAAATAGAGATGTATATCAAAGTCAAAGCAAATCAGACTATGCCCAGCAAAATATACTACATAAAGGATTTAAAAAGAGAAGTTGTTTAAAAGGGGTAACAAATCTAACGAGTTCTTCCAAATACAGTATGTATTCAAAAGGGGTAAATTCCTTGATCCTAATTCGTCTGCCTTTCTCTATAGAATTTAAAAGTGGACTTGAGCTGTTGAGGGGTTTTCCACAGGTTTAACTTTGCTCATAGCTCCACCTGCTTGCCGTTTATTGATACTGACTCACTCTGAGCCCAAGCCAGAGTCTCCTCTGAAGATAGTCAGGACAGGAAAAGTGGCACTGTCCTTAAATGAACTCTTCAAACATAAATATATTCTACAAAGCTCCTTAATAAAAGTTGTCAGCTGACTACAAACAGACATCCCTATACATGTTGCCCACGAAAACACTATTAGTTTGAAGTCTAAGCTGATATAATTCCATCATCAGAGCAAGAGATTCATATGGTTATTAAAATCATCTTCTGATTGTATGAGCTAATTTTGAAATTTCTAATGAGGTAGTGATCATTTAATGTTCAAGCTGAAGGATAATGGAAGCATAACTCTAATAAAACCTAATCTCTTAAGTGCTAAGAGCTCAACTCCCCGCATACAAGAGAAACAATATACTGAAATGAAATTGACAAAACCTTGCTTGACCCTCAAATTAACGACCCTTGGACACCAGCCTGCCCTTCATGCTCATATAGCGTCATCTTCAAAACAAGTGTTTTCCTAACAAAAGGATCAAACACAGGCCTGAAGAATCTCCTGCTCATTTATAACTTGCCTATGATTTAGAACAATTAAATTGAGGTCTGTAATTGTGAGGGCTCGGGTCCATTTTGAAATATTGGCCTATTTTGTTTTCTAAAAACATGTATTATGTTTCTGAGACCACTTGTGATTTAAAACATTATCTCACCAATTAATGGGACCCTACATTTTCACACCTTGCCACAAATCCGTCCTTTCAACAGTCCTCTTTTATTTCTCTTCTCAGCAACTTAAAACAAAGAGGCCTTGTTCTAATGTCAGAGAGAAAGCCAAGTTCTGTTGCTCAGCGGAGAAACAAGTGTAGTTTGGATCACTTTCAGTTCCTACGCATTGTATAAGCTTTCATTAGCTTGGTAGGAAAGACTTTGCTCTGTCTAGTAGAAGCATCCAAAACAGAATACTTGAAATAACGATTTCACTTGAAAGATCTGGCATCTGCAGCTTCATTCTTGATTTGAAGCAGTCATCTGACACAAATTTGAATTAATAATCCATAAAATTGATACAACCTCACAGTGTTTGAGGTCTTGTATTATCTCTCTCTCTCTCTCTCACTCTCTCTCTCTCTCTCTCTCCCTTCTCTCTCTCACACACTGTTTCTCTCTCTCATTACCCAAAGAAATAGGCGTAGCTCATTTAATCCCAATGAGGCTGGGCGCTCTAATGAGGTGTAGACTCATCAGTTCTGGCATTTGTTCACTGCTCTCAGGCAAATATACTTTCACCAAATATTCTTACTGTTTTTTAAATACCAAGGACAAACAAAGTCCAGTAGTGGAGCCAGCATGCAAGTGCTTTTTCAAAAGGTTCAAAATCTTCAATCCCTTCTCCTACATTATCTTTTTCCTACCATTGCAAATCTATCCATCTGAACTGTCTCTTTAATGGATTAATTGTATAAACAAAACTTTAATAATGATTCTTATACAAAGAAAAGAGATTTTGATGGACCATTTTGATTTCCATTCAAATTTACAGTTTCATTCTTATCAGATGTTCACACCATTTTCAAAGATAAGATAACTTAAGATAGCTTAAATAAAGTATTTTATTCAAGCTACAAGGTTTACCTGTACTTGCAGCTTGTGTGCAGTAGATTCAATTAATGTGTTTTAGTCCAAATAACAAACATTTTCTTTAAAACATAAGTTTTAGAGACTATACAGGTATGAGTTCAAATTATTACATGAAACCTACTGCATCTATTGAATCTGCTAATAGCTGGAGAAATCTCTAAGAATTAGGTTTATTCGCCTGTTAATTACTATATAAATGACAGTCTTTTTCAGAATTGAATTACAGCCCGGCCCTGATCTGAGTTCTACACCTAAGAAGGGATCATCTAGGTGTGAATGAAATAATAGAGAAACTCACAGTGTTCTCAGCAAAGTTTAATCACAGAGTCAGAGTGCTAAAGTTTTCACTAATATAAGGATCAAAATAAATTTTTAAAATACATTTAACCATACTATAATACTTTATTGTCAACAGTATTTACAAAACTGGGAAAAAATACATTTAACTGCTGGTGAATAGTAAGATGAGTATTTACAACATCACGGTGGCGCAGTGGGTAGCACGGTCGTCTCACAGCAATAAGGTCGCTGGTTCAAGCCTCGGCTGGGTCAGTTGGCATTTCTGTGTGGAGTTTGCATGTTCTCCCCGTGATCGCGTGGGTTTTCTCCGGGTGCTCAGTTTTCCCCACAAGTCCAAAGACATGCGGTATAAGTGAATTGAGTAAGAACGATTGTCCATAGTGTTAAAAGAGTGAATGTTTTCCAGCGATGGGTTGCGGCTGGAAGGGCATCCGCTGCATAAAACATATGCCAGAGAGTTGGCGGTTCATTCCGCTGTGGCGACCCCGAAAGGGAAGAAAGCCAACATGAAGATGAATGAATGAATGTATAAGTAGCAAAAGTATTTATAAGAAAAAAATTTCTCTTTTTTTCACATAGTGAAAAGAAAGTAAAGGTCTATTTCAATGTGCTGTTTGCCTGTTGCATAATTGCTGGGTTCCTAATATCTTGTGAAAATAATAAGAATGGGTTCATTTATGTGCCAGTGTGCATCTGCCCCTCAGTGCTTGAGCTGAGACAGTGGAAGAGTGAGCTAGTGAAACTGTTCTGTGCAAAAGCCAAAACTAGATAAACAAAAAAAAGTTGTGTTGATAGAAATTAATAATATTGCTGAAACTACAAATTAATTGTTAACCTCAAAATTGTTTTAAAAGCACTTTTACTTCCAATTTCAGTTTCACTGCATTGTTTTGTTTAAACCTTTGTTTTATATAAATGTTTATATTTTTACAATATGTATAGTACAATCTGAAATAAAAAATTAACTTTTTATTTGTTATTTAAAATAAAATATATTTTGTTTTACCAATAATTGACTTCTGGTACTGTGTTTTTAAGTAACTATATGCCTTCTTGGAATGGACCCTTTTATTGCAAAGGACTGTTTCATACAACTGTTATACAGTTTTACACCATTTTATACAAATTGTATGCATTTACTTTAGTTGGTGCACTCTTTATTTAAATCAAATGTTCTTGATTTTACTTTATTAATTACACTGAATTTGGTTATTAAGAGTTGGCTTTCAGACAAAGATTTAAATAGTATTTCCTCTCGTCCTTTAGGGAAGTCAGCACTTGAACAAAGAGCACATTGAAGTTTATCTGTGGGCTTTGAATTTCTGCCTCCCTCTCTCCGCTTCTCTATCAGTTCCATGCACTCTCTATCTACCAGACAAATCTGTATCAGGCCTGAGAACAGAAATACCACACACTCTAAAGCCGGTAAATTACTCATGCTTGATATTGCTTCTGCCAGGACTCTTATTTCCTCTCAGCACCCACACACAGTCGATGGCTAGCAGTTTCATTAACTTTGTGTGGACACACTGTGTGTAAATGTTATCGTCTATGCTCAGGAGAATTGTGAGTCTCAAGAATTCTTAATGTACCTCAACTAATGAAGCAGCTTTTAATGCTCTTCGGCCATTTTCCCCAGCATTTCTTTCCAAAAGATCTCCCCGCCATTCCTCCACTGAAGATCCCACTTTCCTCCATGGAGTTATTTCTTCAGCCCAATGCATCAAAATAAGAATTTGGCTACCAAACTGAACCATAAACCAGCAGCTACATTGTAGGCAGGAAAGAAGGACACCACCCAAACATTTATTAGAAATTACATGGCAGTAAGTGTTCATTTGCACTGTTTGCTCTTCACAAGCCATTTTCTTTTATTTAAAAATTAGTTTAGAACATGGATATTGGGCACGGACATAAGGTAAGAGTCATTTTGCAAATAAAGAAACAAATCAGGAAGTGTGTGTATGGCATAAGGCAATGAAGGGGGACTGTGAGCAAATCAAAAACATATGAGACAGAGTTTTTTATTTAACTATAATGAGTTAAATGCTTTAAAAAAATTGAGCTTATGGATAAAATTGCTGTTGTGAGAACAGAAAAAAACAGATGTTACTAATTTTCTGAAAAATTATGAAAGAAAAAAGTTTTAGACACCATATGTCAATATAAAAAAACTCTGAAAAAAATAACAAAATCAAAACATATATGTACATCAGATTAGACCCTTTAGCTGAAAGCAGGAAATTAAGTTTAATCACAGCCTTTTGATACACCTTAAAAACAGCTGACCTTATTATACCAAAAAAATCCTACAAAAAAGCCAGAGGCAATGAAAGAAAGAATGGTTTAGCAAGTGAGGAAGAATTTTTCTCTCTTTTTCAGGGAGATGATGAAAGAGGAATTCATATTCATAAAATACGCGTGGAACAGAGGAGTTGAACAATCAAGAAAGGTGTGTTTGAAAGAGAGAGAGAGAGAAAGAGAGAGAGAGAGCAAGAGAGAGAGAGTTGGACATATTAATGCAGTGTAATTTTTCTACTTTCCTCCCTCAGCTTGATCGATAGGCAGGGGTAAAGTGCTTACAAATTACCAAAGGCGAATGCAACTCTATTAGCGCACAAGTGGATTTCACAACATCCGTCTATCGTTTCATTTCAGGCGCACCACTCAGTTTCTCTTTTTGCACTCTCTCCATTGCTCTCACTTTCACACTTTCCTCTCCATGGAAAACCATTTGCTAAAAGGCTTTTTTTTTTTTCAAGCAGTCATAACCTCGGGCCATTTCAAAAGGCTACGTTTGATCATAATTAGCCTCAGGAAATATAAGTCTAAGATGATGCCTTTTAAAATCCTCTCTGTCCTCATGACACTTTCAGCCAATCATACAAAAACATTTTAGATACGTATACAGTGTTTATTATTTTGCATCATTCAATTTTCTTTTGCGTTATAACATTATTGCCTTCGTTGCCCTTTACAGAAGGGGAACCTTTCAAAAAAGCGAAAGTGAAGAAACGAGAGGGATTCACTATTGTCAACACAACACACAGTATGAATACTTTCGCTAATTATTTTAGGTTTCTTTCATTAAAGCGTATTGTGTGTCACCACAGCTAAGCCCTTATTACTGTGCATTTAGGAAATGAAGCAAAGAGTGGAGGAATAAGAGACCAATCAATAGCGCTTTTCATTTTGCCTCTAATGGGTTGCCTCCACTTTTCCCCCAGACGACTGGAAAAAATGTAAAAGAAAACATGGGAAGGATTGGTGTAACAGCCATAAAATGTAATTTCTGCACAGAAGCACAGACAATAATGTTTTCTGCCCCCTCTGCATATTTTAGTGGCATTTTGCTAAATTGAGTATGGATTTAACATCAAAGGTTTCATGAATTTTTCAAATGAGATATTAAAGTCAATATTTCACAAGGCGGATGTTTCAATTCGAGAAGCTTACACAATAATGCAAGGAACATTTGCAGTGAGAACGTGCAGACAAAGGCACATTAGTTGTGCGAGAAAATTATAATGAATGCAGTAGATTTGAAAGAGGAGTGAGGGGTAAATCAAACCAAGAGCTTTCCGTTAAACCAATGTCAGTTATTGAATCAGGAAAACTCTAAACTGACTTTTGTTTTTGATGCTAAAGATCATATTTTAGACTATAAGATAAAAGGCCTCATATGAGTTTTTACTAAAAAAGCTTTTCTTAGTTAACTGTGCAGCTTCCTCTTGAGGCTTTATTTCAGATGGTTTCACTGTCCTCCAAGATAACTAGGACATGGAAGAGGATGACTGACAAGTCCCAGTGGTTTGCCCAAAGCCTTGTATTCTATTTCACTGTTGGTCATTTACAGGATGAGAGAGAGAGATCGCTTATTTGCATAACTAGATGAGTACCATGCACATCTGAGATGTCATCTATAAGCTTAAAGGTGGGTGTTGTCAGTGGCCAGTCAAAAATATGCAAATGCTTAGTGATTGGTATAGTTTTTAATATCAATATTAAATAGAAATGACAGATAAGATCTTTCACCCTCATTGTTCTTTACTTAAGCATTTGTGAATCACACATTTACTGAATTTTGGATCTACAACATTCCCCAGAGAGGCTCCATGTTGACTCTAGAGATTCAATCTGAACACAGCACCTCCCCCACGTGCATGCCTTTTTTTTCACCCACCAAAGTTTCCCCAAAAGGCTCTAACTCTGTTTTATCATATGGTGTCCAATTCAGTCTGATCAAGTCATTAATTGTAAAATAGTAACATTGTATATTTTTGATCTGAACAGAAAAAGATCACGGTCAAATGTGACTATTTTAACAATGCAACATGGCTTAGGGTGACCATTTAAGGGACAACAACAAAAAAGTATGAATGTAATGCAAGAACAGTGACAAACCAAAAATCATTTAAGATCCACACAAACTGAATATCTGAAGAAACATGTGGCTTTGTAGCATTTTTATCAACTATTGTTTATTGTGGATTTTGAACGTAACCTACACCTAAACGTTCAATCTGTGTACATTTATGTTCGCTTGCAAGTTAAACAATGAAACAGTATTTTAATAGTGACGTTTACTAAATAAAGCATGGTTGTAACACAGTGCACCACGATTATATACAGTTGCAAGAAAAAGTATGTGAACCCTTTATCATTACAAGGAGTTTTGCATAAATTGGTCATAAAACGTGTTCTGATCTTCATCAAACTACAGAAAAACAAAGTATGTTTAAAATAATAATGCACAAAAATTATTTCATTTTTTTTATTGAAGATAACATGCAAATATTCACAGTGCAGGGTGGAAAAAGTATTTAAACCCCTAGCCTAATGACTTCTCCAAGAGCTAATTGGAGCCAGGAGTGAGCCCACCTTGAGTCCAATCAGTCTAATGATATTGGATGTGTTGCTGAAAGCTGCACTACCCTTTAAAAACACACTTAGCTTTGGGTTACTAGCTTTAAGAAGCACTGCCTGAAGTGAACCATGCACCACAGAAAAGAGCTTGCAGAAGACCTACAATCAAGAAATGTTGACTTGTGTCAAGCTGGAAAGGGTTACAAAAGTATCTTTAAACCTGAATATTCAGGTGTCCACATTAAGTCAGACTGTCTACAAATGGAGAAAGTTTTTCCTCTTCTTATGCGTGGTCGTCCTGTGAAGATGACTGCAAGAGCAGAGCGTAGAACACTTAACGAGGTTAAGAAGAATCCTAGAGCATCGGTTGAAGAGTTACAGAAATCTCTGGCACATGCTAACATTTTTGTTCACACATCTACAATAAGAAAAAAATGTAACAAGAATGGGAGTACACCACGAAGGAAGCCCTTGCTGTCCAAAAAGAATATTGCACCATGTTTGAAGTTTGCCAAAGAGCACCTGGATGTTCCATAGCTTTACTGGCAAAATATTCTGTGGAAAGATGAAACCAAAATACACTGAATTAGTTTTGTGAGGTGAAGTGGCAACTACAGGAAACATTTGGTTGAAGGTTATTGCTGCTAAAGATGAGTCAACTAGTTATTAACTAGTTATTAAGTGCAAAGATTCACATTTTTTCTACCTTTCACTGTGAATGTTTGCATGTTATCTTCAATAATATCATTTTTGTGTATTCTTGTTTTAATGAAGATTGAAACACATTTTATGAACAACTCTTGCAAAACTCCTTGTGATTCTAAAGGGTTCACATACGTTTCTTGCAACACTAAATATAAATCAATGAACTATTAATCAAAACATTTATACCATTTGAGCTGTTAACACCAGTAAAGGTCAGTGATTGCATCAGAATTTGAGAAAAAAAAATGTATCACAAAAAAACCTAGACCAACCTTATTTTTTAAGTTTAATACTTGATTAGACAATTACAATCAACAATACAAAGTATGTACACACTACATGTGTGAATATAGAATAGAGAGAGGAGTCAGAATAATGTGCCAATCAAGTAAAAACACGTATTAGTTTTATACTTCGAATCAAAAACTGAAGGCTTATCAGTGGAGTGTTTCTCGCTGAGGACTTGTTCCTTACTTGGTTCCGCTGTGCAAGGTTATAAGTTGCTCTCACTCTGATGCAGAACCACAGTGCTTATGCAGGTTTAGCAGCCGTGTGATTCTCCCCAGAGAAAGCCTGCCGTGGTGGTGTTCTTTGAGACCAGCTGAAAACACACATGTAAACTTCAGTCTGCCTGCTTCATTAGTAATGCATGACTCAGCATCAAGCCATGCTGTAATGAGCCTGTTTTGGACAATGACCATTTTCAGATAGAACAACCGAGTCTCATTTTTGTTTTGTTTGTGTGCATTATGCAAATAATATCTTCCCTCATTGTATGGGAACAAAACTTTGCACTTTCACTGAAAAAGAGGTAAGGGTGTAGTCTTAGAATCCAATAATGTGTTTATTTGAAGCTTGTTGATTGTATATAATGTTATATTTTTTTAGGTCAGGCTATGCTTTTATAAATATAATATGAGCAAGTTTTCTCGTCTGAGATGTTTAATTTTAATGGATACTGGGTTTACATGATAAAGGCAAGGGCATAATCAGTCGAAACATAGTCAATGTATTTAAGGGTTATTCGCATCAACTTTTTAAACCCAAACATTGCATTGATTTTATATTTAATTCAAAATCTAAGTTATTTGAGTTATTAATGGGCTAAAAAAATAATTTTTGAGAGTTAAGGAGAAAGTCCACCTGTAGAAGTGAGATAAAAGATCACCTTGAGACTGTAGACAAGTGATCTTAATGAGTTTAGTAGAATAGCAGGGCTTGCGCTTGCAACCCTTGCATTTTCATCAAGGCAGTAACGAGATAATTAATGCGGCGGAAAGTGATCACGGCACAAGCGGATTAAACAGGAAAGTTTTGCCTCTTCTCAATCAGTGGGGGTGCTCTTGAGGGAGCGTCCAGCGGGGTGCCACTCTCCTTGAAATCTTCCACGCCTCATCCTTCATCAGCTCCAGCTCATCATGTCCCATCGCCAGCCCGGTTACACCTGAACACTCCACTGCTGCCAAACACCTGGCTCCATCTCCCTCTGTCCAAATGAAAAATAAGCATAATCTGCTTTTCCTCAGGATCCAGCAAATGAGCGATTTTATGACAAATAGTGTGGGGGATTTTTGTCTCAGTGCAGAATAGAACAACCATTTGGGATCTAAGAGAAAAGAGTGTGTGGAAGAATAAAATGCGTTTAGTATTTTCCCTCTTTGTGCATAATTAAGCAAGTGAGAGTATAAAAGCCAGCTAGTCTACAAATTGCAAAGTTAGAATAAAATTACTCTTTCCTTGTACTGTACAATTATAAACAAACTTCACTGGTTTTCATTTAAAGCTCTTATAGCTTGCCTTTTTTGATGCATTTAGGATAAAAGTTATTTAGGATATAAGGTATGATGTCTAGTAGTGCCGTATATGTGGGTCCGGAGTTGGACCCAGATTTATAGCCAACTGAGAAACTTCAAAAAACACAAATTCAAGCTTTAGGATGTTTCTATTTGATAATTAAGATGAAGTTACTTTTCCGCTTTCATTTCCATTTACTGTGCTATATTGTGCTATATTATATACTGTGAAGAGAAAGTTTTTGCTTCCATACTACAACAAATTGATGTTTCGCTATTACACTTTAATCTCGTTTTTTTATTTTTCATTCAAATTTGTTATGGAAATGTGAAGCATTTGCAGTTAATCTGATTGGTAAGTGGGTGGGGAGTACAAAAACATGCACAAACAACTGTAAAAGCAACTTTAGAAATGTCTCAGATGAGGTGACATCACTACAACATGTAAAAAAAAATCTATTATTAAATATACTAATCTATTTTGTTTGATTTTGTTAGATCAGTATTTTACTGGTTCAATCCAAATGAACTCTTTTCAGAAAATGTCAGTAATTTCACTGAATAAACTCTTCTTTAAATTACTCGTCTTTCGTCTGAAAGTTGCTTGTAGTATAAAATAAATTTATTAACAGTTCTCTGATGCTGAATCTTTCAATATTGTAAAATGAATACCACAGCTGTCTTGTTTCATGTACAGATGATGAAGGAGATATAATTATGATCCCATTTAATTGTGTTTTTCAAACATTCAAAGATGAAAGTTTAAAACATTAAAACAGAACAAATATACTCTTACTGCACAACAAAAACTCTAAGCGTGGCAACAAATCCATGTTTAATGTTGACTTCTGCTATGTCAAAAAAGGTGTACTTCAAAACAGAATCTGACAAATAGTCAGATGTATGAAATACAGATTTGTTTTACGCAATGTTTTGTTAAAAAAATACCTTGAGTTCCCATTGATTATGTTCTATAATACACGAATAGACACATAAAAAAAATATTTGATATTTATATTTGTTACAATTGTACAAAGAACATGACAAAAACAAATCTAAATAACTTCGTCCAGGAATCAATGCGTTGTAGCAGAAGTTTTAAAACAATAGATTGGGATTTCCTTCCTAGAATAAAACTCAGGCTCATATGTTTGCTGAGAGTCTACATGGGCTAATTTTAATAGATCTTTCAGCTATACAGGAAATTATACATATAAAGAAACGTAGATCCTGATGTTCTTCCTTCGGGTTAATCTTGCTGCTTGAAATGACCTTGAAACTTAAACCATAATTGTTCTTTCTTTATTTTCACACTTCCTTGTACAGTATCAAACTGCAGCGCTCTAATGAAATTACCCCAGCAGAAACCATCACACAAAGAGAACTGCTAGGGGACTTCTTTAACAATTGTCCATGACGGGGGATTTTTCTGGAAGGGTGTTTTAATAGCATGGGGTGAACATGCTTCAAGTGTGGTCGTGCCGGCTGCAACCCAGTAGGAAAGAAAAGCGAATGACATCGCTGAAATGAAGCTTGCGTGATTTCCAGTGATTCGGGAAGGGAATAGAGATCCAGGAGGCAATGGCAAATTAACTGCCTCAATAGTTTGATGGATGTGTTTCTTGAAACTTAATTAGACTGAAGTTCACTTGGGATAAGTGGGCGTTCAATAAATGTCTGGTAATTCAATACAAATGACATATTTCAAATCACGTTCAGTTCACAGGCAGCTGTCACACTGAGAAAACAAAGTGATCTGATGTCCACGGTCAAAACAAAGTCTTAAATAAACAGTGGCATTATCGTTGCATACAGAACATGGGAATGATGATGTGAAATAAAAAAAAACTGTTTTTGCGGTTTGTTCTGGATTGAAGAAGCAGTCTGTGTTCACGAATGGGAGAATAGGCAAACAATTTCTAATGTTTATTTGACAAAGTGACTGGAGACGATGTATTATGCAGCCTCTGAAACAAGCGACTAGACTTTAGATTAAGACAGATTTAATGAAGTTCAACAAAGCGGCAGGATTGAAGCCCAACAGACTGTGACACTTTTATTGGATGAAAAAGAACACTGGAGCTGTAAGATAAATAAATATTAACTGCAAGATGACTGGAGAGGGAAAACAAACAAACCGAGAAAAAAGCATTTTGGTGCTTTTAAAAAGTACTGACAACCTAAAAGGCTGAGGGATTTGCATAACACACACTTCCCTCTTTGGAAGAGAAAAGCATCCGCCGCAGGACTCATTCAATATTTAATAAATTGGAAACAGTGGCTGCTACTAATTAGAATTTGTGCATTTACAAATCAGCCCTGATAGCAAAACAAATTATGAAATATATGGGTGTTACTCAGCCTACCGAGGGGAAAGAAGCTGACAGACACAGTTAATGGGCTATTTCGAACAACAGGCCTGTCAGAACACATCACACATGTAATCAAGTTAGGTAGAGACAGCGACAGAAAATCTGTTTAAAATACTGATATGGTGCTTGGAAAAGCTTTCCCCCCACATGTACAATTACTTAAACACTTGCTCACTGCTCATCTATCATTAGTCTCAATCGTTTCTATTTCTGAGAACAGACAGAAGTGAGTAAATAGATGGAAGTTTTCAGTGATACTCTTCAGTCAGAATGGATGATCATTGTTTCATTGCTTTCATCAGAAATGAATTTTTTTTTAAATACAACAACTGTCTGCACATAAGTTTAAAAAACTCTGAAGTTGGCTGTCAGATGAAAAGGAAGTCACATACTCAGTCATAGCGGTTTGTTCACAATGAAGGCTGAATTTTATGCAGGTAAAATATAAACATCTTATATGTGAAAATGTATATTTTCTTAAATGACAACTATAAGGGTTCTAGTATACTGTCAAATATGCTTTGTTTGTAGTGTTTCAAAATAAAACTTAGAATGTGTCTATATGAAAGTGAATTAAATAGGCAACTAGTGACTCCTTTTTTGTTTTAACAGTAACTTGTGTGCTGTAAAATGGTATCAGTTCATTTAGGTAGAATGGTATTCAATTAATTGGATTCTAAACATTTTTAAAAATCGTATTTAAAGTTAGTTTGGTCTAAAAACTCACAACCACTTATGTGAGGTATTATTGTAAATATTTATTTCTGATTTGAAGGTCAAAGTAGCTTGACACTATTGGTGTTAATCAGTCCTCAATGAATTGATTGCTAAAAAACCATAAAACTGTTTCACTATTATATGTTTTATTAAGGTCAAAGTTGATTATTGTGATGCAGATTGAAATTCAGCTAATTAAAATTAAGCCAAGAAATGTTTGTTCCTATAGATTGTGCATTATATTTGAAGTACATAAATTTTATGCACAAAAATAAAAGAAAAACAAAAACAAATGATATTTGACATATTAGAGACACTTGGGACAACTTTTAGTGTGGAAGTTCTCTCAATTCATTTGCAATTTTACAACTTACAGTTTGCTCACGTTCACACTTGTGGGCATCTAAACACAGTGCTACTATCTATCATCAACTACCATCCCAGTAGAAGCAGAAGCAGAATTTGCATGGAATATCAAAGTGTGAGGAAAAGATTAAAGGAGACAATGCCACAACACATTTCTGTTTCAAATGCCATTTCTGACCTCCTGTTGAGGCAGATAAAAAGGTCTGGAAAGAAGTCCTTATATAGCAAAATGCTGTCCTTTTACAGCCATGTAGAGCACTTGTAATATTAGTGATTATCATGTCCCTGTGAAAATATGACAGCATGTCCACTTATAACAGCAGGCCATTGAGAGTTGATGGTCGAAGAAGAACATGCAGAACCTTCTTAGAAATGAAACTACAAAGGCCAAATGTAATGTAAATGCTGTGAAAAGTTAAATTAGACTTTTATATTTATTTCAAACTTTAGGTCCAAACTGTGGAGTGACTTAAGGGAGAAAAAAAATACAGTTAAGCTTGGTGCTCTGGAAACATACAGTATAGTCCTTGCTGTTTCTGGATCTATATGAGTTTTTACTTGAGTTTATTAAATGTTTGTATTTTTACTAGAGAATTATATTAATCGATTTAGTAACAGGAAGAATTTTCATTTTTAAAGCACTTTGCAACATTTTAGCAAATCTGTCTCTCACCAATAACATAAAACAAATAATATTGCTTTAATCTACCTTAGACCTCCTTTTTGTGAAGGTGCTTTGAATCATTTACAAAATAATGCTATATAAATACATGTCGATTGATTGATTGATTGATTGATTGATTGATTGATTGATTGATTGATTGATTGATTGATTGATTGATTGATTGATTGATTGATTGATTGATTGATTGATTGATGCGTTTTGTTTGTTTTCTGGGAATTTGTGTTTTACTCTTATTGGACATGTTCACTTTAATAAATTAATTATTAAAAATGCTCCTTTTTTGACTCTGAACAAAACTATATATCTAACAAATGTCATATTGCCCAACAACTCACACCAAACAGATTTAAAGGGTTCAAACATGAGTAAAGATGAGTAAGTAGATGAATAAACTGCACAACAGCGAGGATGTGAAAAGAATGGAATTTAACGAAATTCTCTTGTTCCCTTGCCCTACCCAACTTCTCATATTAACAATATCCCTGTTTTTTGTTTAATGCAATCTGTAGAGGTAAATAGTACACATATTTGAATGAATGGTTACTTACTTAACTGTTGTAGTTAAGTTTTTAATCCTTGATCCAAATAGTATATGTTATGATAATGAATTACAGTAGGTCAATAAAAATCCACAAATAAAATAATTTAGTACCTGTTCTAATCCCCTTAATAATATTGAGTTCAAAGCATTCACTCTGTGTCAACACAGAATTTGTTTTTTGTTGAAATTAAAGATATTTTACTTTTTTTCATTAAGTAACTTTCTACTGATATAGTCCTTCAGAGTGGTAATTTAGAATCAGCAGTTTACCAGATATTCACATGTTTGAACTAAGTGGGGATACCAGAGTGCCCTGGGGAAACCCAAGCAAGAACAGGGAGAACATATTTTCTCCACTCATTAAGGCTCCGTGTCGTCAAACTATGAATCATATTTCCAGAATCTAAGTCAGCCCAAGCATAACTAGTCAGAAACCTTCAGACATGAACATTTTAGTTGTTATTTCCAAGTTTCAGAGTGTGACCTGAGCTGTTACAATGATGACTCTTCCAGTCTTTCACTAATAAGTAAAATCCTGCCTCATGGAGTTGAGACTGTAAAAGGCATCATTATCCTGTCCTGACAGCGAGGTGAGGGACGTGGAGAGACACATAGGTTCTCTGTGTCTGGCCAGAGTTTAATTTGCGGCTTCCTGGAACTGCAAACAGCAAACCCTGAGTGAGTAATACAGTCAGGAGCTGACATCAGGCTATCATGTTCATCATTCCACTACCACTGACAATGACACAAAATTCATTTATTATTAATGCACAACCTCGTGCTCAACAAATTGCAGGACCTCTGCCAGCGTGTTTATGTTGCGGAATTCATGTATGCGAGTGTGTTCCAGGGGCAAATAAACTACCTCCTCACACTTCCTGTACATCTGCAGTGTTTGATACAAATTGCTCTGATTGGATTGGCGAGGCATATTGGGCCAAGATGCCACTACTGCAATGGACTGAGCCCACGAGGAAGAGCATTTTGTCCTTCATCCCACAACTGTCTTCCGGCTTCTTCCCCTTGTGCCAACATGTCAATCAGCCATAATTGCTATCCTGGAGGAACAACATCAGGCCTTGGAGCTCTGACTGCACAGACTCCTTGCAACACCTAATCTGTTAATGAGAGCCACTCTGCTATTTTCAGCCCCACTGACGCCATAACTGCAGTTGAAAAAGAGGAGTAGGAGGAAGGCCCCACAGAGCAAACGGTGACAGCAAAGGACGTTGTGACTGATAAAAAAAAAATCTTGCTGAAGAATTACTTCCTTCACATGGATTCACTACTTCCGAAATAGAATGATTACATATGAACTTTTTAAGATTATTAAAAGTAACATTTACATTTGCAACTAAAGTTTAGGAGAGTCTTAAGGCCACCACAACTATGTATTTAATTAGTGTGAAATGACACGTGTAAGCGAATCCAGCCCAAAAAGATGGGTGCAGACAAAAGCTCACATGTGAAGCTAAAGTCTTTGACATGTCACTGTAGTCGTTGTGCCATCCAAGGGCAAGGAGCATCAATGCATCAACAGAGGTGTGAATGCATCATACAGAGAAGCCAGTGTGGAATTTTTGTTTGCATACTTTTATAAAGGTGTGTTTATATAAGGATACTGCTAACCATTGAATTATGAATTTAAGATGAGATAAAGTACCCAAAAACATGACCAATTTTGATATTCAATTCACGGTTAAATATTTTGCAAGGCACAACTTGACTCTAGTCTTTGTCTGAGGCTGATCCTGAAAAACATCAAAACTCAATATATCAGTAGTCTGCCTCTCAAACCTTGAGGTTTATGTTTTAGAAGCAATATTTTTCCATTCTTTATATTTTTGTTAGTGTTTGTTCATGTTTTACTAGAAGCATTTAGTTAATCTCAGATTCTTCATCTTCAGTTTTCACACATTTCCTCCATTTTTGTGGATACTTGAAAATGATAAACAGATTTAGGCCAATCAGAGCTTCTGTACATCAACTTATACTCTCACTCAAACTTACTGTTCCTTGTTAACAGCAAACGTTTGCATCAAGCATAATTTCATTCCTCAGTAAGGCTGAAAGTTTTAAGGTTGCAAAGGGTTTTATTTATTTATTTTAATTTCAAGGTCTTGTTCTTGTACGTTTCAAAACAATTATGGTGCCCTCTTTTTATTATTTTTAAAATATCAGTTTTAAAACATATTTAGGAAAAAAGCTCCATCACTGAAATAATGCCCTTTAAGCTAAAAACCATTGTATAAAATAATTTAACCAGGTGCGGATTTCTTCCTTAGCATGGCTTTTTGTTCTAAAGAGTGACAAAAAAAGTGCCACATTTAGCCCACACATAACAAGACAAGATGCTGCAGGCTGACACCTAAAATGTGATAACTGAATTTAACAAAAAAAATCTTCTTTTACTTCAATACTATAATTTTATTTGCCAACAACTACAATAAGATATTGTATTTTTCTTAAACTTGTTTGTAAACAATCTTTCACATCAAATCATTGTCATTTAAAAACAAAGTAACACAGAAGCAGTTTGTTAATGAGAGAAAAGCAGCAAAAAAATTAAAAGCTCTTGAAAACTTCAAAGCTTTTGCTTTCCAGCAGCGAAAGACATACAAGGCACACAAAGGAGCTCCACAAACAGTTCTTAATGGAATAGATACAAGGCTTTTTAATTATCTAACTCAATCAGCAAGAGACCAGGGGATCGATGAATCCCCATTACTCTGGCTGCTGGAGCATCAAGACAGGGCCAGTTTACATCAGTTCAAACGCTCTGCCAGGCTGCAGCTAAGTGACAGATTACAGTTTGTGGCTAATCTGAGGCAGTCGCGGCATTTGTATAGAGTGAACACATCTTTAATTCAGGCGCTGAGGCAAGCTCTGGTGACCAGACCCAAACTACCACTCTTAAATATTTATGGTGCCTCAGCTCACACTGAATCTAGAAAATATGGTCATTTTTGTTTCTCAAACTATATTCAGGCATGTGGATTTTATTAAATAGTAGTTTTCTGTTTTATAGCACAGGTTTTCAGTCTATGTCAGGGAAGCTGTATAAAAAGTTTGTAAATGTGTTTAGACTAGATGTGCCCTGCTATGTGTACTGTATAAAACATATTATTTAATCCATACATTTTCTTTTACAGTTAATACTTGCTAGGGTCACCAGGTTCTGCTCAGGGAACATATTTCTACATCAGATTTGGTGAGTACTTTATAAAAGACACCAAATCATTGTAGGGCCTCACCCACACACCATTCCCCCTCCCATTCAGAGTTTTCTAATGAAATTTTATGAAAGATGTTTTTGCTCTGTGCAAGGAAACTAGAAACCAATGCTAGGTTTAGGATGATTGCTTGGTATCTGCCAAACAATAATTGAAAAACATTACAAATAGTTAATTGCAAATTAATTACAAACAAAATATGTATGATTTCTGTTATTTGTTTTTATAATTACACTTTCCAGAGAGATTCTGAGGAAATATATATATATATAGCAAGTTATAATTATATGAATGAAAATCAACAAATTAAAATTTCTCAGACTTAAAACATCAAAATACCAAAAACATTTTAATAGTTTCTTGCACCATTATCAGAGAGACATGTCATTCAATTGGTCACTATCAAACTATAAAAATTTATCGTAAATCATTATTAAAAAGGGTTAGAAAAAAATTTCCAAATCTCTAATATTTCTATGGCCTTATGCGTTAATGCTGTTTTCATGCTTTAATCTGACCCATTCCTAATTACTTAACTGTTGAGGGAAATGAGGAAGGGGGGGCCCAAAATCATCAGTAAATAGAAATTGACCACCATCTGTGTCACATCATCTACCTCATTATGGAAGGCTGATGACCATTGATCTTTCTCAACACATTCTGATCTGTAGAAACAATAGGGGAACAATCTCATTTCCTCTCATGGGTCAGGGTCACATTCAGATCATTTGGAGAACTAAGAGAGATAGAGCATGTTTTAAAAAAATTTGACAATGTAACTAAATATCTAAAGAATTGTTTACATAAAAAAGTTCTTATTAAACACAGTGTATTAATGTGTTCTTGTGAGGTAGAGGGGGTCAATTAAACGCTTCAAACCACCATGTTATTTCCTGGAAATATTAGAATGCCACACATTGTTAGTGTTGGATTAAAATTAGGAATGGAAATAGGTCATCATTAGTGTGCTTGGGCAATTAGCAAAAAGGCGAAAAATGGTGAAGAACAGCTGTGCCGTGGTTTAGTGTGGGACATGGTTGGCACAAGATAAAGGATGTGCGATAAATAACCTCATTTCATAACGCCGCATGTCAGCTGGGTTCTTTTACAATCTACCACCCAACATGAAGCAGTCGTGGCAGGACTCGCTTTCATCAAAAATCATTATCCCAAAAAATTGCCGGATGATTTGCCTGAAAATTTCTCTTGTGCTGCTGATTTGGATGGAAAGAGATATATTTGATATATGATTGAACTGCCAAATGACCTTTAACTCCAGATAAGATTAGGCTTGTGTATCCTATTATTTCTAAGACTTTCCTAAATCAGCCTTAAAGTCAAATATCAGAGTTAGGAACGAGATTGTAAATTCAACATGTCTTTACCCACCTCTTTTCATTAATTTTATTGTCCCAAATTTAGGTCTATAACCATCTGTAACCATAGTTTATCTGATTAAATTTCACACTTGTGTTCCTGGATTATCTCCTCCAAGTAGAAACAGTCCTCCATTTCCAACACTTAAGCCATTTCTAAAACATATTAAAGGGGTTCAGATCTGTAGGCTGGTACATTCTGAAGTTATTTTTAAGTAAATGACCCTCAAAACTATTTCAAGCAAATAATCAAAAAATAATAAAAATGTAAGATGTTAATTGAAAGTCCATTATGCATTTGATCCTCCATCACTATCACAAAAAAGCGGAAAGTTAACTTAGCAGACTCCATAGATTCTTGTTGTTTTATAGTTTTTAATTTACCCAAAAAAATATTTTTTAGGATCATGCTATCAACCAGACGGACTTTAGTTTCACTGCGTCGATCACAAGACGAGACTCGTGTCTTTTCAACAACCCAAGTACCAACATGTCGATCATGTTTGCAGACTAAGTAACTCAATACATTAGTGGAGAAAGTGTACATTCATTGGATCAAATTAGAAAGTTCCCCTTACTCTGCCCCAATTAGTAAGCATTTATAAAGGAAATCGTTGAGGGATTGATAACTACTGTGTAGATGGCAACAGTGTAGACAGATACCCAAACAGCCAATCAAGATGGCACCTTTCACATCTCATTTCCTCTCTCTGGGGCCTTGGAAATAAAGGAAGACGCTGACAAATCTGAAATAAATTAGAGTCAGATGTGGCTCATGTTTTGTTATTATGATTATGTTGGCCAGTATCATATTTTCCACAATTGAAAGCAGGCAGCCGTGTCCAGCAAAAGAAAGGCCCAGGCAGAGGAGTCATTTGTCATTCGTTTTCCGCAACATAATTATTTTTGGTCGCTTCGATTGAATATCTGATTCGGCTAATGAATTCGGAGGATTAATTTCACTGAAACAAGGCATCAATTGTTTCCAGTAAAGAGATGCTGAGTGCAGAGATGCCGAAGAATGTTTTTCGTTCAGTAAACTGATCATATGCTCTTGTGTACTAATGGTGTTTGTGGAGGGGTGCATTGATCTGCAGACTCTCGACTTTGCATTGTCCAAATGTTATTCGAGATGCCCATGAGTAATGGCAGAGTACAGTCCCGTCTGGTCACATCATTGACATGTGGCCAGGTCCTAATAATTCTGGATCTGCAAGGTGAGTTATATGGGACTGGGTTCCAGTGTGAGCTGCAGGTCTGTAACCTCAGTGGTTGAGGGTTGTGTTTTTGTGTCACTTTTCATTACTAGCATGTACAAGTAGTTTTATTGATTGGGGTGTTGCAGGAATAGAACAATTTAGAGACATTCACATAGAGACATATTTAAATAGACAGGGGGAAGGTGCATCTGGGTGCAGAGGAAGTAAGTCAACTTCCCTGAGGTAGTCCATCCAGGATTTAGGAAGTCCATCCATCCATCCATTATCTTGTCAGCTTTCTTCCCTTTCAGGATCGCCACAGCGGAATGAACCGCAAACTCTTCTGGCATATGTTTTACGCAGCGGTTGCCCTTCCAGCTGCAACCCATTGCTGGGCAACATCCACACACACACTCATACACTATGGACAATCTTTTTTTACCCAATTGATTTATACCGCATGTCTTTTGGACTTGTAGGGGAAACCGGAGCACCTGGAGAAAACCCACACGATCACGGGGAGAACATGCAAACTCCACACAGAAATGCCAATTTACCCAGCCGGGGCTCGAACCAGCGACCTTCTTGCTGTGAGACGACCATGCTACCCACTGTGCCCAGACTTATGAAGTATGTAAATATAAATCACATAAAACATACTTTGGAGAGTGTGTTCATGCCCCATCTCAAGACTGCAGATTGTTAACTATATATAGGTTTTCTATATTTAAACACGCAAACAAAAATTTTACTAAAAGAAAAGCAGCACCATAAAACAAAGCAACAACTTCTGTAGGCTGACACTCAGCTTTTCTAATGTGAGCAATCTGGCTGGATTACTAATGTCAGTGATGATATCAGTGCTTTAAAATAAACAAAACCAAATATTTTCCTTTTACACCAGGGACTCAGTTTGAATTATTTACTGCCTCAAATCAGTATGAAATCAGTATGACGATCAGTTGTGTTATGTTGTGGATTACTACGATTTTTTATTTATAATCTTTTTTTGCAAAAGGCTACTCATCTACATTTTTTAAAAAGTAATTCTAATTTTCCTATTTACACCAAAGCATATATTCATTTGGCTGCATGGGGAGGCATCAAATGCTAATGGAAAATTAAATCAGCATATTGAAAAGGCTGCTCAGTGGACATTAGTTCTCAAAAAAAAAATTGAAAGGCAACACCTGCAGATGACATTTGTCTCTTTTCCCCAGCATAGGTTAGACATAGCTGTGAAGTTTGTATTTCAGAAGTATAATAACTAAAGAAATATGATTTCTTGTACAATGATTTGGCACTTCATGTGTGTGACAACTTTTAACGAATCGCGTCAATCTAACTATCCATCCATCCATCTTCATGTCGGCTTTTATTCCCTTTCGGGGTCGCCACAGCGGAATGAACCGCCAACTCTCTGGAATATGTTTTACGCAGCGGATGCCCTTCCCTGCCGCAACCCATCGCTGGGAAACATTCACACACACATTCACACTTTAACACTATGGGCAATTGTTCTTATTCAATTCACTTATTCCGCATGTCTTTGGACTTGTGGGGAAACCGGAGCACCCGGAAAAAACCCACGCGATCACGGGGAGAACATGCAAACTCCACACAGAAATGCCACCTGCTCCAGCCGAGCCTAGAACCAGTGACCTTCTTGCTGTGAGACGACCGTGCTACCCACTGCGCCACCGTGACGCCTCAATCTAACTAATTTCAGTTAAATTATTGAAATGAAAGAATGAACCACTAATTTAAAAAAGTTACATCTTTTTGATTAGTTGGGCTGTACTCAATACAAAAAAGCAACAACAACAAAAAAGACATCTTCAAATGTCTGTTATCAGTTATCAGAGACAAAAGTATGATCATCATCTGCAAAGTTTGTTCTAATTATTGAAAGCAAATGTTTATTTTAAAAACAAGCCATTTTTTTATTTAGGATTAAACATATTTTGCCACTCATAAGACAATAGAAGCCATTAGAATCCAATTTGATGACTGGTTCTCCCCTGTGCGTTTGTTGGGCATTCGTCTGCTGTTGAGCATGGCCAACTCTACACCAAAACAAACAGCATTCAGGTTACAGGCCATCGATCTCCAGTCATTAACCATGTGCATGTGGCGCCACTGGATGGCCAGCAGAGCTCAGGGGTAACCCAAGCCGCCCCCTATGAGACAGCACCCCCGCAAGCCACACACAATTGATTCTGTTCAAAAAGGCTTTGAGTCACAGGAAACGGCACCAAATCTGGAGGCCAAGATGGACGCAGAGATTTAGGACAAACTGATAAGAGCTCAGGACATAATCTATTATTCATCCCTCTGTTCTGACATTACTGGAATATGCGAGGTTTAAAAAAAAAAGCGTATTGAACAGAAATACATTTGTCAGATAAATTAGATTTCTATTAGTGACCAGTTGTTTTCTCAAATATGTAAAACTGAAATTAAAACAATCAACTAAATTTATTTATGCATAAAAGTGTGCATCCTAATTTATCTACTTGTCTGTAAAATAGTGTTGTAAATAATATACAAAACTGAATGTTTACAAAGCATAATATTTTTTGCAATTTTTTTTTTTACTTTTGGAAGCCATCTCTATTGATTCGCTTTTGATGAATACAATCATGCGAGTTAAGTAACATTCCAAAGAAAAAGAAAAACACCTCTCATTTCCATGAGCAATAGAGAAGCAGAAAACCTCCAGTTAACATCCCATAATCCATTTGATGTACCAATACCAGGCTTAATGTGTTTGAGATTTAGATGGTGCATGGCCTGTTTTAGCAGTAACTGAGAGTCTAGATCATTTCCATCTACAAAACCTGAACTATTTTATGGATTGTGAAAATTTTGAGACACTGTTACTGGTAAGAAAAAGAAAAGTTGAAATATTTACAGTGTGACATGCATCATTCATAAAAAATAAAAAAAAAATAAAACCCTGGGTTAGTTCAGACTGAAAAGACTGCCATTAGCGGTCTCCCATCCCCATACCTCATGGCTTACCTTTCTTTGACTATGTAAATCACACAGAGACTCTGTAGAATAATAAGCTCAAATGTGGAGGCTCCCAGACCAAACTTTCTCAAGCAAATTGAAAATCATAAAGTATTCTATAAATACAAGTTGTACCTTGTCCTCATCTCATAGTCTAAAATATTCAGTCTTCTACATGGAGCTGGTGAGTCTTCTTCTACATTAGGCCAGTTCATTTATAGTGTAGAGTCTAGAGAAGACTGGTACATTACCATGAGGCTGGTTCTCTAATAGATGGGCAGAGAACTGGAGGGCAGTTCCTGCTAGTGGAATACTGATGATTAAGCCTGTTCCAGGTCCTAAGAGGAGAGTATAAGTGCTGGAGCTGGTATAAAAGCCTCTACAAGCAGCAGAGGGCTCAATGAGATAATGATGTACCTGTCCTCTACTATAACTCTAATCATCTCTCACCTCCACTACATGGTCACTATTAATTCGCTGCAAGGCAATAAATGCACTGTACTGTTTTAATGAAGCTGTTCAATAATAGAAATAGCAAAAGGTATATAACGAATAAACAGGGCAAGGGATGACCAATTAATTTCTCTCAAGTAAACTTTAGTAAAATACATACAATGCTCTGCCAGAAAATTATGCATAGGAAGATATATTTATACATAAAAAGTATGGAAACACGTTTAAAGAGTCTTTAAATAAATCTTTTTATATTAGCATATGTTGCTGTTCAACTGACAACCCTGTACTCAGAGAGTAATTATCAGCACCTGTGCCATCTCTGAACAATACAACAGACTCCTGCCCTGCGTCCCAATTCAAATACTTGTACTGCGCCTTTAAAGTAGGTACTTATTTTCGGAAGAAAATTGACATACCTTTTAGAGTTTCAGATGAGAGTGTGCAAGATCTAGGACACACAACATCATATGACATAAGTAGTTTTGAATACGTCATTACACATTACGATGTCTAAGAACTTAACTCCTTTTTTCCCATTCCTTAATTAAAGATATTCTAACAATAGATTTAACTCTCTCTATGTTCCTTTTAATTATTTCTGTGCTCCCCAAAAAATAAGTTGTATTATTGAGTGTGTTTGCTTGTTTGGGTCCAAGACAAAACCCACCAAAGCGCAGTGGATTGTGTATGTAACATCAGCAGTATGATCATCCATCGACCTGCACTTCAAAGCTACCTGGAAAAAGTACACATCTGGGCACCACTAGGATACTGCTTTATGTATGCTACAGTTTGGGAAACTAGTTCTTATTTCGACCCAGTAAAAGTGTGAATAGTGCGCCCCTTGGGACGCAAGACCCGATTTGGCTCTGTCCTCATCATTTATTATTGATAAATAATTTGTATTGTTGGTAAATTGTTGTTCATAAATATGTTTTCAAGTTCCATTAATGTAGTATTTTTGAGCATGTGTACCTGAAATTGCCTGCCCCTTAAATGAAATCAAGTTTTTTTTGAGACTACAACATTTTATTTTATACCTTATTGTATCGAATATGTAATTCAAAAGAAAAGTGAGTTAAACATTCAGCAAACAAAGTTTTCTTACTTAATGTTTGCTTGAGTCCCTCTTTTAATTCAGAAGTAAATAAAAAATCTACAGGATATATTTATTACATTTTAATGTAGCTTTTATCACTAAATTGACACAAAACATAACATAATTGACCCATTACCTTTTAACAACTGAAACATTAGGCGAGGTACCATTAGGCCAAAGATATTGCTCTGATGGGAATTCATGTCTGTAATGAAAATGAAAGCCAGTCTGATGAGAGGTTACACTCCCCAATACTTAAGCGTTTTCACCATCTAAATTAATGAAGTCAACATACAATGTATGTAAGCAACTCTTAACGAGCATCTTTGATGATGCACAACTCTAAGGGGAATTCCATATAAAGAAGCCACACAACAAAATGAATGTTTCTTCATCCTCCCAGACCTTTAAATAATGGAGAGAAATAAATAGCACCCATTAAAACGATCACATTGTGCTAACTCTAATTGTGTTTATTATGCTAATGGTACATGAAATTAAGAAAAAGACCGTGATGTCAGGAGAGCTAATTAATGGAGCTTGTGAGAAAGCGCAGAGATGTAATTCATTTCGGGCTAAGCGTATCTCATTTGCAGTTGCATGGGTCCAACCATTGCTGATTACGTGAGTTATTCTTGCAGATGTGACACTCACTGCGAAATCTCTTCCTTAGAAATGAACACCTCATTATATAAAGCAACTAATTAAACATAATATAGCTCAACAACGACTCATTAATACAAGGGGTCTGATTTAAACCACCAACATGTAAATGCATGTGCTCCATATTTGTGCAAATAACGTTATTAAAGACACTAATAGGAAGTAATCTCACTACAATTTTAACCTATTTCATTTGTGGTATTAATTAAAAAAAAACTTAAGTAACTTCACATTTTCATTTTCCCCCCTTCAGACTTCTTCACTATAGGATTTGTATTTAAAAAATGAAAGTGGACAATACTTTTGTTTTTATAGATAAAGTTGTGGTGTACATTATGCTATATAGTTTTGCAGACCATGTAAATGTTTGAGTATCAAGGCATTGCGTGATCCATTTGATGCCAGTAATGGAGTAATAAGGAGGATTTCGTATTTCTTCTTTTTAAAGCAATTTGCTTGCATGTAACTTACGTATTTTGCTTATAAAAAAGTGAATCAAATAAAAATACATATAAAATTTCAGTAATACTTCCCTAAACTCCCATTTCTTTGGAAGGCCGGTACTAAACAAACATTAACCGATAATGAATTTTCAATTTCAGAAAACTTGGAATTAAACACAGAGAGCCAATTGTTTAGAAAATGTTGGTTTGTTCCAATTTAATGATTTAAAAGGATTTTTAAATATACTATATAAGTCACAGCCTGCTTTTGTCAAGTTCCTTTATACACTTAAAAACGCTGAAAAAGCATCTCTTTCTAAAAACTTGTTGAGTTTATTTAAATGATTCTCCAGTTTGTTTTTCAGTTTGTTGAATTACATCAGACATACTAATATTTTATTTCTAATAATATTATTACATTATATAGAATGTGACAGTATCTGGATATTTTCTGGGAGAAAGTTGTTAATCCTTCTCTCCTCTCTAAACTTTGTTGCCAGCTATGCATATTAAAGATTGCCCTGTGAAAACATTGATGTTATTGTAGCTTTGTACTATGGTGAGTTGATGTGTGCACGTATACTTAACCTATGATTCATAGCTTTCACTACTCAAGGCAATGCAATGCTAATTATACAAATAGAGCTGGTTCGTATCAGCCTACAATGTATATGTCACATAATTAACCGTGTTCCTGTTCCGTACAGCGCGTTCAAATAACACACTTCCCAGGCTCTGTTTCATGAGAAAATAGTCTTTGTCCATTCTAGGAATCCAAAGTCTCAGTCAAGCAGATGGTTTGAGAAAGAGGCCTCCTGGTGGAAGTTTAGCTTTGTCTGCCTCTGTGTAACACAAAACCCTCCTGAAAGTCTGCATATCTGACAGTGGCTTGATGCTGAGCTGTGTTAATTACTCTAATGGTGCACATTCTCATTAAGACATTGTTTATGTGTCCCGGGGCCTCGTGCAGTCCAAGTGGCGTTTTTGCACACTCATGAGGCACTGTGTGATTTTGTTGATGCGATGGCTATGGCCTTGTTAGTGTAGACAGCTGTTCCTCCTAGCTAAAGACAAGGCCACAGTGAGGGCACAATCTAAAGGGTCAGGAAAAACTAAGGCTCATGTCATATGGGTCATGTCTTCTAAACTAGGAGGACATGCGAGATTGTCCACATCTACTGCAGTATTGGAAAAGTCAAACAAATTTGTCCTTTTATTGCACCTTGACACATTTCCAAATCTTACATCTTGGTATTAATACTCCAAGTCAAATTTATAGAGTGAAAATTTAATAGAGTTCCAATAATTAAATATGCAAGTTCAAATAAATAATAATAAGTTATATTTAACAAAGTGTACTCCAATATCTCATAAATAAGTAACTGTTATTATTTTTATCAGAGAAAGAGGGTGCCCCTGGAAAGAGTTTAGGATCAACCCCTATTATTCCATGTTTCCGCTTGCTATGATTATCTGATAGGTTTTCAGAGAACACAACAAATTTGTTTTCAAAATGTTTAATAAATTTAATACCTGATCCCTAAAACTGTAGGAAATATATGGAAAGAGAAATAATAAGCAGAGCCAAATTGCTGTTGTTCTGTGCAAACTTAGTCAATTTACTTGTATTGACAATAAAATGAACGAGGTTTGTACCCGTTGCTTTGACTTGACAGATGAGAATAATGGAATTACTACATCCCTATTAAACTGAGGGGAGTTTTGGCCCCATTGTAGATGAGCTACTTCGGTTTTGGCACAGATTGAAGAGAAGAGCAGCTGGGGAAGAAATCAAGTTGTAACCATGCCTCGGAAAATTGACAGAAACGTGATTGTAATAATATTTAAAAATTAATTTCACATAAACAATGTAGAGTGAGTATAGTATTCACCAAGAAAAAACATTCAGATGTCATTTGCATAATTGACACTGGTCCCCCTCAACATATCGTCATCCCCATGCAGTGCACCCCCTCCCCCAATGAATAATGAAGATAATAAAAGATGTTGCTAAAATTGGGCACAATAATAGCAAAATTTCATCAAGGCCCCTGCGCTCTGATTAATCTGCTCTTGCAAATCAGCACATGAGGAGAGAGAGGGCGGGAAGCGCGTGATTAACAACGCCGGGGACCGGTGAGACGGGCATGCTGCCCTCCTCTTGCAAGCCCGCCTGCCGCCCCTCTGCGCACAGCTGCTGCCGGTGCTGCCGCCCGGAGGAATGCGACCAACTTTCCGCTGCCGTCATTTGTAATGTCGTTAACCCCTCACGTACCAGCCCGTGCTTTAAAGCCTCATTAGGCGCTTTCCCAGTTCATATTGCACCTCAAGTGCACCGCTCGCTTAAATTAGCCTCGGTGTGGCCAACCTTGGAAACAAATGAGGAAGCCTGAGGCCTTTTTTTCTGTTAGTGAGGGGAAATTGTCCTCAACTCAAAGCTGAATTTAACAGATTCAGGGCATGATACAATGGAAAATCATTTAGATCATTATAAAATGCCTCAACAAGAGTTTACGTGACATTTCATTTGCACCAAAAATGGCTTTATTCATTGAATAAAAAGGAGTTTTGCAGCCGGTCCTATTATACTGTTATAGACACATCAAAACAATCATATCTCCAAAAAGAAAGCAAGTGGCCTTTAGTTTTATTGATTTCAAGACTTACGTTTTCCTGTTTTGTGTTTTGGACTGAAACTGAGCTGATTGTGTTAGAGTTGGACAAAATACCCTTTTTGAGTTATAGCAATTTGGAGAAAACAATTCATGCAATTTTTAGATCACGCTTAGACTATTGTAATGCCTTTTATGCAGGAGTACATCAAACCAGTTTACGCGTCTACAACTACAGAATGGTGCTGCATGCCTCCTTACTGGTACCAGAAAACATGAACACATTACACCTATTCTGTACTCCCTGCGTTGGCTAACAGTTATAATATTTAAAAAAACAATATTTAAAAAAAAAATGCATTAGTTTTTTGTGCAGTGAATAGTATTGCCCCATCTTATTTGTGCAAGATTTTAATCTGTCACCAAACCAGCAGAGTTTAACGATCGGCGGGGAAACAACTGCTGGAGACCCCAAGGTCCCAGTGTAAGAATTCGTTCCTTTGCTTTGGTGGGTCCAATGCTCTGAAACTCCCTACTCGTCGACCTTCGCTCCATTCTGCCTTGCCAGTGTTTAAAGCGAATCTGAGAACAAATCTATTTAGACTTGTTTTCAGTTCGTAGACTTTTATGTAAAATGATTTTATCAATTTAATTAAAGATTGTTTTCTTATTGTTTTTGTTTCTTTTCTCCTTGTATACTTTTTTTAGTCTTGACAGTTGGAAGGTGCTATAGGATTAAAGTTTGGTTGTTTAATGGAAATAGAAATGCAGTATACATAATTATATTGACAACACAACCAGGAGACAGTTTTGTAATAATCTTTTTTGAATTCAGACAGATCCCAAGAAGAAAGAAGAAATGTTAGCATGAATTGGTTTGGCGCGACTTAACAAGTGGACACCAGATTTGACATTCTCATTTATGAAAAGTTCCGAAAGCAAAAATGCAGGGGGAAAAGAGAATAATGACTTATTTTTCTTTCCCTTAGGTTAGTTGGTTAGCTGTCCAGAATCTTGGGGTTATTCTGAACAGTGAACAAAAATGTATAGCCTATGTAATTAATGTAGTCACGGTTTAATTTGTCCAGCTATATTTAGTATGAAGTGTTCCTGGATAGACTAATTCAATGCCATGTTTTATAGAATAAATAAGTCATCTTCATTCAGACTACAAGCTGTTCAGACTTTGTTTGACTCTTAATGTGGACCCGCTGGCCAAAACAAAACATTTACTGAATTGAAAGGCATGTTCACAGTAGCTGCAAATCCAAGCTGCAAGTTACACCTGTCATTTCCTCATTGCTATGAGAACAAAATGAGCCTTTACTTTCTTTATTCTACGAGCTAATTGAGAAAAGCTGTCGCTTAAAATACATCTTTTGAACACACTTTGAAAAAGTACATTATATCATAAATAAAAAAAAACTGATCAATGTTTGTCTGAGAAGAAAGGACCAAAGCTGAGACAGACAGTTTCTGAAAGATCTCTTTCTGCTGATTGGGTGGTATGCAATTTGAAGCCATTGTGTAATCATTGGCAAAGTTATGAACTGTGGAATATTTCTATCCTAAAACTCAACTGATCAGGAAACTTACAAATAACCAGTCATATAATCGCCAATCTCCTCACAGTTCCTAATGCCCACTCTGGGATGAGATGGTTTTCCCTTTAATGCATTTGCCCTCAGCTCTGGAATTGATTAACATTGTACTGTTTTGGACCTATCTCGTTAGACTTTACGTTCTAAATATTTGTATCTGTTTATTCATGTTGCGGCTATTAATCTTTGCTTTCCATTTCATACAGCACTTTGTACAGCATTGAGTCAGAAAAAAATTATAAAATACAGTGGGATTTGTGATCACTAGTTGCTCTCACCATTCCCGGATGCCTGATTATTCTCTGCTTTCACATTCAGCCATGCCTGTCCACTGCTTCGGGTTTGTAATAACTTAGTGTGCATGGTTGTAAGGAACAAATTCCAAATATGGGCAACCTCATGGCAATGTGTCACTTTCTTTTTGAATAAATGTTGTGAACTCTGCCTGGATTTTATTGAATAATGAAACCATACACAGCATTTCTGTGGGTCATTAACACTCTGACTAAACTAAGGAAAGTCAGACATGGAGCAAACATGGAAACTTTGAATGTTCCTCTGTCAGAGTGGTAGAAATAAACTGCCATGTAATGTATGTCATAACTATTACAACTGAAAATAGATATTCTGGTGTAAATATCTAAATTTATATATCTACATTTACATTTAAATCTTTACTATTCAGCAAAACACAATTATCTGTTGAATATCATGTTGTTGCCTGCATGTGCTCCAAACTCAAGCTAGATTGCTCTGTTTAATTCACATTCAGCTACATATTTTACATGTATATACAATTTCAGTTCAATTAATTAACACTGTATGTGCTGAATAATTGATGCAAAGATTACAATTGTTTAGCTGTTGATAAAATAACTGATATGGTGGATTTTTATTTTAGATGGATACACTGATCCCCATCCACTTGAATATATAATACAAAGAAAATGAAGGAAAAAAAACAACAGATGGGTGATGAGAGCACTCTCAATGTGCGAGTTCTCAGTTGCCATTTGCCAAAGTTTTTTAACACAAATTTCAATGTAATTAGCATATAACACACAGGAAGAGCAATATAATGTGTCAGATTTGAGGAATTAGACAATATAAAAAACAACAACTAAGTTTTCTTACTCCCACAGTCAGTCTGCATTTGATTGTAAGCAAATGATTACAAATGTCTTTGATGTTCAGTGAAACCAAATCTTCGGCTTGAGATCATGAGAATAAAAAGTTGGTAAATGTGTGCTCTTTTTATTTAAACAAAAATGTGAAACATTCATTTTATGAAAACGTTTACATTATTATACATTAATCATTACTTCAATATTGCTCACATAGAAATATATGAAAATAATGGCAGAATGTCTTCAAAAGCTGTTTCGTGTTGTTTAAGGAAATATATTTTCATATATGCATTTATCATTAGTTTAACATTTCAAATCGTGTTTGGTTACAATTAAATATTGCTGGATAGTGCAATACAGCCATCTCTAGTCTAGTTTAAGGTTATAGGTTTATATATGTATTTTTATGTCTATATATATATATATATATATATATATATATATATATATATATATATATATATATATATATATATATATATATATATATATATATATATATATATATTTCATTTATGAAAGCATGCAAATAAATGACTGTGAGCAGTGAGAAGAAGACTCTCTCTTAGTGTCAGTAAGTGCTGGACTTCAGGGCTCTGTATGCTGTTATTTCCAAAGGCATCGCTGACCTCAACTCTGTCCATTGTGGCATTAACACCTCTGACATCATTAGCACTCTAATCCCTGCACTCATTAGTGTATTAATAAAGGCCATGAACATCTGTGAGCTTCAGTTGTTCACAAAGCACAAGTATGAATGACACTTTCCTTTATTTAATGACAAAAGTCTCCCTCAAGCACCCAGCAAAGATCACTCATGACTTTATAATATTCCCGCAAGCATCCAGCCAGAGTTGTACAATGAGAAGCTTCGAGCATAGCCAGGGACATCATTTGATTTTAACCTCCTCTGTCCAATTAACGAAATGTAGGTTGGGAAATAAATGGCAGACGCCGGGGCAAATTAATTATGTGTCCTGCAAGATGTTAGCCAGCAAGCGCTCTCTCTCTCTCTTTCTTCTTTCTTTCTCTCTTCTCTCTCTCCCACCCTCTCTCTCTCTCTTTCAATCTTCTCTCTTCTTTCTCTCTTTAATTCTCTTTCTTTTCCTTCTCTCTCCCTCTTTCTCGCTTTCTTCTTTCTCTCTCTGTTTCTTCTTTCTCTTCTATTTTTCTCAATATTATCTCTTTATTTTATATTTTTCTCTCTGTCTTTCGTCTTTCTTTCAATCTTCCCACTTTATTGCTTCTTTCTCTCTCTCCCTTCTCTCTATCTCTCTTCTTTCGCTCTCTTTCTTTTTCTCTCTTCTCTCAAAGAGAGAACAAACACGCAGTATTCCTTATCTTTAAACAACTGAATTTCTCAGTGTTGCCTAGATTAGAACACTTCTTTGAATCGTAATCAAATTTCTGGATACTATATAGAAGCTTGCTGAAATCTGGAGAACTTTGTTTCCTGAAGCTCTCTGGATAATTTTTTTTTTGTGCTGCAACACAAGACTAACTGTGTAATGGCGCCCTCAAGAGATTACAGTTACAATTGTTGCATTGTTTTACAGTTTGCAGTTTTAATTCATTTCATTGGTTCAATAAACCAAAAAGATTTCTATACTGAAAATCAATTTTATACAAGGCCTGTAGTATCTAATCAATAAATGAATGTTTAGAGTTTTATGATCTAATTACATGTCCAGTGATCTGTTTATAAATGTGTTTACAACTAAACCTTTTTATTTGTAAAGAATTATAGGATTTGGGGCCACTACTGTGAAGAGTCATCTATAATTTTCCGTGTTTTTCTTATCTATGCAATATTATGCAAAAGTACAAAACAACGTTACTTATATTCCATGAAATCAACCAATAAACTTCTTTAAAGTCTTTGAAGAAAACTGTTGCAGTAGTATTGTTTTTCCTGCAAGAAAGGTCAATCCACTTTGATACCTAAACAACCAGACTTTAAAAACACTTTGAGGCTGTTTGTGAGTTTTGCTTTGTACAAGAAAACAATGAAATGCATTGATTCCCCTGCATTGCAGCTGAAAAAAAAAACACTGAAACAGATCTGTCTCCATTTATTTGATGCAGATTTTGGAGGTCTGAGTGTATAAACATGAGGTGTGGGTAAGCGTCAAGTCTCAGGTGGCAAATTTGTAAGCTAGAACTCATGAATGTCACAACATTGTGTTGAACACTGGCCCGTGCTGTGCTTGACAAACAGAACTAGCACCATCTGCTTCACACCGCCGAAGGAAATGCATGAGAAATCTGTGACTGCAATTTATCTTCCAAACTATTAATATGCAACAAACAAAGAAACCCCTTATATCTGATCTGTAAAATATTTTGTGCAGTTTTAAAGAGCAATCTAGAAGAAGCGATGGTTTAAAGCAAACAATGTTTTTTTTACTTTTGTTGTAGCCTTTTATATGATCTATCATTTTAAAATATTTAATAAGGTTTTTTCAAAAGATCTGCAAACTCTAGGCCATTGCTGTTTCAAAAAGTACTTTTAGGACATTCTAGAAAATTATTTTAAAATTTAGGACATGGAGCCTCAGAGTCCTGTGCAGTTTAGCTTCAACATTATTGAACTCCACCTGATCAAGTAACCAATTGTTTGGAACACAAGGATTGAAACAAACATCAGCAGGGTGACGGCACTCCATGGTTGACATTGCTTTCTTAAAAAAAAATAACATTTACCTTTGCATTGAAAGGTACTGAGCTTGTAAAAGGATACAAATCTGTTTATTTGGTAGTGAGAGCTGTTCTCTGTGTATCTGCTTTGAAAGAAGCTCTTTTACATATTGAAACGAGCTTTAAACAACCCAGATGCTACACAGTAATTTTTTTTCGTTAAACAATGTTTTAAACAAAAATGTATCTGTTTTCAGCTAAAAAGAAACATGAACAAAAAGCTTTAACAGGTGAGCCTTCACATTCATGACCATCTAAGATGACATGGATGCTTTATTATTCACATGTTATTTACTCTGGTGAATATATAGATGAAATTATAGCTCCAACTTAAACACAGACACTGACACCTGTCCATCTCCCACTGCGCAATAGCAATGAATTAAAATAACTGAAAATCATACCCTGAGTTGGTAGAATTATGTTTAAAATATAGGATGGAAAGATGACTCAGTGGTGGAGTTGGTCATTCTGTAACTGAAAGGTTGGCGGTTCGAACCCTGCTAGGTTTGTTCTACTATTGTGGCCATGGGCAAGCCACTTCACCCACATTGCCCCGTATGCATGTATGTGTCTAGTGGGGTGCGTTTGGTGGTGGTCAGGAGGCCGTAGGCTTGGATTGGTAGCCACGTCCTGTCAGACTGCCCCACGGCAGCTGAGGGCTACCTAGGTAGCTTATCATCACCAGAGTATGAATGTGGAGTGAAAGAATAATGCACTAAACCTTGTAAAGCGTCTTTGAGCTCTGGGGGAAAAAATGTAAATGCATGTATTTAATGTCATGTAAGGTCAAGATTTGTCACAAATGTTACAGATAGTCACAAATGTAAAATCATGCAAAAGACGTAAAGAGTGATCCAAGGGCGTAGACACGCATATAATAATGGGAATAATTAAATGCTTTCAATTATTCAGTGCAGTCATGACTCTTTACAGAAAATGTATGACAATCTGCAGTTTTTGCAGATTTTACATGTGCCAGTTGTTGAAGAGTCAGTATTTTCAACAAGTGGCTGTGTGCTTGACTTTAGGCTGAGTAAATTGAGAGGCTTTTTATTAAAAGAAAACTGAAAAAGACAAAAGTTGAAAACGATTTTGTTATTGACATGAATATTAATTGAAAGGTGAAGAAGGTAAATCGTTGAGAAGCTTTACTTAAAGTAAAAAAAATAGATAATGAAGAGATAGAGAGAGATTTTCAGTAGATGTAAAGTAATAATATAAAACTATATTTGAAAAAAGTCTAAAAGATATATTTGCTTTCAGCTGAGCTTCAACGCAGTCACGTTTTCCGTTCATCAAATGGGTTGACTGCAATATTTACCGCCTAACGCTAGATGGGGTTCAAACACCGCCTCCCCGACAAGTGATTTCCTAAACATTCACTGCTAAAATTCTTAAAAGCGTTCCAGGACTGATACTGTTCACAATCTCAAGACTAAGAAAAATTCAGTAGAAACTCATAAAGGTAAGATTATTTTGTTTGGTGCGCGTAAGTTCGTCGGTTGTGGTATATTTGCATAAACTATAGTAACTCAAGGAATCTACTCCCTTTGCGAATAAAAACAAAAACATGCTAATAATTTCAACCCTATTGTTAAATTTCTAGTGAGATTGTCTTTACAGAATTTCTTTGTTAAAGCAATGATTTAATATTACACACTTTTTAAATTAAATTGCCTTGTACTGCATGCCATGCATTGCTCTAAGCATACCTATTTATTAGATTATCACGTATGATTACAGAAACACGTGGTCTGAGACCGGAAGTTCAATTGTTACAACAGGAAGTATCTAGACTGTAATGGAGTGGGAAAACAAGGAAATCCAATGCTTGTTTCAAACAGTTGATAGATATATAGAGAACACTTGAACCCGAAAACGCAATGCTAAAGTAAACAAGAAAATTAATCCAATCCAAACTCTTGGGATTTATTGTTGTCTGTTCTCAGATTGCAAATCTCAGCTATCTTTGTTTATCCTCCTGAGACCCAGCCTATTCATTTACGTCCTCTGTGGTTCACTGTTGTTTCTGTTCTATATATTTTGACTAATTTTGACATACTGGCCTTTACAATATCTCAGGTGTTTGTGTGGGACTACATTGCTCTAAACAGGCAGGAAATTGCAAAAACAAAACCACATTGGATAATATTTTTCCCTTGGATCTCAAGAGGATCAATGTCCCATCTTGTATATTGTCAAAAACAACAATAATAAAGTTATTATTTTATACTCATAAATACTGTTTTACTATTATGACCTATTACTGTTGTTGTTGTTATTATTATCATCATTTTTAGAGCATTTTTTTGGTGATGTAAAATACCAACTGGCCCCATGTAATATAATTGCGTCCAAATAATTTTTAAATTAGGGTAAAATAATAAACCAACTTTACTGTAATATATGACCTTTTACGTTTTAGCATACTATATTACAGCCATGCAGTGCTATATGTGCATATGACACGTACAATTCAGATGTTTGAAATAATTTGACCCTTCCATTTTGTTTTGTTTCTTAAAAGCAGTCCGCATTCTGACAGGTTGACCGAAAATTGTGCCCCACCCAGTATCAGTCCCGTGTCAAATTTTGTAATTCCACAAATGTGTTCATCTCCTCCGGTTTCACATTACATTGAATATTTTGTAGTTGTGTGATGTGATGGGTGGTTGTATGAGCCAGCAAGAATGATGATACTCTCTCTATATTTGGCAGTGTGCAGGGAGGGCACTCCTGAGAAAAAGCGTGCATGGAGTTTCTGCTGATCACATGACTGGAAGTGCAGGATTTGACTCCAGCTGGGAGAACAGAGTGCATGAATGTGTTCAACAATACACGCTTTCTGTCGATGCACCCGCCTTCTGCCGTCACTGTACCTGGATCTGTCGCTGTAGGGATTTCTGGAGCGTTTTGAAGGTTTTTCGAAACCACATTTGTGTATATCCACGCGGGATATTTCGGCAGCGTCATGGGAATTGGGAAGTTTACCGGGTGCGATGTGGAATAGCAACGAGCCCGTGGTCCGATGTGGTGTCTTCGGGAACCTGGACAAATACATGCTAACTTGAGAGAGAAGTGGAGAGGCTCAGCTTGTTTCTGGCATTCCTCCTTTCTGCTCCCTTAAGTTTGATTCAAAGTTATCAAGAGGCAAGATGGCGGCCGATTCAGTGCAGGTGAGAATAATTTAATCTTCTGTTTATAAACCTTGCGCTTCCACAACGACACACGTTGAACGCTTCTAATACGTTTTCGATTGGTATTAACTTTGACATTTCTTTGCGTACTCGAAGGAGCAGACAAGTGACAGGCTATTTAACGTTGTCTGAAAGGGTTAAATGTGGCCTAGATATAGTGACAGAGGCCAACTGTTGCTTCGCCCTCAGCTCATATAGTTAACGTTAACTGTCACGTTTGTAACTTAGCCACTAACGTGAAGTTGCTACAACTTTACATTTTATGACAAGTCACGGTAATAGATTAACGCGATATCTTTGTAACATAAGCATTAATAAATAGGCGTTGTGCTTGTTCTAACTCCATGTTTGTTTAAGCACTTGTGTAACTTCACAAACATTACAACCCTTTTCTTGAATTGCTCCAAAATTGTAATTGATATCCTCTGAAAAACAACTGTAAAATCATACTTTGTAATGAGTGAAAATACTCTATTATAGTCACTAATACCAAATAGAGTAAGTTAATTTGTAAGCCTTTTTTCTCTTGATTTTGTGAGATGGTTTTGTTTTCTAAAAATTTGGAAAATATGTTCCATCACAGACTCAATTAATAGTCTTAGAGTTTAGTTTGTCTTGCAAATACAATAATTGACTCAGCGATTGACAATGGGGTGTCAAGAGAAGTATTTTTTTATTTTAAAGTTATTTAGGAAAACTTTTATTCATACTTTCTCATTGATCCAATCATACAGTTTGCTACTGTTTAAAATTCACACTGTGGCTTCTCACTATTTGAATTATTATATGGAATATTAAGTTTTACTGGGGATAAGGAGTCGCATACAACTGTTTAGGCCCAAAACATTTGTTTACAAATATAACTACAGGAATGTTGGCCATTGTAAAAATTCCTTGTTTAATAATGAGGAAATATGGATAGTAATAAAAACAGACCTGTTGGCAAAAAAACATGTAAAGATTGGCTTTAGGATTAATGATATACTTAATTGAAGTAAACAAGTTACAGTAGTATGATGTTACCAAAGTTTGCTTAAAGACTAAAATGGCTCATGCTTTCACAAAGGGAAATAACTCTATACAGATGGGAGTTAAACCCAGTAAACAGAATTATTTGAAAAATGATAACTTGTTCAAGGATGATGGTTTTTCTATCCAAGCCTTCTAAAGCAAGATGTCTTTAACCTGTATTATGACGGTAACAGAAATCCTTTTTTCCCCTCATTCTTTTGCTGCTGTTACATATATTTTATTTTCCTGTCTCCAGTAAGGCAGGTCCAGCTGAAACCTATCAAGTGAACTGATACTCTTTAGAGTTGCAGTAGTATCATTTTCAGCTTGGTCGTATCAACTCCGTCACCAAGTATTGAAATGCAACATTAATAGACCTGAGGAATTGGATGAAACTATTTCCCCCTAAAAGATTTTCAGTTATAGCAGTGTCTCAAATGTATCTGTTGGACAGCTTTAAAAATGACACACAATTCAGGATTTTGAAAGAAACCATGTTCATTTGCACAGATGGTAGGCTTTTATTTGTGCCATTTGTGTTGATTTACAGTTGTCTGTGAATGCTTTGTTAATATTTCAAGAGCACAGAACCCATTTTGTTTAGAGTTATTTAAGACATTGAAAAGTTTTTAGAGTAATAGTAGAATGCATAGAAGTATATCCTTGTTTTATTATAATTAAAACATAATAATAATAATAATAATAATAGTAATGCCTTCAATTAACCCTCAAAAATTTTCAGAGCGTTATTCATTCATTTACTCCACATTTACCCACTTGTGGTGATATGCTACTTGGTAACCCCCAGCTTGCATGAGCCAGTCTGCCATTCTGTGCCCAAGGCCTCCTGCCCACCACCCAACACAAACGCAGAACGGACCTGCAATGGATCAAACCACCAACCCAGGATGACTAACTCCACCAATGTGCCTTGTTTGCGCCTTAGCCCATTGCCTAAGAAATATAATTTAAATATGTTTGTGTGTTATGCAAACGTTTCTCAAGAAAGGTTTGCTTCCGGCCGACTGACAAAAGTGACATGAATTTTCTACTCAGGATAGCATTAGAAATCCATGTGAGCGATTGGTTGTGATTCCTATATTGTGCTTACATCATAATCCAAGCGAAAAGTGTCAATCTCTGTATTGCACTGTTCTGTTTTATAACAAGGTGTTTGACATTTCTGACATTCATGGCATCTTAAAGTTTTGTCCTCATCAAATACATGCCTCAAGTAGTATTCTGATTAATTCACTCATGTATGAGCAATCCTTTATTTCTTTTTTATGAGGTGAAAACGGCTTGTTTTCCTTATCCCCGCCTTTTTCCTTATCCTTGCCCAAGCAACACCCACTTATCATTCATATGAATCGTTAGTACAGCCCCTCGCTACCACGAACAGGAAACGTGGTTTGACCCAGAAGTGTGAGACAGCTGTTGTTTAAACAATGTCAAAGAAGTGTTTACATTACCAAAGAATGAGTTCATTCAACAGAAATGGCTCAATTTTGTGTCTGCCCTTTAGTGAAAACTTTGAAAGACCACCTGGTTCATGAACAAGAAACAGTTTGATCAAGGAATTATGACAAGGCTGGCTCTGTCAACGGGTGCTTTTCCACATGTCCTGTGTTCATTGATTTGGAGGTCCACACAGTATTTTATTTTTTTATTTTTTTTTACTTGTGCTAGGCTTAAATACATTAATGAAATACGCAATTTTATCTCTTCATACATCAAACTGAGTGCACACTACATGACTTTTATGCCCATGCATAAACTCGGCATTTTATCTTTCTGAAAATCCTAAACATGCGCACAATACAAGAGTCAATCGTGTGAAACACACACTACAGGGCTGTTACACACTATTGTTCAAAGCTCGTGCATCAAAAAGTAAAATTTGTGATCAGATATCGTATTGACATTTTACCCAAGTAAACCGATAACATAAATAATGAATAAAACAGTACGCCTTCATTAGAAATCATTCAGTGTAGAGTAAGCACGTCTGATTTACCTGTAAACACTCAGGTAAATCTGCTGAGGAGTGTTTTTCCACCGGTTTCTGTTTCATTCTGGAGACTTAAAGATTGTGTCAGACTCAGGTTCACACATATAAGTGGTGTTAATTCACGCATAGCCGTTGTCTGTCGATTATAATGTTTTAAAACAATAAGACTTGTTTAAAGCGTCACTAGTAGTGTCTGTGTTAGCTTAAACTGAACTAGCTTGAGAACGCTGGCCAATAGGTGCGTGCCGAAAGCACGTCTGTGTGAGGGATCGGTGTAAACAGCACGCTTTTGCCATTCCAAAAATGAGATAAAAAAGAGGTAATTCAAAGACGTTTTTTTTATGAAAAATATTGCATTTGAACATTCTTACCAGTACAGCGCTAGTATAGAGGGCTCAGATATTGATTTTAAGTTCTAACAATGGCATAACAGGGGACCTTTTACATCCAAATATTTGGATGTGTTAGGTTTAAATGTTGATTTCTTATAGCATCTGTGGTGCTGTTTTAGTTCTCTGTGGAAGGAAATAGACAAGCTTACCTGAGCATAAACATTGTAGTTGTTGTTTCATTTTTGATTTGTTAGAAAATATAGACTTCAGACTGAGTAATTTCCAGAATGCCATTAGTGGCTTGTCAGTGGCAGTTTCAATGCAAAATATTTGATGATTGGAAAATAGCTGAGGTCAAGGTAATGATTCTTCTTGATGTAAAAATACTTGTCATTAAGCTTCTCCTCCTTAACATGTTTATACTCAGCGCAGTTATAACATTTGATGACCATTTTAACATGTTATATTTTAATCAATATCTTACATAGCCAGCCCTTCATGGCAAGGTCTGGGGTTTTTGGTAACTTTTTTTTTGTCAAGACCCACCCATGAGGCCGTTAGACTGAAATTACAAACAACCAATCCCATGTCGTTTCGTATAACAACATGATTAGGATGAAAATGTCATTAAAATAACTGATCCACATGAAACAATTTAGCCATGCGAATGATACAATTTTACCAATCTGTTTTTCAAAAGCATAAAAACATAATTTTGCAATGTGATTTGGCATGCACAATTTGTGGGACAATTGTCACAAATTTTTGCTACAGTAACAGTTTTACTTTTGTTTTGCCTTGAAACCCAGGTAAATGATATAAAAATAGACTAAGCTGAGTGTGTTAGAGGCTATGTGGCAACTCTGTGCCCATGTGTGGGAGATTGTTTGTTATGTAATGTGCCCACTGTGCTCTGTCTGAGTGGATTTGTTCTTCAGCCAGGTCCCTCAAACAGGGTGGGGCAAGGAGGAAAACCAGCCAGCTATGCAACTTATTAATGTTTTACTTTGCCTTCAATTTAACTTCTCATACATTTACTGGTAGACGTGTGTTTGGCATACTCTCAATTGAGAATAGATTCCTAGCATTTTTAAAGTCCCATGTCCGAGGTTTCCCTGTCTCGCACTACCATGTTTCAGAAACCTGAGAAAGCAAGGGTGATTTCAAGTCTCTCTAAGACTAAGCCTCTTCAGTCAACTCTCTGCCTAACTCTTTTTACTTTTGTGTTTTTAGAATGTATTCTTTTTCTCCTGGTCTTGGCTTCTGACAAAAGTCAACTAGCACAATCATTTAAACCCCAATTAGCTAATTATGCTTTCTGTACAAAAACAAATGCTGATCTATTTAAACCATAACATGTAATTTATGTATACATAATCATATATGATTAAGCTAAAAAAAGGTGTTACACATTACTTTTAAAGCAGTCTAAATGTATGTTACTAATTGTATCAAATATGTGAAAGTAACAATAAATATAAAAAAAAGTAAAAAGAAAGCATACTAGCTGATTGTTAACATATAGATAATTGAATGGTGTAATTCGGAAGTAAATAATATTTTTTGCATATTACAGAAGTTTATTTCTGAGTTTTGGTCAGTAGGGAAATATGTAAAGTTGGTTTTGAAATTCACAATAATTCAGTATGTATTCTAATAAAAAAAAAGCTCTTTTTAATGTAAATAGATTTTAAAGCTTAAGCTTTAAAGCCATTTGTTGTTTTTTTTCCTCATTCTAACTACTGACTTTAAAATCCTTATACCAGTAATCACTTGAATGACTTGGTTGTGTAAAATTATTTTAAGCAAGTGTCAGATTTTCTCTAATTAGCACCACAAAAGTGATCCTTTTCTCCAGGATATTTTTTAGAAAGATGGAATTGCATTGTGCTGATGTCTTGACCCTTGTTATTTTAAGTTCGTAGTGACGTGACCTCAGTCTGAGTCACCGTCATTCAGCAATGGCTTAGCAAACAGCTTATCTAACACCAGGATTACCTTGAATGGAACTCTTTGCTGTTAAAATTATAGCGTTGAAGAACAGCCTGTGAAAGTGTGTAAACTTGCCCAACATTTCTTGCAAAAGTTCTGTGCTGTTTTATAGACTTTCTTTTTGAATGTGAACGTTTTAAAAGGGTTTTGAATTCTTATGAATGCTTGAGGCATTTGTTATTTTGAGAACAATGTTGAGCTCTGTTTGCGCTGTTGGGATCATCACTGTCTTGGTAAGAACTTGCTCTTAATTGTTTGGTATGTGGTCATTATACTTTGCACACAATTTATTCACCTTATATAAATTGTCATGTGATTCAGTAGTCAGATTTTTTAGACTGACAATTGATATTGGATTTGGTTCAGAAATACATTTGTTCTTGGCTTTTTTGTTTTCTTGCATTGGTACACTCACTACCTGTATTATAAACAATGCTGTACTGAAGCATGAGTTCTTTGTGAGTGAATGAATGAACGAATGGATCATTGACTCAAATGTTTTAGTGTAAGACATGTGTTGTGGAAACAGTGATGTGTTGCTCTGAAACACAAATGCAAATTCTTGGTTCAGGAAGATATTCTTTTTCATAAGATGGTCATGAAACAAGGGCAACGTTTTACCAACTATTCAATGCTGAATGGTTGGTAATGCACGCATGCAGTCAGTTATTCTTTCTATTAGCACGTGAAATGCTATTGAGTTCAGCTAAATAGATTATGGAAATTATACATACCTGCAGGACGTAGAGCTAAAGTTGTGTAATGTAAGGATGAAGTGTTAAAAGCACATATACAATTTACTGTTTTGTGAACAATTATGGTTGTTTTGAATTAACTCCTATTATTCCCTTATCTTTTCTTACTGCAACTGAAATAAAAGCTTTTCAAAGCTTTTTGCAGTTATTATTTAAAAAAGTGAATCAATTCTCCACATTGAAGTAAAAGGCTTGATATGTTTAAAATGTTTTTACACACTGTTGGTTAAAAAAGGCTTGGTAATGTTTATTTAACACACAGAATGTTTTCATGAACTAACTTCTTACTTTGAACTCGGCTATTCAAATGAATGGTACATAATCCTCATCCTAGTGTTGTTGGTCAGGGAAGTTTCTTACATCATGTACACTGTTAAGTCTCCAAAGAAGAAAGTCTTGTAAATGCAAGGTACATTTCCTCTGTAATTAGGGAATGATTCAGATTTGAGAGATCAGAAATCTATCAAATGTCAAACATCTCTTTCAGTTATCAGTGGCAGCACAAGTAGTTTATTTTAACATATTCACAACAAAATTTTAATTGGCTGTTTGTTAGTAATTTAGGTATTTTTGTACTGATGTAGTGTTTACATTAAACCAAATTAGAGAAGACCAGAATGTTTTTTAAATATTTAAGATAAATGGCAGATTTATATATTTATTTCACCCTGTTAATCAATGAATGATCAGCAAAGAAAGAGTGTCAAATCCAAAATGTGAAATTGCGGTCATCAAAATTAATGTGCTTTAACTTTGACAGCTCTACTTATAAACGTGTTTCAAAAGAAGCTGACAAAATGCATGGATAATCATAATAATACTCTTGGGTCTTTTTTTATTTAGTGAAGATTAACCAAATTGAGCAATTGAAATGTTCTCATTTATGTCAGTTTAGACAGCATTTGTTTAATAACTATTTTTTACCACAGTGAAAAAAGAAATCTCACACAACCACATATTCACTTCCTAGAAAAGGCTGTCAGCAGCATGTCAAAAACTTTACTTCAGCATTTAGCAGACACATTTGTCCAAAGCGACTTACAGTAGGGGCGAGACGATATGCAATGGCATCTCACAGCTCTTCCGAGTCTTTGCATTCAGTCGGGTAGGATTTGGAATGCTTTAGGCTGTCTCTGCAAAAAAAAGGCACGATTACTTCAGCCAGAGTCACTAGAGTCACTCCACAGAAAAAAATATATCAATAAAACACTTATATTGCTTTGTCTGATTATTAATAGAACCGCAGTATTCTCCAGTACCAGATTGTCACTTGATCATGATTCCATTCATTCCACATTTCAAATCATCCTTCTGAAAAATGTTTTGTTTTGAGCACAATCCAAACCAATTATGAACTTTTTGTATAACCTAGAATATTCAATGCTATTGCACCACTCATATTTGTCTTGTTTGAACTTTCCAGTCATAGAACAATTGCAATTATTATCTTTCCACAAAACATGACTATTCTAGTAGACTGTAAGTTTTACATTAAACTATTCCTGTACCTGCATTTGTATCAATGCAACTATGGTATTTTCCTTCTAATTTGGTAGTAGAGCTTTAAATTTAATGGGTGGTTGTAGTTTAAAACTAGTGGTGACCTTCCAGACATTTATACTCCCCTTTCTACTGGAAGCCTGTAGTTAAAGTCCCATCCCTTTTATATTTCACTCTGTGTGGCCACATCTCGTTGATTGTGCGCAGTTGGGTGCTGTGTGTTCTGACCCCACCCTGCTGATGGTACACACTTTTGAATGCCAAAGCCCATGTTTGTTCTGTGTTCATAAATCTTTCTCGGGAGGGTTCCCCATTTCCACTATGCTGCCAAGTTTGAGACAACTCTGAGAACGACAGGCTATGCTGTATTTGGAAGAATACACACCAAAAGAACCTTTTGATGTCTCATTTGTTTCAGTTGCATTAGACTAAGCCATTGTCAAGACTGCAAATGCAATTTTTTTAAATGGTTGAAAAAGACGATAGTTATAGTGTTCTTCTCCCTCATTGATTCAGCTGTTCTTTACTTTGAGTTATGTGTTTCTGTTGAAGGCAAAAGCCTATTAATTGGTAAATATAAGAAAAGGTTGCTATTGTTTTTTTTAGTCTTATAACTGGAAAAGTATTGACGTTAAAGATATTACCATTTCTGTCTAAAATGTATTAAAATCTTAAGATAGATTTGAAATTAGAAGAAAAGAGGGTTTTCCTTATATGTATAGGTAATTGTAATGTAATTTAATTTAATCTCTTAGTCATCAGAGATTATTTTATGGATGACTCATTTAGCATAGTGACATGCAGTGGATTTTTGATTCTGTGTTCTGTGCAGGGTGCTTCAACACTGCTTTTATCTAATGAAGAAAGGTTCATTGAACTAAATCCTTTTCATCCTCAAAGCTGCTCTGCATTTACTGAGCTCAGTTCAGTTCAGATTTGATCATGATTCAGAATCATTCAAGAACTGTGTAGTCTGTAGAGAACGCTGTAGTTTGAAACTCAGTTGTGGCTGAATCATCCATTTTATTGGCAAAGTAAGTGACACATTGTGGTCATTTGCTTTCTTTCACTGAGATGATTTATGTAGGCCTATTTATATAGTTACATTACAAAATGCTAAATTTGCTTACAAGCTATTAAATGTCCATGTAGTAAATTTCTTTTAGTGCTTAATCCAGTTCAGGGTGTCAAAGTTCTGAACAGGTGGTGTCAAGGCCAATAACTAATCTTGAATTCCAGACATGACCGCAATCAACAATACTGCAAATTAATATTTAAATTAACAAAACTGGGTCACATGACATGTACCAAATTAGGCTTCACAAAATTTTGAGGGTAAAGCCCAATCTATAGATGCGCATCAAGTCTACAAACTGCCCATTGTAGAGGCTCCGCATGCACCCATTGGTCAACAAAGCCTCTTTACTTCTCCGCTTCGTCAACCTTAGTCTATGCACTGTCAGACATTGTATAAATACAACTCCATACATACATAAATCTGCTGCTTTGGGAGTACTATCTTTGCTAAGTTCAATTTTCCAAAGAGGTGTGAAGGCAATACTAACTTGTAGCTAGCCAAAACTCACCACAGATAACAAGGAAGGTTATTTACTTAGTCACCAAAGTTTGACCCCATTATCCAGTGTTTAATATAGAGCGGAAGCCAAGAATGACAGTGATGGTGCACAGTTAAAAAAATTCACAGGTACACAGCAGGCTTCACAACGGGTCAGAGCGAGGTTATGTGTATGTGCAGCCTTCACAAAGGCCAACTCGTAAGCTTGACACACACGTATAGGTTGTTCTTAACAGCTCGGCCAAGCACACTAGTAAAAATATGTATTCGGGGTACTGTCAGTAAATAATGAAAGAGAGTTTTACGCTATTACAGAAGGCACACTATTGTGTTATTTTGATTGTAAACAACTCGTTTTTTTATTAGGCAAATAATAGACTTGGATTTTACTAGGACAGTGAGCAATATTTAGAATAAAATATTTAATGCCTCTTGAACAAATGCCAAGCCTTTATCCACATAAGGACGCTAGCTGAATTTCTAACTAGTCCTACTTCACCGAATGTTATTGAACCACATCAAGTGTCCCCTCATCTTACAACACAAACCTACACAAGTCCATTCAAGTAAAACCTTAGATGGTTTTTGAATATTTTAGCATATTTCGATCATATCTGCCTTTGATATTTGACTCCTGCTATATTTGGAGTAAATATAAAATAAATTACAAATGTGGTATGTTGTAGTTTGCGTGTGCTGAACTTGCTTGGTACACCATATTTTCAAACATTTGACATTTTTGTTTATCTATTTTTACATAAATGTATTATGTTTGTTCTTTGATTGTGCTTCTTAATGACCCCTGTGTCTTTATGAAGGAGCTGTATTGTTCTTGTAGCAATCCAAATTCTCAGAGCCTCCTCAAGCTGATTAACAAGTGCTTTATTCTGTTGCATAACAACCTCAACTGGAGCAGACATTTCATAGTACCAGTTAAAGTAACTTCACATGGTCCGTCAGCATAGAAGGATACTCTTCACAGAATGCAGGATGCTTATTATTCTGAGAATACACCATTACATTTCGTCTTAAGAATGTTGCTACATTCCAGGATGCAGTGCATGTCTGCCAATGCCTCAAATAATTGTAAACATCTCTGCTATCTCTTTCTCTCTCCTGCTCCTCAGAATGATGCTCGTGGTCAGATGGTTTCGGGAAGGCTGGATTTTGACCAGAATCTGGACCTCTCAGACACCATGGTTCAACAGAAGCTGGACGAGATCAAGGACCAGATCAAACGAGAGATCCGCAAAGAGCTAAAAATCAAAGAAGGAGCTGAAAACCTGAGAAAAGTGACCACTGATAAGAAAAGCCTGGCCTATGTGGACAATATGTTAAAGAAGTCCAACAAGAAGGTGGAAGAACTGCATCAGGAGCTTCAGGAGCTGAACGCACATATTGTAGTGAAGGACCCCGAGGAGGTTGTAGGTAAAGACCGGTTTACCGATTGCTCATTGTCAATGTCTCTTGCCTTTTAAACTTTAAAAGGTATGAAATTTCTATTCTTCTATTAAGTGTAGTGGGTAGTGTATCCTTTACTGGTTATATTTTCTTATGGAATTCTTTTAAACTCTTTAAAACAATTATTCACATGTGAACTGATCTATTATCTGTAAATAGAACACATTTTGGTGTATTAAAACAGAAATAATTTTTATTCAAGTCATAATTGCAAATTAGCAATAACTGACATTTTTGTAGTGAAACCAGATTTTTTAAAAGGGGCAGAATTATCACCTGTGGTTCTTATATGAGGTCTTTAGAAGCAAAATGCAAGAACATACTGCTACTTTATGAAGAATTTAAACACTTAGCATTAGCCCTTTTGTAAGAGTTTGTCTTGTGATTCACCCAATCCAGTATTTGTTGTGCCATCCAGAAAGTGATTGTGCCTTGTTTATGGTTCAAACTTTTTTGACCACAATGAAGAGTACACTGATTTTGAAATTTCTGTTATGCTACATTGACTCTTACCAAGTTAATTTGTTTGTTTATTTCATGTGAAAATAGCTTTACATCCTTTGGCTGAGATGTGCACATGCTAGCTGCTAAGGTTATAATTACATGTTTGTTTGTTTTTTCCACTGTTATCGGTTAATGTGTCATTAACTAATGAGTTGAGAACTAATGTTTTGAGCTTGTTTACAAATTACATTTTTAATCAGATACACTTCAAGCACTATTCTTTAAAGACTAGTTTTGTGCCAAATTTGAATAAGGAAGGTACCTCACTTGCTGCTTGCATTTTGATACGTAAAGAATCCCTAATATGGCAATTTAAAACAGGTTAATTGGGTTCTTTAGTGTATATATGTAAGGTCTGTAACAATCTAAGTTGGTTTTATATGGTTTTTACACAAACAAAACCACTACTGGTAAAAATTTACTGTTTTGACCCCACTGTTTTGACCCATGTTAAGCTGTCTGTCGTGTGTTCGTAAAGCAAGTTCGGTGGAATCATGAGGCAACTATAATATATATATATATATATATATATATATATATATATATATATATACACACACACACACACACATTTTTTCCCATGAGGAAACTGAGGCAGCAGTATCCTCAAATGATCCCATTTAAGTTGAACACTGTCAATTTAAGTAGACAATAGATGTTTGAATGGTGGGCACGTTTAACTTGAACAAATCTGGAGCAAAATAGCTTAAGCACACAAACATACATTCCTCCTTAAATAAAAGTTAGCCACTCAGTCCTTAAAGTAAACTTGTAATTACGGAGAGGGCTGAAGTTTATGGTAATTATTAAGAGGGCCTTACAATATTTGACATCGTTTACTGTGAGGCTCGTTCTCAGAAAATTGATGCATTTGTTATTATTTAAATAAAACCATCAGACAGATTTTTATTGGTTTAGGGGGGATTTGCACATACATCAATGAGGCATATTTCTGCCCAAACAGCTGGGACTGGACTCCATAAATATAAAATTTTAATATTGTGTTTATTACCATGCCTTCATGCTTACGTAGTTTTACTTTGTTACTAGTCTTGTGTGGAAATATATCTACAACAAAGAACAATGTTATTTATCTTTTGAATATGTGCATTGTCACACAATAGGATTGATTTGAAATTTGGACATCGTTGCTTACATTTACCAACACTTATGTTAAAAGTCACTGATGAAAGAAAGCTGTTTACATGAGATGAAGAGATGACGTCTTTCACTATGCTTCGGGTATTGTGAGTTTTTACTTTAATATGGCTCTTTGAACTGCAAGGACATGATGAAAGAGTGTTTGTGACATATGGTGCTTCAGGGGACACCTCTTTGACATTATTAGAAACATTTTTAACTTTTCTTCTGTAGTGAGCTGAATTACACAATTGACCTTCTCGTAGACCCAACCGATGTTGAGCACTTGTGAATTTACTCACGCTCTTGTTTAAAGCCCCTATAAAACAAACGTATTGTGACATTGTTGATGCATTGGAATATAACGATATTGTTGGCTTCGTTTTCAATTTGTTTACTGTGCAAGAGCAAATAACAACTTGTCCCTTTTCAACATCAGGAGGGTTTTGATGAAGGTATTATAGAAGAATTGGGACAGGAAGTATGTCTTTCCTAGGACTCGGATGTTAGGTAAACCCATGGCAACCTGGGCCCTTTTCTGATCAATTTTGCAAATGCTTCATCAAATTCATTGAGGTTTAGGTTTAACAAAGCCTGTAATCTTTCCTTCTTTTTTTGTTTGTCTGTTTGTCAGTGTGTTGAGTCAGATTGGTTTAAAAGCTAAAGGTCGTTCTGTTTAAACATCCGTTTTTAGGGGCTCAGACATAAAGGAAATAGTCAGATCCCACCTACAAAACATTTGTGTAGAATCCTTTTTTGGTTTGGCATTTTTCTGACTTTGAGAAGATTAGAGGTTTTGCTAAATATTGTCCACAATTCTAAATGATTAGAAACAAAAAGTATATGTATAGTCAGCATGTAATATTTTGCTAGTTAAAAAACAAAAGCAAAACATAAATAAGGCCATAACATTTGGTTGTGACCCAGGCAAAAATGTGTCTTTGGGTTGTCAGCCAGGGACTGGTGGCTGGTGCTCTGTACCTACAGTGCAAGTGATATTCCATAGTGTATCAAAAAAAAATACCATGCCAGTCAAGGTTTTTTCTATGATATATTTCATGATGCCCATGTATTGGGTTTAAGATATGGAGTGTAATAATACATGGTCCCAATGCAGTCAAAATCCGAGATTCTTTCTTTGCTTTTGTATAATCTGTTGTTCAAATTTCTTGTCAGGACATGCATGTATGATCTCATCATTTTGAACCTCAACTACTCATAAATCAAGCCTGAAGTTTAAATGGCATGTTTATTTGTGGACAAATACAAAGCAATTACGAATACAATTTTACTAATTATTATACAATCTTATACAATTATTTCCTACCACTTTAGGAGATAAAAAAAAGGTTTAGCTTCTCTGGTTGTTCAGGTTTCTCCAGCATTATTCTTTGGTTATAAGTTAAGTTTTCTTAGTACTGTGCAAGTCCATCCACGGTGGCTTCTAATTCTCAGAGAATTACCTGGTCAACCGCTTTCTAAGACTATTATTATTTTAAGAGTATTAGCATGTTTCCTGCCTGTACACCTGTTCCATTGGTGTCATTAAATCAGTGTCAGCCATGTTTGTTACACAACCCATTAAATGCTACATTTAGTTTATGAACCCTCATATTTTTCAGATGTTACAATTAAATTGATTGAATCCTAACACACAAGTTCACAAATAAAGTACATGTTAACTTATGATGAATAGTCTTTGGTATTAAAAACGTTATTATTTTTGGTTGTGCTCGGGATTAAAATAAAACTTATTTTTGTGTAGTTTTTTTTTTTTTTTGCTTTCTTGGAAGAGTGTTCTCATGCTGACTTTTGGCATTTAGCAGCTCTGACTTTACTGTTTCGCTAATCTTGCACACACATTCTCTAGCATTCCAAACTATATTATAAACTGTATTCCAGGAGTTCTGTTATGCTTATTAACTCTTTGATGTTGCTTTGTGTCTGTTTGAATGTTAGAATACCCCTTGACTCCAGACACCCCCAAGAGCGAAGGCCGGACTTCAACCAACAACAACCGTCTGGCTGCACTGAAGAAGCAGGCTGACATCGAGCTTAAAGTCAAGCAGGGAGCCGAGAACATGATACAGATGTACTCCAATGGCTCTTCAAAGGTTATAAATAGTGTTATTTTAAAATTTTTCTTTTGTACAGAAATGTAATTGAGTATTTTTTGATCGTTGTTTTTTCAATTCTCTGCATAAATATAGTATAGTTCCCTCATGATTCCACCGAACTTTCTTTACTAACACACAACAGACAGCTTAACATGGGTCAAAACAGCACATTTTTACCAGTAGTGGTTTTGTTAGCGTAAAAACCATATAAAACCAACTTAGATTGTTACAGACCTTACATATATATACCCTAAAGAACCAAATTAACCTGTTTTAAATTGCCAATTTGGGGATTATTTTTTCTCATTTTTTTGTATCAATGTTTTTTTTTCTCTGGTAAATCAAGATGCAAGTGTAGCTCCAGTTCAAAATGCACAGACACCACAAAAACACATTTAAGCTTTTAAAATCTAAAATCGACTCTTAATACCAAACAAAATCATTCATTTGATCTCTCAAAGAGTGTGTGTGGGGACGTTCATCCCAAGAAATGAAAACAGATCATAAACATGTCCTTTCTATTGGGCGAAATGTTTTATCCTCTTCCAAATGAGGGAAAAATCATCCAGTCTGGACTTGTTTCTACAAAGACAATAACTGAACCCCCTGTGGTCTAACTATCATTAAGTAGAACTGGAATAGAAAAGGAAAGTTTGTATTTGGTCCTCCACCCTCCCCCTCAGGAAATAAGACTTCAGCGCTGCTTACTGCTCGTTGCGCAAACAAAGCATCAGCGAAACAACTCTCATAGTTTCACTTGGTGTTGCTCTTGACTTTCGGACTCTCAAATTAGCATGTATGCACATTTAACACAGCTCTGTAAAATCAGCACAGTCTTTAGCTTGGAATATATGAGTGATAAAAACTGAGACTAGTTTGGAGTCACCAAAAAGCTCTCCCCTTTAAAACATAAGCCTTTGTTAAGAGATTCTCTCACATTTGTATGTACTCTTGGGGGTTCTTGGTGGCTATTTAAAGCTTTCTTTGTGCCATTTTTGGATCTCTGACTATAAAAATAGTTACACAGCTAAGTTTTTTTGTGTTCAAAATGCGGGTGGTCTGTTAATTCTACAAAAAATATTGACTTTTTATGTATTAATTATACTCATCTATAAGTTATAAAAGAGCTTAGCACCAAAGCACATAAAATATATGCTTACTTTATACAAACCAAACAGAGCTCTTCAAATCAGTTTGAATTTGGTTCAAATCAGTTAGAATTAACACAGGCTCGGTCCAAACAGGGAGAGTCTTTTTTCAGTTACTATGCTGCCTGCAGCTGGAACCAGCTTGCAAAAGAAATTTGAGGCACTAAAACTTGTCACATTTAAATCTAGACTAAAAACTCATCTATTTAAATGTGCATTTAATGACTGAGCTCTGCTGTCCAAACAACACTGCGCTTGGGAACTTCTGGTTTTCTTTAAATGCTTTTAATGTCTTATGTGTTGCATTTGATCAGTTTTTATTGGCTGTTTTATCTAGAATCAGTTTTATTCTTCTGTAAAGCACTTTGAATAGTCGATGTGTACAAAAATATGCTATAAATAATAAAATCGGCTTGCCTTGTCTGTCAAAGAAAGTCGATCATCTTCTAAAAATATTAGTCCTGTGCAAAGCTGCTTTAGGCATCCAGAGGAAAAATTTCAGAAGTAACGTCAGCTTCTAATGACGACTTAAAGGAAGTTTTGTCCTCTGAGACTCCTGACTCACTGACTGTTGATGTGAATACTAGGTTATGAAGAGGAAACATTCCTTCACATTTCAAAGAAGCAAAACCATAATTGATAGTGTTGAGTGGAATGTGAACTTATTTACAGTTTCAAAATGCATTAGTTACTTAAACTTGTGACTTAGCTGGCTTATTTCAGTCTTCTTGTATAATGAGAATAATGCTGCCCTCTTGGTTTGTTCAACAATTTATTTTATATCAAATTGTTGTTTGTATCTCAAAATAAGTGAGCTTAAAACTTTATTTCATACCACACTCATTGTTATGTTTTAGTGTAATCTGATAGTTTTTCTGAAATACTTTTCCATGCATGATGTTTCTCCTCTGCTTTATTTTGTAGGACCGTAAACTGCTTGCAGCAGCTCAACAGATGCTACAAGACAGCAAGACAAAAATCGAGTTCATTCGAATGCAGATTCTGAAAGCCAGCCAGACCAGCGAGACCAATTATGAGAACAATGATGGTATGTGCTCTTGCTTATTCATTCATTCATTCATTCATTCATCTTCATGTCGGCTTTATTCCCTTTCGGGGTCGCCACAGCGGAATAAACCGCCAACTCACTGGCATATGTTTTACGCAGCGGATGCCCTTCCCTGCCGCAACCCATCGCTGGGAAACATTCACACACACATTCACACTTTAACACTATGGGCAATTGTTCTTATTCAATTCACTTATTCTGCATGTCTTTGGACTTGTGGGGAAACCGGAGCACCCGGAGAAAACCCACGCGATCACGGGGAGAACATGCAAACTCCACACAGAAATGCCACCTGCCCCAGCCGAGCCTAGAACCAGCGACCTTCTTGCTGTGAGACGACCGTGCTACCCACTGCGCCACCGTGACGCCTGCTCTTGCTTATTTCCTCTTCAATTACATCGACAACTGTAAACGTACAGAGAACTTTCCTTTGCTTGCAAATGAAATTCAAATACTACGTGCAACAAGGTAGTTAAAGGTAGATATTGCTATCTGAATATCTATCTGTCATTTCAATGTGTTGCAATCACAAGGTTTAACTTTTTTGCGACTCTATTTAGAGACATTATTAAACTTGTTTAAGTGTAAAATGTATATTGTGGTCATAACAAAGTGATATTTGTTTCATTAATTTATTGTTGGATTATCTACCCTTATCATAAAAGACAAAGGTCTTCTTAAATGACATTTAGGTGACCGAGACACAAATAATAAGGTGGTAGAGATAAAATACCTAATAACTGTACAACAACCTTAATTAATGATTTAACAAATCACAAATCTGACGTTCGCAGTACCTCCAGACAAGCCCATCATCAGCCCCCTGGACCTGAGGATAGAGGAACTACGTCATCACTACAGGATCGAGTCTGCTGTGGCTGATGGAGCAAAGAATGTCATGAAGCTGCTAGGAACAGGGAAGGTCACGGAGAAAAAAGCTCATTCAGAGGTTAGACTCAGGCATTAATGAAAGTTCTTGCAGTCAACACTTACAACAGCGTTATTTTTAATCAAATGAATAGTTGAATCAATTGTGCCCATCCAGATATTTTGCCAAATGTTATTCAAAGTGGTTATATTGTTTGTGCATTTCTTTTTGAGTTTATTAAGGAATAGTTTTGGCTGTATTTTGGTCCTCAAAAATAATTGTGTATTGGAAGGAAAATAGAATAAACAAAGCACACGCTATGAGAGAAACCAGTTTTTCTGAAACTACACTCGCAATAGAGAGGAGAAAAATGTACCATCAGTCCATCAAAATGATCTTGCACAACTGCTAAAGAAAGGTAAAGGTTATGTGTATTTTGGAATGTCAAAGGGTTCACAAATGACTTAAATTACATTTACAAATTACATTTACAAACATACTTGAAGCATGCTTAATTCCTAGTATTCTTTCAGGGAGAGAAACTCCAGATTAAGGGCAAGTTGCCTTAATCCAATTTTTTCATGGTGTTGACTACAAATTTAAATGAGCATAGATCATCAAATTAAATTAGAAACATTAAATACCATACATTGAAAATTAAGAGAAATTAATGCAATAAAATCTACTTTACACGCAAATTAATATTTACCTAAAATTAAATACATACCATGTATTATAATGATAAAAAAGTTATTACAATAATGTACTATTTACAAATACTTTATGTAGGAAAGTTGTTTCTTTCAGATTGAAGATTAGATGAATGTAGATGATTCTCTTCAAATAAAACATTCAAAACGATAACTATCTGCTGAAGTGTCGAATACTGGCAGTAAAGAATTTTAGATGATTGATTTCTGCATCAGATGTATATTTTCCACAAGTTAATTCCAACTTTATGCTCTCCTATTTAACCCAATGACACATTTATTGTCTCGCTTTAAAATTATGCTTATTTCAAAAGTGCAATTTGGGAATTTACATTTGAAGCTTTTTGTGCTTTTGCAAATGCTCCCTTTCTTTTTCATTCTCTTAAAGGCACAAGCTCGCTTCAATGAGTCTAGTCAGAAACTAGACCTTCTGAAGTTCTCTCTGGAGCAGCGGCTCAGTGAGCTTCCCAAAAATCACCCAAAAGCCAATCTTATAATGGAGGAGTTAGCCATGGTGTCATCGCCGCCTCTCAGCCCCCGCCAAAGCATCATTTCCACCAGCAACCAGTACAGCACCGTGGCAAAACCTGCTGCTCTGACCGGTATGCGTTACAACACATTTGTTGTATGACACATTACAAGATGGATGTAAAATATTTTGCAGTAAATGCATTATCATTCAAAAGCATGGGATGACTTAAAAATGTCGTCATACATCATTGTAATACAACACTCATATCCAATATTTGAAGCAGTGTATCAGCATTTGTTCTGACAGCAATAAAGGGGCAAGTTCAATCCGAACATATTCTTATTGAACATAGGATAGAGGAAAATTCAATCAAGCCCATCCATTTTGTAAGAGACCATCCTTGATCATTTAATCTTTATTGAGAAACTAACAAATAAGTTGTAAGGTTTTTTTATTTTTGTTTTTTCATTTTATAAACGACACAAAAACAATTGCCACACTAATCAAAGTACAGAAGCCTTTTTATGTTCACTTTGTCATTTTACATTCAAGCACAGAAAATTAACATCAGAAGGAGATAGGAATATTAAAAAGCAACACGCTAAATAAGTTTTTATTATCTTACCTTAATTTAATATTGAGTGTTTAATGTTGAGTGCATTTAAATATGTATTCATTAATGTGAATCACTCAGTTCTTCCTCAGAACTCTATATCAGAGGTCATGCACTTTAACTTTATTAAAACAAAACATTAATCAACATCAATCAAATGCCATCATTTAACACTTAAAATGATCGTTGGAACTTCAGAGTTTAGGTTGAAGCAAGTCAATGCTTGCATCTGTTTTTGGCTTTAAGTGTTTGTCCGCATAGATACATCTTTTATTCCAGCCTAAAATATTTCATTTCCAACATATATTTATTACTTAAGAATACTTTTTATTTTACATTTACACAATTTTTACTGTTTGTACAGATGTCTATATCTTAATTTGATTTTGGTTTAAAACAATCATTACTACATTTTGAATCTTTCAAAATTACCTTGTCACACTCCGTGTTCTCCTTATGGCCCAAGAACATGCAAGATAGATGTTTAATAGCTTTTTCCTATTAGATTAGTGATGTCATTCATTCTAAGGAACATTGTTTTATACATAAGACCTTTATTTATTCAACACTTCTCTCTTTAAATACAGCACATTATAGATATTAATTGGCCAGAATACTACTGTAAAAAGTCGTATTCTTTGATCACAGCTTAACAGTGGTTTAGTGGAATGAATAGCAGTACATATGTGAATATTCCCCACTGATATATGAAATATGAAGCTGAGTTTCCAAATAAAGATAGGAAACCATTCCTCTGATGTATTTTTGGATTGATGAATAGATCCAGGAATGCATTGTTTCTGCATTGTCTTGTTCTCTGAAAATACTCCCTTCCACTGTGAATGGACCATTTAGTCCTTTAAAATAACACAAGGTGCCATGTGCGCAGCTCTGTCTGAGATTTGTAGCTAGTGTCTAGTAAAAGGCATGTAAAAACTACTTTCGACTTTACATTGTCAGCACACTGGGCCCCAGCTGCCCCCACCCTCCTCCACTCAAGCCTCCGTCACACATAAATTTGACCTTCGGTCTGAAGGAAAAGGAAAGGACTTGCATTACCATTATAGACCCTTAGTTATTTCCATAAAAGGCTCTAAAAATATTGCTTGTGTCTCAAAATAGATTTATGTACTTAATTATACACTTATTATTCTGTGTTAAGCAAAATGGAGGGGTCTGGTGAGCTACATCCTAAACATTCTGGGTTCTGGCTGTGATGAAGATCTTTGTTGTAAATCCACAGGCACATTAGATGTGAGGCTCATGGGCTGTCAGGACCTGCTGGAGAACGTCCCGGGCCGATCCAAGACAGCTTCTGTGTCTTTGCCCGGCTGGAGCCCGAGTGAAGCACGGTCTTCATTCATGAGCCGAGGAAACAAGAACAAATCTGGCAGTAGCAGAACCCTCTCAAAATCTGATGATGTGTGCAGTTGAGTGGTTTGCATCTGTTGTCAATGCCTGTCAAAATTCTAAACTTAGAACATGGAGCGTTGCCATAAAGTTATTGAGTAGAACGAAGAAAAAGTTCTGCTAAAAGCATTGTCTGCAGTTGCTGTCTGAGAAATTACAATGATTAACTATGATATTTTCTTCATATCCAGTTTACAATGCATTTTAGAAATTTGTTAGTTATTTTAGCTCATAATAAACAAAAAGGTCAAAAATTAATTACAGTTAGGGACAATTAAATACATATAATTAAAAAAATATATATAAACCTTTTGTGTAAAGGTGTATTTAATATATTCAGTTGATTTAGAAGATTTCAATTTAGTAGTTTGTTATATAAATTATGCATAGATTTAAAAAAAAAAAACAAATAACTTGATTCTATAAATTTTTTTTTCCATAATTTAAAAAATAACTCTAAAATCCCAACTGCTAAATCAAACTTAAACACAATGACCTGTAGTCTTTAGTGAAGCCATTATTCTAATGAACTTTTTGCTGTATTGGCAGATGAGATAAGTGCTGTTCTGAAGCTGGACAACACAGTTGTTGGACAGACCCATTGGAAGCCAGTCAGCAACCAATCCTGGGACCAGAAGTTCACGCTGGAACTCGATCGGGTAATGCATGAGGAACCTCCTCAAACCAAAGACTTATCCCATAATCTAGCAACACGAGTCAATGAAGCACACACAGGGACACATGTTCCCCATTTCAGCCTCACTCAATTAACTTTGCAAATCTAAATCCATGCTTTGTCCCAGTTCTAAAAGAAAGTCACACAAGGCGGATCACAAGTCAGCATTTGTAATCTTTCAAGGCTTACGTATATAATTATACCCTCTCTATAGCAGCTTTAAATTTCAGTTATAAGCTTTACTCCCAGTGTAGCTGACAATGTTTTTCAACGTTTTGTTTTACAATGTTACACCATTTATTATAAAAAGGATTTTGCTTTGCCCAAAACTTGTTTTTATAGATTTCACACCAAAAAATCCACTTTTTTTATCTACTATGTCATTTACACAGTTGGCAGTGTTCAGGTTTCTAATTTATGGCTTAAGAGTTGAAGAATTTGAAATAAACTACTCCTTGGCAAAAGCCACTTGGAGTCTTTACTTTGTTAGTGATTTGTGTAAACGTAAATGAGCTTCTCTTATTGTATTTTGCTGAATTATGAGGCTTGGTAAGGAAATATATTTGACACAAACCTACCTGTTTGTGGGTTTGTATTTGCATTTGGCTGTGAGACGACCTAAGCATTTAATCTCATGGCAGGCAACGTGAGAACTCTAATCAGCAGTTGTGCAATGGCAGACTCACTCTGAAAAGAACGGTAAAGGCTTATAAATGTCAAAGTGTTGGCTGTGAAGTGTAATAATGCTCATAAGTGCTGTGTGCTGGGCCAAGCTTTACTGTTACTGCTGCTCATAATGATTATGAGTGCCCACAGCAGAAAAAGAGTGTCATCTCTTAGAGTTAAACTTTGTTTAGTCTTGCTTCACATATTTAAAGTGCGCTCGTGAATTTGCTTAGAGTTTTTGGAAATGAGAACATTACAATAAATAACTTTGTTCTACAATATACATTGTAACATGTTCTTATAGAGAATTTTGTGACTGCTTTTATGATATTTAAATTATTTAATGAACCAATGCAGAAATATAGTTTTAATTAATTGTTTTTGTAACGATCAAGCAATAAGTTATTTATTTTAAAGAACAATATATTTATACATGATGCTCTGCACTGTGAAAATGACCAAACCTATGACATTGTGTGTTTAAACTAGAGATATCAAATTTCCTTCGTCGAGCACTGCACATTTAAGTTGCACCCCTCCTGTAACTTTACAACTCTGTATTTTTCAAATAAGCCAAAAATTAAATTATTACATTTAATAGTTGTGGTAATCAGTGTGCAGTGGTGTAGTCTTCCAGGAATTGAGTTGTATAAGAGATATGTAGATGCCAATTTGAGCAACTATTGTTTTGTGTTATAAAGTCTCGTGAGCTGGAGATTGCTGTTTACTGGAGAGACTGGCGTTCACTCTGTGCTGTAAAGTTTTTACGACTGGAGGACTTCCTGGACAACCAGCGTCATGGCATGTGCCTCTATCTGGAACCTCAAGGAACACTGTTTGCTGAGGTGCTTCAACTTCTTCATTACAAACAGACCTTCATGTTGTAAGTTTGGTGCCTCATTAAGGATAAGATAATATATTTTATTTTTGGATGCAGGTTACATTTTTTAACCCAGTTATTGAGAGGCGACCTAAGCTACAAAGACAAAAGAAAATCTTCTCCAAACAGCAAGGTAAGATTATGAAGTGGCATAAATGGCAAAGTGTTGAGAAGGCCTGACGTGTTCGCTCAAACAGATTAGATTAAGCAGGCTACTCTTGACACACTTCTGTGGTTCAGTATTGCTCTACTCAGAGGCCTCTGTTTACAGTGAAGTCATGTTGAACTTTGACCTTTTTGTTTGAACCATTTATAGACAAAGAAGTTGAACTGCTTGTTTAGATGCTAAAGCTAAGCTCCAAATGTCATGAGGACACTATTGCCTCTGTAGGAATAGGATAAAACCTTGATCGTGAGCATTCTGTAACAAATTAATTTTCATTCTAAATTACATGTTCTTTACATGACTTCATTAATAAAACTATTTCATAGTCAACCAAATGAAATTTTTTTTCTGGGGGTTTCCACCACAAAACAGAAAGTGATCAAATGTTTGATATTTTGTCCTGTGCTGTAGTCTTGATTTAAACATAAATATCTGTAATGCAGTGCATTTTGGCCATCAGGTTATAACATTTATAAATCCGCAACAACATTCAGTGTAACATACTATACCAGGTGTTTTCTAGAAGTCAGAAAAAGATGTACCTGTTAATGTTAAACTGAAAGCATTAAATCCCAACATTGTAGGAAATTTGAGATAATGTCACAATCAGTGGGATCAAGTGGTCTATGAAGGATGCAGGCTTGGACACTCCAAACTCACCCACTAACATTTAGTGACTGAATTGACTGTCAATCATGCAGAAGGCAACCAACTCCTAAATAATGTTTTTTTTAAGTTCATTTAACTTTTCAAATATAAAAAAAAATTGAATTTGTTTATGGATTAATGCTCCATTTCACAATGTGAGATGGTTGGTAGGTTTTCATTAATGAATGCAATGATGTTAGATGATGAATTTTGCAAAATAGTGTTAACACAATGCAATTTATCTTTCTTACTTTAAAAAAAGACAAGGACAAAACATTCTTAATTTGGCAATCGTGGTTTTATTTGTTACAATTACTTAAAGTGCAATAAACATATGTATGTCCAAAATATTAGAAATGGAGTAAAAACATGTATTTGCATATTTAAAAGCATGAAGAAAATATGGAAGTTGTATTGTTAAAGAATAAAATTAAGAAAATTCTCATGCATGTGACTGAGGAGTTGAAACCTCTTGCATAGTGCACAGCTTGTCAGGTGCAGGGCGTGACCAAACAAGCGTAACATGTGGTGGTAGATACTATGTTTTGAATGACCAATTACCGTCATGAATCATGAAAAGCAGAAATGTCATGCATTTTGAATGTGTAAGTGTCCCCCCAATAACATTTTCCTCCATTCCCGTCTTTTTTCATCATAAAGACATATTTAGCTCGTCAATATCTTGTTATTGTCAAAAGGAAATGTCTGTCAACAAAACATTTTCGTTATTGCCATTGCTGACAAAAACAACACAGCCCCTAAACGTATTTGAATTGCCAATAATGCTTTTAGGCCTCTTAGAAAGCAGTGCTAATATCTCAACTGTTAATATCTCTGGATGTGCTGTCTTTGTCTTATCCCAACTTCTTTTTACTTACAGGTAAAACATTCCTGCGGGCACCTCAAATGAACATAAACATAGCCACCTGGGGCAGGCTAGTGAGAAGAGCCATTCCTTCAGTCAGTACTTCATTCACTCCTCAGACTGCTGATCTGGGGTCAGAATTGGGCCCTGAAACAACCATTGTCGACCAAGACTCCCATACACTACCAAGGTAATGAAGTGTGTTCTTTCTTCTGACATGAGAGGAGTATCTGAAAACAGATAGCCCAGAATAAACCACAGCTAATCTGTCTGAGTACGTAATTGCTGCTCTATGTTTAGATAATGAAATGACTCAACATTCTTGCTTCATAACCCATTGCAGGCATTTCATAAGTAGTAATTATTGCTTGCACTTTAAATATACATAGCCCCAAACAAAGCTGCTGAACTGTTTAAAATGAGATGTCATGTTGATTGAAATGTGGTCTCTTTTTCAGCGATCCCACTGTGACCAAGTTAGACTTTGACAAAGCAGTCACACCACCCTCAAAACGACAGTCTATAGAAGTACAGATAGGGGAAAGCACAGCACCAGAGAAGGTCTCTGATGGAAAAGAGGTTCAGGTAAATGCAAAAATGAGAATAATATAAAATAGTTTATGCTTGATGGGTTTCATTTAAATGCGACATACAACTTTTATTTATTTATTTATTTTATTTTATTTTTTTGGCCCCATTTTACTACAGTTCAGTCAGCTCATACATTCTTCATTAAGATGAGCTGCTTTAGTGGTTAATCTGATTCGTTAGTGGGCGGTGCTATGGCCAATTGGTGTTTTTACGAGCCGTCCATCGAGCCGTTTTGAGCTCCCAGAAAAAGAAGATAGGCTTACACAAAGATGCATGGACTAATCTGAATATGACTTGAGGGAACAATACTAAAACATGCAAAAGAATGTCTGAAAATTGAGTTTGCCCGATAAGACACCTTTAAGGACCCAAATAGAAACTTTCCAGCACAATGTGTGTTCCTTTTTTTTTATTCTGTTGAAGAGATACTCACTTACATTGCTTTGGATTGACGGTTTCCTCTCTTAATGTAGGATGCACTCGCTACCTTTGACTTCCTCAACAAGCCAGTAGCAAAATCAGATTATGACAATCATGTACAGCCTGAAATGGAACTGACTGAAGTTCAACCAAAAGCTGAAATAAGGTAATATTTTCTTTGTTTATTGATTTTTCACAACCCTACTATAGAAAAGTGTGCACATTTTAATACTCGATGATGCAGACTGGTTTTGAATCTAACTTTAGGGAAGAAGAGGAAGCTCAGTTCTGCCTAACAGATTTCAAATGCGTCGCAGTTCTGGGACGTGGCCACTTTGGAAAGGTATGTTATGGTTTTGTGTGGGCAAAATATAAATGTACAAGAGTTAAGCTTGGTTAACCATTTGCTTTAGGTTATATCAGAATATAATCTGTTTGCCATAACATCTAAAGTCTGATCTCTTGAATCATTCATCAGGTTTTACTAGCTGAGTACAAGACCACTGGAGAAATGTTCGCCATCAAAGCTTTGAAAAAAGGGGATATTGTGGCAAGGGATGAAGTAGACAGGTAAACAGAACTCCGGGTTTTATAAAAAAAAATAAACCTGTGTTGCAGCACTGTTTTACAGCACTTGGAGGTAATATATGTAGCAGCCATAGTTCTTATACACTTGTTAATCTTCTTTTATCAGGTTCACAAAAAAATATATGACTATTGTTTTAAGTTCAGTCATTTAACCAGCATTTTAATTTGCATTAGATTAGTAAAAAAGTTTGATGTTTGTTTGTTTGTTTTTACATTTGACAGAAGTTTTTGTCCAAAATTACAATCTTGTGTTTTTATTATTAAGATTTTAAGTGTTGCTTAAAGAGTAGGGCTTTTAGTTGCTTTTTGATGTACCAATTTACCAAAACATTAATAAATTCACATCACCAGTAAACAAGTAAGTTGGTATTTTGATGACAGTCAAGTTTTAAGAAACTAATCCTGCTCTGGATTGAAATATTAATTATATTGGAAAATTCTAGGTATATAAATATAAATGTCTAATTGGTTTAACTCCACCTTATGTTTCTTTTAGTTTAACACCAGCTATTCAGAACTCTTAAGGTGCTATTTTTATGTTTTTTTTAATGACACCTGTTGTATTTTTTTTATTTTATTGTATTGTTTGTTATAATTAAAGTTGTTTATTTGTCTTATTTATGTTCAGTACATCAGTCGAGGATGGTTAATTTAAAAAAAGCTGCCTTTCTGTTTTATTAATGTAAACTTCAGTGAAAGACCACTTGTAGCGTGACCATTTTTTTCCATGACCTCTTTTTCCTCCTGCAGCTTGATGTGTGAGAAGCGGATCTTTGAAACCGTGAACAGTGTGCGTCATCCGTTCCTGGTGAACCTGTTTGCTTGCTTCCAGACTATGGACCATGTGTGCTTTGTGATGGAGTATGCTGCAGGAGGAGACCTGATGATGCACATTCATTCAGACGTCTTCTCGGAACCCCGTTCTGTGTGAGTTCTATGTCTGTGTTTTTATACAGCTTGCAATTTGAATAATAAAATTTACATGTTGAGATTTCTGTTTGAGATGCTTTCTTCTGTCCACAGTTTTTATGCTGCTTGTGTTGTCTTGGGTCTGCAATTCCTACATGATCATAAAATTGTATACAGGTATGTTTGATGAACTGATATAATTGGGGCGTTTAATTATGTTTGAGAGTTTTTATGAACCTGATCTGATGGTCATGAATTTCTTTTAACAGGGATTTAAAGCTTGACAACCTTCTACTGGACACTGAAGGTTATGTCAAGATTGCAGATTTTGGTCTCTGCAAGGAAGGTAGAGGAAGAATTTGGATTTGTTTTAATGGCTGGGTTTTATTTTTTAGATCTTTAAGGTAAATTCATGTTTTCTTGTGCAGGAATGGGTTTCCGGGATCGCACTAGTACATTCTGTGGCACCCCTGAGTTCCTGGCTCCTGAAGTTTTAACGGAGACCTCATACACGCGAGCAGTAGACTGGTGGGGTCTAGGAGTTCTCATCTTTGAAATGCTTGTTGGAGAGGTATTATACGAATATTTGTATATTATATTCACTATATGAGTAGATATTATCTCTATCAAATTGTAGCTTTTGACTGTTGAACCAAAATAGTGCAGATAAGCGTACAGTATAGTGCCTATAAAACTGTAGCTTAATATATGTGATTAACTAAATCAGCAGCAGAGAATATGGTTTGAACAAATAATCCAATTCAAAACAAAGTGAAATGGTAGCTAAGTGTTGCACCCATAATATTGAGAAAAAAAGGTGAGCTTTATCTAGCCATCATTATAAAAAAAATACATATATGTTCTGTTTTTGCATTTATTTGTAAATGCTAATTTTTTTGTGAGTTGTATTCAAGTTAAAATATTAAGTTTTGAAAAAGATATAATTATCAAAAAATAATTAGTAAATATAAAATGTTTGGATTATTTTCGACACTATCTTTAATACTATTGCTACCTGTGTTATTCGCAGTCACCTTTCCCTGGTGACGATGAAGAGGAGGTGTTTGACAGTATTGTTAATGATGAAGTTCGTTATCCCAGATTCCTTTCCACAGAAGCCATTTCCATCATGAGAAGGGTAAGTGTTTGCTAAAATTAAACCCAGGCCACACCTCATTCTTATTATTTGACCTTCATTCTTGGCAGCAAAAAAAGTGGATGTGGTCTTGTTAAAAAAAAAAATAATTTGTTGACAGTTTTAAATTGAAAATTAAATGAACAAGTGAAAATATTGATCTAATCAATCATAAGACACTGTTTGCATTTACCATTTCAGTAAATTATAAAATGACTTTATACACAATGCAGAGATGCATTTGTCTGCTATTTATGGGATCTCAGAGTACCTAAAGCCTCTAGCACAGTGGCTCTTTTTGTGTATATGAAGGGTTTATTTACAGAGCCAGGAGAGAACTTTTGGTCTATAAAAATGTATTCTGCTTTTGTTACGTATTTATTACTACAAATAAAAAAGATGTCAAAAGCATGTGAAGAGTTCTTTAGGCAGTTGATCTGAATCTCCAAGTACAGATGTTTGAGAGAAAGACGCTTGTACACTTCATGATATGTGATATTTTTACAACAGTGTCCATGTTCACTTTGTCATATATGTGATTCGCTTTTAATGGGGGGTCATGACACTTGTTACACATCCATCTGCAATCACTCCTCTCAGTTTGTTCCTCACTGGACTTGTCATTCTAGTCAAGCCTGCTGGTTCACAAGTCTCTCATTTCTCACAAGTTCATAATAATTTTCCAGTTATTTAAGAAAGGTTTGTCAAATAATAACCAGGTTGAGACAGACATGTAAAAATCTTTCCCTGCTAAAACCATTAATCCTGCCCATTGTTCATCTTTATCTCCATAACAAAGAGATTACAAAATGCCAGCTTTTTTGAGGGCAATAAAGATGTTTACATATATACATTAATAATGGTTAACACCTTTTTTTAATATGTAATTACTTTTTAAGTGGAGTTTGTGCATGATATGATGTCTTAATTGTTTCATCTTTATCCAGTTGTTGAAGAGAAATCCAGAGCGACGTCTTGGCGCTGGAGAGCGGGATGCAGAGGAAGTGAAGAGACATCCTTTTTTCAGGGTAAGTTATCTGTGTTTTCTCTCCTCCATTTTTCAACACAAGTGCTTGACTCACAATTGTTTTATCATACAACAGAATATGGACTGGGCAGGTTTGCTGGCGAAAAAGATCAGGCCTCCTTTCTTACCGACCATTCAGAGTCGAGAGGACGTCAGTAACTTTGATGAGGAGTTCACCTCGGAGGCGCCCATCCTGACTCCTCCACGAGAGCCCCGCAATCTGACATTTGGCGAGCAGGAGTTGTTTTCAGATTTTGACTACATTGCAGACTGGTGTTGAGTTAGGTCCCCAAGAGAAACACTTCCAGAAAAACTGCTCAGTATCTCTTCTCTTGTTACTCATGCCATCAGGGGAACTGGCAATCACTTGCTTTAAGAAACCATTCATGATGATCTGCTCAAGACATGTTTTAATGATCACAGCGACGGGACACTCAGAGGAATCGAGTAAAACTTTCCATGTTCTTTCTGCTTAACATGTGCCTAGAGACTTCAGAACATAGCTGAAGAATGAAGAAATTAAAAGAGAGTGCTGTATCTTATGAGGGCAAGCTTGAGGAATGTTCCTGAAATATTTATTTCTTCGTTCCCTTTCAATGCCTTACATTCTTCACAGGACTTCCAAACTATAACCAGGTACAAAAGAGCTACCAAAGCACTCCTGCCAAATCTTTTCCCACCCGGTTTCCTTTTTAGGATTCCAAACGAAAGAACTTGGCCAAGATCATGGATATAGGAACTTGGATTGGATACAATGGCAAAGAAACTTAATTAATTGACATTTTGAGAATTTCATGTCATTTCTATAAAAGCTCCCATGTACTGTAATCATCAAATGAAACATAAGTTATAGTTTTATACGGTATTTCTAGATTAGCACTCTGTTGAATCTGCTGTATGTCATGATCGTTGTACACACATCTTTGAACTGTTCCATTATCACTTGAGAGGGCAGCTCAAAGTTGAGAGCAATTCTGAACTTTTCAAATAGAATGTAAAAATGTATATTCAACACTACAAGACAACAAACAAACAAAAAAAAAGCATATTTTGGCATGTTATGGTGCCGAGGCTGGCTGTACGTTTTAATGGTAGACTTTTTTTATGGGTAGTGTCTTTCAGGTCATTTTGTAGCAATTTTCTTTACATGTAGCCATTTTGTTGTTTACATGAACATTAAACCATGTTTAATTGAAATACATTCTGTCATCAGCACTCCTGCTATTTTAACCTTTTCATTGCTACAGTAATTTAGAAACAATTCCACCACAATGCTTTAAAAAAAACCTCCTACAAATAGTTTCAACCTCTGTCTGCATTTTAGTTTTGAAGTCTAAAATGTAAAACCTAAAGTTTTAGGCCTTAAAAAAAACTTCAACTGTGTTCTAGGTTTAAAATAATTTTTCTAAACATTTTTTCTGATGTAAATCTAATTTGAGGTGTGTTTTGTTGCTTGGGGTTGCCAGAGATCAAGAAAATGCTTGTTAATACTAAAAAAAATAATGTGCATAAATGCTCAAACATAAAGGGTTGCCAGAGATTGAGACAACGTTCTTAATCCTCAAAACATAAGTGACATTTGGTGATGCCATCGTTTGAGAAAAGACTCATATTATAATGTCAAAATCATCAGTAATTGTTAGTGTTGCCATTTTTAGAAATGCTCACGAATCCTTATAAATGTAAAACTTTAGATTCAGGTTGCCAGTTTGAGAAAATGGCCATAAACACTCAACTTTGTGAAAGGCCTTGTTGGGGTTACCATAGTCTGAGGAAACCTTTGTAAATGGTCAAAACATTTAAAATTTATAGAAATAAAAAGTCTTACATTTGGACACTATTGAAAACTGTAGAAACCCTGAGCCTGCTTTCTGTTTGCTTATTTATTTTCATAGATTAATAAATGATTGAGTGTCTAAATTCAGTCTAAACACAATTTACTTTTACCTCAGTCTTATTTGCTGTAATAGTATCAAATGTTTAATTTGTTAATTCACAAATTATGTTTTGGACCCTATACTGACGAGACCTAGACAAAACACCAGTTCTGGAATAGTGGGTCAGAGTTTGGAGACACACCTTTTGCAGCAGCTTTTGATTGCTACTCATTTTACTAACCAAACTCATTTTTCATCATCTTAAAAAAAAACAGCCTCCATCTAATGTTAATTAGATCATTGTTCAGCGTTAAGTCTGCTGGCATTGGCCCTCATGCTCCTGCTGACTCTGCTCCCACCATTCTGGCCAGGGCCATATTGAGGTCCCTTCACTCGGTTTGAATGCTTTTGTGACTGTTATAGCATTTAAAAGAAGTATAACAAAGAAAACTAATTACACTCAAAGTTTTTTCATTGAATTTCTGCTGACTTTATGCTTCAATAACATTGATTAGATTCCAAATGGAATCTTAGATTTAGCATCTCACAGGACATAATTAGAGAATGTTTTTTCATACTCATTACAAAATGTTACTTTTCACATGAAACAGGCTGCATTTATAACAGTTTTTAAGTCTTGATTAGAGAGGGGCAGAAACATAGAGTGAAAAAGGGAGATGTTTGTTAGACAGGTATAAGTATTATTTTGTGCATGCTTTTTTTCTGCTGAAGTACAACTCTTTGATTAATTTTTGGTACCAAAATGTTTTTTTAAGGTTAATTTTTGGTTTTCTATGAAATTTTAGTTTGCAGAATTTTACCCCCACAGGAAAAATAATTTTCTGGGAGTGTCTGTCAGGAATCTTTTTTTTATTCACTTTTGTAAATAAGTTATTGACAAAAGTTTATGAATATTAAAGATAATTGATAAAACTTAAAAAGCCAATATCTATAAAAATGATTTAACTTTGAATCGCCATTTAATTTTTTCCTTCAAATACAAACGCTTTTTGTATCGACTGCCATTCCTTTTACTCTATTTCATTTTCATAATTAGATTTCAGTAAGCAATTGTATTTTGTGTTGTTTTTTTACAAAACTGGTTTTATATTTGTATTCAGAACTTGTGGCGAGTTTTTAAAAATCCAGTATTAGCAATTTAGAACTTTTTCTTTTAAAATGATGCTAGAAACTAAAGATATGCAAGTTGTTTAACCTAAAAACCGTAGAAACTGTACAAGCTGAACTTGACGCTCTTGTTTTAGCTCTAGTGAGTGTTGTCAGATTAGTGCTAAATAAAGCAGAAGCAGGTTTTCCATTAGAGGCGGTTTCACCTGAACCCTGTGGCTGTTCCAGTTTGATTGTTTTAAATGCTACACATGTTAACATGTTTTTCCATTTGTTTCGTTGTCTATGCATTCTGTGTGAAACAATTGACATGCTTGAGCTTTTTACCTAATATAGACAAACTTCAAATGTTCTTGTTTTACTATTTGAACATTTTAAACCACCTAAACAGGAAATTTATTTCAACCATTATTGCTCAACATATTTTCCATTACTAATGTATTTCCAGACTACTCTCTCTTACTTTGTTGTGTACATAGTAAATTTCATAATGTCATACATTATCTTTGCACGCAGCTATTTCCTGGGAACACACTCTAAAGTGAATCTGACTGATGATATATGAAAGACTAGAATTTGATACAATAATCAATTCATTACGAATAACTTTTCAAACTTTTTTCCCAAGTACAAAATCCAGAAATAGTACACTTCAGCTGTCTGACAGTCTTTGTAAGGAGTGACATCAAAATCAAAAAGGAGGCTGTGAGTGATTCCCCGGGGACAGTCAGGACATGGGACAGATTTGCAGACAGGAAGAGGAAAGGGAAGCTGGGAAATGGGTCAAAATGATGAAGGCTCCACCCTTTAGTTGCTGATTTTTAACCATTTTTATGTTCTTTAAAATGAACAGTACAGAAATTAGTCATGGTTCCTTCCAATCTGTTTAATAAGATTTAAACATTTAAAAAGGAAACTTTTTTTTTTGCTGGATGTATAGATGTCGAAGGTAACTATTGTTTCGCAGAAAAAAAAATCTGGTCAAATGCTGTTCACTCTTAAAAAAAAATGTAGTAGAATCTTCAAACATGATTCTAAATCTGTTTTGAACCACACATAGTTAATTTATTATACAAGTGTATCAATTCTGTAGAGAAAATAAACCTGTGTTTTTTTTTTATAAATATAAATACACTCCTCAATTGTTAATAAAAACTAATCAGTCCTGCACACGTGGCTGAATCAGAGCCTTATCAGGCTTTCAGAAATCTTTGCTCCACTTCTTCAAAATAGCTTCTGCAGCATCCAAGGTGCTTTCTTGCTGCAGGTGAAAAAAATCAACATACAAGCATTAGGGTGTTTATCCATCAACAGCTCTATATGACTAAGCCAATGATTTGGGTATGTATACATATAATACGTGATATTAATAAATACAACTGATTTAAATCAATCAATGCTTAGTATAGACAAAATATGGCATTCAATAACATGCTTGTAGACTTAATGGACATTGTAAACATGCTGTGTTGTGAGTATGGATTTAAAAATCTCTAACGCATAGGTGTAAAAAGTTGTTCACGCACCCTGTGGACTTCAGATTAGCTGCGATTGTCTTCATTCGTGTGATCAGTTATGTTTCAGGTTTGTTGTAACTAAGCTCTAGAGGGCTGTGCCCCTTCAACAGACTTTAGACACCACTCATCTAAGGTTTTTATGGCACTAAAATATTCTGGAACCTGATTTAAGGAATAGGCTGCATAATAGCTAAAAGCACCCTCCCCAAATTTTAAAGTGAACCCTTGATATTTGTAATTGACTCAGGGTCTCCTATAAAATTTATTTTTTACTTTTCAAATTCAAGTACGATTCCTTTCTGTCCAAAGGTGGGTAGTAACTAATTACATTGACTTGAGAATATTATTAGGTGAAGGAGTACTTTTAAAAATTGTAAAAGTACTTTTCCTTTTACGCAAATAAATTTTTTGTGAAACAGCTGTACTTTTACTTAGTTTAATCTTACTTACATCTTAGCTGCATTTTGTTAAAATCTCATCTGCATTCCTCCATCATGAAAATACATACATATTATTTTTGAAAGCATGCTATTTTTAACAAGTTAGCAAGTCTCATGAGAGGTTTAAGCGAAAGTGAAACGGTTTTGTGATACAATGTATCTTTGTGCACCCAGTCTAACAGAGGTATTTATGAATTCCAACTCCCACTTTAAAAAACATGTGGGTGTAAATGACGATGCCAATTTATCAGAATTATATCAGTGTTTATCATTACTATGGTAACTACAAATGCTTTGGTTATGATGTGAAAATTTAAACGCTCAATCCTTTCCTCTCTACTCACTCGTGAACCCTGAACATGTCTGTGCTGCTAGACATAAACTTCCAAAAGGTTAATAAAAAGTATAGATAATGTAAATCAGCTCACAAATACTGAACAATACAAAGTTTTGAAAGCTTGTTTATTACAAAGTGTCTATGGATAGAGGCAGTTGCGTGTGTATCTGCATTTCCTATTTATCAAAGAATAAAGTATTTTGTACAGGATTTGTATTTAATCTCTTCAAACTTCTACTATAATAAATGTGACTTCTCTCAAAATTTACACAACGCTGCCCTCTAGTAGCTGCTTGAGTGTTACTGTTCCATCAGTCTGACTTGAAATCATACCATTTATTAGACTAGTTGTAATATGAATGTTATTTCAAAACATGATGCTTTATTATTCATAAGGTTTACTAAAACCTAACAAATGTTATAATTTATTAATGCAGGGGTCTCCAAATCTGGTCTTAGAGGCCTGCATACATGCATTTTTATTAAACCATCATGAAACACACCTGATTGCACTAATTAAGTGTGTACTATGAGTAGCATTCATAGAGCAGGGCTACAACTAAACCCACTAATCCAGGATCTGATTTTGAGACCTGTTATTTATTAATTAGCATTGATGCATTATAAAACCTTTTAATGTAGTATGCTAAATGTAAAATGTTATAATTTTGTTAACAAAAAAGTGATTTGCTACATTTTTGGGGTTTAAACCAACACTATATACCATAATGAATATTTGCTTATGGGGTCCCAACGGATGGTCTATGTACAGCTTTAGGCTATTACATGAATAACTTCATAAATGGACATAAAAAGAAGGCTATGGTTTCAAAACCATGACTTGAAAACAGACAATTGAAATCAAAAGAGTTTATAAAGAAATGGATCCCTTTTCCATTCACAGCTGCACGTTAAACTGGAGACAGGATCCAGAATAACCTGACTGCTCAATCTTAACTTTAGAGCAGCATCTCGACTCAGGTGAGGTGTCACTCAAAGATGAGTCTGATCCAGAAGCTGTTTGCTATCCAGGTGGTACTACATCAAACAACTCGAATGCCTTTTAATTTTAAAATTTTTTATTGAGGGCCTTTGGCTGCACATTGTACAACCTCCTAAAGAATTTGAAAACTGGTCTTTTAATTCAAATAAAATAACAATATGCAGACAATATAAACAACTAAATGTGAAGATCAATTGAGTACTTTTATCAAACAAACTGTGAAAGTAAAATCTTGGGGTACAAGAAAGTACTAAACAAATGTTTTTCTGTAATATCTGATGATTATTATACATAAGCAATTATTAGACAAGAGGCTTTGGCGTTTAAAAACGTTACTTAACACATCCACGTAACCCTCTCTTGCCACATCAAAAGAATACCAATAGAAAAAAAAAGCACTGAAGGCCAAAAAAATCTGCTAAAATATGCTCACTTCAAGTCGTGGTTTTATAAAAATGAAACATTGAACAGATAAAGCACCCATTTTGTGTATTTCATTTATGAATTGGATTTTTAAAGCACTCCGTTTTGGTCATCTTACCTTAATAAAACACAAGCGAATGTATTTCTCAAAGTACTTTACTGAATCTTCCCCCACAAATGCTGTTACAGGAATGGCAGCCAATTTCTGAAGGAAAAAAAATTCAGGTAACTCTTGATTACCCTAATCTAAATACATGAAATCAAATATTTTTTCATAATCTACAGGTATAAAATAACACATTCTTTTCAATATATTATTTATTCCTAAAACAAGAGACTACCTTCTCCTTAATCATCCACTTGACAAACTTGTAGTCATATGATTCATCATCTACGATAAGGGACAGGTCCTGATCTGAATTCAGCAGAAAAATAAAGAGAAATCAACTTTCTGCTCATCTGACAGCACAGAAAATTGAGTGCATGGCACTTACTAAGCGCTGTGACATCCACAATCATGAAATAACCTCCCTCGGGTACCACCGGAGCCATGCCAGCCTCTCTCAACATGGCAGCCATGCGGTCCCTCTTGCTTTCCAGCTCTGTGGCTAACGAGGAGAAGTAGCAGTCAGGCCGTCCCATCAGCTCAAAGTCCCGGAGGAGACCCTGACCAACAGCCTCCTGTTGACGAAAACACAAACACACGGTTTTATCACATGTTTGCTACTAAAGTAACTTCATCAATGCATTGGCAACAAAAACAGCACGTGCCTGCAGCGGTGTGGGACAGGTGTAGAGGGTGTTCTGCATCACCGTCTGCAGGTGTTTGATCAGGTGCTCGGGTCCGATCGACCAACCCAACTGTAACACAAACACTGTATCTCACTATTCCTATGTTTTATTCACACCATTGGGTAAAATTCTTCAATCATTTCTCTCAAGAACTTAACAGACAAAACATAATGGAAAAAAACTCTATGTGAATCATGTGGGTTAATAGAAGAAAAAAACAACTGCAACTGTAAAGGCTTTCAGGGAACTGTTCTGGCACACCATTTGAGGGATGCAAAATGTGTCCTCTTATAAAAGCAAACATATACAACCCCGACCGCAAGTAAGTGTCTTTTTAAAATTCAAAATAGTTCAGATTCGAAGAATGATTAGATTCAATCGCACTTGTCTGTCCTACAGTGTGATTCTATTTAAGGTATGTTTTTAAGTCAGTGTTATCGATAAGGATTTGGTTCAGTTTTAATTGAAAATGAGAGTATTTAATGTTACAGAACGTTTTGCCACTCTAGCATCGATGTGTGGTGTAAATTATTTCAAAGCAATCCGATTTACAGACATTTAAATCAGAAATGTCAAAATACTGACAAATAGTAATGTATTTTTTTTTACTAATGTGTGAGAATTGAGAACCTTTGACGGAAATTTAAATGGCCCTCTCATTTCACTCTGGATCTAAGTAATGTGTTAATATGTTAAATAATGATCATTTTACATTATCACAGAGCCACTTGTGGACCATACGACATATAAAACTGAGAAAACTCAAGATTATTCATAATTCGATAGTGCCTTTCAGCCAGCAGGTGAGGCAGCTTTTCCAAGCTTTTGCAACGACTCCATTGTTGTTCTGTTTATGAGACAGTGAGGTTTGAAGAAGATAATTGAGGAAGAGTATTATAGCACGTATTTATACAAAAAAAAAGATCAATATTAAAAAAATAGTTTTTGGAAAAGGGAAATGATCACCTCTAATTGGTTCATAAAGCTAAAGTTAAGGGAATGTTTTAGGACACTACAGGAAAGTTAGTCTGATAAAACGCAAGTGGCGTAGGGCTTAAAGCTTGCACTCTCTTGCCTTGTCTTGCCTGTGCTGGCTCGAGAGTGTAAAAACAACTATTGATTAAAAAGGGGCTAAAGATAAAATAAAAAAATCTATGAGCCTTGTAAAGGTGAGCGTCTGATGTGAAATATAACTTTTAACAATAGGATTCATGTGCATGAAACATTATGAATGAAACCACCAACACAAAAACCAAGTGATATTCACACATTCATAAAAGATGTTAAAATGTTGTATTTATTTCAATAATTATTTATTCTGAAAAATCGAACATTTCCTTCTCTTGTTACAACTAAAAATGACTTTGTATTTTTTTATACAGAAAGAGCTGTTGATTAATAACTGAGCGAACTATACCTCTGAAGGTTAAGCTGGAAACATCTAGAAGATTACACACGACAGTGTTGGAATACCTTCCATCCAGTCACGCTGAAGGTCTTCCCCGCACTGCTAATCGTGATTGTTCGCTCCCACATACCCGGCAGAGTTGCTGTTCAGAAACAACACAGCAGAGTCAGCACATTTTTAACTAAGACACTGCCTCCAAACATTAAAAAGCAGCACTGGAGGAATATCACGTACCAATCTTTACATGTTGATGCCCTTTATATACGAGCCACTCGTATACCTCATCACTGAAGCATAAAGTGTTGTATTTGATACAGAGATCTGCAATAGTCTGTAGCTCGCTCCGACTAAATATCTAAACATGGAACAGAGAGTTAATACATCACAATAGCTTTTTGCAACTAAACATGATAAACTAAACCATACTTTTCCTATAGGGTTATTAGGAGTGTTGATAATGATAGCCTTGGTTTTGGAGTTGAATTTACTAGCAAGTTCTTCTTGGTCCAGAACCCAGTCAGCACTACTAATACTAGATGATTCACTGGATTTCTGCATAAAAGGTTAATAAAGCATTATGGCGCATGTGAAAAAAATCCCTGTTTATTAAAAACTTATCTAAAGGCTTACATACCAGCCGCAGAGGTATTAAGACAGGCTTTGCCCCGGCCATTTTCACCATTGGGACGTAGCAGTCAAAATAAGGTTCGATGATAATGACCTGAGGGGAAAAAGTTCATGTACAGTTTCTCTGTATTTTATACCAAGGCTGTGGAGAATGACATATACTAGGGTTATTTAAGCAATTGAATTATATTTTCCTTCTAACAACAAAATAAATCTTTTATTAATCAATGAACTAATTAAACAGAATAAATTGCAATGGGAAGGCAGATTGTTTGGGAATCCCAGATGCTACAGATTAAGCAGCATCTTCCCAAAAGGATTCCTGAGTGCTTAGACCTGTTTAAAACACACATTTATTGGGGTAAGCCCCAGGGGACTCCTGTGACATTTTTCATAGTTTTTTTTTCATTTTTCTAGTTTAAGAGATGGATGCATGTCTAATTCCACCTTTCTGTCATGCCTCTCTCCCCAGTTCAACTAATTCCGAGTTAAAACATGGTTTTACCTCATCTCCATCTTCAACCAGCGCCTGCATCGTGCTGAACAAAGATCCATATCCTCCAACAGTAACCAGAATCTCTTTGAAGGGGTCAAGCTGGCGATCATAGACCTTTCCATATACTTTAGACAAGGCTTTCACCAGTGTTGGGTGACCCTAGACATAGAAATGTGACTAGTGTGTCTCTCTTTTTCGCATAATTATAATAATTATTATTATTTAATTTCAGGATTAAAAAACAAATGAATACAGGACATACAAAGCCACGAGTGTACTGGTTCAACCGATCAACCTTTGCAGCATCAGCGAGAGCCTCTTTCACATAAGAGGGAGGTGGAATATCAGGGTAACCCTGCCCCAGATTGACAATGGACGGGTCTGCTGCCACCGATGTGAAGGCCACCCTATACAGCACAACAAGAGTCATGATGAAGATCATTAAAATCCAGTTACAGCCTATTTACTTTATCTAAAAATCACGTTGTCCTCTTTGAATATCCATACACCTAAACAACGAGACGTCTTGAAAAGGTCATTGGTTTTTGTTGAAGGAGAACTATTTTAGCTAACGGGTGACAAAATAACCAGTCCAAAGTAATGCTACATTTAATTGAAGCAGGATGAAAGAAAAGTAAATGAAAACATTTCATTGACTAAAGTCAATAATGAGAGCGTTTAAATTAAAAAAATATATTACATTCTTACCACACATTCTTGTCCAGACCTTCTATCCTTTTCGCATTCTTGTGCTGTATTGGTACCATCTTACACTAAGCAAAGTGAAACAATAAAATAAGAAATTGCGAATGACAAACGTGACATTTGAAAAGTCAAGCTTGAAAAGCTTACACTTACATCGCAAGACATGAAAGTTCTAAATCTACTGGATTGTAAAAAGCGTGAAGCAGAAGCGAAATTACGGAGCAAGTGAAGAGGATGCATGGCTTCTAATAATTATACATACGTTAATATATTCTTTGCTTGACTCAAAACATCGCAGTCGCTGATAAGAAACTCCTCTCATCTCATTGGTTAAATCCTAGTAAATGTGGTTTGTGTTTGACAGGAGCAGATTCCAAGCGACGAAACGGTCATGCCTTTGAAATAGACCAATAAGACAACTTAAAAAAGAAAGAACATAAACCGTTTTTAAAAGTGGATGTTAATGCAAGTATCAGTGTAGTTTACGCCTACATAAAGACCAATTAAAAGCAAAATGTGACTTTTTATCATGTTTGTAGTAACGCGGTCAGTACTCGGAACAGTAGTTCAGATTCGGAGTTGATAAAAATGATTCGACTCAATTGTATTCTCTGTCCTAAAGTGTGTTTATATTTCTGTCCATTTTCAATCAAATTGTATGGTTTTAGTCAGTTTAATCGGTTAGGGTTTTGTTCGGTTTTAATGAAAAAGTAGATTTTGCCACTTAAGCGTTGATCTGTGGTGTAAATTAGACCCATGCAATGAGATTTGCAGCCGTTTAAAATAGAAGTCGCATTTTCTTACACTCATGTGTGAGAATTGTGAAACTGTCAAGGAAACATGAAGGGCCCTCTCGTCTCAGTCTGGATCGAAGTGATATTTTAGCTACGCTCGCTTAACGTTAACACCAATCAACTTCTCAGCATGAAGCATCTGACATATAATACTGAAAAAACTTAAAACTATTCAGAATTCAATAGCGCTTTTCAGCCAGCAGGTGGGGCAGCTTTGCCAAATATGAAATTTTGAAAAGAGCATGATGAAACGTTTGATTAAATAAATTGTTTTACAAACAACTGATTAACATAAAAATAGTGTTGAAAAAATGAAAATTAATGATTAAAGAAAGAAATTATTTAATAGATTTTACGAAGAGGTATATTAGTGTGATTTTTTGCTGTCCTTCAAATAATGATATTAACAAATATACAGGATTTTGGGGGATAATGTAAACGAATATTTATATATATATTACTCTAGAGACCTTTCAGGTGTTTCTTTATATAGTCTAAACTCTGAATATCATTCTGTGAAAATCTAAGTTTAGATTATGTTATTGTACATGACGAATCCATATGGTTCCAAAACCAGCTCTTATTTCAAGTTTTAAATACAACAGATTGCCTTAAGCAGGAGCCCATGATTTGCTGACATGTTGTTGCCATGTGTTAACAAGCAGCTAAACATGTGTTTTGGATAAAATTACATCCTTTTGTCCAAAGAATACTTCTTCCAAAATGGTATGTAACATGGAAATCAACTAAACTGGATTGGTTTTCTAATATTAGCACTACATGTTATAGTTTACGGTCTTCAGTAGAAGATTCTCATACTTTTCAGATGTTCATTGGCTAGAGAGCCTTGAGTAAACCCAGGATAAAAAGGAAATCCAACTGAGCTGCAGGGTGATAAAAAAGTGATGATATAGTGGCTGCCATAGCATTTATAGATGGCTGTGGATGATCAGAACCTGTGAAGCGTGATTTGAACTGTTGAGAAAGATTGGTGCTGCGGTTGCTACTGAAAAGATCTTTGTATAACCCTTCTTTCCTTTTTCGAAATAGTTGAAAAAGAAAACTTGTAGTTATTTTAAAAGTCTCAATGATTTTTACATTTTCAAAAATATAAGCTGAATTAGTTTAAGCTAGATTTGTTAAGCACAAAGGCTAATATGTGGTTTATTGGAACACATCTGCTAAATTAAGCCTATTTTATTGAAACAATTTTTTTTTACAGCTGAACATGTTGCTCTTAAAAATACTCCATATTTTCTACTATTTTAAAGTAAAATCATGTAGATTAAATGATCAAATTATTGTTCAAATGCCAATGTACCTTTTATTTTACATTTGAATTAGTCATTTTAATAATAAGTAATTTTTCTCCTCAAATAACTGCTTTCCTGTTTTCTGCTTTCGGGTGCTGTTTAGTGACCAGCTCAACAAGAACACAATTCTGTTAAAAAGGGCCTCTGATAGCGAGATGGTTAGCACCACATTTCCCAGCTTGATGACCTTTTGTAAGGTCACATGTGCCATCTACATATTACTACATATTACAGAGGGACATTTCTCTGGGCTAAGCTTGTGTTCTTCTCAAGTTTATGTTTTTTACTTTAGAGTTCTCTGTTTGTTTTACTTCCCACAACATAAACACTTGCTAATAGGTGAATTGGTCACTTGACATTGTCCTCATTTCTTCCTAATTTCAATCTAAAATGCAAGCAATTTCATTTTGTTTTAATCCTTGAATAGGTTAATATGCGTAATATACTTCCAGTGTGCTAAACAGAGGCAATCACTTCCAGCGGCAGTCATTAACAGTAAGTTATTCCTCTTGTTCAGCTCAAACATTGCATCCCACCTGCTAGACATAAATCACAGTGAAACAACTATGTGACACGCAATGAATTCTGTCCTTGACATGGATCTCTCTTCTGAGATATTGGTCATGCACTTACAAGACTGCATGTGTACAGCTTTAATGCATTCTCTAACTCACAAATGCATCCAGAAAATTACATCTATTGATTAGATTTATGATTAGCATTTGTATTCTTGCCATGCATCCTTCCACTGCAGACGCTCAGAAGATCTCTTTAGAGAAGAAGCTGATTTCACAAGTCAATGTTTTCCATGGAATCAGTGAGGATTTCTGAGGAAGAAAGAGAGCGTGTGAATGAGCCTCAAGCATGCTCTGACCAATCAGACATGCTGTAAACAGATGAGCTAGTATACAGGCTATGAGACAGCGGGATGACTTTATTAGGTTAATGTCGGTTTTATAGCCAGTGCAGAGGAGGCTGTACAAAGGAAAGGTTTGTGGACTCTGAGTTAATTTAGTTTCTTGACAATTAACTGTGGTACTTTATGGCTGTAGATCTTAAAATCAAACATTTCTTGTTCTAATCTGGTCTGTTTCAAATCTCCTTCTTTCCACATATCTTCACACACATGATCAGTCAGCCAGTCAGAGCAGGCATGCATGAACAGCAATGAACAGCTCTATTAGGCAAACTATCAGTTGATCTCCTCAATAAGATGCAAATTAAATTGTTATGGAGAGTAAAAAACATTAACAACCCAAGCAAAAAAAGCACTTTAGTGTACTTCAAGAATATTTTTTTTTCCTTTTAAAAAGTATTTACAATTTTTTTATTTTTGTAAGTATATTTTAAATATACTGGAATCACGCTTTCACACCAACATTTTAAAATAACTGTACAACCTTAAACTTTATAGAAATATATTTTAATTAATAATACTTTAAGTGAAAGACATGTTTACTTTGTGAAAAGTACTTTTTTATATATATATTTACATTTTTTTGCTCAAAATTGTCACTGTAACATACACCAAAAGCATATTTTATAAGTACACATTTCAGAAACAACACTAAAATATTTAGTGTATTCAAGTTAAATATACTTTAAGTCATTCTACTTTAAGATATCAAACATACAAAATATACTTAAATTTGAGCTTTTCTACAATTAATTTACTTTAAAATTTATTTAGTACAAAATTATTGTTACTAAAATAGCCTCAAGTGAATAAAGTTTACATATAAAGACTATCACACAAAAATATGATACATTTAACTACACTTAGTACATTTATTTTGGACAAACATGTGTCCAAACTCCACTTGAAGAATCAGAAGTAATTGACCTTAATAACATTTATCAAGCTCAAGTATTGTTCTCCAGTAAACAGGTCTCTCACTTTAACTTCAAAACCAAAATTAACTTTAGCTGACGTCCAGGAAATGCTTTTAGACCGTTGAAATGATGACTGTGCGAAGGACATACCTTTGAGAATTCCTTAAGAAAAGAAGTTCCTTTGCTCATGAACATGGAGAGATGTGGCGCGAAAGGAATCAAGTGAGAAGGCGGTTCAGGGACCATTGTCATGCAGCGAAGCCCCGCCCAAGCGGAGCAGCCTATCGCAGCAGCGGGAGGACGGAGCAGCGCAGCCCCAAGGACACTCTCCAGCCCTCGCCACACTCCTCAGCAGCAGCCGGAGAACACGCGCAGCGACGGAACACCAGACGGTGAGTCAAAAATAAACAACGTTAACTGCTACGTGGTGTTTCGGAACCAGCCTTTGAAAGAGTTTACCTGTTTTACAGTCATGACGTAATATTGGCGTAAACGCAGTGACGCGTTTGGAACAGCGTTTAAACTTTTCATCAGTGAAGAAACGTGGAATAGAGGTCGTTAAAAAACATGCGAACAACCGCACATTTCGATTTGTAAAGGTTCTTAAAGCGACAGGAAACTAAGGAGAGATGAAAAATCAATAGGTTTCAGAGGCAAGGTGTGTAACAAATTATATTTGTTGTTGTTTTGAAAGCGTGATTGAGTTGTATTAATGGCATCTTTATTACTCTAAGTTGAATTAAAAAAAATAGCGTGATGGAATGTGTATTTTTTATATCCTTACACCGTATTCATCAGTAATTAGCTGAGGAGGAAATTGTCTCCACGCTACCAAACAAAACATCTTTGAGAGTGAGATCCTCATTCTGTTGACTGCATGCATGGGGTTCAGGCTCTCTCTCTCTCTTTTTCCACGGCTCTGTGGAGAATCAGCCCATTTCCTGGCAGGAAGAGCTGCTCCAGGAGATGGCACAGATCACTACTGAGCCAAGTTTAGTAGGATACTTAAAGCTATTAGAGCAAATAGCTAGCAGGTCTGCAGACACGCATAGTATGAAGCATTGTTGTAATTTCATTTGGTTGCCAAATATTTATTAGATTACTGTTGTCTGTCAATTTGAATACATGTGTTGAGACAGTTACTTTACTTTTGTTATTTCATCATTAGCTGCATCGGAAACATTAAAACCTCTGTCATCTCTCAGCTGCAAATTAAAACTTAAAAAGTTTTTGCTTCCTTTTACATAAATCAAATAAAACAATTACAGAACAGTGAATGCCAGAGGGAAATGTTCCAGAGTTGATTGGATGGGTTTAAGATTGAATAGTCTCTATGTAGGTATCCAAATCTACCTTAAATGGCAAAAATGTGTGTATTTCTGTTTATGTATTTTTTGTTAAGTGGGGTAATCATGGTTTACAAAAAATACATCTTCAAAATGAGTCATTGAGTACATTGGTTTGAATAAAGGAAAGAAGGTCTGACCAGAACTGTTCAGCGTAATCATATTGCCAGAACAAATGCACTGCGTCCTCAGAGGACCGACAGAAGCTAAACCTCACATCATTATCATGATGCGTTAACTTCCTATATTTTCAGTGCTTGAACGGACTAGTTCAAAGGTTGAAACTGGCATTCATGCAATATAGGATTCATGCAAAAGTCAAGAGAGATTTGTTTAGAATAAATTATTATATTCACTATATTCGTTGAACTCATTTTAGACAACCCTTTAAAATCGGAGTCGATTAAAACATGAACTCAGCATAAATCAAGTAAGAAAAAATGTGTTAATTTAAACGTATTTGTTTTTTGTGTGTGGAAATTTCCTATACTCATTTTTTGTGTTAAAAAAGATACGTAAACACAACTTATGAGGTATAGATATAATCAGTAGCTAGTTTTGTTGACAGTAACACTGTCTCTGGTCATAACTTCCAACCTTCATGTGTCTCCTCTACAAACCAATCACTTGAATATAACAGGATTCAGGAGTTGCAGATTCTTGAAGTGCTGCAGCTGTTCAAAAATGTCCAAATATTTTGCTCAGCCTGCAGAAGGCGTCCTGTTGAAGCATGTTGAATTTGCGGCCATGTTCTTTTACCCCCTCGTTTCTCTTTTGTTATGCCTACAGCTACAGATTTGTGTATAAGACATGAGCCAATTGCATCTAAATGGGCTTGTTTTGCCCTAGGTTTGTTGATGAATGTTTATATTCATAAAAACAGTCTGGTGATGTGTAGCTGAAGAAGGCTGATTATGTTTATGGGTGAGTTAGGCATTAATGAAGAGTTTACATTTTCAGTAAATAAATGGTAAGCAGATGATTGGTTTGTCTGTTTGAACCTGTATTTTTTAAGGTGCTGTCTTCTGTATTTTATGTTGTTTTTGTTTAACCATGTAGACGGCGTTATGATGGCTCCTGCTTAGTGGTTACAAGTTTGTTTGTTTTTTTGGTTCCCAGCATGTTCTCAGCAAGTTGTAGAGAAGTGTTTTTGGAAAGTTGCACATAGGACTTTTCTTTAAGCTTAAATGTTATTGAACATTCTCATAGTTAAAAAAAACTTTTTATTATACTACCTATATAAGTTTTTGTGAGAAGTAGATTGATAAGACGTTTACATTAGTCTTTACATTAGTAAGCTTTAGTTTAATTCCACTACCAAATGTTGATTTGTATTAAAGAAATGCATGATGCTCTTGAAGGTGATGTGTGCAATAAAAAAATGCTTTCTAGAACTTTGTCACTACTAAAACAAGCTTGTAGCCATTTGGCAACAAGAAGTTAGTTAAGAGAAGACAGAAAGATTAACATAGCAGAATATATATATATAAGACGCTATAGTTGTCTCTGTGTTTTTTTTTTTAAATAGTTTTTCAAGAATTATATTGGCTTTGCTGAAGTGAGACTAGAGCGGCATAATCTGTTTGGCTTATTAGAAAAAGAGATGAGGGGTAGGAATTATAATTAATATTTATAATTACTTTGGGGCAAACTGTTAAACAGCCAGTGAGTGAGACTTCCAACATAGAAGTAAATGTTGTATTGTTGGCCTGCATGCTGAGACATACTGTTACTAGAACATTGGTATAGTGTGATAATGCAATGTATTTAACATGCAAATATTATTGTAGGAAAAGTAATTTGCTTGAAAATAGTTTTTTTTGTTGAATAAGAAAGTAATGACAAATTTATAGGTTTGACTACTGGTTTTATTTCAGTTCTTTATGGATGTGGAGTTTATTGGGCCAAGAAATTCATTGGCAAAAAAGGCCATGTTGTTTTCATCATCTTAGAACAGTTTAACTGTAGGAACATTGCATTGTTACTGAGAATAAAAGATAATCAACTAATGAGCAGCATTAAAAAAAATAAATAAATATATATGTGTGTATATATATATATATATATATATATATATATATATATATATATATATATATATATATATATATATATATATGTACACATACATATAGATATATACATACATACATATAGATGTATAATAAATGTACATATAATAATGTAAAATAAAATAAATTGGCCTTGGTGAAGAGAATTAAACTAAAAACTGCAGTTTTTGACAGAAGTTAAGAGAAAAAATTCAGACAGCCAGATTCTATCAGTTCAGCTAGGATTGAATTGCAAGGGCTTATGTTCTGAAAAGTTGAATTTATACCAAAACCTGCAAAAGTCTACTAATTCAGCTGAGACAACTAATATCTTTGACCTTCTCTTCAGTAAAATATATACTACATAATATATGTACAGATATAAAAAAGTATGTATATAAAACATCAATAAGTTAAAATAGTGAGACTTAATAATAGACTTAAATAGTAAAAAAAATGCCTGTCGTGGCCTCTTTAAGGGAAGTGAAACACTAGGCTAAGTGTGTAGGTATATATGTAATGCAGAATATTTAATTTTCAGGAGCATGATTCCTGTCACGGAGTTCCGGCAGTTCACGGAACAGCAGCCGGCGTTCCGGGTCCTGAAGCCATGGTGGGATGTGTTCACAGACTATCTCTCTGTGGTTATGCTCATGATTGGTGTGTTTGGATGCACTCTGCAGGTAACTTTTCTGGATTATCATGGAAAGTAAATTAATTGAAATGTTTAAATGTATTTTTATTTTTTGTGTAAGCTGTCCTTTAAAGGAAAAAAAAAGAAATAGTGACTCAGAGAAGTGGATTAATAAGTTACTTTAAACCACATTAGTTTCATGTGTGTAGAGCAAACAGTAAGCTGTTCATGCACAAAGAAGAGTGAGTTTGTTAACGGAAAAAGCAAAATTCCAGCCACCGCACACGAAAAGATTGCCCCTCATTCAGCTCTCGGTGGCCCCTCTATAAACATAAAACGACTCCTGTAGTCAAGCTAAGAGACCTCATAAACTAGTGGGTGGAGTTTCAAGCATTCATGTTTAAATTCCTCTAGATAGTTCTAAATATTTTTAGGTTCGACAAACCCTTCAACAGGAACCCATTGTTATGAAAAGGATATCCCTGACTGTCCGGGGAGGTATGCATCAAAGACTGCCATGGTTGTGAGATTTATTGCAGTTTGTGAGTGTTTACTCATCAGTATCTCACTTAAGGCACTATTAATGTACTATTAATTGTGCTATTTTACTAATGTCACTGGGTAGTCCCATGGTTATGTGGGGGGGTTAAAAAGCCTTCTCGTGGCTAAATTAGCATGTTTGACCAGGAGCACTTTGAGTGGCCACATGGTGCATAATGCACTGTTTATTAGCCACTTGGGGCTACGCCTCGCATCCATTTTAGTGCCGAGATGCCATGCTCAGAGCCGCTGATGCTTTATTAGCTGGCTTTACTGAGCTGTAAGTCTGCCACACTACAGTGCTGCGTAGAGATCCAGCAAATGTCTTCCCCTCTCCTTTTAGCTGATTATTCCTGTTTCTCATTACTTTCCCAGACACAGACCACATGGTAATTACCTCTCAAACTAAAACTGTTTTGCAGGAAGTAGGGGGAAGGGCAGGTATTTTGCCAAATGCTGTTTGTTTTTCTTTTTGGTTCATCCTTAGAATATTCTTACAATATATTTCATTTAAACCGTTTCTAAACTAATAAATAAAGTGCAGTTGGTCTCCCTCAAGATTTCTCTTGCCCAATAAAACTCATTTCCTGTCTGAGTCACAGCACTGATGTCAAGGTACCAAAATAGTTCTCTTTAAAGAGATGCTGCTCATCAGATACTATTACATGGTTCCCAGCAATCCATAGCTAGTGAGAGGTTGTAATTCAATATAAAACATTGGGTTGCAACTGACAATAATTTATTCGGGGTGTTGAGGCTCTTTTTGGTTGATTGTGACTGAAGAGATTTTGGAGGATATTAGAAATCAATAAAGCAAGTTTAATGGGGATTTAGTATTACTTTAAAGTGAGTGGGATGAAAGTCATGTTACATCTGTGCTAGCTCCAGTTTAGTCTCCACTGATCACAATGCACTACTACACATGATGGGTTATTAAAAGGTCATTGTGCTTTGGAAAATTAGGTAAATTCAGCAAGTTGTTGGCATCATAGATTGAGTGACTAGTTAGTAGGTTAAATCAGAGGTCTCAAACTTTATTCTTGGAGGGCCGCAGCCATGCATAGTTTTGCTCCAACCTTAACTGAACAAACCTGAATCCACTGATTAAGCTCCTCTGGTTGAAGCTACTGGTTTGTCTCCTGAAACAGGGTTGGAACAAAAAACTGTAGGGTCTGCAGCCATCCAGAAATTGCGATTTAGATTCCTGGGTTAAAGTATTCTCAGTGTTGCAACAGTTAACAGTGTTAAACACTCGCTACAAATGTGACATTTGATTATCAGAACAGAATGCTTTAAATCTCAACTTGGGAGAAAGCAACACACTACCAGCCAAAAGTTTGCAATTGCATGCTTTCTATCATTACCAAAGAAAGGGCCATTTTAATTAGTTGATGAACACAAATATAAATGTGAGAAGCTAACATTTTTTTGTTTGAAATGAGTTTGAGAAAAAAGATGTGCCCATTTTTGTGCCATTGTTTTTAGATGTCAGAAACCTGCCATCTTAACAAAGATGCTACTGCTGTAGAATTGGTTATTTTATTGGCCACAACTAAGTATAATTTATTATTCTATGTTTTTTAATTTTTTTTTTATTTTAGGTGATGCAAGACAAAATCATATGCCTTCCTCACAGAACCTTTTCGACAAACCATTCTGAGCTGATGTGCCCACCTCCTGCGAATCAGGCTTCGACAATGGCAGCCTTTGAGTTGAAAGGACTAAAGACTAACTTGGACATCCAGCAGTATAACTACATTAACCAAATGTGCTACGAAAAAGCACTGCATTGGTATGCCAAGTACTTTCCTTACCTAGTTCTTATCCATACCTTAATCTTCATGGTGTGCAGTAACTTTTGGTTCAAGTTTCCGGGCTCCAGCTCTAAAATTGAGCACTTCATTTCTATTCTGGGCAAGTGTTTTGATTCTCCTTGGACCACTAGGGCATTGTCCGAAGTATCAGGTGAAAATCCAGAAGAGAAGGACAACAAGAAGAACGATGCCAGTAGGTCAATTGATACTCCGATTGAAGAAGGAACTCTGGAAAAGACCCAGTCTTTAAGATCTATTCCTGAAAAAATAGTTGTGGATAAGCCAGCAGCAAGCGTCCTTGATAAAAAGGAAGGAGAGCAAGCCAAGGCTTTGTTTGAGAAGGTCAAAAAGTTTCGGCTCCACGTTGAGGAGGGTGATATTCTGTACATGATGTATGTTCGTCAGACTGTTGTAAAAGTCTTCAAGTTTATCTTGATTATTGTGTACAACAGTGTTCTGGTATCAAAAGTTCGATTCAGCGTTACCTGTACCGAGAACATGCTGGACATGACTGGCTACCGCTACTTCTGCTGCAACCACACAATGGCTCACTTGTTCTCCAAGCTCTCCTACTGTTACCTGTGCTTTGTTGGTGTTTATGGACTCACCTGCCTTTATACATCCTACTGGCTTTTCTATATTTCCCTCAAGGAATACTCATTTGAGTATGTCAGACAAGAAACAGGAATTGATGACATCCCGGATGTTAAGAACGACTTTGCCTTCATGCTGCACATGATTGATCAGTATGATCCACTGTATTCCAAGAGGTTTGCTGTGTTTCTGTCCGAGGTGAGTGAAAACAAGCTGAAACAGCTCAACCTTAACCATGAGTGGACCGCTGACAAGCTTCGGCAGAAGCTGCAGTATAACTCCAATAACCGTCTAGAACTCCAACTCTTCATGCTGTCTGGACTCCCAGATACCATCTTTGAGGTTTCAGAGCTGCAGTCTTTGAAGCTGGAGATCATTAATAACGTAACCATTCCAGCATCAATCGCCCAGCTTGAAGATCTTCAGGAGCTTTCTCTGTATCAGTGCTCACTCAAGATACACAGTGCAGCCACCGCATTCCTCAAAGAACACTTGAAGGTATTGAGAGTGAAGTTTGATGACAGCCGCGAACTCCCACAGTGGCTGTACATACTACGTAATTTGGAGGAACTCCATCTTATTGGCTCCCTTGGGTCCGATGCATCGAAGAATGTAACTTTGGACTCTCTGCGAGAGCTCAAAGCGTTGAAGATTCTCACCCTAAAGAGCAACTTCACTAAAATCCCTCAGTCCATCGTGGATGTGGCCAGTCATCTCCACCGCCTCTGTGTTTGCAATGATGGCACCAAGTTGGTTATGCTAAACAATCTGAAAAAGATGGGGAATCTGACAGAGCTGGAGCTGGTGCACTGTGACTTGGAGCGCATCCCACATGCCATCTTCAGCCTGAGTAATCTACAGATGTTGGATCTGAAAGAAAACAATCTACGGTCCATTGAAGAGATCATTAGCTTTCAGCACCTGCGCAAGCTGACCTGTCTGAAGCTTTGGCACAATAGCATTTCATTCATACCTGAACACATCAAAAAACTGGGCAGCTTGGAGCGCCTCCACTTAAGCCATAACAAGATTGAGATCCTACCTTCACACCTGTTCCTCTGTAACAAACTGCGCTACCTTGATGTTTCCAACAATGACATCCGTTTTATTCCTCCTGAAATAGGCGTGCTCCAGAACCTGCAGTACTTCTCTTTTAGCTGCAACAAAATCGAAAACATTCCAGATGAGCTTTTCTTCTGTAAGAAACTCAAGACTCTGAAGCTTGGCAGAAACATGCTGTCTGTGCTCTCACCAAAGATTTCCTTCCTAAGTGTACTGACTCATTTGGAGTTAAAGGGAAATCACTTTGAGTTTTTACCAGCAGAGCTTGGTGCTTGCAGAGCTTTGAAATCTAATGGACTCATTGTAGAAGATGCTCTGTTTGAGACTCTTCCATCAGACATCAGGGAGCAAATGCAAGCAGAGTGATGTTCCTCTCGTGCTTTAATGCCAAACGGTTTAGTCTGACTCTTTAAGAGGAAATACTGCAAGTGTTCCAAACTGTAGCATGTGTAGGGATGTGGATCGGTGAGTACATTCAATTTTGCCTTTAAAGCTGGACTTGATTGGAATGTTATTTTTAAAAGACAGACACCTTGTAATGCCTTATATCATATACTCTGAAAAGGGCATATAAATGTAAAAAGTATTAAGTAACTTTGTTAGATAGCTCTCCATTATTGTTGCAGGGCATAAAGGGATTAGTTTATAGATATGCTGTTACTTAAAAAACTGACGTGTCTTTAAAATAGCATGGTAAAGTAATAATTCTCCACCAAAAACTATTCTGAAATCATTTCTTCTGTTATTATTGATTCATCAAACTTTAGATTTTTCCCTTTGAGGGTTTATCCAGAAAAGTGTTTTTGTAATAATTGCTAACGTTTTCTTTTTTAAATCCAAGTTGTGCCAACATTTTTCTCTATTTTTGTTTTTATTTGTGTATTGGTTTTTCTCATCAGAGAAAATAAACCATCATAGTTTTGAAGTCAACAGTTTAGAGGGAGTGCATTTTGAATCAATAAATATTTGAGTGTTTTGAGTATTTCATCCCTTTAAGTTTCAACATACAGGTCAAGTACTGTACAACATATTTTGCACTGGACATAGCTTTATTAGAATTGCACTGGAAGCTTAAACATTCCTCTTCAATCTTTATATATTTACATTCGAGTTTGTCGGGGTTTGAATTGTGTTGTGAACTTACTTGCATAAACTCAAAGGCTTTTTGATAGTCTGCTTTAAGGTTATGTTCTCAGGCAGATTTCACATGCTTTAAATGCATCACTATTTTAATGTTAAACTGGTTTAACCAGAGATCTCTGGCAGGTACAGCTACAGTGTGCAAGAAATGCAAATGACCTAGCTTTACCAGTTTTACAGATATAAACTCACAAAAGGGGCTCTTAGCTTACAGTATTGCTATACTTTGTCTTTTGTCAAATATGCAGGTTTTATCTCTTAACGTTAGCCTTAAGCATTTCACCAAAAAATCAAATAATGTACTATAGTAACATTTAAAAAAAGTCATGATCGAAATCATTGTATATATTGTATTCTAATCATGTATTTTATGCTGTTTTACTGTTTTAAAATTGAAACAAGTATGCCTTTCCTGTGTTTTAAATGCAATTTAAGAAAGGGTTTGATAAATTATATCATAAGGGAAAAAAGTTGCATCCAGAATAATCAGGTAGACTTTAGCTTTTCTTTTATATGTTCTTTCAGCTGCTTAAGAGCTGGTTGATTGGTTGCAAGAGTCTGTCTTGAGTTCATGTCGATTTTAACGACATTTTATTTGATCTGATCTCCGCTTGTGATCAGCTTGTGGCCTTACTAGACTGCCAGTTACATCCCACCCTAATAACATATATAGTCTTCGCATCAGTATTAGATTTTAAAAGGAATTTTATACCTATTTAAGAAGTTCATTTGAATTGTGTTGGCTAGGGCTTTTAGTGTGTTGTGTTTTAGAATGTATTACTTCAAATAATGTAAGAGTTTGACAATAGGTCTGTCTTGTGTAAAGGATTGAGATAAGTGCTTCAAGATGGATGTAGTAATGGTATCTACCTTGAAAATGAAGGATGTTTATTTGATTTTAATTCACTGTAAAAGTGCTAAAAATTATAGTCCTGACATGACTTTTATTTTGCATCATTCATATTCTTTGAAGTATTTGTCATTTATACCAAACAAAAATAAAGAGCATTTTTGGCATTTGTGTGAATCTAAATCTTTGTCACCCAGGTGGCAGTGTTGGGCTGAAAACTAATATCTCACCGCTTAAATTCTTTGCAACAGAAAAAATCTGTAAACTTTGGTGACTCTATTATTCCCTTTGTTAGTAAGTGGACTGTATTATGATTGATCCATTTATAAAACACTTGAACATAAGCAGCAAACATTGGCTTTTTTGTTTCGTTATTAATCTGTATGTATGTGTTCGTTTTAAAATGGCATGCCAATTCAGAAAAAAACATTGTTAACTTTTAATGTGACTAGCAAATCAATGGTTAAACATACCCCTTTGCTTGACTATGATTGGTCCATCTCCATCACCTTTTACAGTTCCCTTTAGTGACTAAATCTAAACTTGTTAGTCACATGTTTCTAGTCTGCCACACTTGAGGTGCATGAAACTAGATTATTCTTCGCGTTCATAAAAATAAGATCAATTGCAAGAAACATTCATAACCACACATCTTCTGTCCATGTGGTTACAACAGGTGAAGCTCTAACCCTCATTCCTTTTCTCTAAGCTTTGAATTTCCTAACTTGTTACAGGAGATAACTATAAACATTCCTGATAAATGGATTAAGCAAATATGTGTTATTGAAAATCAATCCTAGCCCCAACGCCATTCATGTCCTAAAGGGTTATCGCTGTCTGGCGGAGTGATCCTCTGTCTGATGGAGATATGCTGTGGGTGTTGCCTCGCTTCCATCTCATATTGCAGCTCAAAGTAGAGATCACAGAGGGCAGTCTCAGTCACATGCTCAGCTGTGATGGAGATGGATGTTGACAGCTGAGTCATGGCCTTCTAGATGTGTGAGGTTAAGGAAAAGCCCACACAATATTAAACTACAGTTTGTCAAATTATCTTGAGTTTCCAAGTTAATTGTTGTTCATTTTTATTTCAGAACTCTTTTTTTATATATTTATATATATATATATATATATATATATATATATATATATATATATATATATATATATATATATATAAGTTTTTTTTCTGCCTTATTTATCAATGGAATAACTGAAACCTAGCAACTTAGCATTTTGCTATATTAAACCAAAAATTGTGCCAACTATTTCAGAATTAGCAGTTTGTAGAGAAACCTATGATTTGTTTTAGGTGATTTGTGGAGTGAATGGCTTTATTTAGATACAAAACCAATAGATAGATTTGAGTATACCATGTCCAAAATAAACCACAGGCTGAATATATAGTATTGTGTCAATAGAATAAAAATCTCTGAAGGATGACAAATCTCTTGTATCTCTCTCTATATCTCTTGTAGAACAACTTTATTTCCTTACCAATCAGTGCTCATCCACTAGAACCCTATAGTTTTAAATGTCCTCAATCCCTTTTTCCAAATCCACGGCAGACAAAAAATCTCTTGAAATAATCCACCAACAAATAATTTAACTTTTGCTTTCTGAAAGCCAAATATGAAAATACAAACCACACAATATAAACCACACTTCAATATTAAATAGTATAGATTAAAAATTTTAATGTATTTGTGTTCAAGTCATGCATATAAACAAAAATGGCTCTAATTCTTTTACTTTTATGAAACATTTGGAAGGTGTATGTCTTTCTTATTCTTTGTTAAAATACATAGGTAATTTATTTCTTTTTAATAAATGTATTCAACACTGATGATCACTGTTGCGGTCAAATAATACTCACTATTCACCCTGTGCATACATGTTATGCACAACAGGGGGAGTGTTTAAACTAGGAGTGCCATATTGCAAATCACTAACCCACTGCCCTGCCCTGTACACTGATGAACATGGAAATTCAAGAGCTTAAACTGAATGTTTCGCAGTGACAAATGTGATAACCTGGTGATAATGTCCTCTAATCTGTTGTTGGCTGAGATTTACTGGCTGACCTCTGTTATACTTTTATTTAAGCATCAACTGTATTTTTCATGGTCTCTAAATCTATCTGCATTTATGTGAAAATATTTATAGAAACTGATATAAACATACACATATCAATTCTCCAATAGCAAACAGACCCACTCAGGACCTCTCTTGTCCACTGGGGAGGTCAAATTCTCTCTAATCTGATTTGCAGCCATATGGTTGCCAAGTAAAAGATAAAGGATTCATTTCACATAAGAAATTGTGATTGTTATGCTGATGTCTGTAAATGAGTGGTTCCTTCATTGTGCCAGGCTTCAGGACAGTGCATGATAGTTTAATTGACTATGAATGCAATGAGATTACATGCAAATAAAATGTCTCATACTGAATTAATTATTTTTTTAAACATGCAAATCATTTGTCTACATTACAGTATATTGTATACATTACAGTATATTGTTTTCCCATTGTTTATATAATCTCTTCAGTGTTAGTTGCATACTTTATTTATGAAATTGGCTTACACAATCTTTAAATCTATGTTTTTTTTAATGTCTGCACAAATATCCTGAAACTTTTGGATGACATTTATTCTCAAAACAGACGTTGGTTTGAGATAAATATCAGGGAAAAAGCTGACTTATAGAAGTTTTTTTCCACAGAAGTGTGTCACTGAATGTTACAATAACCAATAAATCTATTTTAAAAATGTATAAATGTTAAGATGAATGTGACTTTATATAGTGTTATGTCTGCAAATGTATAGAAATGTAACGTTTATGTCTATACATTTATATAATTGTTAAGCGCATGTCTATAAACGTTTACGTTGTATGTATAGGTTAGTAAAAGTTATGGTTAAGGCTAATGTAGCAGGGCGTTTTAGGCATTTAGGTTTCACTGACTGAATGCTTCCTATACATTTTTAGTTTATGTTTCACGTGTAAAATGAGGTTGAGTTGGCTAATTACTTTAAAAATACCGGTCAGGTGTTTCGCGCGTAAATCCTTCCGTAAACTTTAGCTCCGCCCACAGCACTTCCTCTATTTGACAGCCCTTTACTGTTTATAACATTGTGTTGATCTCTTTCCCATTTCATCCTCATGGATACCGTGGCAGCATTGAAGGTTTTACAATGACGGCTTTGGTTTGAGGTAGGTATCCGCCGGTAGCTGGGTGTTTGTGTGGGTAAATGTGACGGAAATGCAGTAGCATGAAACTGGTGCAGACTGGTTGAGTCTGCTCCTCTGCGCGCTGCACTGAATGCACCATAATAACGAGAGGACCAGGGACTCATGTGTGGAGAGCCCTCTCTGGTAAATCATTTGTAATTTGTCCTTCTGAACCGACGCCGTTTTCAGCGATAACTCAACCATATCACCAGAATTTCCGTTGTTTCCTGTCAGAGCGGCTTAATCTGCAGACAATTACGGAGGCATGACAAAACACCGGATTGCGTTGACAGAATACTCCAGTCTGTGTTCTGCTGCTGGGGTAACGTTTGGCGTTTCTTAAACGGAAAGCTTTATAATGACACAAATGACACGATCGCGTTCAAAATGTTGTACCCATTACGGCGAGGACAAGTGGATGAAATGTGTGTCAGTTTCCCAGGAATAAAACTAGTGCGTGGATGACGTCTGATGACGTTGAATTGACAAAGTAAGTAAATCCGTGGTTGTTAGTGCGCAATCGTTTATGAAATAACAGCCAAACCGAGAACATAGGTTTGCACTAATTATCTAAACTTAAATGTCGAACATATTACCATTTATTGTCTGTCCCTTTAAAAAAAAACAAGGTTTTATTTTTACCTTTAATGCTACAATATTTTCATGGGCATTGTTGCCAGATATCAACTTTTTATACATGTGTTAAAGAGACAGTGATTGTGAACAATAGTCTTTACATTTTATATGTAACTACATATTTCATTTAATTATGGCTATAATTAGATGATTATTGAAGTGTAAATACTTATATTTTTTTGCTGATAATATTAATTTTCCAAAACTTGCCAGGCATATAGGTCTAATCTAATTTTTAAAAAGTACAAAACTCAAAGAGAGAATTTTGTTGATTTCACAGGGTACCGTACTTTGATATAAGCAGCTTGACATCTGCTGAATAAGATAAAGAGTACTGATTGGTTGGTAGGACTGTCACTTACAAATTGTGCTCTATACTCTCCATATAAGAAAACAGCTGCAGCACTGACCTAGTTGTGCAGTCAGAGAGATAAGGTTAAGTAAGGGTTGTTGAGTTGTAATTGCAATTGTGTGAATTTTTTATTAAGACAAAAATTGTGAGATGAGGACAAAATAATATAATTCTGTCGTGCTTCTTTATTTCAATTGAAATGGCAAAACAGCTCAACAAAAAGATAAGGTATGAGTCTGCTCTTATCTGGATAATCAAACATATTGAAGAAATTTGTAGCCCTTACATATTTTAAACAATAGATATTGCCATCTGAAACATTTTATGCATCATCTCTAATAATGAACAAGATGTAAAGTGACATTTTAACTTGAGGTTTATCATTTGTTTTTGACTTTGGACAGACCTTTGAGTATCGTTGAGTGAAGGCTACTGACATGTTAAACATTAATACTTGTCCTTGCTGAGTGTGATTTTAGAATGTTTGAACAAATAATTACAAGCACCATATTCCATATATGTGTTAACCAAAATGCATTGGTGTGATTAAATATTTGGGGAAAATTGACAGTCTTGATGAATTTATTGTAGTGATAGTGTTAGATGTATTAGCTTGAGATATGAAGATACAGACTTGTATAAAAATCTGTTATACTCACCTGTAGATCTTGGCCACAGAAGTATTTGGGGTATGCCGTGGAAAAGTAATTGTTAAACAGACTTTAAAAAATTACATTTATTAGGTGACAATGTATTGTTCTCCAATTCGGCTAGTTTCTCAACCCATGTTTCTGTGTTGTTAAACTGAATGTTATTTTTTACTTTCAACTAAAAGGCTTCAGAAGTAGCTGACAACATATGTTAAAAAGCTCAAAATGTGTTATAAGGGCAATGTTCTGCAGTGAATAGTGGATCTGGTCATTTATGTGAATGAATCTAAACATTGCTTTATGATGAGCATTTTTTTTAATCCAGTTTAGAAAATGTGACAATGAAGATATTAGTTTAACAAATGACATATAAAGAAATTAGCAATAGTTATTTTTCCAAAATGGCTTTGTTGTGTAATTGCACTAAATCATATATTAATAATGAACACTGGAAGAACATCCTGGATCATTCCTAATTCTTTGTCCTTAGTCTTTTTTCCATAAACAGCATGTTAACTTCAAAGCTACTGTAAGCCTTGAATGAAAATCCATGGACAGACAGAGAACAAGAACAAAGGGCTTGTTAGTTGATTAGTTTCTGAGATGACCAGAAGGAATGTGATCCTCGTATGAACAAAAATGTGTGTTGGTAGGTCCCACAGCCTATATTTGATATAATGGAAGGGAAATCTAAATGTGTTCATTTACAAATGCTTGCTCTTTTTGCCTAATAGAAAGTGATTAAATCGTCCACTGCTATATTCAAGCTTTTCGAAACATCAGGATTGATTGGATTTTCTTATAAAACACAAGCTTATGAATCATCCTGCGTAATTTGTCGCTCAACCATGTAAAGGTCATTCAATTTTGCTATTGACTGCTTCGTAATGAGACTTGGAAAAGTGAAAATTGAGCTCCAAACATCAATACTGCCCAGGCAAAATGGCTGAAAATCAAAGCATGGACCTGCAACTCGATACTTGAAGAGAAAGTTATCTTTGGCCTGGCTCACCACTGCAGTGCTTTATCTTGATGCAGCACAGTCTGGACCCAGTAACGCTTATAATTTAATGAAGACATCTCATGCAGTGCTTTAGTCCCTCTGCACTGATCTAACTCTGTGCTTGGGAATGTGATACAGGACAGGGATACTTTGGTGTCTCCCCAAGCGATGGGAAAATGTGTTATCCTTAGCCGTGTGTTTGGCCAATCCTTCCCATTGTATGTTGATTTATTAGAATTTGAGACTGACACGTACTGTATGTTGTGTAAAGTCTGTATTTCACAAAACAGACACTGCAGTACTGAGACTTAGTTTTGTTACTGATCTATTCAACTAAATAACTTAATAATATATTAAAAAATAAATTAATAGGGTATTCTAGTTCTTTTCACAATGAAAAGAGCAGTAAGTTTATGCACAAAACTTGTACTGCAATCAAATAAAATCATTCAGGTACATTTTATTTTTTATAATGTTTAACCATAACCCTTATACTAGACACACAACTTTATACACTGCCTTATCATGTGTTTTTGACTGAATGAGCCTTCCATACATGTCCAATCTCACCCAATCAGAGACCTTCCAGGCTTCATCATGTTACATTTTGTGCTGTGCATGCCAATATAATATAGTAATATATAAAATAATATGTTTATATATAGTTAATTTATATTTTATACACAGGCAATGGTCAAGCATCACTCAGGGATCAAGCGTTTGTAATGCTGAGAATGTCATTTTCTATAACTCAGTCAAAGTGAGTGCAAACACCCAAAAATAAATTTACGTTAATTACTAAAAAAAAAGGATATGTTACTTTAAATATTAGAAAAAAAATCTAATATGTTAACAAGATAACAGCTTAGCACCAATTCCCAATGTTAGAAAAAAATTGCATTAATATTTATACATTGAACAATTTATTAGCTACTAAAATAGTCCCTTTGCACATGGGCAACTTTGAAAGAACATTCATATCAAGAGAATATTTTGAAAATCTGTTCCTTTGTCGTCTTTCAAAATAATCTCTAATGCACATCCCTTTTCTCCTTGATCACTTTGTCACTACATATTTACAAATTGCAATGAAGCCTTAAGTGCAACCAGTTTGCTCACTTCATTGTCAATGAATGCAATTTAACAAAGACTTGGGAAGATATCGATATATATTTTTGGGGGATATTTGTTTTATTAATCTGCTTTGTTATAAACAACCAGTTAAACAATCATACATTATCCATACGCAGGGCTGGCAGTTTGTTGGAACTGGCAACTTGTGTAATAAAGCTCTGCTGCCTCTGTGATTAGAGGATAGGGGAGAGGAAGCTTGTTATGCCATGGCACAAAACATAAACACTATTTGTGGGTCAATGTTCACTCTTCTGGCTGGGTAACGTCTGTCAGTGTGATTAATACTTGAAATTAATCATAGTGTCTCTTGACATATCTGGGCCATGTTCTTATTACTTGTGTTACATTTCCTACAGGCTGCACCTTTTAATTATTGAAATAGACATACTTTCATCCATAGTTAAATATAAATTCTTACAAGGAACTTTTAATTAATTAAATTGTAGACTGTTCTTTGAATTATTCCATCAGGAAAGAACAACCACACAAAGAGTTCATTCAGAATGTATTGCATTAAGCAAGGTCTTTTTCTTTTCTTTTTTTTTACAACAAACTGAACATTTTAATGTTTTCATACAGGAATGTTTACCCTCACAGAAGTTGCCTCTCTAAATGACATCCAGCCTACTTATCGGATTCTGAAACCATGGTGGGACGTCTTTATGGATTACCTGGGTGTGGTCATGCTTATGCTGGCCATATTTGCAGGGACCATGCAGTTAACCAAAGATCAGGTGGTTTGTCTTCCTGTACTGGAGTCAATGGAGGACCAAACCCCTTTTTCTGCAGACAGCCCATCAGGGAATCCTACTGGCTCAGGCACAGGAGGAGGGCATGTGACAATGGCAGCTGCCCCTTTAAGAAGCCAAGAACAAGGCGACAGTGTTGTACAACATTTCCCTCACTCTGCTGCTTTCAGGCAACCTGAGCCTACTGGCCTACGAACAAACCTGGATTTTCAGCAGTATGTCTTTGTTAATCAGATGTGCTACCATGTTGCCCTCCCGTGGTATTCAAAGTACTTTCCATATCTAGCTCTCATTCACACGATTGTTCTCATGGTGAGCAGTAATTTTTGGTTTAAGTATCCAAAGACAAGTTCCAAGATTGAACATTTTGTGTCTATATTGGGCAAGTGTTTTGAGTCCCCTTGGACAACCAAAGCATTGTCTGAGACAGCATGTGAAGACTCAGAAGAGAACAAGCAAAGATTGACTGGAGCCTCTTCATTACCAAAGCATTTTTCAACCAGCAGCGAAGAGGGAAGTCCAAATCAGTCCACACCCATGCTTGTCAAAACCAGCATTAAGTTTTCTGCTGAAAAGCCGGTCGTTGAAGTTCCAAGCATGACTATACTTGACAAGAAAGATGGAGAGCAAGCTAAAGCACTTTTTGAAAAAGTGAGGAAATTCCGCACTCATGTCGAGGACAGCGACATGATCTACAAACTCTATGTAGTTCAGACTATAATTAAAACAGTCAAATTCATTCTTATTCTGTGTTACACCATGACCTTTGTCACCTCAATTCAATTTGACCATGACTGTGAGCCAGACATTAAGCACTTAACTGGATACAACAAATTTAAATGCACCCACAACATGGCTTTCATGTTGAAAAAGCTTCTGGTTAGCTATATTGTTCTCATTTTTGTTTATGGCTTGGTTTGCATTTACACCCTTTTTTGGCTGTTTAGACGACCACTTAAAGAGTACTCCTTTGAAAAGGTTCGGGAAGAAAGCAGCTTTAGTGACATCCCAGACGTGAAGAATGACTTTGCTTTCCTTCTGCACATGGTTGACCAATATGACCAACTTTACTCAAAACGTTTCGGAGTCTTTCTTTCAGAGGTGAGTGAGAACAAACTGCGGGAAATCAGCTTGAACCACGAGTGGACTTTTGAAAAACTGCGGCAACATGTGACTCGCAATGCACAGGACAAGCTTGAGTTGCATCTTTTCATGTTATCCGGTGTTCCTGATGCAGTCTTTGACCTTACTGACTTGGAGGTCCTGAAACTGGAACTCATTCCAGAGGCACGAATCACAGCAAAGATTTCTCAGATGATCAACCTCCACGAATTGCACTTTTACCACTGCCCCGCCAAAGTTGAACAGACTGCATTTAGTTTCCTCCGTGATCACCTCCGGTGCCTTCATGTCAAGTTTACAGACGTAGCAGAGATTCCCACTTGGGTTTACATGCTGAAGAACTTGAGAGAGCTCTATTTGGTGGGAAACCTGAACTCTGAGAATAACAAAATGATCGGATTAGAGTCTCTTAGGGACCTAAGGCATCTTAAGGTGCTACATCTCAAAAGTAACCTCACTAAGATCCCAACTAACATTACAGACTTATCCCCACATCTGATCAAGCTGGTCATTCACAATGATGGTACTAAACTCTTGGTGTTAAATAGCTTGAAGAAGATGATGAATCTTTCTGACTTGGAGCTACACAACTGTGAACTTGAGAGAATTCCCCATGCAATTTTTAGCTTGAACAACTTACAGGAGTTGGACTTGAAATCCAACAATATCCGTACCATTGAAGAGGTGATCAGCTTCCAGCACCTCAAAAGGCTTAATTGCCTCAAACTGTGGCACAATAAAATAATTTCCATTCCTTTGTCAATTAGTCACGTTAAGAACTTAGAGTTCCTCTACCTGTCACACAACAAACTAGAGTCCTTGCCTTCTACACTCTTTAATCTTACTAAACTGAGATACCTGGATGTGAGTCATAATTCCATTGTAGCGATTCCTCCAGAGGTGGGTTTCCTCCAGAATTTACAGCACTTTGCCATCACAGCAAACAAGGTGGAAATGGTCCCCAAGCAGTTGTTCAAGTGCACCAAGTTGCGGATCCTATCGCTTGGGCACAACTCCATCTTGTCGTTGCCAGAGAAGGTTGGACAGCTGGTCCAGCTCACTCATCTTGAGTTGAAGGGCAACTGCCTAGACAAGCTTCCCGCACAGCTAGGCCAGTGTCGACTCTTGCGGCGGAATTGCCTCATGGTGGAGGACCACCTTTTTGATTCACTGCCTCTCGAAGTCAAAGAGAGCATAAGCCTGGAAAACACTGCACCCTATGCTAATGGTGTGTGACTGTGATTAAGAATCAACTATCTGAAGCCCAGCAATGTTGTTGTTTCTGAGTGAAACTCTATTTCAAAAAGGCAGTATTTTGATTCCTTATTTTTATGAAAGGTTTTTTTATGACTCAAAGGTGTGACTGCAGGTATGGTATGACATTTCCAGGTGTTATAAAGGAGTGTAGTCTTCATAGTTTTGTTAGTAAGTACTACAATTCTTTACGTACGTAAAAAATTCCAGCATTTAGGTACAGTATGTTTTTAATTGTTTTGGTTATTTTAACTCTTGTTTGGTAATTTCATCGCTGGTATTTATTCTCTTAAGAAGGTCCTAACGTTTCAGTACAAAAAATGATTATTCACTTTTCTTTATTTAGCCAGCTGTCATTCGCACATTGAATAACATTAGCCTCTGGGTGTTTTGAAGCCTTTAATGATTGTATTCTTTTTTTGAAGAACCCAAAATCACCATCTTTATGGAAAAAGCCAAGTAATGTTTAGATTTGTAAAAAAAAATGGGCTTCGGTCTATCAAACAAACTCAAGTCTTCTTTTTGTCTGTTCCAATATTTGTTCATTATTAATTAGCCAATATTGTAATTTTGACATGAAAGCGAAAATGGGATATTGGGGTTTGAAGATTCACAAATCAAGGTAACATGATGCACTGCGAGTTTTGGCAACACAATATGTAATCTGAAGTGATGCATAGGTTATTATGATCACACTAGTCTTGTGCATGTTTTGTACAGAAAACAATGATTTGATGGGACAGACCTGTAAACTGTATACATGTCCTTGCTGATGAAAACCTCTAACATACAGTAACTTGCCCTATTATATGTATCAGTGTCCTGTAAACTGTGTACTGTTTGGCAATTCTGGCTTGTTAAATTCATGCAAATGCTTGCATTTTGTGAGAATATTTTAAAATAACAAGCTTTTGTCCTGTTCTAATATGTGCATGGCCATGAAATTAGCTGTTGGGATGGTGAAAATCCTAAACTTTGACTTTTTTTGTTTACGTAATTAGTTTCTGTTTGAGACTTTTGATTTAAATAATCTGTTCCAATGAAATGTAAGTCTTATTTGAAAACTGTTTTTTATAATAGAGTTTTTTTTATATATGTTATATTAAGTGGTTCAACAGTTGAGGGCTAGTAAGAAAAACATCAGATTTTTACATTTTATTTTTATAGGTTTCGTCGCTTAATAACTTCAAATATGTCTATAAAATTATTTGAAAAAAAAAAATATTTTTGAAGATTGGTCCTTAAACTTTGTCCAGACCTAAAGGGACATTTTCTATGGACCGCATTGCCCTTTCAATATTCTTCAAAATACTATTGTTCATTCAAAGACTTGATTTGATCAAGGTCAAATACTTTCCAGCTTTTTTTTTTTTTTATATGAACTATTCAGTTGTGAAAGATTTGTAAGATTTGTATTTTAACCAGATCAGACGAAGGACTAATATCAATTTAATATATATTTATTTATTTGATCTATTTTATAATGTTAATATTATTAATTTAAGCGTGTACCATTTCCAACTAAACCATGTGTTCTAATCATTGCACTGATTTTCAGTTTTGACTGGAACCATTTAATTGAGCATAAATCTGTGTACGCTGTGGTAATTTTGTCCCAGTGAGAAGATGCAGGGTCTGATTAGTTATTGGTACCTCTGATTTCTCAAAACTCCAAAGACATATTAATGTCTTGCTGCTAATGTTTAATAATGATTATGGTTTTGGATTCCTTCCATATGTAACAGTAAAGTGAAACCACAGACTAATGGTTTTAGTGATTATTATTATTATTATAATTTTCAGTTTTAAATTACTTGAAATAACTGTTCAGTGTTACCTAATACATTCTATTTTGAAACAATTTATTTGTTAAGGTTTATTCATTTATGTTTATTTTTGTAATAGCATATGTTTTTTATGAATTCCTAAGCTCATTTACCAATTATTTTAACAACTAAAAAACACCTCAACTACTGCACCCACTATACACATTTTATATATAGGTATATAAATAATGATCTGTGCCACTTAAAAATTGTTATTAAATTGTTAAACTCAAACAGTCAAGGACATTTCTTTAGCTAGCTTCTTTTAGCCATGAATGTAGCCTGGTAGTGCATCTTTGTTTGAGGTTTTAATGGAAGTAATGAAGCTAGTCTGTTCTCTTTATGTATGTTTTGTTTAAAAACATGTTTAAATTTGCAATTTTGTTAAATAATAAAACGTTTAAAAATAATAGTGTGTTTGTTTTTAATTGGTCTCCTGTTAGTGCACAACATTTTAAAATAAATGAATTGCCTAACATCAGGCAGTAAATGTTTGATTGAACTAGAAGTCAACGTATTCTTATGCTTTGGCTCCCTCTAGAGGTGATAACATGTAAACGCTAGATAAACCGCAACTGCTGCCATGTTGAATATGATGGTATGTCAGAAATGGGAACAATGCTTTTTTCAGTAATAAGCGACAATTTTATAAAATACCCGCATTATCCCTTTCTGTATAAAACCTAGTGTAAAAATGTAACTAAATATATTTGAAGTATTTGCCTGAAAAACAATAACATCCAACAACCTGACTTCAAATTGAAAGACCCTCAAGACGGACATCATGAAAAGCCGGTAACGAAGAAGCAACCGGATGAACTAAAAAGTTCAAGAGGTCTTCGCGCGCCCTCTGGTGGTGTAGAGTTGCTCTGCGGAAAGATTAAGCAGCAGCAGCTAGCTTCCTGGTGTTTATTTGTTTCCGATTATCGTTAATGTGGTAAGTGGCATGGCTCGAAGTTTACTTTTGCTTCATATTTAATTTCAGTCCAATGTTGATGATTTTGCTCACAATTGTAACGTTTTATTTTACGGAATTAGAACCAATGGTTTGACTATTGGATTATGTTTTGAAGCCGACATTTTAATAAACTTCTACCATAGCTCATATTATAACGTTACAGGTGTTTGAGAGAGTCATAGGGAAAGTTGGCCCACTAACACTTTTAACCTGCTGCAGTTTAGGAGTCTTCGTTTTCACTATTGTGTTTGTCCTGACGAATTGGCCCCATTATACAGGCAAAGATACACCTGAACTTTATTGGTTTTCAGTTTCACAAGAATTGTGATCCTGCCTTTGTCAAAAAAGTCAAAAGTGGTAGGCAGGATAAATCTGCAGGCATTTTTAGTTGGCTGGACTCCGATGTCCAGGCTTTTGTGCTCCGAAATGGGTACACAGTATCTTCAAACGTTGGGAAAAATCATTCACAAAAGTAAATAAAATAAGTGTCAATAAAAGTGTCAGTGCCAGTAAAACCAGTCGTGCAGTGTAAATAGCTAAAATCATGTTCGATTTAGGACAAATACATGGTAAATGTTACAAAGACAATGCTACATTTCATTAGATGTTTAATTGTGACCAAATTGTGTGATTTTAAGGACTCACGACAATGATGAAATGTTCACGTCTTCAGTTAAAAATTCAGGTGAAGTACTTCTGTGAACTACTCTGTCTTTATTGAAACTCCTACAGCTCAGCCAATAATGCTTTTTACCTGTTCATCTTCAGGGAAATGCAACAATCAACCATTATTTGGATCTTTTGCTTCCTCAGAGTCCCTAGAAACCTGTTGCTCAGACAGGTAAGATGTCATGACATCAGCTGTATTAGTATTTAATTCTGTTACTTTTTTTTTTATTCTATTGGGGGAACAGAATGTGAACTGTGATGTACAAGCACAGAATTGTATTTTTAAATGGACACATAAAAATGTGCTACACATTGTTGTCGTTGTTATTGTTTGGTTGCAGTACCAGATTTGGCCACAAATGTACATACTGCATCTTTATTGATCAATCTAGATTAAAGATTGGCTTGTCTCAAAATGTGAAATGTGAGAATGAAGAGCAGATTCTCATTCATTCCCATGTTAAAACTTCTCATCTTAGTAGCTAATAAAAACATGTTTTCATTCCTGGCTGCAGATGGATTGTTGATTCAAATTGCTACTTTTGAACTCAATAAATAATCTGAGGGGGGTGAATTATTTTGAAATTAAATTGTTATTTCAATAATTCAATAAGTTTAGGAAATGTCAAAGTTTAACCCTTTAGCTAGTTAAATCAAGCTCGCTTGGAGCCTTATTTACCTTTGCTAGAAAGCTTTGAGTAACATCAATAATTCTACATCCATGTTATATACAATCAATGGTCAGAATTCTGCCATTCATACATAACGCTGACCATATCAAAACTCAACTTAGTAAATCTCTTTTTTTCATTATGAACAAAAAGTATGTTTTTTTGGTCATTTTTAAAAATTATTATACTTTTGGGTTTACTTCATCAGATGTGGTGCCAATGAATCTTTTGGACTGGATCCCTTGTGCGCTGAAGACGTAGACATTGTTTGTGATGGTTCTAATGGCGGCTACAGTGACTCATGGAATCCAGATCTATTGTCTGTCTGTGATGGACCATTTGGCAAGACTTCCCAGAGGTCCAGGTCACCTTTCTCGGACAGTGGTCGAGAGAGTTTGCACTCCACTTCAAATCTCTCTGACTCCTGCTTGTACTCACCCTCACACTCTCGGCCAGCTCCCATTGGTTGCCGGGGCAGAGACACGTATCCATACATGCAGAGGAACCAAAGGGGTAGAGGCAGTGTCGTACCTGAGTCCTTCGGACAAGCTGTAAGAGATAGACTCGTGTCTGTATTGAGCAAAAACCATCCTGAGTTTGATCATTTTGTGCTGCTTTTTTTATAGTGCTCTGGGCAGAACCCTACTATTTCCATAGAGAGATGCCATTCACTATCACCTTCTCTGTTGTATCGAGGGACCAAGAGAAAGATGATGGAACTAGTGCCTCCTTGCAAACTTGTGAAAAAGAAGAAGATAGTCAGAGATGTTCAAAGTGTTAGCAGTAGTGTAGGTATGTGACGATCTCCTGCTTTAATTATGTTTTGACCAAAGCCTCAAGTTTATATTTACCATGCCTTTTTTTTGAAGGATCTCACGTTGTAGAGGTAAGGATTCACTATAGATCAATGTAGATATATATATATATATATATATATATATATATATATATATATATATATATATATATATATATATATATATATATATATATATATATATATAGTGTAGATCAATTAGACAATTTATCAACAAACCAAACTGCAAGTTGTTGTATCCACAGGACAGTTGCTATTCCTCTAATAACAAACAAGCACATGGAGAGCATGGTTTGGAAAAGCTTTGATATGTTGTCCATAAATTAGCAGAGGGTGTGGTTACATCCTAGTTTAATCCACCCATGTTTGAAATTTGAGTGCAGAAAAGAAAGTCCGAGCCAGGGAGAAGCGAAGAAGGCGACGAGAGAAGAATCATGAAAAATATGGTGACAAGCACAGGTGAAAACATTAACTATAAGACAATTCTCACTATATGTGAAATTGATTGTTGGTTCAGAATTTTTTACTTATACCAATGAAAGGTAAAATGTTGCACAATTTTCTCTTTGCCGTGTAGGTGGGCTTTTACGTGTGCTTTTTGTAAGTTTCACACTTTTGAAGACAAGGATATCGAGAAACACTTTGGAGGCACGTTTCACAAAGAGACTCTTGACTATATAAGACAGCAAGCCAGATTTGATGACAAAATCATCAGTTTTTTGCATGTAAGGGTATTAATTGTATTGTGATTAGCTGTTCTGTTGTGTTTTGTAGTTGTGCATTTTACTCTACGCTTCTATTGCATAGGACTCCATGGTTCACAAGTTTAATAAAACTCTCTCTACTCTCCACAAACTAAAGTACTCCAGTGTACGCAGCAAAGATGAGTGGACAAAAATAATTGAAGGTAGGCTGATGCTGATGCTCATGCTAAAATATCTGTTTCCATATGAATAAAAATGACTACATTTCCCACAGTTTCTAAAATTCCCTTGTTCTTAGCAGGTGTGACGGAAGAGGACTACATGAGAAAAATGGAGGTGGTTTACTGTGTTGCATGTGATATTCACCTTCCTGTGCTTTTCAGCTCCGTACAGCAACATCTTCATTCAGCTTCTCATCTCAAAAGCAAAGTGGTACAGGCTTCTGAAATCCTGAACTTTCTTTGAGTTTTATATAATTACACCCTATGCTTTTTTCTTGTTAATAATACAGGTATATAAAGAACAGTTAAAATGGGACAGTGTGGTCACAGCCAAAGCCATAATAAATAATGATAATGTGAAGGTGCGCTATGAGAAATACATGAAGGTATCAACACCTATGTAATTGAAAAAAGATTGTGCGTTCTTTTGGGTGTAATTGATTGTTTTGTAAAAAACTTTTTATGGAACTTTTTATTGATAGGGAGAAGATCCATTTGCAGCTGATGCCAAAGACACAAGTTCTGAGTCTCAGGATCTGGATAGATCTGATGAGGCAGAGGAAGATGAAGAAGTAACTGCTTGTGACTCTTAATAATGGACACGTGAGTGTAGAGTTCTGGTAAAAGCAGAAAAGAGGGGGAAGTCTCTTCAGTAACGTCCATGATACCTGATTTCAGATGATCTTGTGAAGTAACAAGCCTGAGATTGTTTTTTGATGTTGAGCTCATAATTCAGTCCATGTTTAGTGATGTTTGTTGGAGTTCCATAAACACAAGTTCCATTGGTGAAGTAGCTTTTTTTCTTTTTAATCTAAAAATAAATATTTAATTGCAGTTTGCACAGTGCAGTATGAATACTTCTTTCTGCTTTTCCTGGTATTGAATAGGCTTAATTATTTTGCCACATTTTTCATAATGCTATTATATGTCACTGAATACTTAGTTTGTTTTACTCTTTGTCGGTGTTGGGGGAAATATAAAGTTACGACATTTTAAAACTTTAATTATCAGTGGGACTTGTAATGACTAACCATTACATTTTCACTATAAAGAAAAGTGAAGGAATGGGAAAAAGGAGTTCTTGCTCTTGTCATGTGTAATCATGTGATCACAACTACTTCCATTACGTGATGTTTTCGTGCGTCCCAGATCGTGTACACTCTCGTGTCACACACTAAAAAGTATATGCACATTTTCTTCTGAAAATCAGTATCTACTTGAAGGGTGCAGTGTATAGTGTTCGTCTTGGGACGCAGCTTGAGATACCGTTCTGATACTGTTCTGAGCTACAAATAGCTCAAAAACCGTTTATGAATATTATAAACTCATCTCTGTCGCTAGGTTACGTTCCTAAACAGCTAAAAAATGCAGTAATTAAACCACTAATCAAGAAACGCACCTGGATCCTATTGAATTATCCAACTATAGGACGATCCCTAACCTTCTTTTCTTATCAAAAATATTAGAGAAACTTACAGAAGAGCAACTTTTATGAATCTGGATTCAGGGCACATCACAAAACAGCACAGAGACTGTGCTGGGTAAAATGTCAAACGATCTGTTGCTTGATTGGGATCAAGGGAATATCTCTTCTAGCTCTGCTAGATCTCAGTCCAGCCTTCAAAACGATAGATCACAGGATTCTCCTGGACAGACTAGAGAACGATGCAGGCATCCAGGGCCAGGCTCTAAGTCCAACTCTTACCTCTCTGACTGGGGTCAGTTTGTTCATAAAAAAACAAGACTCATCAGACACAATAGCAGTAGAGTATGGAGTTCCTCAAGGATCTGTTCTGGGACCCATCCTATTCTCAAGCTACATGCTGCCTCATGGCAAAATTATTAGAAGACATGGGGTTAGTTTCCATTGCTATGCAGACGACACTCAGCTCTATATCTCAGCAAAACCTAACGACCTTTTAAAGCTAAATAAGATCTCAGAATGTGTCGCTGATATCAATGATTGGATGAATGAAAATTTACTTATGTAAATTATAGATTATTAAAGATTGTGACCTTACGTTTAAGAACCATATCTGTTAAATTACTAAGACTTCTTTCAACTCAGAAACATTGCTAAAAAAATGTAACAGGCGGTCTATTGTACATTCAGAAAAGTTAGTTTATGCTTTCAAGACCTCCAGAATGGATTATTGTAAAGCTGTATTAGCCGGCTGCTCAGCTGTGGCGCTACAAAAATGACAGTTAGTCCAGAATGTAGCAGATAGAGTTCTCACAAGAACAAAGAAATGATCACATTACATAATTTCTTTGCTTTCTTCATTGGCTTCCTGTAAAATATCGCATTCACTATAAGATTCTGGTCCTTGCCTTTAAGGTGCTTAATGGCTTGGCTCCGGCCTACCTGAAGAGTCTCCTATCATGATATATTCCAGCTCGCTCTCTTCGATTTCAAGAAGCAGGACTATTGATTATTCCGAAGATTAGTAAATCCACCAGAGGGGGAAGAGCATTCTCATGTAGAGCCCCGAAGCTCCCAGATGTTGTCCGGAGCTCAGCTACACTCACAGTGTTCAAAACTAAATTAAAAACATATTTGTTTTTAATTTTTCCAAAGATTAATTCCAAATGTTTTTTCCAAACGGATATAGTGTCTGAGCACTATAAACATACAAAATGTTGAAAAAACCCCCCAATGTGGTTCAGTGTGCCTCTCTAACCTATCCCCATCATTTATCATTCACCCTGCAGCTGATGCTGATCACCTGTTTGTTGACTGTTACATTTTTCAAACCATTGTTTTTCGTTTGTTAGTTTCTCTTTTGTCTTTGTTTGTTTTTATTTCAAGTGCTGTTTGGCTAACTTTTCATCGATGGATCTTAAGTTTGTATATTCTTTATGCTGGGGCTCCCAGGGACCTCACATAGGGAATATTTACCCTACCTGACCCACAATACGACTTTGTGAAGCTGCTTTGAAAGCAACTGTTAAATAAAAGTTTGATTGATTGATTGATGGTGGTCAATTCTTTCTGCATGCATTGCTTCCTGATGCGCCTGTGTCATGACTTCACTAGTAACACAACAAAGAGCTAACCTTACACGATGGCCTCTTGAAGAAAACCTGTATGCTGTGATGTCATTTCTTAATTATGCTTTTGTTATAGGTTACTCTCTATTGGTGGTTTGCAACACAAAATACTTTTTCTAAACAACTACTAAATATCATGGACTTTTCTTTCTAACATTGAGTTAAAAAACGTACAAATTCAGTGTTTTTTATTTACTTAAAGTATAATCCTACTTGTTTTCTCTAATCCTTTGGCACATTAAACTTTAAAGGTAGTCTCCAATTAATCACCTGGTAATGATTCTTGAGCTATCAAAATCTTGTGACTTTATCTTTTAGTTAAAGTATGAACTAAATGTGCAGCATTGGAAAGTATTTGGATCAAACTAGTTGTTTAATAATGTAAGTACTCTGAGAACATTATCAGGACTGTAAGGGATGTACAAAAGGTTTCTTATAAATACATAAATTATGAAAGCAAAAGGGATTTCGCTTTAATTGTGTCAGTATTTGACCTGTGAGGTTTTAAAATGATTAATTCACAAAATAAAATTAATGTGAAAATGGCTTGACAAATACAACTGGATATACAGGAACTCATCTTTGCTATCTCGAATGATAAGATCTGTTTGAAGGTCATGATTTTAGTTGTCTTATATCTGTTTGTCTGCAATACTGTTTAAGAGGCCTATGGCTGACATTTATCTGATCCGACAGAGCTCTGTTGTGGCACTCTCATCACTGTTTTAAAAGATCTCTGTGCTGTTCTTGCTGGTGCCTATCCCAGCTCTCATTGGCAGAATTGCTGGGGTATACACATGGATAGGTCACCAGCCCACAGAAAAACATCCCATTGACTACACTAGCGGACACATTATGAATATATGTTTGTTAATCTTCTATTAGCTGTGACCAAAAGCCTGCTTTCAGTATTTTAGGATGTTAAGTGTTTCTTTAGAGAACCAGACAAGTGTTTTTCTTCTAGAGTCTGAAGCCCAAATTTTAATTGGCCATTAAACACAGTGAGAGATTGATTGTTAAACTATCTGGGGTATGGCCTTGGATTTCTGGGTGCATGTCTGTGAGTTTGTTTTCGTATGTGTTTGCCTGAGTTGCCCAAGGGAAAGCTGCACAAATCCAGAACTGGCACTTTGTAAGCACTTGCACAGATGATGAGCAGTAATTATGCTTTAATGATTTCTTGAGGGCATCTCCCCCTCCTTCCTTCAACGACTCCCTCACAGTGTGTGTCTTTCTTCTTACTCACTCCCTCTAAATTAAGACTTATTTTGAAAACATTTGGTGATGAAATGCAGCTAAAGTCTTCTAATTGCCACATAAACCTCATGCGGGCGTTTTCCCTTGGCATCTTTGATGTCAAATGCCCCTGCATTGCTGTTCTGGGTACTGATTGGTGCTTATTGGCTGTAATTAGGACAAGTTGTTTTAAAAAGGGCAACTGCTGGATGACTTTGATGGCTGCAGTAGCCTCTCCATTGCTTCAAGGGGAGGAACCGCCTTTCCCCTCCCCCCCTAGCATGCACCCATGAGCACTTAGGCCCTGTCACTTATTAAAAGAGGATGTCACCACAAAGTGACAGATGTCCTGATAAGATCTGGCCCAGTCTTTGGCCCCCGTCTGGCTTGTTAGTACACATGGTTTAGGGGAAGAGAACTGTTGGCTGGTTAATAACTGTTACTTGTATTCATGGGAGGCCTTCACTCATTCTTCTTCACATCCATCCATCTCTCTCCTTTTTCCTCCTGCTAGGAGGTGTTTTATACCCTATGTAGCTTTGCTTTTTTTCTCGGTTCTGGTTCTCTCCCTCGGGTGCTGGCCTTTTCATGTCAAAGGTTCAGTGCCAGCCCAATGTTTCTAAAGCTCCATTTTCACTCTGTGCAGTCCCCTGTTTGTCACATATGAAGACAAATCTAGTGTCCTGGGGTACGCACCTGGCACACTCAGTCGATGGCAGTCCCCCATCAACCCTTTGCTAGCCTCATGAGAGCAGCCCATCCTTTTAGGTTTTTCCACAGGTAAAATTGTGAAAAACCTTGCAATGCCCCCGGTTCCCCTGGAGGTAAAATCTATAATGGTGTTTTGATTCAAGCTACAAGGGCCTTGAAAATTGACTGCTTTAACCACACAGCTGCCTTTCAGAAGGTCAGTGCTGCTCTGAGTTGAGAGAAAATCACTGGCCCAAACATGGCTGGAAAAGGCCAGAGCGGCTCACCACAAATTACACACCAGCAGGATACCAGGCACAGATGCCTTCTCAGCTCAGAAATAACTTTTATTTGTGCTGTGTGGCTTACTAAGTGTGCACATTTTCCATCATCAATTATGGAGTTAAGTTCTCACTGTTATAAAAATGAGAAAATGTGAAAAGTTATAAACCGATGTGTGCTCATTGTTTCAGGTTCTCATATGGTAACAAAGCAATGCATAATCTTGTGTTAGCAGTGATATGATGAGCATGTGAGGTCGAAATGCTTGAGAATGTTATACCATATTGTTTTCTGTTTTCCTTACAGACAAGTTACAAAAGGGTTTCTCTGATTTTCTTCATTCAGCTGTCATCTTCCTCCTGTAAAATACAGAGGGCGCTATAGTACAGCTTAACACAGTCTACAGAAAAAAATCATTTTCAGATATTATGCCGGTCAGGTCTTTTCTTTTTGATGTCAACTGATGCATAATTTTTCTGTTTTGTAAAGCTCTTATTGCATTCTATCAAATGGAGATCCTTGAATTCAATCATTATTCACAATTGCAATCAAACATCATGATTTAATTATATGTATTCAAGTGAATTCTGATAAAATTTTTTGTTGCCCAGAATATACAGTGTATACTCTAATAATTTTTCTGAGTTAAAACACTTGACAGAAGAAACTACTCCACAATGTAAAGTCGTGAATATACAATTGGTGTAGCCATGTATATTTTCACATAACCAAACCCCTCAACACTGCAATTAATGTCTAAACTAGAAGTCTCAGAATCTGGACAGCCGGAGACCTACACATTTTTGGTTCAACCATCATGAAACACACCTGTTGCATTAAGAAGTTCCTCTATGAGTAGTATGCATACCAGAGCAGGATTACTAAAATGTGAAGGGCTGCGCCCCTCCAGGACCAGATTTGGGAAACCCTGGTCAAAACCCTTACAGCCATTAGAGGAAAGGTCCATATTGAGCAAAAAAAATAAATAAAAAAAATAAAATATATATATATATATATATATATATATATATATATATATATATATATATATATATTTATTTATTTTCATTTTTTTAAGACCACCAAAATACTCCTTCATTGACTTCTTTGACATGAAGTTTACCAGTTTCACAGGTTGCCATTGGAATATTCTTCCTTCCACTCCTATATGTTAACATGACAGTGCTGGTGAAAGTTCTTGTTCATGGTGAAATATCTTTTTCATCTCCACTCTCCGGCTGAGGATGTCCACACAGGTATTTGAGACATGTTTTTTAGTCCATGTCTATCTTAAATATCAGTTTCTTTAGCACAGCCGTGGTCATCTTCAAGGAATGTTTGGAGTCATTATTATCTTGTATAATGTCCTCTGGCTCTGTCTTTGAAGAAAAGGTATCATCTTTTGCTTCTGTAGGCCACAATACAGGTTAAAGCTCAAGGGTCCCACATTAAACTGTACCTTCACTTTGCACAGTCCCCAGACCAAGACAATCCCACAAGAATGCTTTACTGTAGACAAGACACACTCGTCTTTGTACTCTTAACCAGGTTTCGGCCACACACTTAAATTGTTTTCAGCAAACTGCTCTCTTTCTTGTCTATAGAAGAGGCTTCATTCTGGAACAACAGCCACTCTGACCAATATGATGCAGCATATAGTCTGATCATTGACAGACTGATCCCCCCCTACTCCTACTGTCCAGCCTCTGCTGCAATCCTGGCAGCAATCATATGTCTATTTCCAACAACCTCTGGATATAATGCTGGGCATTGGGAGTCAACTTCTTTGGTTAAGCCTTCGGAGAAGCTTGTTCCGAGTGCTACCTTTGTCCAACATGCAGTTCAACTTCAGGGTCCTGTCTATCTTCTTGAAGCTAATGCCATCTTTATATAGAGCAGTGTTTCCCAATTATTTTCTGTCGCCCCCCCTAGGAAGAAAAAAACATCTTGCGCAACTATAAATAGTATTATTTGTCTTTAAATTTGTTATAAGTACACCTCTGCATAACACAGTATCCTTATTAACGTAAAAGAGAAAAAAGAATGAAATATGGACCAACTTACAACAAAGAATAGCTTCATTAACTGTATCAGAAAATATTTAAGGTGCATCTGAAATGTAAAAAAAATTAACTCCTTAATAAAACTATAAACATTGTTTGACTGACCAACGATTGCTGACAATATTCAGCACGTTTTCATTGTAAAATTTCACGCGGCTTTTCAGCATGATTGGGGTGTAATGTCTTTAAGTGACGCCTTAATTTATTTGGCTTCATGCTGTCCGCTGCCAACATTTTTAGACTCAGTAAGCACACCTGTCTCTCCTCGTCTCCCACCGTAGTCACAGAGAAGCTAAGCGCTACATTCGCCTCGTTATATTTCCTCGTCTTAGCTTTTGGGAGACTTTGTCTCTTTATCTTCTTCTCTATCCACCTGTCTTCTACACTTCGTTTCTACGCTTCATACTCTGCCAATAAGAGCGCCACTGGCCCCTAATGTAGTGGAGTGGTATTACACTTTATTCTAGAACAGTAAAAAAATAAAATAAAAAATCATGTTCCCCAAGGTCAAACGCGCATCCCTTGACGAAGCCCCGCGCACCCCCCCCCCCCCCCCCCCCAACTATTTGAGAACCACTGATATAAAGCAACAAATGTTTGTTCCAAATCCTTGGAATTTATAACAGTATACATATGTTGTTATTGTTCTCAGTCTAGCATACATGTAAGATGACACAAGAAAGGACAATGGCTAATAGTTTTTTTTCTGGGAGGTTTTCTCATATTTGTTGCTACATGTTTAAACATTCAGTTTGTTACATCGAAGCAGATTTCCTCATTTTAGTTTCCTCTAAAATTATAGAAAAGAGGTTAATATTTCATAATACACCCTTCCTGTAGGTCTCAATAACAAATGCCCAACATTAGGTTTACGGTATTGCTGGAGTCTATAACAATCTTTGTGTTATCATCCATACTAGTTGTGATAAACCGCACTTTCTTACACCATCAAATCAAACATCTAACTGTTATCAATTTTATATTTGTAAGAAGAGAAATCTGTCAAAACTAGGCATTGCTACCTGTCAGAACCCTTTGAAACTAAAGCTAGCTGACAGTTAAACTCCGTTTCTGATTTGTTGAATTCCCACAGAAGTTAAGACTCTTAAGTGCAGATTGTTGGGGTAAGTTAAAGATCCCCGTGAGGCTGAGAAGAGTTTCTCTTTGAACAAAATCTCGAGGGAGAGTGGTCTGGACGTGCTCCAAACCTACGGGTCTTAGCACCAGCTGCTTCTGGGAGTTTCTTCATGAAACTATTGCTAATTTTTTTCTGACACTGCTGGGAAAAAGATGTGGAAAGTGTGCTTTAAGCAGGAATCTTTAGTTGGGCTTAATTTCCAATGCTTGAGCAGAGTGGAGGCTTTTTTCCCTCTATATAGATCTTTTTGTCAGATCCTACCAACCCAAGATAGACCCAGGGGCACTTTAAGAACATACACCTCACCTAGATTTGCCTTCCAGCCCACCTCCCTCTTCAGCAATTCCTCCCTAGATCCCCAACGGCATCTTTGTGCAGCAAAAGGCAAGAGAACGTTTTAAAAATCAAATTTCACTTTGTCAGGGTGCACATGGCTGAAATTCTAATATATTTAATTGAGCATAAATGGTTCAAACGCATTCCGTGTCTATTTCTCCAAAGAAAGCATGAAAGTAAGGTTTAAAACATAAAAACTACATTAATTGTTATTCTCTTGAATATTTAAGGAATTGGCTGTATGGATGGAAACTGTAATCTAACTGTGAGCATTAGGTTGTAGATACTTTAATAATAGACATGCCATCTGGGATAATTGTAAAGCATTATAAAGAAGTTGAACAGCTCCAATGACAGTTGGCTGTAGATAAAACACCCAATAATATAATTACTAGCGGCAGGTATAAATTTGTTGAAATCAAATAAGAAAACCTGTGTCTCCTGAACACCCTAAAGGACTATAAAAAGTAAAGTTTTGGAATATGTTTGAACATAAATTTGAAAGGTGTAAACACATTTCTGTTAGAGTTGTTACAATTCATTAAAAGCTTTTTTTATAAATCAGTCACAGTAAAAAAATAAAAAAAGTAAGAAAAAAATATTTATTTCGTTTTGGATCTGTAGCAGGACTTAAACAGTCCTATTGATTTACACCTCCCAACACAGTTTATAACAACTTTTATTTTTTTTTTATTCAAAACATCACTTACAATACCCATAACAGTAAAATTAAATATGAAATTAAAATGCTAAGTCCGTGGCAGCTTCTTTGTCGTCCCGCTGCCGTGAATGGAAACCTGACGGTGTAGTATATGGGCTGGGCAGGACAGGTGTTCACATGTAAGTAATGCTAGTTTTGTGTCGGCAAACATATTACGAGCACCGTAAGAGTGCTTTAACTTGTCATCGATTTTTTTTTTCCCTTCTCTCGCCACTTCGAGACAATGATCCACACATGCCTCTGCATACTGCTGTTCCTCAGTTTTAGCCTCAGTTACACTGAATGAATGCAATTTTAACAAAGAGTACTATGATGTTATCATGATGTTATACAAAGTGCTTACTTCTTATTCATACTTTGTTAAAGCACTTCGACAGGAAAACCTGAAACTGCGTTAATTGCGTTATTATTTTTGTCCCTCCTCATGGGGGACACAAATATAACAATTTTTCTGTGTAATAGGTAATAAATAATCATTACAATTTTAAAACAGTAAAGTAGACTAGAAAAATGAAACCATATAACCATATATATATTTTTTTTAAATCTCTACACATCCTTGTGGTATGATTGACTCTCAATGACAAGTTGTCATTGTGAATTTTTGTTAGGAGAGAGTGTATTCTTGTCTACTTTTTCAATGTGCGCTCATAAACAGCTCAAACCTATCCTCTAGTTTGTCTCTGTAGGCTGACAGTCTTATGGCCCATTGGGGAATTTAATAGTGGCCAGGTTATCATAAGGATGAGGCTCGTGGGACATGGAAGTGGTCTATAGAGAGTCCTGGGGGCTTGAAGGGAGGGAGAGCGTGTGAAGGAGATGCACACTCTCTGGTTAGTGAGTTCCTCCATCCCTCAGCATCTTGCCTGCATAGAGCTGAGTGTCCATCAACGTGGTCTCCCGAGTGCTATAGGAACAGCAGTGCTGGCAAAAATAAAACACATAGGCCAGGAAAGTGCTTTTTCATGGCTGAAATGAGAGTGATAGATTGGGTTAGTATGAGCACACAATGCTTTTGTTACAGAGGAAAGAGAAAACAAGGTCTGGCAGAAAACACTTAAGTAGCTTTGAATAACTTTTGATACCCAAAGAATGCATATTCGTTGTGATTTGACAGCAGTTTTATTTTTCTTCAAGAAACCTTGCTCAAGATGCCAGTGTGAAGAAGAGTTTCACAATTTCTTTCTGAGATAAACTTGTATTCTTTGATGAATATACATCAGGATTAAACAATATTGAAGCAACCCCTCATTTTAGGAATTGATTAACTGCATTTGTCATACAGTAGAGTGCTTGTTTCTGCTAAGGAAAAACTGTGCAAGATGCATGTATGGTGCTTTTGCTAAAATTGATTTTTTGTTTAGCAGAGTGACTGTTACTAAGCAGCATAACAGTTTTGTTTATCAAACTTTTATGTTTTTGGATGCTAAAACAGATGTGAGATGCTGTAAAAAAATTTTAAATTGTTTCAGCTGTGTTGTTTTAAACACATGCCATGAAGGCATTCTAGGTGAACTGGTAGGACATAGGAATCTATAAAAAGCTTTTACACTACTCAGAACTTATTTTTATTTTATGCAGCATACCACGCAAGCACACATACACGCGCGCACACACACACAAAACAGACAGGAGATGTAGAAAATAGTATTAAGGTACCTGCAAGGTTCTGTCCATATGCCACTTGCTGTTTCGTTAGTTCGTGAGCGTTGGACGTACTATGGTTTAGGTGCCCAACAATCTCACAACATTTAGCTAGCGCACTTTCAAAATGGCTGCCATGATTGGAAACCTGACAATTCGGTGTAGTATGTAGGCCGTGCAGGACAGGTATCCACATGGGAAGTAACATTAGTTTCGTGGCAGCAAAAATATTGAGTGCTTTTAACTTGTCCTCGATTTTTTAGATTCTCTCGCCACTTTGAGACAAGGATCCACACATGCCTTCGTGTACTGCGGTTCCTCAGTTTTAGACACAGTTAGAGCGAATGAATGCAATTTCAACAAAGAGCGCTGTGATGTTATCAATATCATTGCTCGCAGCCCAGTGGTCCCTCCGTGAGTGCGATGTGTGACGCGTGCTGTAACGTGTTCATTCTCTGTGGCTTCTCATTGTCATGCAAACTGCGTTCTTCTTATTCATACTTTATTTAAAACACGTCAACCACAACAGGAAACAGGAAAACCTGAAACAGTGTTAAATGCATTATACATTTCAAATTAATTGCATGCATTAACATGCTAACTTTGACAACACAAATTTTTAAAGCCATTATTTAAGCATGAGGAAATTGTTAATTAATAATTTATCAAGCATTGTTTCATTCTGCCATTTTATAAGCATAATATGGTTAATAATATTAATGTCATGTTTGGGGTAAAAAAACATTTCCTAGCTGCAAATTCATCGTTTTGTGCACTCATCTACAGTGAGGACTGTTTATGATTTGTAAAACTATAACAAATGAAGATTTAAAGTCTCACAGAAAACAGTTCACAGAAGGAACCAGACCATTGATATATATAATCTCATGTGTAAAAGCTTTACAGGACTTAAAACGTCCTCACTTTAGATTTCACAAACACACATTTTTTTTAACTAGTTTTATAACTATTTGAATTGATCATGAGTTACAGTAGAAATATATGTTAATAAAGCATTTGTTATCACACTGAGTAACTGTTACTATATATCTGAATAACAACATGTATGAAGTACTTTCAAATACTTCAATAACAGTACAGTAGCGCTTTCTAATCAACAACGAATAATTAACATTTTTTTACGTAGTAATTTATAAACTATCAATAAATCATAAAATAAAAGTTTTTATTTATTATATATGCTTATAAAGCAAAAAAAGAGTATTTAAAGTTTTTTTAACGGTAACACATGTTACACAGTGCTACCGAATATTCTTTGGTTACTCACAGATATGAACCTGTTCTCTTGAGGTCTCTGTGAAGACGGACAGCCGACCGATTGGTTGCAGTCCTTTCAGAGAGCATAAACTATGAATCACCTTTCCGTGCAATAATTGTCACGATTTTCTTTGAAGAAATCAATCTGTCTGGATGTTCACCAAAACCCCTTTCCCCTTCTAAGTTATTTTAGTTGCAGCAGTTGCTCAAATTAGGCCTCTGAGGAGAGTTAACTCAAATTCTTGTATTTATGTAAGTAATAGGTCAAAAAACATGCTAAACTGAAATAATTATGCAGACCTACACTTTGCTTTGAGAATAAACTGCCTGAAAAAAAACTGATAAAATATGAATGTGTTTAGGGTGCATATTTGTAAAATATTTACAACCTAGTATTGGTGGGCCACAGCAGTTAAATCGGCAGTCAACTTTGATAAATGCAGATTTATTTTCATCTTAAATGTGGACCTCATTACCTATGTGTGAAATTAAGACTGTTTATGTTTCAATGTTTAGAACAGTAATTATTGATCTGGAAGGTAAGCTGGGGAATGCAGTGTATGCAGAGTTATGTCCTCCAGCACTGTGTTCTGATGCGAGAACTCACAGGAGCCTTCATAAGACTCAGCAAGAAGCCCCCGTGGGGACTGATCTTATGTCAGGAGATTGCAGATTTTTACGCTAAAGAAGCTACTCAATCTCTCCAAAGACTGAATTATTAAAGGCCCTGTATGTTTTTCAAAGGCTGGGTTTAGCTTTTAGATGAGAGTGGGAAAGGGGGGTGTTTCATTCTGGATCATATCTATCCTTCCCCCACCTCTACAATTCTCTCTATACTCGCTCAAATGGCCCTTTACTTTCTAAGCATGCTTTTACTGCCTTTGAAGACTTATTTTTGTTGATGAAAAGGATATGCCGGCTTGGTAAAGTGAACTGTGGCGATTCGTTCACTCGTTTAATACTCCTCCCTTCTAGGTTAGCTTCATAAATTTATGATCAGTAAAGCATATCAGCAGTCTCATGCCGGCGTAAGGCCTGGAAGCTAAGTGTTACTGATGTGAAAAGATTGAGAGCCAGACAGAACAAGAAGGAGAGAGAGCAAAGAGGTGAAGGGGAGGAAAAAGTGTTCCACTTCTTACTCTGACTGACTTACTGTCTGATGGCCTGTTGATGAGCTCAAATCTACGGCCTCACCCAGTCCTCTTCAGATTAATGCAAAGGCCTTGACACTCTGTGTGTTCATTACGGTCTGCTGTAGCTGATTAACTCCCACTGGACAGACATGTTCCTTCAACACTTGAACATTAACAAGCCAGTCTGTCTGGATCTGGTTTTTGACCTTTAAAAATAAATCTTGATCTTAAACTGGCTTTTGAGCTTCAAAAATATTTTTATTTAAATTTGAGTCACTTCTGTTAAGATTTAGCCATTGGGTAAATTAGTTACCAATCACTGAAGTGTTTCAGTGGGAGTGCACTTTTTAAAGTTTTCTAATTGAACAGCTGAATCTAGTGGCTTTAATAATCTCATATTCACATGCACTTTGTGTTTTTCAAAATTATGTTTTATTGCACTTCTTTTGTCTTTCCAAAAATATTTATAATTGAGATTGTTCAGTCAGCCATTCTACCACAAGAAATACAACACATTATGGGCTTAGATAAGACAAAATTTAGAATATAGACATAATTTAGAGGTCATAATAATGTGATGAACTAGTAACAAGTGTACCCAAATTAATACTTAAAGCTTCTCAGCAGAGTGTCATGCTGGTTTTTATATTAACCCTAAAAAGTCTTCACTGAATTGGCTGTTAGCAGATAAAGAGCAATTTGGTCAAGCTACAAACATGCAAAAACATTTTGCAATACATTTTTTCATAGTTTAAACAGAAACTGTCAACTTAAAGACATAAAAAATTGAATAGAAACACAATGAATTCCAAGTTTATAGCATTTTTAATTAACAAATCAAAATTTTAGGATGTGTTTCAATAAAAATGCTCCCTCTTTGAAAAAAGTCAAAATACATCTGAAAGGTAAACTCATTTATCTTCTAACCACACAGTTGTTGTTTAAAACATACTTTTCTTTCTATTCTATAGAAATGTAGAAACATACTTTCTGTTTTATACCTATCTTTCTATTTACAATGTAACCCATCATTAGTTTTTTGTCTCATTTGTAAATTATATATATATATATATATATATATATATATATATATATATATATATATATATATATATATATATATATATATATATATATATATATATATATTTATATATATTATTGATGCAAGGACAAAATGGAGCCTCTTAGTTGTTAAAGCCCGAAGGAACCAAATATATTCTGAGCAAAGCTTCAGGTCTTGATTAAATATGGTTTTAAAAGTTTAGCAATTGTGTTTTTTTTTAAAAGCTTATAAGTTTGTGTCTAAAACAGGGGTCTCAAACTCATTTCCTGGAGGGCGCAGCCCCTGCAGGTTTTTGTTCCAACCCTGTTTCAGGAGACACACTAGTAGCTGCAAACAAACTCAGAGGAGCTTAATCGGTGGATTCGGGTGTGTTCAATTAATGGTTGGAGCAAAACTGTGCACTGCTGCGGCCCTCCAGGAATTGAGTATGAGACCCCTGATCTAAACAGATTTCATTTCAGCCAGGTTTATATCGCAAATTTAGTGTCAGGGATTCCCCATCCCTATCTAATAAGGACACACCTCAGAATAATTAATACCACGGCACACAATCAACCCGGAATCACTGGAACATAGGTCTCCTCTATATACACACACTCAGATTACATTTCTCCAGAGCCTCATTGTTTTGCATCCAAAAAGTTTACAGACTGTCTCCGACTCACCTGTACCTAGCTTCTCTGGTCTGTCTTGTTCTTTGCCTCCTGGTTCTGATCTGGTCTGCTCACTCTGCCTCTGAGATAACCTCTCTTTCATTCCTAAAAGTGTTGAATTTTAATTCAATTTGTGACCTGGCTGTTAAGTGTGTGCTTAATAAACCTCGTAAAACGTATTCCTTCTTCTTGGTTTTTTGACAATTATAGTTTTTTTCTGTTTCACACACACAAAAACAAACAACGTTATGTAAAGAAAATCACACTTTCTCTATCATCAGCGCTGCCATGTCTTGCTCCTGCCAAAGCTGACAAACCTTTTCTCCCCTGCTGAATTGTCAAGGTAATTGACCAGTTTTGGGCCTTTTTCTTACTCTTATAACCATGCAAAGGTAGTCAGGGGCACTCTACAATTTGTGTACTCTTTTTCCACTTAACAGTAATCTTTAAGTGCATTTGCTATTTAAAAAAAATGTATAATCTTAACAAACATTCAAACTTTTCAAACTTTGAATTTCCTTATGTGAAGGAAAGGGATGAGGTAAGTTTTAATTACAACTGAAATTATTGCTACTCAAGCATTTTGGGGGGGATTTTCAGTTTAATAAACTGAGACATACAAATTTGACTATGGCTATTTTTTATAATTAGGTGACAGAATACATCTTTCACTTATTCTGAGAATTTAGAAAAACACATTCTGAATAAAAGTAAGTTAAAGTGCCAGTTCTGTCTATACTCATCATTTACAGTGTAAAAGCTTTAAATATGCTAATTCATTTTAGTGTCCAAAAACATGATAAAAACTGCATTAGTGAAACACCAATAAATGTGCCCAAATGAAACCTAGGTAATGAACAGAGTTGTACTTTTTCAGAGACTTGGAGTTATTGTGTGCAAGCTCTGGCATGTGTTTGGTAATTGAAACTTCTGGCTGGGGGACTGAAAGGTATCTAATGGATTGTGTCTATGAGATTCCAGGTGGAATTCTGTTGCGCTGTTGTCCTTGTGCCAGATGTTTTTCTCCTGAATTGCTCTGGCTTCAACCCAGAATGAAAAATGAGTGAAGAAATGTAATTTGATTTGGGCACAAGGACACAAGCTGTGCTCAAATTACCCACAGTTATATTTCTTTCATTAATAGTGAGCAAGAGGTGTGAATTTTAAACCCTTTTATTGTATTTTTATTATAATAATATTATAAAAGTAACCACTTTTATTTAATAATGTCTTTTTTTAGATCCATTGTATTCACTGCTGTTATTCCACTTTGTAAAAACCTGTCCTTTATTAAAGAGATTGTAAGTTATCATTTTTTTTTTCAGCCACACCTAACAGCGAGCTAAATCTTTGTGTTTAGATTAACTATAAATGGCCTTGGCTAAAGTTTAAACTAAAAGCCGAATAGATAGGATTTTTTTTACATAACTTTAAATATGTTTTGTAGACTCATCTAATTAAGAATAAGGTAAACCTGTTCAAGGTGCTATTTCAAACAAATATTTGAGACATTGAGTAATGGATTTACGAATACACAACACATTAGACTTTAACCTTGAGGATGGTCTACATCGGCACAAGGCAGTTAATGGTGAAAATATAAACCCAGGCGATAGAAAAGACAGATAAAAGGTAGCAAGAATCCTGTTGTCTCTGAAGTCTCTGTTCCAGTAGCAACATTTGACCAGAGCTAATTGGTGTTAGTTGTGTTTGAGCCTTGATTATTTGTGCTGAACATATGCTTTGTGTACAGTCCTGGTTTCTTCCTTGTACTAGTCAATCCGATACTAGAAATTATTTGGAGTGAATTCACCTAAAGTAAGTGGCCTATAGTCACACTTGGTCGAAAAGGATCACTCACAAAGAGTTGTAAACAGATTATACAGCAAGCCATAATTTTCACATCAGATATGATTTCTCTCAATGTGTTGTACAGAGAAGAATTTCATTAAAGCTTATTGAGAGATATAGTTCTGTGTACTTCACATATGGTTTTTCCTCACTGTGGCTACATTCAGACTGCAGCCTGAAGTGACCCAAATCCACTTATTTTTGGCCATGCGACCTGTATCTGGCGTTTTGTCTGAGCGGCTATATTCTAACCCAGGTTGCTTTCACATGGTGCTGAATCTGATACATATAAAAAAAAATTTGCCTTGCGACCTCAGTCTGAACAGCCAGGTTGCATTTTTCTGGGTTTTGTGTTATCGAGGCCAACTTAAACAAAGTTTCTCACAGATACGAGTCGCTGGAGAAGATCTTGAACTGAAATCCATACTGAAATAAGACCAAATGAGAAATATGAATTACCAAGACAACTTGAGCGGGTAGGTTTTCACTGCACAACATTCGAAAGATCAGTCCCTTCTTAACTGAGCATGCAACTCAACTGCTGGTTCAGGCTCTGGTCCTCTCACGTTTGGACTACTGCAATGCTCTCCTAGCAGGACTTCAAGCAAACGCACTCAAACCTCTGCAGATGATACAGAACCCTACGCTTGTCTTATCTTCAAGGAAGATCCACAAGCTCATGCACTCCTACATGCCCTACAGAAACCTGCGCTCACAGCAGGAACAGCGTCTTGTGGTTCTGTCCCACAAAGGCAGAAAATATCTTAGCAGAACCTTCTCTCTCACTGTCCCTGGCTGGTGGAACAAACTCCTTGATCCAGTCAGGAAAGCAGCAACACTAACAGCTTTTAAAAAGCAACTGAAAACTTTTCTCTTCAGGGAATACCTACAATAGAAAAAAATTCCTTGTCTTTATTTTCTTCCTGCTATGGTTTATTGATCAGTTGATACCACTTCTATTATGAACAAGCTAAGATAAACTTTGACTGTCTAAAAATTGCATATTGTCTTAGTAATGTGAACAAACTCACCAAAAAGTTTGAGTTGGGCATTTACAAATGCGGTCTGAAGGTAGCCTCTTATTCATTTCAGACATGTACAAACCCAGTTTAAATTTTAGAGCAGCTCCTGTCTGAGGGGTCCATAAGCCTGCGTTTACTACTTTCCTCAGTCTTGTGTTAATGTGAGGGGTGTCTCATAACAAACTGAAGGCTAATTACAGCAATAAGACATCGAGGATGTCACTGAGAGAGATTGGAGGTGAGGGGTCTATGTGATTTGTGCCAGAAGCTCCATGCTCGTGTCCCCCTGATCCCACCATTGATGCTTTCATCTTCTGCTGCTCAGCCATTAAATATTCATCCAAGACCTCCAGACAGATTTATGGCCAAATGCTTTGGTTTAAGTGGTAGTGCTGAAAAATTCATGTTCATACAGGCTTCTTACAATCCAGAGAGATATAATTAATTTCATTCCCCTCAAAATACAATAAACATATTAGTTTAATAATTGTAAAGCTTTCTATTTTATTGTTTAATCACATCTAATCAAAAAGAAAACATAATAAAATCGAGGACAAACTCTCATCTGAAGAGGTGCCTTTGTCCTCAGGGACAGTTTCCGGAGTTCAGAAACACATTTTGTATTCATTTCCCCGTTCAGAGCTTGGAATAGTGTGCATGTTTATGCTGTTTAGTGAATCTCTTCATGCTTTACATGGAATAACAACCACATTTATGCCTGCAGGTTCAGAATTGATGCATGACATGGAAAAGATTAAAGTTCCCTGTAGCCCATGCTAAAAAGTGAGGTTTAGCAAAACCTTGCCACAAGGCCCTGTTAGAGAGTGCAGTGATCTGGCTGGGGATGCCATCCGTGCCTATGTGGAGCTCATTTAATAGCATCACCTCTTCAGCTTTTCAATGTCATGCGGATCAACTTGGAACATCATGCATGGCTTGCTGATGGACACAAGTTAGACACTTTTGCTTTGTAAACCAATTTTTGAGTGCTAATTTAACATGTTTCTTGCCATTTTTTGTCCATATTTGAAAACTATTTTTCATACACTTTGATTAAAAATACTAATACATATTTCAAGAGTGATTTTAATTATTGTTTTTAACCAAAAACATACAATGGATTTAATTACCTCATATTGTGGCACTGAAGTTGAACAGATTCGCCCTGCCTTTTACGTTACATTATATTTTATGTTATGTTTTACAGTTAACAAGTTTATAGTTAAAAAGAGTTAATAAAAGACATCAGTCAATTGAATATAGTTTCAAACATAAACATCATGAGGTTGGATTATTGGCCTGAAAGGTGTCAAAAAACAGAAAATGTAACCACCGAAACGCAGTATTGTGTTTCCAAAAAAAGGTTTTAATCAAAAGTTTGAATACGAGTAATTCTTACTTTCTAGAAATTATTGGTCTTTTTTGCTTTCTTTATAGGGCTAAATTTCCCATAATATTTCTCATACATTGAAATGTGGGAATAATAAACTGGAATTTATAATATTTGTCATCCAAACTTACTTTTGTAAGTGTTTGTTGATAAAAACTTTGGTAGCACTTTGTAATAACTTCACACAGCAAATCATTTATTAAGCATTAATAAATAGTGAATTAATGTTTTATAAAGCATTGCTTCCAAGTTAGTTAACTCACATTGTTAGGCAGTTTATAACTTTAAAGGCTTTAATCTGGGTTTATTCATTAATTTCAGTGTTGTCAACTTTTAAAAAAATGAGTAGTTGTAAATGACTTATAAGATCGCTTGGAACATGGTAGTTATTATTAATAAAGTATTCGAAAGTGCATTCATACATCTTATTTTTCATAGATATAGTAACAGTCTCTAAGTGTGATAATAGATCTTTTATTAACACATTCCTACTGTAACTCACAATTAATGTACATAGTTTTAAAGCATCACTAGCAGTTAATTAACTGTTTTTGTGAGCTCATCTAAAGTGAGGACTATTTATGCTTTGGAGGTTAAAGTTACATTTATAAACAGCTTACAAATGTGTATTAACTTAGAAACAATGCTTTATAAATGCTTTATTATATGTTATTATAAAGTGTTACCAATACATTTAATAATACCAACACTTTCTTTCTATTCAGATCTGTCATTTTTTGTTTTATACAAATGTATTGTATTATACTAATTAATTAGAGATGCAATTTTTTTTTATTGCTGCATTGCTTTGTAGATATAATGACTTGGCACTCACCCCCTCGTCCCTGATTTGTCCCAGCATGCTGTGGTACAGAAGGGTATTGCCCACTGATAGTTGGTACTAGTCCAGCTCTGTGCCAGATGTGAGCTTGAGGGGAGGGCAGCGCAGGGTTAATGTTCCTGCAATAGAGACTGCTTAGCACTGTCAAAGTCCGTTGGTCGTCTGGCCCCACACTGACCTGGTCAGAGGCGCTGGCAGGGTCAGCAGTGACATTAGTCTGACTTCTGCTTTTCATTAGCTCTGTTAAGCGCAGGCTTTGTCTTCAGGGACTGCTCTCTAATTGATAATTTCCTGCTCCTTTCGGGGTCTGTTGGGTGTGAAACTGTATTAGAAATAATTTGTCTTTGCTAAGCTTTTAAACAGATTTATTATTTGATTAAATAAATAAATGGGCACATTTTAAAGCAGGCCCTTTGGGAGAAATTGCACTCTGATTACATAATCGTTAACGCAAGATATGTTTACAGTTTATTAAAATGTTTTTTATTTATGTTTTATCCCTTTGAATCATACTAAAAGAGTAAAATACCATTTAAACAAATTCATTTAAGATAAATCTTGATTTTAACAGCAGAGTTTGCTTCATCTTTCTAATGATTCCACTGGAAACTGTAATAACAAATAAAACTTTCCAAAATAAAACTTTGACTTATTGTGGCCTTGTTCAGAACTTCCACTCTGTTAATTCACAGTCTAAACATTCAGAGAAATGCAACTTGTTTCAGGGGTTTTGCGTTTAAAGCTACCCTGTAAAAAGTAATTGGTGGGTTTACTTTATTGAATTTTGCTAACTCGTTGCCTTAATTCAATTAAGTAATTGCAATGTTTTTCGTCAAGTAATATTAACAAATATGTATTTGTAAATATTTATATATAAATATTATATTTATTTTTTTAATAGTAAATATTAACAATTCAATTAAGTAAACGTGACAAATTATTTTTACAGTGTAGGTCACAAGTGAGGAGAACACACAGTAAAAATACAGCAAATCAGACACACTCCCAAAATATGCATTTTTAAAGCATTTAATAAAAGTATTGTGAATGATAACAATGCCCAATTATTGGGTGACATGAGAAGTCGTGTGTGGGATCCTTTGGTTTGTGATGTAACAATGAAAGCAATCAGAAAACTGCTTGCTTTAACTTAAAAAAAAAGAAAGAAAGTTACAGAATTTGACAGTAATTTACATGTTAAATCAATGGGAAGAGGCAATCTTGAATCAATATGGAGAAAGCAGAGCGGGTATTACAGATTCATTGAAATGAGCAGTTTATTGTAGTAGTGTGAATAATGTTTCAAATTTGACATCAGTAGCACTTCGACCGAAGTTCAAAAATAAGAACTAATACATGTTAACTCTGATATTCATAGCAGCGCCCTCCAATCAGGAGCTTTCAGTAGAATAGTGAGAAAAACACAACAATGGAAGAGCAACTGATTGCTGAAGGAGCAGTTGCATTTTTTTATCATTCATCTTGGAACGTTCCACATGTTTGCATATTCTTGATGTTAAGATGGCTTTCGAGGGCATTGAGGATTTGTATAGAATAAAAAAAGCAAACAAACAAACACACCAATCTTTCTACAATGAACGTGTATCAGACTTCTTTTTTAATTGGGATTTCAATCTACGGTGTCCTTTAAAAATAGCACGATGTCCTTTAAAATATTATTTTTAACTAAGCATTTTTCTCAGCAGTCAGACTGTATGCCGATATTTAAAGCAGTGCTAAACTAAACTGAATGTTTCATTAATATCCTGTTTATGTTGAAATCCTATTTAAAATCCTCAGACTGTGCTGGTATCTGTTTTCAACTGGTGGCTTGGAGCATGACGTCGGCCTGGTCTGTGCCCTAAGCTATTGCTGCTGCTCAGAGAGAGCGTCTGTCTGATAAAAAGCTACCGCATGCTATGCTGGAAGGTGTTAGAGCGATGATTGCCTCCTGACCTTCTTCTGCCCTCCATTCCATCCACACTGATGGGCTGTTTCCCACTCACCTGTCTCTAAATGGGTAAAGGTGCCTAACCACACCACGATCCCTATGGTTTCACATCTTTGCTGTCATTTGATCCCTAGCTCACCTACGCATGGTAAGCCAGCATTCTTCTAGCTCAAAGGCCTTGTCATAGCTCAGCATCCACACTGCTCTAAACTGCCCTAATCAAGTTCAGTCGCTGCCTGTCCTTTCCGTGCCTTGTTTGATCAAGACCTTTGACATTATGAGAGAGTAAAATTTCACAGAGTTGTCTTATGCTGCTGATGACCTTGCTATGAAAAGGTATAACCCTTCTAAAGTTCAAACTTTGATGCAGACACATCTTTCCATAACACAATTTAATATGTCAAAGAAAAGCTATCACGAGACAATGTGTTCTGATGTCACTGTAGGTCATGCTGACAGTTTGGTTTTCTCCTTGGCTGGAAGAAATATTAGAATATGATTGTTATCAATAATGTACAAATACAGCACATAAAAAAGTTGGCTGCCACTGAAGAATTTCAAAATATGTGTCACCAGTTTTTGTGGTGTCAGTCCAAAGCCTTCTTTCTAACAATTCAACATGCACAAAGAAAATAAAAAAAAAAGCTTCTACTTATATCCATCCATCTATCTATCCGTTCATTAAGAGCTTATTTTTGCTTTGGTGAAGCAATCTATTTTTTTGGTGAAGCAATCTATACTTTTTTTCTTACCCTAGACAGTCACTCTGGCTCTTCATAAAATTAAAATTTTTAATGTCTTAAATTAGAGTAAATTAAAGGATTTAATCACATTTTAAAGTACTTTTGAACCATTTTGGAATTAATTCCTGATTTGCACATATTACTTTTAGCATAGCTAAGCATAAATCATTGAATTTTGTTAGACAAGTAGCAAAGTAGCAATTTTTTTAACCAATGAAAGTAGCATACTTTTTAGAAAGTTATGTTGTTTTGCTTTTCAAAACTAGATCTTTTCACAAAGAAATACTATTTTTTTTCTGACACAGTCAGATATTTGTGTTCCTGCTGTGAGAATGTTACAAAGATCCAAGATTATTTTGCCAGAATTAAAGAATGAAACTAAAAAAGAATTAAAGATTGTAGATATTCTGCAAAGGGTACAAAAAAGGCAGAGGTTTAATTTGATTCAATGCTCTTTGCAAAGGTGACATTGCCAGAATAAGAATGGCTGAACAGATTTCAAAATGGTAAAACACTATTATCTCAAGAGGAGTTGAAGAATGAACCTAATTTGAAAAGTGATGTTTTTAACAGCTATGTTCATTGGGAAATATTTCTTTGAGCAAGGATATTTAAACAGACTTCACAAGAGAATGTTCTGTGTTGTTGCATACACCTTTATACATGTGTGGCTATTGATGAAACAATGTACTGGAAATCAATTTGCACCACTTTAGGATCAGTGTAAACAATCTGTATGGTGTGTATGAAAAGGGGAAAAGCAAAACAAGTGGTAAACCTCAGGGACATCTCATCTTGAAGCAAGATGGTCTGTTGTGAAGATTAGCGCATAAAGAAGAGACAGCTCTCTGTAAGGCTTTGAATTAAAGGTCTTTGTTTTACTTTTGTATTTTGCTTTTTTAACGATTTACACTGATTTTATATGGATATTGATAAATTAATTTACGTACAATACTATGCTCCATTTTACATAAAAAACTGATATGATACTTTCATTGATCATTGTATGATTTTCGAGAAAACATATGCCAATTAAATTTATAAAATTCTATGTTTCATTTTACATCACTTTTGCTGGTTTGTATGGTGATGATATTTACAGGCCACAGGAAGTTTTGGCAGTTCTCTTTAAAAGTTTTTTTTTTCTGATAGGTTTGGACATCAAGTCAAACGAATACGTCACATGATGATGCAGATTCGTTTATGAATGAAAGAGAACACTAACAATCACAATCCAATTTCATTCAAGCTTTTTTACCCTCTGCTGTCCTTTTACCCTCTGCTAGATTGGTCTTAAAAGGGCATCAGACATAAAACTCAATAAATTACAGTACATGACTGAAGCCAGCACTGATTCACACCTTGTCTGACCCAAGCTGTTCAATTCAATGTCCTTATCTTTTGTATCACATTAAATTCAATGCCAACAAATACAATTTCCAAACTTGAACCAATTGTTTTGCTAACTTACCATAAAGCTCTACCGAACCTGTCAGTGAATGTTCATTCATCCTTTCACCTCTTCACTAAAAATATTAATCTCCCAGCATTCCCTTGTGATTGTTTCCTGATGTATTTCCAGCATCACTGTCCTTGCCAAATTCATTCTCGGTTTCAAAATTTATACTGCTTATCCCTATTGTTCCTGCAGTATACTCATAATTGTGCAACCGTCTGGATTCCTTGTCAACTCACCTGTCTACACTTCCTGAAACCATCTCTCAATCTCCGCTACACTGCATTTGTTGACTTCATAGCTCTCACTGCATGCTTTTCAATATTGTTCATACTGCTCTTCACTCAGTTAAAGAAAAGTCATTGTTTGTCACCTGTTTGATGTCATATGTATTAGACCCTGGCAGTCTGCTACTGATTATGACCAATTCTGAATAAATTCCCAGATGACTTGTGACCCTAATGGGTAACATATGAGATTGATTCTATTTTTCCATGTATAATCTATTTGCATAATGAGTAACCCATGCTAGAATGTTGGTATCAACACTCAACATTGCCAGAATTTGCTAAGGATTTGCTAAGGTTACATTTTACATCATACAATATTCATTTGCTTACCTCAATACGAAATTATTAACATCACAGACGGTGACTGGCCATCTCAACAAAGGTAATGTTTCAGTTTCTCTCACAGGACCAGCTAAAAAGGTCTTCACGTCCAAACAATGACGTCCCCAAGGTGAAACTGAGCTATCTGAACCTTCTCTCTTTCCATGACTTTGGTAGCAATTATCCTGTGTCCTTCCTTTACATACGAGTGAAATACTGTTTCAAAAGGGAGTGTTGAAAGTTTTCTGTGGAGGAAGATGGAGCAGAAATCGTGGTCTCTGGCAGAGTAATCTCTTCTTCATAGTCAGTCATGCCCCCTGATTCAACCTCCGTGCTTTTATCTTCCTTTGTTAGGGTGGCTGCACTGCTTCTTCCAATTCCCTACTCCTCTCCTTCTCCCAGCATTTCGACTTCCACTGTGACTTTGTGAAAGATGATTGCTTTTTGGTAAACCAATTCTTCAGTTCACTTGTATTTCACTCCCCTATTGGTTTATGTGCTCTTTTTTATACAAATGTTTTTTTTTCCTTCCAATCTTTCTTTTTCTCCATTTCTTTATAGCACCCAGGTACAGTCCTTTTCAAAGATCAAAGATGTTTTATTGCACACCAATGGGTTCAGTCGTTAAAAGCCAGAAAAGATCCAAAACTCTATGCTACCTCACTCACCATATGAGGGTCTGAGGTGAGTCAGAAGGACTGGTGCACGTTGTCACTCGCTGCTGGAAAGATCTGGGTGTGTTATAATGTCTCTTCTCTCAACAGACCTCACAAAAGACGGCCCTGGTACTGTGATCAGGGGTAGGATGGTATTCTGTTTGAAAAGAGAAAAGGATTCATTTTCAACAGCCTTCCTCATCTCAGGGGGCAGTCCCTGGTGCCAAACCGTGCCAAGGGTCATCATTAGAATATGTCTGGGTTCAAAAAATCCCTGCTAACTGCAATATCTCGTGGCAATGTTACACCTCTTTTCAAGACTCTTTGTTAAGTGCATACACATTAACGAAGAAAATTTCACAACCCACTCATCTCTTGCAATGTTCCTGAGTTCTAGCCCTCCCTACTTCTCTGTTCACTTTTTTGTTTTATCTTCATCTCTATCATTATTTTACTTGTTCCCCTCTCTTGCTAATTCTGGCAATGGGTCTTGTGTAGTAAACAAACAAAGTAGTCGCAACAAGGGAGGAGAGAGCAAAGCAAGGAAGACAGAGACAGAGAATAGGACAAAGGGAGAGAACGATTCATTTTTTATTTGGAATTCAGAAAGATGGCATGATCAAAGAAGGCTCAGTATCTCCAAGCTGTTCAAAGGGACTTGTTTAAAACAAATATGATGTGATCAGGAATAGAAGCGCTCTCATTAAGAGCCGAAGTGGATGATGACAGGTGCGTGGAAGAATCTCATCGCACACTAATTTTCTTCCCCCACTGAAAATGTGTTGTTTGCTTTGCTTTAGTTTTCCTCTCTCTCATCGCCTGCTAGCGTGTTGTTCCTCCTGATATTGATTAGGGAGTGAACGGTGGAGGAGTAAAGAGGGATTCACAGATTTTCCCTTGTGAAAGTTTGTCAGCAACAGCGGCACTCCTGATGACAACTGGAGCCAGGAGTAGGGCATAAGATATGATTGCTGTTTGCACACAGAAGTCACACACAGCTAAACACCTCACTTTTGGGCCTTCAGGGGGTTAGAACCCTTTTGCAGTTTTCCTGTTATGAAAAGAACAATTACCTAGATAATCAGCTGCTTTACCCTGCTTTGGAGTGCTTTCCTGAAAAAGCTGAGCCATGGAACACTGTAAAACAATATATTTTTTCATTTTTGTTTTATATTCTTTATTCTTTCAATTTCTCTAGCCAGTGTTAACATCTGATATCACCAGAACGAAGATGGTTCTACACTGCTAAATTATTTTTGAAAAATCCCTTACGTGAATTTAAGGGAGAGAAAAAAATGTATACATTTGTATGGCTATTGGTGGATTTATCTGGATAACAGTTCAACCAAACTGTGGAAAATCAATCTTGCCCAATCTGGAAAAAAAAAGTTAAAGTAAAAAAGTGTGTTTTCAACACAGTAGCTCATTTATCCAGATAACAACACATTTTAACGGGATGCCATGTTTAAAAATCACAATGTGAGATTTCTCACAAGAGGGCACAGTTTATTTATTAATCAAAATATTTGAACCAGGGTTTAAGTAGGAGTTCTGACTCTAAATGCCTACTTTCTCTTAATCTGATTCTGCACGCTAACAAGCTGTTGTAGAAACAGTGTTTAGCAAGACGATCCATCTTTTAATAGATTCAGTTGCAATTAACCAATGAGGAGATTTGGTACTTAAAAATATTGTTGTAATTCCCCAAAAATAATGCTGTAATTCTGAAAACAACTTTATATGTAGTATGCGCATTTAGTATAGTATTAAGAATATTTAAATTTAAGGTAAATTTAAGTTGAAAAATAATAAGATAAGCGAGTAAAGAGAAGGCATGCTACACCATCTGTTGATTGAGTGTGTACACTTTGCCGTTTAAGTAATTCTATGACGGTCAAATTCAATATGGACATATTTTCTTTAATTTAAATAATTGTAATTCAACCATCGACAAAACACGACTTACTGGCACTAGAGAATATCGCAGAAAAGCCACTCACCTTAGCAGAAGAAGACATGAACAGGTTCAAATTAAATGGAAAATAAATAAATCGAACAATTGACTGTATATAACAGGGCTTGAACTCATTTTACAATCCAATCACAGGACTGCTAGGAAAGGAAATAAACAGGTGAAGCACTTGTCAGAGGAGTCAAGCTAAGGTAACATAAGTGATAAGTTAAATCAATACAGTTTTTGACAACATAAGTGATAAAATTAAAGTAGGTTGTAAAAAGGTTGGCTTGAAAATTGTGAAGCCTTGCCAAATTCCATAACAGTTTGAAAAGCTGTGTTTAATGTGTTCAAAGATTAAAGATGAAGTCTACATTTAATATCTTTTTAATTCTTTTTTTGTAACAAATAGGGCTGCAACTAACGATTATTTTGATAATCAATTTGTTGGCCGATTATTATTATTTTTTTCTTCGATTAATTGGATAAAATGAAATGCCTTTTTTAATTTGATGTTTTACTTATAACTATATTCTGTCCATATCAGCACAGGTTCTTCCGGTTATAGCAAAGGCAATGGCTGTGCCTTTGTTCCCTGAAGAAGGATAATTTCTGCTCAAAAAGCTTTGTAGCTCGTTGACTATGTTACACAGGTCACAAAGAGCTCTCATATGTTTATTATCTATTACTATCTATCTCTTATCTACTAAGCTGTATTGTGGCATTTAAATTTGTGTACACATATCTACATGCTTCTATTATAACAATTTTCTAATGAGAATACTTTTTATAATTTAAAAATAATGATGATGGCATACTCGATAATGGCAATCATTAACTGAAAGAATAACTTTAACTTTTACATTTTGGTGATATTTATTTGACTTCTTGACAGATTTCAACTAACTGGTTGAAGCTTGAGGCTCTGGTTTAAAAAAGCCTGCTTACCAAATTAACCCTAATCCTAGTTATTTAAGGACAGGTTCTCTGTATCATACACATTTATAATGAAATGATAGGTCATAGAAGGCTTTGTTTCCTTCCTGAAGCTAGTAATGAAATATTCAGTATTTTTCTCCAGCCAGGTTGGTGCCATGGGCTTTGTTACCCTCGCTCTGACATAGACATCCCAGGACAGCACACCTATACATGATCAAACTGCCTGTACAACACACTGATGGTAAGTGACTAGTGATATCATCACTGCCATATCAAGCACAAAAACACAAACCTATAACAAGTATCTCCTTGTTGAATAGTGATATACACTATACCTACTCCAATCCCTTGATCGTGTCTTTTGTTAAGATGAATTTGCAGTGCTTCTTAAATGCTTCTTAATAAAATGGTTAGTGGTCTGGATGCAATCGTCTGTTAAATGTCAAACTCATTTGATTACAAGCTTCATCCAGAAACAAGATCCTTCACAGCCTTTGCATGCTGAAACAAAAACGATAACAAGTGAACGTGGACACTTTTGTTAAAATATCCGAATGAATACATGGTTTAATGAAATCCTGTTTAACAGTCCATCACAGACACATGGCACATATTTTAATTTTTGGGAGGTAATGATGGGGATCAAGTGACATTTGGTTTGTTGGCAGTAGTCTGCAGAGCTGATAATTAGCTTCTCTTCCTGTGTTTGTGCGAATGAGGGCGTCTGTTTGATTCTTCTGTCTCTGTTTGAGACTTGGCTGTGAATCATGCATAGGATTGGTTTTAGCCTTTAAGAATGTATGATCAGAGATGGATGCGATCAAGAAACTTTTCATCAGTTCAACTGTAGGAGTTTGACCTCAATTTTGAGAGAGGGGTTTCTGGATAGGTTGGTTTATTTGTGCAATGCAGTGTGTTTTATAGAAACCATGCAAGATGTATAAGACTAAATTAAATAAATAAAAAAATATTTTACCCATTCTTAACACCTGTATTTTTTTCTATCCTCAAAAGTACAATGTGCATTTTTGAAATATTGTAACTTACTCTTCTTCTTTACTTAATCTACTTGCTCCTCTGTGGAATTAGAGACAATATATTTAATATGATAAAACTTGTTTAAGCTGTGCTGATATGTAAAAGTGATGGGTGACAATTGAGGTGTCTACTCAAGATTGTACTTTGATTTATAAAGTAGTGTTTTGTACTCTACTCAATAGCTTTAAATGCTGCAATCTCTCCCTCTAACCCTGAGCCACCTGCAGTGATTTATGAAGGCCATCATCTTATTCTCCAGCAGGGGGCAGTATGTGACCTGAAAACATGCAACCTGCCATACCTTTGTCTTTCAGTCATGCAGAAAAGCAAAACTGAACCGACAAGGCCAATCTCTGCAAGTCCAGCACAGTTGTAAAGGATCATTTGTGCCATATACCAAGTGTATATAGTCTAGCTGGGATTGATTTTGAACACACTCTTTTTCTTTCGCTATTCCCATGTGTGTGTGTGTGTGTGTGTGTGTGTGCGTGTGCGTGTCCATGTGTGTGTTTGCTTCATTCTCAAATAATGATGTAAGCCTCTGCAAGTTACTGCAGGTATTGTGCCCAGCCTTCTACTCAACACTTGTTCAAGGCCTTGACAAAGGATGCTGTGCAGCAGTTTTCAAGACGAGCTTTTATGTTTTATAAATAGTGTACGGCTGAAGTATAAATAATTAAGCATTCTAAAGTTCCAGTGTCCTCTGACTTGAAACTGGGAAACTGCTTTAGTCAGTTAACGCTTTGCTACAGAAGAAGGAAAGCGTTTAAGTGATGCATCTTCTAACACAAGTTTTTGATGCCAAGGATCTCGTCTGTGAGTGGCGATCTGGTCAGGTGTACATTGAAAAGGTCTTCATACAAAAATCTTGAAAATATTTAGTGTTTCACATAGTTTGGTTTGGCTGCTATGACAGGAAACAAACAACAATTTTCCCTAAAGTATTCCCATAGAGGCTAAATGCCAAGCAAGTAATTTAGTCATGAAAAGATTATTTAGTTCACTTAAAAAAATCATTTGTGAAGATGTTAAATCACCAATTCACTCTTGATTGTTGTTTTTTTGGGGAATATACTTCGGGCGAAAGTCAAAGTTACACTCTGGACAGGTCATCAATCCATTGCAGTCACACAGTCAGTGAGTTAGTCACAAATTCACCTGTCAAGCATGCTTCTGGACTGTGGAAGCCGGAGAACCCAGAGGAAACTCTTGCCGGCACAGAGAGGACATGCTCCACTTAGTCAAAAAGGACCATGACTTTGAGCCAGTGTCTCTGTAGCGAAGGGGTTACTGCCCTCGGTGCAGCTATCAATAAATATTTATTTCTGAAAATTGATGTGTGAAAAAATTAAAGTGGGATATTTTAAAATACGGGGATGGATTCTTGTTTAGAATTGCATATAATGCCATGTTTCTATAACCAATAAAGTGAAGATCAATTTGTTTGTTGTGATTGTCGTTTAAATTTGTATTTTCCATTATTTTCCATAGACAATTTTTGTCACCGACATTATTTTGACAGCTGAGGTGGAAATTGCCCACAAGTGTTTTAATGTCTCAATGTCAGTAGTTACTTTTCATTTGAAGCTATTAAGAAGGAAATCTCTAAACAGAACTTTCTCTCTCACTGCCCCTGGCTTTGGAAAGCAGCAACACTAATAAATTCCAAAAAGAAAAACTAAAAACTCTTCTCTTAAAGGAACACTTAAAATCTTTTTAAAAATCCGTTATTTTTCTTCCTGTTTATTTCCTTATTTATATGGTTAATTGATCCACTGATACAACTTCTAGTGCAAGCAACCCGCATTAGACATTGGCTTTGTAACATAATGCTGAAAAAACAACTGTCTCTCCCCTAGTGTAAGTGTCTTTGGACAAAAGCATCAAATGCATAAATGTAGGACTGTTTTACCTATAGCATTTTTTTAGTTCACCCCTTTGAAACAGAATTTCATGTTAAGTTTTAATAGCCCTTAAGGATGACAAAATGTAATACCATTTCTTTTAAAGTTACACTTTAAGAGGTCTTTTAAGTCTGAGAGAAAATAATCTTTTTTTCTCCTGTCTGTTCAGTGATTTAATCTTTACATATTTGAATAGTGTATTGTCAGTGTCCTTTCAAGTAAAAATGAAACACAAATATAGCCGAATGACTGCTTAATTTTGAAGAACATTTCCTATCAAAAAAAGTGGTGTCATGTTTTCACCTCTTTACAATTAATAAGAGTCACATGTTCTTGTCTAGACTCTAACATTTTAGTCAACATCTTCAATAATTCATTTTGTCAGTTCAAAATGTAGTGTAACCTTTTTTTTTCATTCTTTATAGCTATAACAGACACCAGATGACTTACATTTGAACAGTGTCAGTTGTGGGTGGCTCTGGATTATTTGTAAATTAAATGTGTGTTATTGGGGGGAGACGGGTTACCCAGGGCCACTTGGATACACATACTAACAACTAGAATTGAATGAGCAACATCTGCCAAGGCCCGCTCCTCTGAGAGAGCGAGTGAGATGGAGAGAGAGAGGGCTGTGTTCATTAGGCAGCGATGTCTCCTGGGCTCGTCCACCTGCCTTGATCACGTTAACATTAATAATACATGACTGAGCACGGTAATACAACCATTACATTCGCTCCTTTTCTTTCCATCTCGTTTCTGGTGCCACAGTCCTTACACGAGGGGATACAATCTAATTTCTTGTCTTTATCGAAAAGCCTCCTCTTGTATTGTCCCCACCAAACAGTAAACAGCACTCAGAGGTGAAAAAAAAATTAGTTTACCCTTTCTTTTTTGGGGTTCACCAGCCCCTAAAACAATACACTGGCTGCTGAATCTGAGAGATGTGTGTCACTGATTCACCGGGGGGTGAAACCAAAGCTTGTTCATTTCTATGTAATATCCAATCTGCCACAACTGAGGGCTGTCCTCGGAACAAGGTGTTTTATCCCTGAGCAGGAGTCAGAGGGAACGGCTTGCAGATGATGGGATTCTATCAGAAAAAGATACGCCTTTTTTTGTACGGTTCTCCAAGTGACCATAAATTTTAATGCTGGCAGCGATAGCTTTTGGAGATTGCTTTAAATGATTGGATTTGCCTGTTAAGATTGGAATAGGGGGATTTGCATAGATTTAAAACACCTGTGATGAAATCTAAATGTGTCATGGCCTCTCTCAAACAGCAGGGTTATGTGGGCAGGATTTCGGGGGAAGAGAAGAGACGGGAAAAGGGAAACAATCCAGGGATCATGTCCTTGTTAAAATTCACCCATCCTTTCCTTTTACGGCTGCAGATCCTATCAGTCAATAAGAAGAGGAGCAAGATGAATCATAAGCATGACTGCTGGCTGGATCTGTAAATATGACTTATTATTTTTTAATGTAACGGTCTTAAGCCCGAGATCAGATTTCCATTTGGAGGATTCCGGAGTCAGCCAAGTGGCCCCATAATTAGAGTTAGCATGCACGGCCAGAACATTAACATGTTAACAGTGCTGGAGCTCTGTGATGGAGAATACAGAGTGAAGGTTTTATTGCTCGGGGGTGACATCTTTCCTAATTGGGGACATCAGGGTTCCTGCTGCTGCTTCTTATCCACAGTTCAGATCGCTTTTTTAATTTATTCTACCTCTATCCTTCTGGCCCTGCTCTCATTAGTAGTCTGCAGTGCTGTCGTTCCCTCGTTTGCATCTCAAGTGCAGGAACTGTGCGGGAGCATCTTTTCTAAGGAAGAGCCAGTAGATGGAGAGAGTGCCGAGTGTGTGAGAGGGTGAAGCAGCGATTTGCTGTGTCGACTTGAGCCCAGTTCGACATCTGGGGCCGACGCTCTTATTCCCAGTGGCACCGGCATGTCATTAACAGGATTAATTTAAGCCCAAATGCCTTAATGATAGCTCTTTTCACGTATTTGAACCAGCTCAGTCTCTTGACTCATTACCACCAATTTGCCCAAGACATACATAATCGGTCTCTTCTAGTGCTCACTAACATTTATTTTTGCTAATGTGTCTCTCCATTTCTGCTATTCTTGGACTGAGCAAACAAATTTGGTGCAGAGTAAGCTTTTTGTTTTTCTCTAGCAATCATGCAAGGGTTGCAAAAATGTGGAATATTGCAGGCGGGTCTTTGAATGTTTTAAACAAAGAAAAACTGACCTAAAAGTGGAGAGTATTTACCCAGGCTTAGTGTTCTTTATTCCTCCACAGATTTGAAATTTTGAATTATTCTGTTCTTTTCAATTGCAAAGAAACTTACTCCATTGGCGTTCTCCAAGTAGGTTGACATATAGGTTTCTGTGACTTATGTGGTACTGCTAAATTCAGTTCACATTGTCTAGCTTCAGCTGTTACCTAATGATGATCCAGGTATCGGATGGCTTATCTCTCAACTATCAATATTTAGAATGAACAGAAGACGGAGTTTGGGGATGTCGATAAATATCTAAATTTAACGGCTGGCCCCAGCAGCTTTCTTTCAGAAGAGGCCGATGAGTCAGTGTCCTTTGGGACAGAGGTAGGGATTGCGGTTTGTACGATGTGATAGCCCGGCAGTCCCATAAATAGCCAATTGCATTCACGCCCCAGGGCAGTTTGGGGCAGCACTGTGAAACCAGGCAGAGGTGTCTTAGCTTCAAGAAAAGTTCTCCAGGCAGCATGGCCCCTGGGGAAGTTCCCTGGCCCCTCTGACAGTTGACCTTTCACCCTCAAGAGTTGCAGCAGGTGAATAATGCCACACGAACAGTTCCACTAGTAGGTCAAAGGCCTAAGTCTGGCTTCCATGACTTAAGGGGTCAGAGAAATGTTAAGGCCTATAAAACTGAACAAACGGAGGTATGAGAGTGAGAAAGTTATTCTAAACCCTTACTTTCCTGTAGTAATAATTCTGCACAGTTCGGCAGTAGGGAAAGGGCTGCCTCCTAGAAAGTTTTGGCTCAGAATCAGACACCAAAAAGATGCCTATTGGCAAGTGTGCATCTTTTTGAGAGACAAGGAATTTGTTGTGGTACTGGAGAGTACCTCCAGTGTTGGTACAAAAAAAATATACAATGACGTTGCACAGCAACACAGGTATTATGAGAATATTAAAGTTAAAAGTAAAAAGAATATAGTAAGATAGTAGTCCTCTTATAGTCCAAAAAAATATTTTGGTCAAATGTTGACTCATGATCAACATTTGCCTTAAGAAGTGAGCTCTGTGTTAGACTGGTGATGTGTTTAGGGTGTACCTAGCATTTCCTCAGTGTGAGCTGGTGTAAGCATAGCATTCTGACTCAAGATTAAGCAGGAAAGGAAAATGTATAAATGGTGATTGTTCCTCTAGCTCAGAGGGGATGGGGCTTTTGGTGTTGCCCTAGTTTGTGGAATCAACAAGCACCTGACTTTTAACCCAGCATGAGTGTTGACCAAATGCTGCAGTTTCTTATTGTTTCAGAGCATATTTTAGCTTGCTATTTATGTATTACTAGTGTTACTTATTTTATCATTCTTAATGGGTGCTACAAAAAAAGTTGGCTTGGTTACTCTAAACTGGAAAAATAATATATTTGTTCATTTATACTTGTTTTAAAATCAAAGCATTGGCAAATGTGACAAAATGTTAGCATATATAATGTTTCATATTCAATAGAGATACTGATTATTTTAAAAGCATGAAGTATTGCTTTACATTTCGGGTTTCATCAGTAATTTCCTCTTTATTGGCAAATTTAGGGGCCAAGACTGCCAGCCGATGTATCTCCAGTCAAATTCCATACCAATAATTATTTTCTTTTGGCTCATAAATGTTAAAATTGTTTTGGGCAAACCACATTTTCATTAACCACATCAATAGGATTTATTTAGTACAATTGGCAGGACTGAGCCTGGCTGGTACCTGGATGGGAGACTGCATAGTATAACTATGTTGCTATGAGAAGTGGTGCTTGCGACGTCAATAGTAGGTGCATACCCTCTAGTTTATGTGAGACAAGGCGCTCAGCGTAGTGATGCCGTACTTCACTGAAATATATATTTTTTTCTTTTATTAGATTTGGAAACAAAAAACAACAACAACAACGTAACAGCATGGTAATAACAATAACTATTTTCCCTAAAAAAGAGGAAAATGTAATGTTTGGAAATTTGTCAAGCCTATCAAGTGATCAAGTTAACCTTGATCAAGTGCTAGGCAAATTTAGTGCATTTTGTTAAGATTTAAAAAGCTAATGTAGTTTGGTATTAAAAATTGAGATTGTTATTTAGGTGTTATTTAAACCTTACAGCCACATCTACAGATCTAGTTTCAAGGTAACTTATGACAACAAGTCTGTGATTACAATTGTATTGGAAATATTGATACTCATGGGACATGATTCATGAACACAATTGCAAACTGCAATTTATTATTTATTCCAAACATGAATTAATGAATTAAGCTCATACCTTGATATCAATGAAGCATGTGATCACATTGCAAGCATCATGGAAAAGGATAGGAAAAAAGAAAGAGAAGAGAGAGAGAGAAAGAAGAAAGGAGAGAGAAATGAGCAGCCTTTCTCTGAGCAGACTCGGGAGCAAGAGACCGGAAACGAGGCCTCCCTTAAGATTTCTTTTAGTTTAAATCCCGCCCCTCTACATCACGTCCTGTGCCATCCCAAGTAAACATAGGCACATACAAACTCAATCTTATTGAATAATTAATTACAATGATTAAATATTCTATAACACACTGTGAACTGTTAAGTATATATATATATATATATATATATATATATATATATATATATATAAACAACATAAATAAATGTGTGTGTGTGTGCGTGTGTGTGTGGGTGTATGAGGCTTTTTATATTTAGCATCATCGATTTTGTTATTGGTCAAAAATAAAATTTCAAGCTCTTTTGCCTTGTCAATACAAAGTTTAGACTCATTAGGAAGGCTGTTGGATACATTGAATTTCATCTGTGACAAAATATTAATTATAGCCCTTTAAATGCCAACATGTAAATTGGCTCGCACCTGAAACCAGAAGAGCAGGTTTATTAATTTCATCTCTACTCACTCATTCCTCCACCTGACTAGGTACAAGCACAGTAGTGCAAAGTAAATATTGAATTTATGACTAAATCCCCAGCCCTACCTAAGCTAAAAAATGAATAAGGAGACAGAGAGATGGGTGATAGCGGGGGATCCTTCCTAATTAATGCTCTGTAATCAAGCTCAAAGCGAGGAGGTCACTCCCTGGGAGTAATTTGTGATATTAAACCATGCTGTTCCCTTCACGTCGTTTGTTGTGTCTCTGTAGATGAAGCTGATCCCTTTTAATATCACCGCACATGTGCAAACCGGCATCTCAATATTGCGCATCATCACTGGCGATCCTTTTTTAATTCAGCTAAAGGCGAGGTGTGTGACCCTGTCGCTCAACCCAGGATCCTGTTTATGCAGTCTGAGATGGAGCCAGCTCATTAACCAAAGAGTGGCACAGATTAACTATAGGAGTATATAGGGACGCTGACTGTCAAATGGTCTCTTCCAAAATATATATATTTTTATTTTTATACATTTTCTATTGTAGGATTAGATGGAATTAAAAGATTGTTTTACAAAATACATATGCAAAATCCGATGTTGCCGTCTGCTTAGAGAGAAAAATGGCCGCTGTGTTAAATTATAATGAGCCTTTGAGGGAGATGTACATGTGTTAACTCTTGATAATTAACGTCACCTGTGTTCATTTTTCAAACTTAATTGAGCTGTCAAATTTAAAGCTCTGACAGCTTCAGGCAGTCCTGCATTTACACAGGAAGCTTTCATTCTAAGCAGATAATGAGAGTGATTGCTGCCCCTACCTGTTACAAGAGAAAAAATTGACAACAATCATTGGCAGGATTGAATTAGGTTGTAGTATACTGGTAATTTGAAAAAAAAAAAGTTTTGATTAGGGAACAGCAAAATGAAGTTCCAATAATTGATTATTCCACAGTTAGTCTTACGTAGGTCTGGGAGTTTTGGCCTCTTTTTTTTGGTCAAGACCTGCCCATGAGGATTTGACTGTCTTGACCAACAGCCAATACCACGAGGTTTCATCATGCTTTATAGCGTGGGGAGAGATAATGCAAAGTTAAAAAAAATAGAACAACTAAACAAACAAATTGTTCAATCTTTTCATGAATGTACAGCGTATCCACAAATGCTCTCTATATATTGCTATAATAACTACTATAATCTCCCTTAAATCCAGGCAACTTCAACCAGTTAGGTCATGGCTTCAGTAATCTTGAAGGGCCTGTCATAAAAAACACAAACCCATCAAACCTTTAGCCAACATTTCGTGGCTGAAACTAGTACTTAAATAACTTTAGCTTTGAAATAGATTTTGATTATATATATAATCTATTTCAAAGCTAAAGTTAAATATATATATAAATATATGTCTATAAGGTATTGACTTTTGGGAATCTGCATAGTTCAAGTGTACTGCTACTTATGTCTTTTTTGTGCTTTCCATCATATACTTATCTTCAGCCAAAGCATCATCCATCAACTGACCTTGGCAGATAATTAGGTCTCTGCATGCCCCACAGTTATAATGATTAAGTGCTCTGGAACTTATTGGAATAGAGTACATGAATTTGTATGAAGTAAACAAACAAACACACGTGTTTTTCCTTAACCCAAAGCAGTTATTGACCCCAACATATTCCTACAGAGGATTATCTTTACCAATGACCCTTCTCTGACACACAAACAGTAGGTAGCTATGCTTAGGATTTGATTGTAGCTTCTATTTATATATCTTAATATGGTTTGTTTCTTGTAATATTTTCATTTTGTTCTAAAATGCAAACATATTACAAGCTTTGCATGTAATAAACATTTATGTTGGGAATAAAATGTCTATGTTGGTACATGGGAGTGCCCATGCACATATTTTGTTTTGTAAAAGTGTGAGGAAGGTGAAGATGCTTTTTTCTTAATGGTTAGCTCTCTTTCAGTTTTTCCCCCACAACATAAATGTGTCACAAAAAAAAACAAGAATATGCAAAAGATATAATTAAAGGTTGAAAGCAGATGTTATCACACGTTTTAATATTGTTTTTTTTTTTTTTTTTTTTCATTTTTGTATTTCAGATTGTTTTTGATTCAACATCAAATGAATGAATGGTACACAGATTAATCAGAAAATGATTCACATACAAATATACACACTTGTATATTTCAGATTTTTAAATATGACAAGGCCATCAGGAAAATACAGTAAGGGATGTTAAGTGCAGTTCTGGACTCTGTAGCCACAGGCAAAAAGTGCCAAGACTGGCGGTTAAAGGGAGCCATTTCCCAGCTTTGGGTTTTCTTTATCTATAATGGATGAAGGAACTGATCCCCTCTTGTATATTTACATATTGTGAGTGACTCAGTGAGGATGGCAGAGAGATCTTCAGATTTCTGGTCTCTCTTGTCAGCGAGTGGAGATGAAGAAGGTGAGCGAAACACAGAGATGAGCTGTTTGCCGACGGGGACAGCTTAGGGAGGTTGGGGACTCTTCTCATCATCTTAACTGCTACACTAATGGTGGCCAGAGATTTGCACTCTCTACCTCACTGTTGGGAGAGATCACTCCTTAAGAATAAACTGAAATACACTGTGAAAATCATAGCTTCTTGATCGAGCACAAATGAGACATTTAAACCCTGGAGGATGTATTCGTCTCTCTGGGGTTTTCAAAACAGCAGGTAATTGATTGGTAGTTTTTTTACTACAAATTATACAATAGAATAGGTTGAGGATAGCTTTATATATAAAATGAATGTAAATGGGTCAGCAACAAAATACTTTCCTTCACAACAAATGAGTTTTGATATGAAAACAACTTGTAAGCAGGATTGCATCTAGTGCGAATTTCTTAATTAATAGCCATTAATGAGTTTCGGAAGTTATTGAAACGGAATGGACCTATTTTAGATATTTTTTTCGAAGAAGCTTAACTGGCTAACAATAAAAAGCAAACAAATACTTAAACCAAAGTCATTCTTGGTCAGCATGTAGTAAAAATGATTAGCCAATCACTGATTGAATCTCTGTAGATAGAATTGTTTGGGAATGCTGGGAATGGCACAAATACATTGTTACAGTCGTATGAGGAAAATGTTGAATGTTGAAAATATATACATTTTGATGGACTGGCAAATTTTGGCAAATTTTTACCTGAGATTGAAAGTTTGAGATGGAATGTGGTCGTCACAGTGGCGCAGTGGGTAGCACGGTCGTCTCACAGCAAGAAGGTTGCTGGTTTGAGCCTTGGCTGGGTCAGTTGACATTTCTGTGTGGAGTTTGAATGTTCACCCCGTGATCTTCAAGGGTGCTCCAGTTTCTCCTACAAGTGCAAAGACATGCAGCACAGGTTAATTGGGTATACAAAATTGTCTATAGAGAATGAGTGTGTGTGGATATTTCCCAGCAATGGGTTGCAGCTGGAAGTGGATCTGCTAGAAGAACATATGCTAGAAGAGTTGGCGGTTCATTCCGCTGTGGCAATCCCGAAAGGGACAAAGTCGACAAGAAGATGGATGGATGAATAGGTGGATAGACATGGAATATTCCATGTCATTAATAAGTTGAAACCTATTTAGCTGTCATAAGTCAGACAGACCTGTAAAATATCAGGCACAAGGATGCATTAAAAAGACTCTTTAAAATACCACTATATATATATACCACTAAAACAGTTAAAAAAACGAAAATCAATGTGTTAAATGATTGATTATTGTCTTTGGGTAATATATAAAAACAGGAATACTAGCTCTTAGTTATCCAGTTTCAGATACATTAAACAAAACTCTTCTTGATCAATTTTTTATTAATATTTTTTTTGATCCCTTGGTACATCCCTAAATTTAAACGAACAACTCAAAATAAAAGAAAGCAAGGTAACAACTTGGGCAAGCTTAGCAACAACTGTAAAGTTTTTAATTCAATTTTGTCTTAGTTAAGTTGTTGTTCCATTCATACAAATATATCAACCAATTATTTTTGCATTTACATTGCTGTCTAATTCAACAAATAAATTTTTTGTGTGTAAAAATGTCCATGCTTCTCTGTCTTTGATCTTTTTGTCATCTTGTGTAAAGCTCTACATGTTAGAGCTTGATATCCTTGAAATGACAGCGAGCACTGCAGTCTGTGTGACAGACTGGCCTGGCCTAGATGCAGATTGAGGATGTTGGTGAGAGACGGGAGTATGGAAGGAGACTATGACCCAGTGTTAATAGGAAGCAGATGCTTCGTTGAGCGTGAATGAGCTGTGAATGAGGTGAGAATGAGGAGGCCCAAAGACCTGCTGAGACCCTCCACCTCCAGCTTCCAAGTCATCTCTCATCTAGACTTACAGTACTTACCCAACTCTGGTTTGTTAAAACATGAAGGATACACCACCATTCTGAATTATTCCTGAGTATCAATTATGTATTTACTATAAGAAAAACAGACAAGTTGAGGGTGCTTTCTGTGGCCTGAGTAACTTATTGATGTGTGGGTTAAATCTGGTTCTAGATGAGTCCATAGTGCTATTGTAGGAGACAGATCCACAACCAGGCCTGTCAGTACTGTCAGGTTTGAGAATACAGTACATTGGGAAACTTTCAGAGTGATCTAAACCTGTACTTAGAGTGAACGCAAAGCAGGAACAATGGACTATGCCGTAAACAGTCATTTTACTTTGTGAATTATGTGTATGTGTAGTTGGGGAAGTAATGCTGGAATTTAATGTCAATATAAATAGCTGTTAAATTAAGTCAGTAAACATAAAAGCACTTAAATAAAAAAAGAGAATTTTATATGTATTGAACATTGGATATACATCAAAATGCAGAAAAAGCATCAATGCATGAAAATAGATTTACCATACTTTATTTCTGAAGTGAGAAACCGAACAAGGTTTGTATGTACATAGTTTAATTTGCGGTTTTGAAATGGCTACATAATTGCATCAGATTCTAGAGTGTTCATAAAATGTTAAAAAGCCACTTTAATTGCACATAATTTAATTATTAATTATTTTAAAATCATGTCATGAAATATTCAGAAGACTGTGTGAGAAAGTGGAGTCTTAATTAATTCTAATACAATTAAGAACGAGACAGCAACAGCCAATGCACACAATCCAGTAAAGGTCCAAATTTCCCAGAAAAATTAATTTAACTTAGTTTTAGCTTTTAGTAAAAGAAAACAAACAAATACACCCAGCAGCTGAGACCAGCATTGAGTCTCAGTTAACCTTCAGCATTCTTGCTAGTTTTTATCCTAATTTTAGAGTGACGGAGCAGCTATGCAATAATGGCAGCACCCTTGAGGGCTGGCAGGTTAAATTGAGTTGAAAATGAGATTTTAGCAGTGACTGCTTTGATGGCAGGGAGCAGAACTTTGCTGCTGTTCTTTGTTAATGGAGTGAGAGCACTAGAGGATTTAGTGTTAGTGTGTGGATCAGGTGGAGAACAGCATCTTTTACATGATCAGACATGAAGTCAATTAGATGTGTGAGAAGGAAAGGAAAGCAGATGAATGCACTGAGCGAGCAGGGGGTGAGGCAAGTCTGATGGCTAAAATGGAGGTCAAAGGAGGCAAAGGCAAAATAATATTCACCGTAAATGGAAATGGAAGGGGCAGTGTGTTGTAGGGAAGCTATTGTGAAAAGTATACAATTTCAAAAGTTGATTTTATGTCGTTATATTAGATATTAGATAAATGCTGCCAAATTCAGTCCTGCCCAAGCACCACTTTTAACATAATGTGACATAAATTAGAGCAAATTTGAAGAAGAAGACATTTGTTAATGTATTTCCTGCAAGTGCAGTCAGTTTTTAATGTTGTCACGTAGCCAAACAAACCAGCTTGTGAAAAACAATCTCCTCACCTCTTGTGCTGAAAGTTTGGGAAGCTTATTCTAAAAGTCTAATATCACTCTATATCCAGTACACAGATTGTATCAAATAGTATCATATAAAATATTAGTTTGTATAAAACAATGAAAGATTGTATCAAGCTAATTAAACTAACATTAGAAGTATTCAAATTTCTATTTTTTTATTGAACAATGTGCTTATTAAATATTCATTGCTTAAGAATTGAAACTACTTAGCATTTATTCCCTCAGAAAAAGAAATGCAGACGATTTCTTGACTGTAAACAGAATTTTCTCTCCCTGTTCTTCCTGTCTCCTATTAGCTATGTTCCCAGAGGACGACCATTCTCCCGCATTACATTCTAGCAGGCTTGTTAATAATATATTGATGAAGAGGTGCTTCTCTTCATTAGATAGAGGCCACTCTCATAATGGGACCTTGGAGCGAGGCCAGGGATCTAGTAGAACAAGAAAACCTCAGGTTAAATCAGCTTTTGTTATAATAAAAGACAGCTAGAGTGATTATTTGAGTGTTTCTGGCCCCTGCACCTTCCTCGACACAAGCCCCTTGCCCTAGGAAATGTAAATGACTTTGCTTCCTGACACATGTGAAAACATATATATTTAAAAAAGCTCTAAAGAATGGGAAAAGCAGGGTTTCATTTCACACCTTGCTCTTGGTTCACAGAATAAAGGGAAACCACATTAGCAGTTGTTAAAAGAATCACAAGCTATTGTTGCAGCATCAGAATTGCTGTCAGAGAGCACGTGATTATAGCTCAGTGAATATCGTTTATATTCTGCTTTCTGCCGTACTGCAACAAACTGCTTTTTCAGAAGCCTTGCAGTTGCATTTGAGGCATCATCACCTAAAAAGCTGCAAAATGAAACACACACAGTGCGGGTGGCAGAAGCAAGCCAAAACTTGTAAAACATGTGAAACCTCATTCTGGAGAGACTAGCTCTTTAAAACAGATCCTTTGTTTACCTGTATAAACATCGCTAACCTGCACTATCAGCTGATTATTTTCAGTAAACCTGTAAGCAGAAAAATAGATTAGAATTTTTTCCTTAAATGCAGTGGGAAAAAAAAATTATTTGACTGCCATTACTGCTTCAAAACTACTTAATACTAATTTGGTGAACACAGGTGATGCAGATACATGCTTTAATTGTGAACATGAGAGAAAAATACATAGCGCTAACTATTGCCTCATACATTCAACTATTCCAGACTGCTGAATGAGAAGCTACACGGTTAAAAATTGTTTTTCTCCTGCTGGTGCTGTAGAGATACGGGAACGTGGCACAGCATCACTTCTGACAGTTTCCCACTGAAAGTTTGCTTCAGTCAAGCGGATGTTTATGTTTCAATGTCAAAACCGCGGAAAAGCTGATAATTTGGAAATTTCACATAAACATGGTTTTCCTGAATCTGCGACTGGTTGTCAGTTCATTTGAGCATCTGAAATAGTTTCTTACAATGACTTGTTTTTTATAGTTGTCATAGTTTTTTTCAGTAAACACAGCTCAGAAAGGTATAGATTCAAGGCGCTTGAGTGGATTTTATGCTATCGTTATCGTGAGTTTTAATCATGGTTGTGTTTGCATTCACAGTCTCAATCTGGTTTTCTAATGTTTTTGTCAAACAGCAGGGCATAGATAGACCAACATTATTCATGTCGAATGGGGGTTATGTGAGGGCTGCGTTCAATTTCAACATCTCTATATATATAATATAATTTCAATATCTATAGGATATAATGGTATTCTAATGTACCAATCAAAAAGATTTGCAGTGTATTTTCCTTGTGTTTAATTTTTATGTGTTGGCAGACAGACACTGTGCAATTTCTCAGTCACATTATTCAGCTCCTGCTTAAACTACACAAGTAAAATGCAGGGGTTAAAAGTTCAAAGCAAACAATTTATGTTCTCTGACTTTACGAGCCAATCCTTGGATGCAAATGCACTGCTCACACTGTACGTTGTCCTAACATGACATGTCACTCTTGTTTCTGGGACTGCAACACGAAAAACTTGGAAGTGGAAGATGCTCACTCAAGAATGCTCATTTAAAAACTCTCTCAACAAACAAACGGCCATGTAGGGCTGTCATGGTACCAAAAGCTCAGTATTCTGTAGCGATACCATTGAAAATCTACCATTCTCTGTACCAATTTCAGTACCAAAGTAAAACACAAAAGCGTGAATTGAACAAACTACTTTTATTAACACATCTTAATAATAATAAACACAATTGAATAACTCAATCTTTATTTAAATATGCCATGACTGAACAGTAATTTATAATAATAATAATTATTAATATTATTTTATTATTAATAGCGTAGCATTGAAAAAAACATTTGAGTATGCAACATTAGATCATTGACACCAGCTAGCATATAACTTTTCAGTCAATAATAAACCTCAGCTTATAAAATAAATGTATATATGTGTTTAATTAATTGTATATACAATATCACTATTACAAAGATGGAAAAACTAGTATCTCAAACACTTCACAAAAGGAAGCATTTGTTAGATGACATGACTTGAAAAAGAGTTAAGTAGTAACTCTTAGCAATAATTATTCTTAATATCAAAATTCATTAATAAATTACATTGTTTTACATTAATAGCTCATTAGTTAATTAACTCACTGTAAGTTGATGCAAGATAATTCACAATGAAGTCATGGTAATGAATGTTATCTTATTAATTTCAAACTGCGTTCAGTTACCTAATATTTTCATTACTGCCGAATAGTGTTCAGTACTGCCTAATACTGCTTTTCTGACGGACTAATATAAATATAAACTGTAATTTCAGCAACAATATAAGACTATTGGCGAATTGAGTGATAGAAACTAAAATATAGGACTGCTTGTCCATTACACTTTCTCTCTGGTGCCATCCAAAAACACCCACCTGAGAGCCTGATGCAAGAATACATAAAAGATAAATTTGTTAAGTTGGAGGTTTCCTCCTTTCAATATAAAGCTTTGCCGACCATCGTTTTCAAATTGGTTTATGGTTGTCTAAGATGTTCCCTTGACTGTCATCATCTGTCTGCATTTTTACGTAGAAAACGGAACTGTGCACCTTGCAGAAAGAGCGACAAGAACCCAGTTGACCGTGTCGTCTAAACTTAAGAATCCTGTTACCGTAACATTTTTTTTTAGTACCAACTTGGTACCAAAGTACCAGGACTTTTGACAACACTACTCCCATGGCAATTTGTGCAATTATTTGTGCAGAAACGGCTAAAAATTTAAATAAAAAATGTGTATGGACAAAGAAATGGCTAGGAAGACGAGTGAGATGTCACGATAAATCATCTCGTAGCGATGCTTTTAGTAAATAACATTTTGCTTACATTTTGTGTTTTAGTCTGATCTGCCACAACTAACCTCTTATCCAACCACAAAGGGAGGCTTCCTTGATCCACTTTATTTTTTTTATGTGACTTCAGTATTGTACCAGTTTTGATCACACTCTCCCAAATTAAACCTTTAAGGGGTTAATAATATAATAATTAAAAAAAATCTGATGGAGACAACACAAGTCCTGATGATATTGAAAGTCTTGTTTATTCCTGTGTATTGTTTTCTTCTGCACGCTGCAATGAGTGTGAGAAATTTTCACCTGCTGTTAGACTATAATGAGTTTCACCAACGGAAGTAAACAGGTAAATCAAGAGTCAACACTAAAGCATGACATCTCACCTTAGCACAGCTGTTTATCAATAATTACAATACTGTTATTGTCGCTTTTTGAAATATTCACTATGATCTTGCAAGGTATAAACAACTTAAAAGTTCAGATTATTTTAGACTACAATAAACTAGAAAAGCTTCATACTTCCTCAATTTAGTTTGGATAACTACCACAGCTTCTGAAATGTATTGAAGAGAGAGGGGATGGTAATTGAAAGCTGCCAGATGTTTTAAGAAATCTCTTTTTGCTCATCTCAACTTGAAAAAGGGTAGTTCAGATTTTTGTTGTCCCAAAGTAGGTTCTGAGAGACCTTCAAATCAAGCCTGAGCGTTCAAAGCGCTCTTCGATTGAAAGCCAATGGGAAAGTCTTTATGCTTTTATCTCAGACGTTAAAGAAAATGATGAGGATCGTGAGCCAAGCTCTTTTGGTTAAGTGAATATATTTAATTTCTTGAAAGAATCACAGACTTCATGTCTTTGGTCCTTGATGCCTGTTGGGATGAAGCCATGAAGAACCCTGACAACCCCCACCCCAACTCCCTCCCACCAACTGTCTCCAAAACTAGGGTTCAAGAAGAGAAATAGGCCTCAAACCCTCTGCAGTCCTTTAAGTTGATTTATTTATCAGGTCTCTCTGTCTATCTCAACTCATGTGAGGAGGATGCCCTGGGGTGGGTCTTTGGCGTGGTTGCACCTCCTCCTCCTCCCAACTCCAAACCCATCCTTTGCCATGGCATCAGAGTTGGCGCCCAGTGTTGGCTTTCATCAGGACTGCTCTTAAAAATTCACACTCATAAATGTTGAGTTCTACACTGGGGTTCAGCTCCAATACACAGCCCATTAGAAAGAGACTGAAGCTGCCTGCGTGTATCTGGTCCTTCTTCCCAAGGCAGTCTACAAGAGGAACGGATTGCACCTCCTATCCATATGTCCACAGCTGTTTGTTTTTTGCTCTGAGACACTACACTGTCAGCTCGCCAAGATGCTTTCAAACACAGGCCTCAAAACACTGCTTGCACACAGTCGTCAGTTCCCAGGTTGACCTTGCTTTCAGGGCTTCATGAAGAAATAAACAAAAAACAATAAGGAATGCAAGCTTGGAGTTCTAGGCCCGGGTTGACGATGCTGCATTAGCCAAGTTAAATATCCACCTCAACCTATGGTCATTTAGTTTAGTTGAATTCACAATCTGTGGCCTCTATGTTGATAAAATGGTGTTGTTTATATGCATTTCCCTCTCCTCCTCAGCATTTCTCTTTCAGCCTGTTTACAACCAAGAGACTGACTGATAAAAAGAACATCTGGCTTTTGTGCATAGCTGAAAGCCTGATGATGTATTATAGATGATGATCTGTAAATCTGCCAAAACGCCTGCTTGTTGTACCATAGTCTTTCCCTGATTCCGCTATATAGTGCTTATTACTGTTCAGCTCGGTTGCCACAGCATTGAGAGACTCCCCTCCATCATTTATTCATGCTGTATCACTGCAACAAACATATGTATTGGCATAATTTGGAGCAGAAGGCAGCTAGGTCTCGCCAGGCCAGCACAATGCATACTTAATTACCTTGAAATCTCTCTGAGACATGCACAAGGAATATCAAGATCTTAAGAAACAGATGGGTTTGTGCAGAGAAGAATCCTAACACCTGAATTCTGAGAGGAATAACACCTTCTTGTGAGAAAGAGAATGGGTAACACCTTTTTAAACGGTCATATTGTTTTCGGATTATTAAAATAATCTGCATTATCTATGATAATTACTTCTTAGCACCAAACATATGGTCCTGTTGTCTGGATTTCAGCATGGGTTTGTTCTGCAGCTGTTCTCTTTTATTAGCAGACAATTAGCTGTGTTTAACATTCATGGGATTGTAATCTCGCAAATGAAACAAATGCTAATAATATTTTTACACCTTTAATTTAAAATCAAGGCCATTTGTGGCACAGGTTTACAAATTATTGTAATAGTTATATATTTTTAAATATCATGGTTATTTTTGTACTTTTAAAGTTTGTGTGTTGTAACATGTCATCAGTGCTTGTGTTCAGTGAGTAAACATGTTTATATTTAGAAAACAATGTGAAAGTTAACAAAAAGCAACAGGGAAGGGGAAAGGCAGCTGATCTAAAAATCAAATCCATGTGTGGCCAGGTCAGGATCTTGCTGGACATCATCTACCTCCTTCAGACAGGTTATGATAAAACATGTAAAAGAGGTGTCAGATTCCTGAGGTAGATGATAGGAAAGCTATTTTTTGTGATGGCAACGAAACGCCACTAAGCCTACCCAGAATTCAAGGGGCTTGGATGTGTCCGGCGATGTCAGCTCCTGCTGAAATCTTTTCTTCTTCCCCCTACCTCTTGCCCTCATGCAAACTGAGGGATATCTAGAACATAATGGCAATAGTGCTTTCATCCATACCTGTTTTCGATTGGAAACGGTGACAGAGAAGATAACCAGAGCTGAAGAAATTCAGAGCTGAAGTGAAAAGCCAGCACCTAATTATCTCCTCCTGCATGGCAGCTTGACTGGCTGGCAATGTTGCCTTCCTGGGGCACGAATGTTCCAGCGAGGCTAACAGAGGCAAGATGCCGTATGGTTGCTTTTGCTGGTCACTGTCATGGCTGTTTGCTCTTTTATCTATTCTTGCATCTGGCTCTCAGGTGGGTGTTTTTGGATGGCTCCAGGGAGAAATTGTAATGGACAAGCAGTTCTAAAATTTAGTTTCTATCACCCAACTCCCTAATAGTCTTATATTGTTGCTGAAATTACGCTTTATTTGCTCAAAATGGAACTTCTAAACTTCTCAAACTTCAGGTGGAGGATTTAAGGGTTTTGTTGGAAAATATTAATGTTTTTTTCTCAAACTTTGTCTCCATACATAACATGTCACTCTTTCAGCAATGGGATTCTGACAGACCACTTAAGAAATTACAAATAACATTTGCTAACTTTAGTTTGGTCAAGACTTAATCACTGCATCATGGCAAAAAAAATGTGATACCGCATTTTCTATATTCAACATTTCTCTCCTCCAACATATATTAAGTAAAAAATTTGCTTTTCCCATATCTATGCCAAGAAACTCTCTTTTGTTCTTTGTTTAAACCTTAAATGTTATGTTTTTCTTTAATTTAAGCTTAGTGCACTCTCTTTTATGTTTTTTTTTTGTTTTGTGTTAATGTCATCCAAACTTGTTTTCCAAACTTATTTGTTTGCGTACTTTTTGTATTTGTTTTGCTTTGCTTGTAACGGTTGGTCTATTAACCGAGCAGTCATCTAAATATGCTTTGATGCACTATTGTTTCCTGAGTAACTGGTAGATAATTGGTTCACAAACTGCTCCTCAGGAGTATCTAAATCCCTCTTTATTTTTTGCCTACAATCTGTTCACCCACAATAGTTTTTCAAATTCAATTTAAAATCTTTATCTGGCTGAAAATCATTATTTTAACACTCCCCTATAATATAACTTGGCAGTCTTCTATTCTTCAAAGTAAAGTTAATGAAAATATTGAGGCACACACTAACAGCTTTACTGTTGATGCAAAGCTTCCCCCATATTAGTACACGATTAGGAAGGAAGCCAAGGCCTAATGCAAACAATGCTGTGAAGATGAAAAGTAAGCGACCGGCCGCAAACAGCTGAACAAACGCAATGACGAGAAAATGTGCCCAGCAGCGAGCTTTACTTACAGTCGTTAAACAATCAATTGCCTGAATTATTAAAATATCACCCAAAAAAAACTGTTCAATAAATAACTGCTCTGCCAAGCCCCAATTATGCATTTTAAAAGCGTCTCTCAACCACATTTGTTCTTCTGCCCTGGGATAAAGCAGAATGCTTATCCGGGAAAACGGGGGAAAGGAGTGCAGCTGAAAGACTTGGAAAGCAATTACTGGATATGAATCCATGCTAAGCCAAACAGCAATGTGCAGCATCCTCATTAAACAGTGGCATGCTAATCTCTTATTAACCATTAATTGAGAACGTCAGCGCTATCAAACCACATGAACTTCCTCTGCTACTCTCAACACAAACAAATTACAATTTGCATTCTGCTAGACTTGTAAAAGCAGCATGAATATTCCAACAAAACATTCTACACCTAAGAATCCGACCTATTGCAGCATGACTAACGAGAGCAAGCGAGACAGAAGAAATGTGCTGGGTTCACCACCAACAGATTTAACGACAGATCTTGATTTAACGTATACACATGCTAGCATTATTATTTTTTTTTTACTTTGTATCAATTAGGAAAAATAACTGGGCGTCACGGTGGCGCAGTGGGTAGCACGGTCGTCTCACAGCAAGAAGGTCGCTGGTTCTAGGCTCGGCTGGGGCAGGTGGCATTTCTGTGTGGAGTTTGCATGTTCTCCCCGTGATCGCGTGGGTTTTCTCCGGGTGCTCCGGTTTCCCCACAAGTCCAAAGACATGCGGAATAAGTGAATTGAATAAGAACAATTGCCCATAGTGTTGAATGTGTGTGTGAATGTTTCCCAGCGATGGGTTGCGGCAGGGAAGGGCATCCGCTGCGTAAAACATATGCCAGAGAGTTGGCGGTTCATTCCGCTGTGGCGACCCCGAAAGGGAATAAAGCCGACATGAAGATGGATGGATGGATGGATGGAAAAATAACTAATTTAAAAATAAATTTTTGTACTCATCATTAACCATGATTGATTTACTTACTTGCCAGAAGAATCTAAGTAGAGCCAACACGATATGAAATGTGTTATCACCTGTAGGCTTCTTAATCCCTGCTCTGATGGGTTTGTTCACTTCAGTGAGTGATCTTAGATGAGTGAAAAGCAGAGCTCAAATGTTGTATATGGCTGTTGTATACAACACTTTCCTAATTAGAAACAAGGTGGTTCTGGAGCTTTGGAATTTTTTTACACTGAAGCTCAGGTCTATGGTGAGGCAGTATACTTTAAAGTTGGGGCTGAAAATGCACAATTCTAAGATTTTCAGGGTTAAATGTTGACAGAGATTCTCGGTAGCAGTAATATCGCTTGCACTTCATCTGTTTTACTCATCTTTATTTTAGTAATACTTTTAGGCTTTCTTTTTGTTTCTACTGTTTGATAATATTTTCTATGACATATGTTTAAGATGTTATATGGTGTTCTTTCTTGCAATCTATAGGCATTCCTTTATTAGGTGAATTTTAGGAAAGTAGGAATAACACTCCTGAAAAGGTATGTTCTAATGACTTGAATGTAAATCGTTTTTGGATATGCTCACCATTTTTGAGCTGCTACTGTATATCTTCACTTGTTTTTACCTGATGCTTTTACTAGTTAGCTCTGCTAAAATGTGAAAAAGAAATGTTTTAAATCAGGGAATGAACCACTTCCTCTTGTCTTTACATGCAGTCTGCTTGATTTTTATGTGGCTGTCAAGATCTTCTTTGAGGTAACTGGGATTGTGCTTGGGCTACAAGGAGGTCTGGAGTCTTTTGAGAATGTCAAGGAGAAAAAAAACCCCGAAAGCTTTATTTTGGTGGTTGAAACCCATTACTAATCCACGATGGCCTGCTCTGCAAAGAAAATGTTTTATTGAGCAGGTTCAGAGGTTCACCGTGGACTTCAGGGATGTGTCAATCACACAGGTAATATTAGATGTGGAATGCAGTAGAGAGCAGGCCCCCTTTGCTTATTAGATATGTCAAGAAGATAATCCAAATTCAAGGTGTACAGGCTACTGTATTGCCTTAATTACATGTAAATGCATGTCCCCAAGTAGACTCATAATTCAGTTTTCCTGGAATAAAAACAACTTTTCCATTTTACCAAGGCTAATCTAAGGCTTAGAGCCTCCATTGTATTTTACTTGAGTTGCATTTAACAACTCCTCAGTGAGTTAGTAGTAGAGATTGACATAAATATTTTAGATTTTCAAGGTTGGCATGCAATTGGTATTAAATGGTTGGTGAAGATCCATCTGATAGCTTTATTTTCTCAGGTGCATATCATTGACTCATAGAATTGTTCATATAGATGTGAACTAGATTCTATATTACACTCGAAAGTTAAGTATTCCTACATCTATCTAATTTCCCCCTAGTATTTGGACTTTGTTATTTGTGATAAAATAATAAATCAGGCTGTTAGAATTTTAAGTTAAATTAAATAAAAGATTACAAACAGATTGCCGTGACACTGTTTGGATTCCTAACTCTGTATAGAAGAATAATATTGAATGTAGGATCTTACAGCTCACATCTAACTTCATTAAAATGATAATTTTGTCTATTTTTCAGCTTTCACTGTGCTCTAATCCAGCCAAGATCAAATTCCAATGCAGCACACCTGTTATTCTCCTGTAAAACATTCAGTATCTGAAGACTTATTTCCAAACATGCTTTAGCTGCATACATAAACCATGTGATGCTGGGCGCTTTATTCCACTTAAAAAGTCAAAGTATGGGATAAGCCTTTTGATGGTGTTGGAATTGTTTCAGCAGGTCGATGGCTTCGCAGGACCCCCTGTAGAATTTGTAATTAGACTTCATCCCCTGTTGAGGGCACGAATCATACACGGTGTCTTTCTTGAGGGCAGGAGGTGATAAAATTATAATACATCTCTTTAAATTCCACCCCATGCAAGGGTGAGATGAGATTTATTCTGCAAGGCCGAATGAGGATGAGTGTACATGTGCCTGTGTGGACCGCCAGGCCTTCATAGCAATTAGGCCATGAGGAGAGCGGATGAGAGGTAGTGAACGACGGAAAAGACAGGCATCAGGAAAAGGCAAGCGCAGCATCCTCAATCGGCCTGCTCCATTCCGCGCCTTCATTCCACTTGCTAATGGGCTCCATCATCATCATTCCTGGGCATGTATCACCAGAAGCCCCTGCAACTCATTCTAATGCGGACTGTTAATGTGCTGCTCAGGTGGAGTTAACAAGCTCTCATGCATTCAGAGAGCGCTTGAGAAGCACATAGACACACACATGCACAGGCACACACACAAAATAACAGCCTGAAGTGTATGCCTGGCATCTGTTCTAGTCACGCTTCCTTTATGAGAATTAAGGCCACTTTAGGACTTCACACACTTGATTTCAGTGTTGGAGAGAACTTGATTTGCTGGCTTGTCTTGTGCAAGTTATAATGTTTAATCGTTTGTTCATGAAATGCATTAAATTGGTTGAAAATATTTGTTAATAAACATAATTACCTTTAATTATGGGATTAGATGGAACCCATGTAAGTTCACAATAGGCAGTGTTTTGTCAGAGAGTTTGTCTGAGAGCTTACTTATTTAATGCAAACTAACCCCACTCCTGATACTAACTTCAGGAAATAATAAAGGCCACCCTGACAATATCTCGCAAAATTGAAGACTTAAGGAATGCAGTGATTAGATATCACAGTGCTAACAACTAAAAGCTGTAATACACTGCAAAGGATTTGCCAAATATATTTAGAATGGTGTTTAAATTCTTATTTGTGCTGTTGGTTGGTTCTGTTCGTCGACAGAGATTCTCGGTTAGAGTGAAAGAGTTAAAAATGAATTCTTCAATTGTGGCCACTCAATTGTGAGTCAGCATGACTATGACTGTGTTAGCTCAGTACTTTCATGCTAGCCAATTAGTAACAAGTTTATGACGTGTTTTTTTTAATAACTCATTTTGTTCTTTTATTAAAGTCATAGTTTATGTCAATTCGTAATACAATTCTATAGTAGTGAAAAAATGAATGAAAATGTTATTTTTGCCCCCACACATCCTTGTTGAGCATCATATTTGATTTGTCTGTTTGTAACTATTATTCATAATCTTTATTTTTTTTTAGATAAAAAAGCTGGTAGTCTGTACTCCCTCGTATAGTTCTGGCTAAACCTAAAAGGCAACACAAGGCAAATTTGATTGTATTGAACATTTCAGAAACAAAGCCTTTTATAAAGTAGACAGTAAAAGAAAACCATGAAAACTATTTTTTAACAATGTAATGTATACATAGTAAAAGCATTGCATATTAATTCAAATATTATTAAGACAAAAACACATGTTCACAAGCATGGCAAGGACCGGCAGAAGTATGTTTTTTTTTCATCAATAGATATAAAGCAAGTTTTCTTTATTACAGTCTCTGTTGACCTCCACTGTTGTTTTTAATTCTAAAACGGCATGTATATCTTCATAAACATTGTAATGAATAATGTGCAATAAACTCATTTTTTTAGCTAATTAAAATACTTCTTGAATATTCTTTCAACTTTAATGCCATACGGCTGCTGGTAAAGGATTGATGATAAAACGATTATTTTAGACAAAATGTCTGAAACTACACCATTAATGAAATAATGTAAATATGAAGTTCCTGTCTTTAAATTAGTGACAAAAGTATATATGCTGAGATAATTATTTTGCTAAATAAATATAAAGCACATAACATTTTTGGGACAAAGTATTGCCCACTTTTATAATTTTAATTCTGTACTCTAAAGATGGAGAGTGTGTGCTATATTTTAGAGGTTCTCATGATCCAGAGTATTGTCATTTCAACTTGTGCTTTCTTAATTGTTATCTTTCTCCAGGGAGAGATTAAACATCCCTTAAATGGTTCCTAAAACATTTGAAATGTCATATGGCAAATGTCTTTCAACCACTTTTTTAAACACTGATTTTGAGTTTTCGAGCAACCGAAAGTTAAGAGAACATTCCTAGGTCTGGAAGATGCAGCTAAGGTCTATGGTTCATTGTATAGCATTCCACTCTTCACTTTTCAAATCTGCCAATACAATTTATTTCATGTACTCCATCTGCTCAACTGCCTTATACCATATCCTGACCCCAGAGTGCACTGAGCTTCTGGCTTTTGAACCAATCCGCTGCACAACAGATTGAAATAGGATGAATGGGTTCTTTTCTCCATCCACCTGACCCCTTCAGCCTGCCTGTATCCTTCACTCAGCCTTTCAGACATGGCTCAAGCATGCATGGCAGCCTGCATTTCCTGAAAAAGATTAGCACAGACTTGCTTGCTATGTTTTGATGCTTTTTGCTTACTTTACACCAACACATTCGTTCGAGTTCGGGCTCATGGCGTTTTATAGTGCCACAAAACAATGTAATATTTTTTTGAGAAATAACATTATAAATTGCTCTCTGCTGCTAAAGATGATTCTGAACAAATCATTTTTGAACAAGAATAGAGTTAATTTATTGCTGTACGTTTTTGCACCTGTGTTCTGAAAAGACTGAGATGAGGTAGCAGTGTTCTCCTTAAAAGGCCTCAAACATTGTGACACCACAAGTCTCTGTTCACATACACGATAAAAGACTGTAAAGTATCCAATCAGCGAATGGTTTGCGAAAATGCATAAATATGCAAGTTGTCTACTTTTACTAGAAGACAGTGTTTTATCCCCTCCTGTGTGGAAATTTTGGATGAAGTTGATTTGTTGTTACATTACATGAACCTCACGCGGACGTTTGACTCAGGCTGTTGGTTCACTCTAAACTTCTCAGACAAAAAGATAGTTTATTAGTAAGAATCCTTTTCTGATTAAGTGTTTAAAAAAAAAGAGTTAAATACCCAATGCTGGTTCCTGTGGTTGGTTGGATTTGAATAAGACACATGTCGCAACACATAATGAGGTGTTTTTACAATGCCAATAGTAGTATAATTTTTACGCAGTGTAGTTGTGTTTTGAAAAGACACGTCGCTATAATAAACACATTTATTTACTGTTCATGTCTCACAGAAGTGTTGCAAGATGGGAGACCAAATAGTTCACATCTGAACAAAGAACATAACATCCCAGACTTATTTCAGCCATCTAAAGACAGCATCGGCAAAATACTGACTGAAATGAGTTTGACGCAGGAAGAGTGAGCATTAAAACAATTTTTTTGTTGCATCATTTTAAAAAAATGTAAAAAAAAATGTATGAGGAGCTTGGTTATATAGCAGAATTAAATTAGAGGAGCATTTTGGTAATTATATTATCTCAAAAAAATGTATTTAATTGACTTTAATTATGTTTTCATCATGAGATAGGAATGTTCTTTAGATTTGACTCAAGAACATTCCTATCTCAAATGTTGTTAAAAATCTTTAAACATCAGCATTGCATGTGCATAAAATGTGATGTACCTGGGGATACATGGTATTAAATTGAATATTTTTGGACATCCCATAATGAATTTACTCCTATCCTATGTTATAGAACAGTGATAACAATAGTTTAAATAACTCTTTATTATCAAGTGTGAGCATAGCACAAGGGTTCAGAGTTTACTCTTAAAATGCTTACTAGAAATATATATGAGAGTCTGTTGAAGTGTATTTATCATCTTCAAAAAAAATTATAGCTACTGTTAAATCCACCTCTTGAAATAAAATCACCCACAAATGTATGGTGAATGAGATTTTGAAATGGTGATATGTCTGATATTTTTGCATTCACCTTGTTCTTATGAAACACATGGCGGTCTGGGTGAACTACTCTGAGACCTAAACTTACCTTACTTGGTAGAACTTCAACATATTTTATATTCAACATAGTGTTCATCAGAAGTGTATACCAGGAACTATCCACTTCCTTCAGAAGAAGAGAAACAGGGAAAATATTTTCAAATGACACGTCTTCAAGGACACATGCATATGGTCTGATGTGGGCTCAAAAGTCTCTGGAGAGCAAGATGGCATTTAAGAGTAGCTAGAAACAATGGCAAAACAATGTTTTATTGTCTGACCGACGTCCTCTAAACATGGCTTTTCCATCTGAGAGCTTCTGTGCGCTGAGTCAAGTGCACTAAATGTGCATGAAAGAGCCGGAGCCCCTCAGGAACATACTGTCTGATACCCACAAGAATCCACTGGCCTTTAAATCCAGCGCTCTGCTGAGCAGAAGAAAAAGCAGCCCTTAAAGCACTTTGTGCCAGCTCTTTAACATGCCAGAGGCTCTGACAGACAAACTGCACAATGCCTGCATCTGAATAATGGAACTTGCTCCGTGTCATCATATTGTGTGTTACATTTCTTCAATGCATATTTTTTTTCCCCTTTGTCAACATTCGTTTCCCCTTAGCATCTGCTCTCGGAATAGTTTGAGAAAGCTTTGATGAAGACATTGTTCTTGTTTGTCTTTCTGAGCATGTTCGACTGAGATGTGTTGAAAAGTATTTCTGGGAATATATCTGCTGGGGTGATAAAGTTATGGAAGTGAGGTCACTGAACATGTTGCAGATGTCACTTAACACGGAGTGACAAGAGATTTGACCTTTTGCTTCTGTTTGCAGTTTGAGGAAGCTTTATTCACTTCTGAATATGAGTTTTGCTCCTTGTTTAGCAGATCTGTCAATTTCAGTTATTCTATTTACAATGTACTTGATTGCATTTAAAGGTACAGCATTTAGAATGTTTGCTATTAGAAAAGGGATACACAATGATGAAGCTTGAATTATTCATTTTTAAATGCACGACGTGAAGGTGAAGAACCACACGACACACATCTAATAACTTTGCTAGCTGCAACCAGGGCTGCTATTTTTGTACATTAGTTACTGGAAATGATTGTCTTCCACAATTGTCTTGCACTAATCCCAACAAATTCGGCTGGAGGACTTTACGAGGGGGGACTGCTCTGCGGTGAATACCATTTTACTTTCAAAATAATCACCAACAAAGTAAAACTTTATAAAAATCTCTTCTATGTAAAGTTTTAACAGTTTATGAATCAAAAAGGCAAAGGGTAATTTGAAGCTGTTTGTTTGTTAGTTTGTTTTTATTTGAAATTATATAATAGTCTAATAAATCTTCTCATTCTCCATAATCTGTCCTCGGATCTGTCAGACCATAGACAGCTGATACTATCAGATATCGCTCGGATCCAGTTCAGCAGAGGTCCATGCTCTTTGGTAAAAATTTGGTAGAACATTTTTGAAAATACAGTTACTAAAAATTAAAAGCAAATCTATTGTTGTCTTGCGCTCGTATTGAGTGAACGACTAAGGTCTGTTACTTTGGTTCCCAATGTCAAGCAAGGGTATACAGAGTGAACTAACCGACCTGGACTACCTATGCAATTATTTACAATGAATCATTACCTGCCAGCCAATCAGAATCGAGTATTCAAAGAGACCATACCATGAAACAGTAAACTGGTTCACACTGCTGTCTACATTTCAGATCTTTGTCCTTAAAATACATTATTTTAATAGTTTGTGTGGAAATGCAATTATACAAGCTAGCATTATGTGACCTTGTAAACAGTATTAATTTTGTTTTGCTCTAGGATGATTAATTTGCTATAAAGTTTTAAATTCTGTAGTTTTTTAGATTTTGTCAGTATATTTAAATTGTTATTATTTGAGTTTAGGCTCTAAGTATACACAATATGATTACAAAACTGACAGTGACATTTCGACATTCATAATGAGAATTTTTCCAAAAGTTATACCACCTTAATGACTCAGAGCAGATCTTCATTCACAGAACAGAACAGAGAGCTGCTATTGAACACAATACAAAACAGAATCATTGAAACCTCCTTCAAGATATTTAAAATTCCCTCATGTCAACCATCTTGACTTCTCACATACGCAAAACTCAGTTAAAGTGAACGGATCATAATCAAAGCTTAAATCAAAGCTTAAATCACCATTAAAGTTGAATGTTGATTAAGACTGTTTTAGTGATTTTTTTTAAAGATGCTACATTAGTCTTTTGAGTAATCTTGAATTTTGATAGTTATTTATTACATCCTTAACTCCTCTCAGTAATCCTGTATCTGTTGTTAGTGTGTTTCATGTCATAGTTTTAGTTTTTTTGTGTCCTTACAGCATACCTGTAATATACCATAATTCAGTTGATGCTATTTTGTGTTGATACATGCTAACTAGCTCTGAAGGTTATTGAAGTTTTACTACTTTAGATAAATGCAGTTATGAGGAGAGGGAGTCTTGAGTCATCTGAGTCGACTCACTTAAATGAATCAAGTTAAAAGGTAACACCACTGAGATTCAATTAAATGTATCACTTCAATGGTTGCTTTTTTAGTAAAAAGCATTTTTGTGGACAAAAACAACACTACAAAAAGGATGCATTTCACACACCACACACACACACGCACATACACACGCATGCACGCACGCACATACACACACGAATAAAAATGAAAGCATATGTATCTAATCAGTTACCTGTAATTTTTTATCTTGCAAGTAGCTATTTGTTGTTAAAGGTTTTCTTATAACTGCAACAATTATTCATTGTAATAAAATGTAATTAAACCGGCATACTGATTGAAGTAGACTCTTCCCTGTTTCTCTGTTTGGTAATTGAATCTGAGCAAACAAATATTTTCCAACGAGTGTCGTTTGAGCTGTGAAGCACATGTGTCCCGCAGCTCTGTTTCTACATCCTGTCACATTAATCATTCAAAGCACTCAATATAAATATTAAAACTAATAGCTTCACTATTCAGCTATTACTCCATCATTCCCTGAAATCATCATTAAACATTCAGAGCCTTTTAGAAAATTTACACACTTGAATTTGATGGTAGCGAGAGGAGGCTGTCAGAGCGAGAGGCCCAGGAAGCTTAAATAATAGTGGAAAGCTGTTTATGGAACATGCTTTATTTATTCATCATCTCTGAGTAAGGGCTTCAATTTAGAGAGAAAGAGAGAGGAAAGAGAAGTGAAAGGAGAGGAACTGGGGGAAACAGAAAGGGATTGGAGACCGAGGAAAAGGCTGAGATAGAAAAATCAAAGCGGAGCTATCAAGGAAAAATGCTGAAACATAACTCTTCCCACAGTGTTGAAGGGAAGCAAACTAAAGGTGATGGATGCGCTGGAAAAGAATCCCTGCACAAGGTCAATCAATCGAAGGACTGGGGGCCAGGAGCAACTAATGGATTGTGAGAAGGCACCAACAGTTTTTATGAATTTTTAAAGGAGTTTCAGCAGTTGAGATGGCAATAAATCAATGAGGACTTATTGAAGCGATCAATTATGCACACTTTAAGCATTTAATGACACATAATTAACAGGTCCCAGGAATATGGAAGCTCATGATTTCTACTAGGTAGAAATAATACATTATGTCTATATACCAAACATTTTATTTTAGTGTGTCTAATTGACTTTAATTAGAAGTGAAAGAAATTAGGGTTTGAAAGTTATTATAAAACAGCCTATAAATTGTAAGTACAAATAAAAATGTTCACAAATCAATTTATATTAAAATTATTGAGTAAATCCTTAATTTTGTCTTGACTTATGCATATGTAAGGTAAAGAAGGAACATTATTTTAAATATATAATTAAGTAATGTAAAGCCATATATGGACACGTGATGTACAGGCATGTAAATGTATAGGTCGAGCCTACTCACTTTTGTCATAAGGCAGAGAGCAATGTGGTAGCATTAACTTCAGAGCTTGTGTTTTATTTACTGTTTGATGATGCCATGATGCTCAGAGGGATCCCACATTAGCACAGGGAACACAATCAAACTTCTCTTAGTCTACCCACAACCATGAACCCTTTTCCTGTGTTCAACTTTTCTGTGGAGAGTATACAGTTCTACATTTTTTGTATTTCTCAGTTTGATGAAGTAAATAAAAAACAACAACACAAGAAATACCTGTTGCTAACCACTAAAAATTTAACATTTTACATAATGCATTACATAGTATGAGAAGCATGAGAATCAATCCTGTTTTTGGCTGAGCTTCTTTACACCTGCACATATAATCTGTGGGCAAAACTTTGGTTGGTGTGCCTTTAACAAAACTGAAAACAAATACCTCTTAAATGTGTTCTCCATACAGAAGGAGGTAAATTGTTTCTACATCTTCCCTTGTGATTCTCTTTTATTCTCTTTCTCGAAAACGCCCCATAATGAAAAATGAAAACGTGACATTTTCCAAAGCTCATTATAGGGATGGCCCGAGGCGCTCCCCTGTGGCACTAATCTGGATGCATTGAGCTCAAAACAATGTTTAAGTAGAGCCCCAGCACATTAAAAGAGTCGAAGTAAAGCTGTCCCCCTCCTTTCCACTCAGAGCCTTCGACCCAGTCCTCACATGTATTTAAGCTTTTTATGGCTGTAGGGGATGTTGATGTTTAATGGATGACTCGCATACTGTTCTGTCTGCTTCAAGTGTCCAATAGCCATGCCACTACAACACTTAGTAGCTCATTTGCAATATTTAAACAATTATCCTCCATCTGTTTGGGAATCAAAGGATTGTGTTTTTTCATAAACACACATTTAGTCTTAGTTAATGCTTCTCAAGCGGTGGATCACATCTTAAAATTATAATACTGTGTACCAAGAGACATACAATTACTCAGCACCTACAAGTAAAAGTTCTGAAATTAAGGATTTGCCCATGTATTTTGCAGTATTGGATTTGAAGTATCATAACATAACTCTAAATTACTAAGATTGTGAAGAGAATTTAGCAACTGCTGTCAGTTTTTGTACTTTCTCATCTTAAAGTCATATCATTATGCCTAATCATAGTAGGCTCTAGTATGTATTATTTAATGATTTGTCTCTGCAGCAGAATAGCTTTCATCTTTACAACCCCTTGTCATTTTATTTTTTTTTTTTTCTTTTAAAAAAAAAGGTGCATTTCATCCCAATAGTATCCGGATGCAGCCTTGCAGTGTCAACCACTTTCAGAACGACAGAGGCAGAATGAGAGACGGTCTTCTCCAATGCGCTGGGTTTTGGGTTGTTATTTTTTCCTGTTGTGTCTCATAGGCAATAGCAGGCTGCCATGAGAGACATTTCCCACTGACTCCGCCCCTGCCAATCGTGCTCTGAAACTGAGCCTCTGTGAGACTGCATCAGGATACATTTATTTTTGTCCATAATTTTACTGTATTTATCTCAGTATTTGCTTGTCCTTAGCAAAACATTGGATGCTCATTAACGAATCGATCGTCAAGGAACTGTTCTGTAAAAAATTAAATGTTCCATTCAAGTAACATATAAAAACAACACCTTTAACTATATGGAGTTTCTGGACAACCCTTGTTTTACATGAAACAGTTTTCATGTCTGTCATATTCCTGGAGTGATACTGAACCAATCCAAATTTTCCTGGAAAACTCATATTCTAGGGAGATCTGTTGCTGTATTTTGACTGTTTTGGATTTCCATGAGTATCTCTTAAGGTACTTTTCACCCAACTGAGAAAACACTTTATTTGTTAGTTGCCTATGGAAAACAAAGCAACAGAAGCTTTTTTTGTTGTTTAAGTATAGTGAGGTATACATTAATTGCTGCTGACTATATCGAGTTGTAAATCATTTAAAGAAACATATGATCTTTTTTCCTGTTTAAATCATAAAGTAATGCCATTTTATTGTTCCTCAGATGGGGGTAATTAACACTTTATAATATCTTTCCTCATACTGCCAAATGATTTAATGCACGAGTGAGCTTTGCCTACAGAATACTAGTTAATATCTCAGATATATAATGTTGTTAATAGTTAAGCATTGGAAAAATAGATTATGGTAACAGATTCATGAAAAAAATCTGTTCTGTAGTTCCTGCCTCTTCATTAAGCATTAAGTAAAGTTAGAAACAACCAATATGATTCGAGAATAAACAATTGGGTCGTCTGAACATCCTTAATTTGCTCACATTTAACAAAGTTGTGATTGCAGCAACCAATTACTTACTTTAGTTTTTGGAATCGGGCTGTCTGAGTTGAGAGCATAGATGATATTTGTGTTTGAATAGTTAAACTACTGTTGATAGGGGGTGGCAGATATTTGTAGTCACAAATCAAACCAAATCCATGTGTGGTGGATTTTGGTCAGTTTGTATGTTGTTTATTTTGTGCTGCTGCAAATTCATTTTTCATTAATTTGGCTCAGGCATCAGTCCCGCTGACAATTCCTCCCAGATGTTTGTGAGTCCTGTGGGTGTTTTAGTGTCTTTGGTTGGCATACTCATCATGATGCCCACATCTGTCCCATCTGTCTCAATCAGCCAGAGTCTGTGTGAACAACCTCTTTATCACGAACGATTATGTGAGATTTCTGCTTTTCAGCTCTTCTGATTGGAATGAAGTTTAAAATTTTCACCTGAATCAAGATATATAAATTACTCATATTAGAGAACATCACACTTAAGAACATATATCAGTTGTAAAGTGTTCTATCAGTAACAACTATCCCAATCAGCTTTCAAAAAGCAACTATTCTCTTAAAATCTAAAAAAAACATAAATAAAATTGTATCTGATTACTTTGCTCGATTGAACAACTTTTGTTTGGACCATTGTAACAAATTGCATATTGCTTTTGATATAGAATTTGCTAAATGCACAAATTTAAATATGAAATTATGTATTGCAATGACAACTCGATTCCTGTACACTTTAATTTCATAACAGAATTTGCTGTGTAAGACTCACCTTTTTTGACTGGCTTTTGAGTAGGAAGAGATTAGAGCATGCAGGTAGTGGTCAATTTTAAGATTGTGTTATGTGTTTTTTTTTTTCATTCTTTGTTAATCATTAATAAATGTCTGTATTTACCCTGTCCAACATCCTGGTCAACTGTGTTGTTGGGTGGGGATATAGAAATACACTTTTAAATGCATCGAAACCCACATTTTAAGAATAATGCAACAGCAGCTCATGGACACGATATTAAATGTTCTTTACAAAGAGGAATTTACCAATAGCTTCAGCTTCAAAACAGGAGAATCAAAGCATATTAAACCAGTCTCTATACATTATTTTTGTAGCTGACTTTACAACCAATAAAGTCCATGATCAGTTGCTTTAAACCTCCATATAAAAACATTCAGTATTGATTTTACATAAAAAATAAAATGAAATAAATCCCAAAACCATTATTGAAAATGTCTGATTGGCCAGCTTGACTTTATATCACACCCTCTATTCTGCCATAATGTTGATACATAATTCTCAATGGAGTAAAACATTTTTTATACTTTTTTTAAAAACGAATTCATGTACATTTTATTATGTACATTAATACAACATAATAACAATAAAAAAAACTGTGTTTGAGTGGATATGGCCCAAATGGAGAGGCAATTTTTCACTTTAGGTTCAATTAGCGCAGTGGTGTCATGCCACCAGACTGAAATGAAAGTTGATGGGCTGTTCAAGTCTAATCATGACATGCGGCTGTTTACAGACTCTGCACTCAAGCCCAGCGAGGAAGAAGTGCTCTGAACTGTCAAACTGAGCAGTTGGACCTGCAAAGAGGGCAATGGACAGGAGTTAAAGACTGCACATCAGCCAAGCGATTAGTGGAGGAGAGCAGCGTGTGGGGGGCTGAGAGTGAATGACAGGCGGTTCCTGAACCTGTGCAGGTACAGATTTTCATGCTTGACTGAGCTGCACTCAGACAGGGGAGATGACCCGGAGTTTGGCCAAAATGTTTACTGGCAGATGTGTTTTAAAGGAGTCTGCCTTAGCTGGTCATGGCAGCGGAAAATACCCTGCTGTTCAGCGCATCTGCAACACTCTACTCATCCAGGTTTCCCCCTAAAAGAACCCTGACCTTTTAAAAGAAAAAAGAGGCAAAGCTGGCCAAGCCTTGGATTCCTCTTTATTCCGTCTCTATCTTTCTTCACTTTCTCCCTCCTTTTTCTTTCTTTTTTCCATACCATTGAACCTATGTCTATGTAAAGCTTGAAGGCAAATTCTTCCCCCCTTTGCACCCTGTTTCGCATTACTTTTAATTCTACTGCTGGCCTGGTCTGAGCCCCTCGGCTCTTGGCTTCTGTGCAGCGGTTCGCGTCAGAAGTTACGATTTGTGATGCGCAGATGACATGAGCAGGGAGTTGCTGGTGGCTGTTGAGACGCTTTCGCAAACCAAAGGCTGTAATGTGTTATATGATGTGTCTGGAAACCAGCAGCAGCACCAGCAAAATGATGTTTTCCCAACAAACAATAGTGTCTGTCTACTTGTTTGGGGGGTGATGGATCACCATATGGTACTGAAGAGCATCTGACCAAATTTTGTACCAGCATTCTCATTAATTACAGCATGGTACACAAGGCACAATTTGTGATCATTGGGTGTCAGACTGGTCAAAGATGTTCCTGTACATAAACAATGTCACACTGTTGAGTCGTACTTGACATTAGCTGCAGGACTCAATTCAAGACGTGCTTGAAGGATTGTTTTGCATCGTTAATCCATGACAGATTCTGGATAATAAATCGAAACACACTGAAATTCAACAACAACAACAACACATCTTAGACAGCAATCAGGGCTTATCTTTGACTTAGACATTTCATTATCTGGTTCAGTTCTTCTTGTTTTGTTTTTCTTTTCTAAGGAAAAAACAAACTACTCAGTCCTAACTCTAAACTCCTATACTTTAGATACTCCAGCAGTTTGTTTTGAGCATGCTCATTAGCTAAAAAACGGTATTATTTCCCTGTAGATGGAATAACCATTGTTTGGATCTGTGCTTGCATTGATTGATTTAAGTTTACGGTTTGGTGTGATGTTGAAAAATGAAAATCAATATTACCATTGAGTTTTTGATATTGAGATTGTGCATGGGAGAATGCTCCAAAAATGAAAAAGCCAAACAGTGTCGACGTTAACATATCAGCTAACCATTGTAAACAATTTCAGACCTCTGTTAAGAAATGGCTTATGTGGAATGCTTAAATCGCTGCACATGCATACTTTTCAGTTGCTAGAGCTTAGTAGATAATCTGAACAGTTTTTCTTCCAATAAAAATATTTTACATTTAGTAAATGAGAAGATCTTGGAGGTCCTAATACTGTGCTTTCAGCAAGATTCTAATGTTTTGATATGATCCCCCTTTCCAATTCTATGATGCAATGTGAGACAAAAGTACAAGTGAACTGTTGCTGGTTGGTCACATGAACCAGACAATATGGGTAATTGCAGTACATCTATCTAATTAGGAACTTCTTAAACTATTGTGGGGTGCATTAAGAATAAAATAATTTTTTATGCATTTAACACCCTTTCAAACATCAGGCTAAGAATATTGAGCAGCATCAATTTTGTTGAGAAAGTCGAGAAAGATTCACAGTAAAAGTGTGTGAGCTTGGTAAAAATATTTTGATACACATGTTGGAATTTAATTTGCATGATGAACTCACTTTTAAATGATTTTCAGTGGACTACTCCCTGTTTATATTTTATATACTCAAAAGCACCTTTTAGTTTTTGTTTTAAAATCGTGGTCTGAACACAATTTAAAACAACATCATCCAACTATCATTTTTAATGATGTACTTCTCTCTTTGCTTAAAAGGTGAAATGAGTCCAGTCTGTAAATAGTGTTATAGCTACAACACAGACACGAAGAGTACGGCAAGGGATTCCACAAGAGATTTTCATACAGAGGTAGAAAATGAAAGTGAAACCTGTCTGAAAAAGGTTGCAGACGTTAATGAAAATATAGATAATGTCGAAAAAGAACACAGGAAGACTTCATGGATCCTTTCCAGCGACACAACCTTTTTTATTTAGCATAGCTGGTGAGTCTGGGAAGTCTGGTGCTAAATTGGTAGATTTGCGGGTGCCTGGATATTAGTTGTTGTTTGATGAGGTGGTTTCAGTTGTAACTGGGACTGCTAGAGAATGGCCTGAGAGAGAGACCAGAATAATACGCCTGGAGACAATGCTCTGGTGTGTAGGCTTCTATAATAAAGAGATTTACAGAAGAGACGTTAAGCCACCCTGCTGTGAACACACTGACACACACTCTTGCTCCTGTAGGCCGGTCACAGCTCACTGAGCAGCTTCATTTCTGTAGCAATGAGCTTTTAAATCCAGAAAAGGCCTCTCGCTCAAACATGAACTAACTCCCAACAGATTCTGGCCAAACACGATTGTAGACACTGATCTAAAACCCTATCAAATCATTCACCGGCAGATGACAAAGGTGCAGTTGGATGTTTTACATGCATTCATGAATTAATGCATTCAGTTGACGTAATAGGAATTCATCTAATATACAAATGAAAGATGTATTTAAAACTTGTATTAAATTATTAATTGCACATTAGAAACCTAGTTACTTGTTTGAAATATGCGTGTAGATTAAGTAGATTTTAATCAACATATCTAGTGATGTAATGCTATTTTGTATGATTTTTTATATATTCACAAAATCGTTCATACTTTTTTTTAAACATTATTGTGACATTTGATTTTAACACCTAGCCAATCTATTGTTTAAGCAATATGAAACATGTAATGGAAATTTTGCAAAGATAAATAAATGTATAAAAAATTACTTAACTTTTTTTATGTGATATTTTTTTTCACATATTTATTTTTGTCCCTGTTTTTAGCTTTTTGCAGTTTGAGTATATCAGGCATCTCACTAGAGGGGCTCTTGTGCCCAGGGCATTGTTTTTGCTAGAGAAAAGTCCCTACAGACCAGCAGATATAGAGTAAAAAACACTCAACCATCACACCTGAGAGAAGAGAGAGCTTTAGCAAGCCAACAGCAAACAAGTCAAATCTCTCTCAGCCTGAGCTGACAACAGCCAGACAGGCTTTCCCTAGTGACTGAGCCTGCTGATAATTTACTTTTCTGGGGTGGACATGTTTGTCGGGGGAAACAATTGGCAGGTTAAATAATTGATATGGGACATTTTATTGAGGCGCACCAAGAATCTGCTTCTGACCCTGAGTCAAGGTCATTTTGGCTGAAGGTTTCATTCGGGAATTTCTGTCATGAAGGTAGAAATCACTTACTGCAGTTAAAATCTCAGTTTACAAGTTTAAACCCACAGTGTGACGTGAAGAGTAGCAGTTATGACAGGCTCTGACAGGTTCAAGCCTGAATATATACGTACATGGCCACATATGTAAATTGGAGCTTAGCTGTTTTTCCACATATGACAGCTACTGTGTTTGGGCATCGATCTCGGTAAAAAAAAGGCCTTTAAAACTTTAGTTTAGGGTGAAATTATTACAAACAATATGTTTTATGTATAAAAATTATGAATATACTAAACTAATATTTATGAAGTAAGTTTTCCATACTCTTATTAATACATTCATATACTTTTTAGTAATATTTTTGCATAAATATAACAATAGATTTGTTATTTAAAAAATCTTGCTAAATCAATATCTTAACATTTACAATTTACATTTGAAAGCATTTTAAAAATGCTAAATTTTCAGAATAAAATAAACATAACATAGGTTACATTTTAGCTAAAATAAATTGAACGTGTTGAAGATAGTATTTTACAGTTTTTCCTGTAAAAATTCCAGAAAATTATTACATTTATCAACTTTGACAAAATAGACTTAAGATTGGATACTGTTTGCAGAGTGAGGTCAATCAAATTCGACTTCATAGAGGAAACCACAGCAAAGCGTTTACATCTTGTCTCAAGCAGTTTTTTCACCTCTTCAACCACAAAACAAACATTTCACCATTTACTTCAACCAACTTTAAGCATGTTCTTATAACATAAAGATGAAAAAGAAAACTTGCCAATCAGCCTTGCAGCATGAAGTGTGTACAAGTCTTAATGTTTAGAACATGTTTAATGCAATCCTAGCTTATTATTACAATTGGTGTGTTTGTTGTCAGACTCATTTTTAAGCAATATAATTAGAATATCCATCCGTCTATATGTAGAATAAATATCTATATGTAGAATAAATATAATTTCTCACCTAGTTTACATCTTAAGTATACACAGGCACATTTGTCAAAATTAAGGCCCAGGGGCCAGATCTGGGCTGTGAATGTATTATCTATGGCTCCTGGGATGATTTTTAATTACTACTGAAACCAACCCACAGAGTATGCGGGTGTTTTGCATGCACCAACACTACATTCCCCACAATGCAACAGTAGTCAGTAAACTCAAATAGAGAGTGCATTTTCTGTTTATAATGCAATTAATTTCATTTTTTGCATTTATATTGATATTAAGAAACATATTGCATTTTAAAGAATGTTTACTTTTTTAATCGTTTGTCCGTTGAAAGAGTAACATTGCTTTCTTTGTTTAACCATTTTACTCTTATAATGATACTGTAATTATAACAGTTCACCTGGTATTCTTGTCTTTTAATCATTGTCATAAAATGTTGTTCTATGATTATTTTTGCCAGTTTTCCTTTTCAGATGAAATAAAACTTTCAATTATCTGTTATTATTGTGTTATAAAGGCTCAGAACATTGTGTAATAACAAGAAAAGTAACAAAACAATTATCAAGTTTCTCTATATAAACAACAATAAATGTAGAGCAACAACACTTTGAAATTACAAAAATGAACTCTCAAACTATTTTACATCAACTCAAACTGTTTTGTTTGAACAGTGCGTTCAGTGTCCATTTCACAAGCTGTTTTATTTAATGGTGACACGTTTTTTGTGTGTCCCTAATACTTCAGCCTCAATTCTAATTTTCAATTTGAAAATTTACAGTATATATTGGAAAACATTATTGTTAAAAAGCTGCGAATAAACCCTGTGTATAAAACCATCTGTGGTTGAGATGGTGAGACGACCTGCTGCTGCTGTTTATCCTCTTCTACAAATCTCCCAGAGGCTCCCCTCACAATCTTTTAACGAAAACTTACAAACAAAAGCAACTTTGATGTCAAGATTGTCCTGACATCTTTCTTCACACTTAGACTATATGCACTTTAGCGTGAATGCGGCAGAATCACGAATGCAAACAATGTATATAAAACAGTACAATCTAATGCTAATAAACCTATAACTACAATGAAAACAATGCCTATACGTATATATACAATAAAAATATAATGTTTAAAATAAAATCGCCTCTAAAACACAGCTATTGCTAAAGTCATTCACATGTAATCAATAACTCATCTGTCACCACTCTCCTACGCTCCACAAACTTCCTGCCCCTGGAACACAAGCAATGTTGTCATTATCTTAATAAATGTATTATCAGTCGAAAGAACCGTTTCTCAGCTTTCAGAATCAGTTGAGATTTTTAAATAACCGAAAATTATCAGAGCTACAATAGTTTGAAGTGCGCAAGTCACTACTCTGTCCCTAGCGACAGGTCATAAAATTATATATATATATATATATATATATATATATATATATATATATATATATATATATATATATATATATATATATATATATATATATATATATATATATATATATATATATATATATATATCATATTAGGTCTTGGTTCAATGAGCTTTGTGTAATCATTTCATCATGTTTTAATAAACAATGAAGTAGTTAATTCAGGGGGTTTTTTTGTCCCTCTGTGATATTTGACTTTGAAATACCTAACCGAAGGGGACCATTGCTTATTACTTTTTCCCATGATTTCATAATCATGAACAATCCTGTTTAATTGTGAGCAAGCAGCTGAATACGATGCATGAGAACGATAAAGACAATTAGCAGCACAAGCTTTTTCAGAGATGAAGTTGGCCTCATCCACCAGCTGTCATTGGTTCTGTTTAATTCAGGAGGTTTCCTGTAAGCTGGTGAATCCACTATCACAAGCACCTCTGAGACTCCCTTGCTCCAAGGCTGTGCAAACCAAATGTTTTTTGAAGTGCAAATGCGATGACGGGAGGTGCCTTGATGGCCTTAGCTGTGACACATGCACCCTGGGGCTAGGTCAACATCAGGCCTCACAATTCTAGCATAGCTTCAATGGAGACAGGAACCGCCTGCCCTTGCAGTGGACTGCTGCAGAGGAATTATGAGAACCATAATGGGAAATGCAATTCTTCCATCTTGTCGATTTTATTCCCTCCCCATCATTTCTGTTTTTCAGCCTCATAGAGCTAGGCGGTATGACTTAGATTGTCAGTTGTGGCAATGATTGTTTGGTCCGGCCTTTCCATTACTCATTCTCTTCCCATTCTGATGCTTAGTCTTGCTCCCTTGTTCAACTATCCTTGCACAAACTTGGAACCTTGCCCAGTGCTCCAACAGAGTTACCGCCTTTCTAGAAAAATTAAACTGCTGCAATTGAAGAGAGCAAAGCCTGGAGGTGAGCTCAAAAGAGACTCATGTCTCGCTTGTTACTGTTTAATTAGCCTACTGGGCTTTTGAGGCCTTGAGAAATGGCGCTGTAGATACGACCTTCTTAATCCCAACCTGCCATAAACAAGTCCCGAGCCCACTATCTGCCCACTCTGGCAGGCACGGGAGAGCAAGTCCCCGATGTACCTGTCAAAAGACTTAAATCTCACCTCGATTTTCCCCTCAAGGCTCTGGAGGAACCATTTTTAATCCTTCTCCCTTATTAGATGTGTGTTTTTATCGATTTGTCCTCCACTGCTGTGCTTTATATCAGTGCTATTATGGTGGAGAAGAATAAAAGAGTAGTGATTTAGAATGTAGCAGGAGTCTTGGACACTTGGCAGCACTGATGTGTCTTTATCCACAAGTATGCTGACATAAAAAAAAGATCAAAACGTCCCAACTCTCTTTTTGTGATCTTGCTCATGCTCACCTTAGTTTATCAATGTCTCTGTGAATTTAGAGGAGCTAAAAGCATGTCTGATACTTTTATGAAAAGCGAGAACGATATCTCGCATCAGCAGTGATTGTGCCACATGAATCAAAGAGACACACTTCTTGCTGTAGACATACTTCTTTTACCAAACTCAGGAGAGAGAGAGAAGAAGCATAAAGACTTAAGGTTGGTCTTGTATTGCGATGTTATTATTGCTGCCATGTTCTTTGAAGACAAGTCCCATGTAGAGGATCAATCACGTAAAACAGCCACTTCAGATTATACAGGAGGCATGTTGGGTGTTCATTCTCCCCGCTCATGAATTAATGCAGTAAACCAAAGTCATGTAGAGACAATGGCGCCTCTAGTTTTAAATCTGTACTGATAGCACATGTAGAGGCAGGTCTGGCCATCATGTCTCGTAATTGTGTCTTTGATGTGTCAAAATGGCATGCTTTGGTTGACTCTGAGGGTCCTCTACGGCCATAGACACCTTTCCCTGAAGAGAAGTTTTGAGTTCATATATGCCTATACACGAGAGACAGATTTTTTTATAGGTCTATTGTTTTTCTTATGGTGTGGGATGTTCCTCTCAACTCTGATTGCTGCTGGAAGATGAGCAAGAACTTTATCCCAGGTGTCAAAAGCCATATCTTTCATTTCCACCACTTTTCCTGCTCGGACACAGCCAAATGTGTTTTGACTGAAAGAGTGTAACATGTTTGTTCTCTCTCCTCTGTCACTCCATATACATTGTACAGATTAATTAAAGGTGTGGGTTTCACGGATGATTACGATTGTCAGGGTCTGTGAAAAATTGTCAAATTATTGTAATCATTCCTGTGCTAGAAATTTCCATTAAATATTGTTCTGTTTTTTACTTGAGCTGAATTATCAACAAAAATATGTTCAAGACTTAAAAGGTAAAATCAGTATGGAACTTATCTTTACCTCCCTCAGGAAATAGACTTTTAAAAGTGGCAGGAGTGTCATATTTCATGTGACATGTAAATAAACATGAATGAGCAAACCCACAGGGATTCATTATTGTTGTCCAACGTCATGCTAAACACATCTGCAAACACAGGTGCAAAAGGTGAACAAACAAATGCCCTTTAAACAGCAAACTCCAACCTCCTTAAAAGAAAACCTAAGTAAAATATTTTTATCTTGCACCCCCCCCCCAAACAAAATGAAGATACTTTCTGACCAAGATCCAATTATTTGAGTCACCAACATGTCCAAAACATTCCACTCATTAACTTATTAATTTCACTTGAACTTGGTGACAAATAAAAAAGAACTGGAATAATTGGCAAAAATCTAAAATAACCTTGTGTTTATGCTACTTCCAATGTCCATAAGATAATTTAGAAAGTTTCATACTTGGCTTAGGAAGATGCCATCATAATGGAAATCCATAATATGAGATAATGAAAAAAGCCTATTTTTGAGTCCCAAATGATTGAGTGTTGTGATTGGCCTAACTCAGCATAAAGTATTCAACCAAACGCAATTCACAGAAAAAAACACAGCACAGCTCCTCTGACTTTTGTCAAGCAGTGTTTACATTTAGAAAGCAATCATTACAAATTTTACTTTAACCAACTTTGAGCATGATCTTTATTGTTTCAATGAAAAAAAAACATCCATATCAGACTAATTTTATTTATTTATTTATAAATGCTGATACATTATATAAATGCTTATTAGTTCACACATATCCCTCTCCTCCTGTCACATGGATGGCTTTTGCTTGTCCTTTTTTATTAATAAAGTTAAAATAAGCAGTAAAAATAATGATCTTGCAAGCAGGCCTAACTGGGTGCCCCAAGTTGAAATCAACTATCCTCCCACAAATATCTTACAAGTAAAAATAATAATAGTGAAAGCAGTACAAATGATAAAACATCAAAGTAAATACATAAACAAATATTATTGTTTAGAAACTCTGGGTGCGTCACGGTGGCGCAGTGGGTAGCACGGTCGTCTCACAGCAAGAAGGTCGCTGGTTCTAGGCTTGGCTGGGGCAGGTGGCATTTCTGTGTGGAGTTTGCATGTTCTCCCCGTGATCGCAAGGGTTTTCTCCGGGTGCTCCGGTTTCCCCACAAGTCCAAAGACATGCGGATTAAGTGAATTGAGTAAGAACGATTGCCCATAGTGTTAAAGAGTGAATGTGTGTATGAATGTTTCCCAGCGATGGGTTGCGGCAGGGAAGGGCATCCGCTGCGTAAAACATATGCCAGTGAGTTGGCGGTTCATTCCGCTGTGGCGACCCCGAAAGAGAATAAAGCCGACATGAAGATGAATGAATGAATGAATGAGAAACTCTGGGTATGTAAATAAAATGAGATTTCTACTTATTTCATTAAATATTTTCAAAGATTACATTAATGCAAAAAAGATTTAATAGACTTATCTAGTTCGTACTTTGATCACTTTCTGGAGCATCCGAAAGCTTAACATTGACACTATTTATGATAACAGCAATACAAGACTCATCTGTATATGAGCATGCCTTTAAGTCCCAATTTTGGCCTTCACAGTCTCATATCTTTATATAGCTGATATATAGCCAATAGCTGATCCCAACAAAAATATTTTTTTTATAATTGCACAGTTAATTTTTCTAACATAAACATTTTATTTCTTTATAGAAATATTAATACGAAACAAAGGTTTTTTTTAAAGAAAATTTTAAGCTGGGTACTGATGAAAGTAACTACTTTTCCTTTTTTGCTAATATAAGACACTGGTCTGTACTTGAATATCTGTCGTGTGATTGTGAGAGGGGTAATCAGAGTCTGTAATGTCTTTTCTTCCTCTCGACCTCTCGTTCTGTGATCTCTGGTGAACTTTACTTTGATTTGATATGGAATAGCATGTCAGCACAGGCTATAAAACAGAAAAGCCTCACTAAAAGAACCTGCTGCCTGCTCTTGTTACCCATTTGCACTCTGGAAAGGCTTAGACACCGCCTTCATACTCTACTCTGCCATTTTGCTTGGCCACTTAGCATTCCGCTATGCTGCTGACAGAACTGACCAGTCACTTTCACTGATGACTGTTGGCAGATCTCCCATCTCTCTCTCACTCTCACAAAACACAATACAGAGAATGAACAATCTATTTCAAGAATTTGTCTTCTTATTATTTCAGCATAAAAGTTTTTTTTCTTGTTCGTTAGACATCTACTCTGTGATATAAACAGTTTTTTTAAAGAGGAGTGAATCCAGGGTGCATACCAAAAATAAATAAATAAAAAATCCACACTGTTGATTAGAGCTTCAGCTTTACTGCCTTACGCCTCAGTGCACCGTCAGAAGGAAAGCTTTTTTCATGGTTTATTTAACAGAGAGTCATTTTGATTAGCGGTGAGGAAAGATAGTTTAAGAGGCACAATGACTAAATGGGACTTGTCAGGAGGTTGGCCTTCTTAGGGGACAGTTTTAAGACACAGAGAGACAGAGAGTGGGGAATTGTGGCTAAATGAAGATGTTTGCTCTTTGAGGACTCCCTGGTACATTAACACTTCACTTTCAAAGTGATTATATGCTGTCTGGTAGCACATACGCCTGTTTGTCTCGTACATTACAAGCTTTCTTTATTAGTAATTGAAATCATTTTTCTGCCATTTTTGTTCAAATGTTTTTTAACTTTAATTATTTATATAGTTTATGTATTTATTCTAATTGTGTAAGCTTGTGATTGTTTTTAAATGAGTGAAATAAGGATTATGTTAGGTTACACAATTAGACTCAATTAATAAACTATGTGTATTGGCGAATCTGTCATTTGCTTGACTGAACAGAGCTTTAAATTGATTTCTTAAATGCAGACTCAGTCGTTTGTTCTAAGATAGGAAAATTATGATTCCTAAACTCCACCCTGCAGAAACACGAGTTGGAAACAAAATGCTAGTCATATAGTATTTATAGAAATTATTGATTATATGTAGCAACAAAAATAACTAAAATATTTTTTTTTTTAAATGGTATCTCTAATGGTTAGCCATCTTCATGTAATATATTTGCTAGCATTACAGGTAGAAACAGTATGCCTTATATTGTTTATTTGGCTTAATTTCAAAATGACCTAATTTCAGAGTTTCAGGTGTGTGATTTTAAGGAATTCTTGTACGGGCCGACACCATAACAAACTAATAGCCAATCAGCAGGCACTTTTAAAATAGCAAGCACAACATCACACAGTGCCATTGGTACTATGGGCACGTTTGTTTTTGGGATTTCAACCATCAGCAATAGCACACTTTATAATAGCACAGCAGTTTTCTGGTTGGTTAATTTTATACAATGTAAGAACTTAGTACAGTTCTTTTATGTTGATTCTAAAGTGTGGTTTTTGGATCAAGTTAAAGTTAAAGCCATTGTCTGCTCATTCACAGCGAGCTGAACTACGTTCATACACAGGACGAATGCAAGTCCCATGTTGTGTTAAATGTGAACAACCAATACAAAAAACTGATTTAATAAAAAGGAGTGAATTAAGCATTGAGACCTGCAGTATGAACGTAGCCTTAGTATCTCATGAAACATATCAGATGGGTGGAATAACTCTGTTTTCAAGGGACCCTCGTAACATCCTACATTCTCTGTGACAAACATTCCTTCCAATTTAGCATCCTTCAACCTCTTCTAATTGCAAATTACCACAAAGAAAGCAAAGATCAACTGTAGATCGAAAGGCTCTGAGCTCTTCTTGTCCCAGACATCCCCCAATGCCTCCCCGTTCTAATCGCTCATGGGAGCATAAATAAACACAGATTGACACCCATCTCCAATATATGCCATCCCCTCAATCAATTAATTTCACCTTCAGAGCTGACGTTAAGCACAGTTAGCTTGGTCAGACTCAAACAGCTGCCATCGATTCAGACCTCAGTACTGGAACATCAATACGAATCTCGTATGGCGCCCACTGAAAGCTCTCCGTTCATTGATCAGCTTGTTCACGAGCAGGTGGCTCTTCCTCACAATGCCTCCGCAACATCGCTCTTTGCAGGGCTTGAAATGTTAAGACAGGCAATTCATGACCCGCTACATCACCTGTCAGACAGAGACAACACCTTATAGGAGATAAATCATCACTGACCTGCAACAACCCCTGTTACCTTTACTCACAGCCTGCTCTGGCTAGTGCTAAGATGAAAATTTCACACTCCGTGTGGCTTGATGGTCACTGATTGCGATGATGTGGGGAAACTGGCAATGGGCAAATTTTTAAGGGTTCAATGAAATTATCTTTCACCCTACTATTATATTTTTTTTTTTTAACCGACATCGTTACAATAGCATACCTGGTCGCTTTTTACTACAAATCAACAATAGTGTATCTTATGGGATAAATCTTACATTTCCCCTAGAGGTTGCCATGAAAGCATGAAAGCCAGGCAGGGGCATGAGAGGTTTGCTTTAAAATATACACCTGCATGTTCATAAAGGGAAGAAAAGGAAATAAACCTATGTTTGAACTTGGTTTTATACACTATGAAATCTAGAGAATACATTTTGTGTCGTTTTACTTTTTTTAGTTTCATAATAACTTTCATAAGTGATTTTAGAATTTAAAGGTGCAGTGTGTGATTTTTTTTTAAGCATGCTTGGGGGTGTCGGCACCATAGTAAGCTAATAGCCAATCTGCAGGCACTTTAAAAATAGCAATCATTGCAGTACAAAGTATCATTGGTCAAATGTGATACATTTGAGTTACATTGACTCAGTTTCAAGTCGATTTGGTCCGTTTGGTCTTACAATTAAATGAACGCTGAGATTTTTAATTTGTACCATAACAAAATCACCATTAACAAACAAACAATCACATAAACCCATTAAGAAACAAAAATAAAGAGCTGTAAGTTTTATATAGTAAAATTTAAACATTTATTTCAGTGTAGAAACATTTACTGTTTCTAAGTGTCCATGTCATGTGTATTCTATTCAGAGAGTTTTTCATCCTAATATAAACAAATAAGTTAACATTATTGCCAGGATTTGAGCAAGTAATATGATTGGGCCTGTTAATTTACAATTTTCAGGTTAAATTGTATCTGGCAACATCTTGGGTGTTCTAGAAATTCCACAAAACACTAATGGGTTCATAAAAATTATATTTTACACTTATTCTGTGACTGCAAATGTTGAACAAAGTCATGCAACATGAAGATGAACCTATGAAATGTACAGATATTATTTGAGTGGAAACTTGTAAATCGTTCAGATTCGACAGTGAACACAACCGAAGGGTTAATAAAAATGGGTTATATAGCAAAACTGCTCTGATTTCACCTCTAAACATTAAGCTTTGTTGTCAAGCTGAAGAAAATCCCTACTGTAATAGAAAACTCATTAGGATTCAGTTTGGGTTTGGTGTAGCTTGAGGCTGAAGGAGAAATTGGAATGGCTTTTCTACATTTAGCACTTAATAAAACATTAATGTCACATGAAAACAACTGCAAACTATGTCTCATATTTGTTTTTGAGCCGTCTGTCTGTTGAATATTTATAAGATGATGAAAGCACTATATTGTAGGAAGGAGAGCATCTCTAATTTAATAAGCATTTTACAGGCCAGTTACATTATTCTGAACGCATTGAGGCATTTCTGGATCAAGTGGACACATTAATCTCTGTTTATTTTCTGCTCATGAATTTAAATGTGGCATCTTTGAATGTGCATAAAGCAAATAACACTTAATGTAATTATTGAACTACATGTGAGAAATGTCTCTTTGTGTTGCTGTTCTGCTCTGTATGTGTCACTTTAAAGAGAAAAGCCGCAGCCCTGATGGTACGGTTAGTGCCCGATAATTTGTCGTTTATGTAAGCCTTTAGAGCACTCATCTATTCTAGATAATTTTGAATTTCATGAACTCCAGGTCTTTTACAAAGCTGATGTCAGCTTGGCAGTAATCAGGTCAAAACTCCTTCTTCAAAAGTTTAAGAAATGATGTCAGGACTGAGGCATAATATGCTCCATCCTATGCTCCATCTCCATGGTGGCCTTTTTTTCTGCGGGCTATAGACAGCTGTGTGGCAAGTAGCTGATAAGGTCATTAACTACAGTGCTCACAGTGTTTAGTAAATTAAGAAAAGGGTAAACTGATTACATTTAATTAGTGTGCAGAATTGTACTGAATATTTTGGATTTAAAAGGTAACATTGGTATGTATCGGTAACATAAAACCAAAGAAACCCACACCTTTAAGGGAGTGTTTAGATTTATTTTTTTTTGTAGATAATGGCTTTCTTTGTGGGGCTCTAGCAATGCTAAGAAAAACTGTTGTGAAAAATAAATGATACCATGAACAAAAGTATGTAGCATACATGCAAATGTAAATGTAGTTATGTCTTGGCTCTTCTTATATACTATTTTATTGGGTCATCATCAATAATGCCCCCTTCTTCTCCAATCCCAAAACAAATCAATTAAGGACTTTCTGAAAGTATGCCTTATCTCAGTGAATAACAAATTATGAAAATGTTAAACAAGGAACTGAAGCATTCCTTATAAATATGGAGGCTAATGGGATCATGAAATATTCACTAGGAAATAAATGGATCTAATATCTTACATTAGCAAATGGAATTTCCATTTCATGAAGATAAATTATGTCAGACAATATGATGATGTAAAAAAAGATGATGGGGTATAATGGCACAAAAGTACACCGTAAATGTTTAGCTATATCTGGTAAATAATTTTACATAGCAGTTTCCAAGTAAATGCTAGGATAAAAAAGGATAAAATATATTTTTGAAAATGTGTGAAAAATCATCCAACGACTTCATACTTTTGAATTATCATTCCTTTAAATTTGAATTTATTACTTTATGTATTGCTTTAACTGACATTTTGACATCAGGACTAATCCTTGAACATTTTTGTGAAAATATAATACGCTGAAAACTTGTTACATGAGCAACAGTTTGATTCTTCTACATAACTGAACTGGCAGAATTATATTGATCACATCGGGAGCATTGCTAACAATATTTTCTTTCATTTAAATAATGTTTATTCTGAGCTCTCAAAGAACACTACAGATTTGAGGAGGTCTCTTAATGGTCTCCCCACAGACCACAGTGTGATCACCTCCTTCAGGCTTCACTAGCTTTTCCGTCCCACAGACACAGGTATATCAATGTAGTCTCTCATTCAGGTAAACCTAGCCTAAACCTTGCTTAAGCTTGGTAACCAGTTCAGTTGGTAACCAAGTAACCAACGATTTTTTTAACCAGACTTGAGGTGAAGTACTTGTGTTATAGGTTTTGAGGTGACGGGTGATGTCTGAGGGGAAAGTCTATGGTTACCCACTTCCTCTGGTTTTGTCGAGTTTAGCCTGCTCATTTTGATCTGTATCTGTATCTAACAAGTGTTATGCATACACAAAAAAGGAAAAAAAGATAGAAAATCACATCAGACATTCTAAAAGACACTTTGTTTCTTTCAAAGAGAGGAGGAGAAAAAAAGGAATTTATAACAGGCAGTTTACATTTACTAAAACTTTAGAATCTTCCCTCAATCAGAAAGGGATCTCAAAAGCTGTGAGCAGGCACTTAGTGATTCATTTACAGCATTTTCAATAACAAACCTCATTAAGCCAGCCGGCAGATCAAAGATGGATGCTTCAGGTGAATTTTAAGTACCAAATGACTTCTTCCATTTTAGTGATCAAAGGTTTCATTTCACATTTTCACAAGTCACTTTACTGTTAGAGACAGGCACAAAGAAAGACACTAACATTTTCCAATTAGATGTCTGGGTTTTAGTAAAGCTTCCATTGTTCTGTTTTTATTCATTGACACTCCTCTCACTTTGTGAAAATACTGTAAGGTTTGGGAAAAATAAGGAATTAATCAGTGTGATTGGCAATATATGAGCTACAAAGGAACTTGACACAAGACTTTTGACGGCATGCTCTTAACTCATTCTTCCTCCCCCAATTAAACTGTTGCTAAGCTCCACCACCCTGAGCTTCCTTTGCTGATGTTATAGGCTGTGAGAACTGTTCAACGGATTTATCTGCAATAAAGACGTTTTCAAACACTCATTTTGGAGTAAATGATGATGGAATGAATCAGACCTGAATTACTTTATAGGTCTAAAACTGTTCATTGTAAGTCAAGCCATTTTTAATTATGAGGTCAAACACTTTAGTTAATATTTTGTTAATTCCAGTGAAGATCAGATATTAATGGAAGTCATTTTCAGAAATGTGTTATGAAAACTTGAGATGTACAATGTCATACTCGCTCTGAGTGAAAGTGAAAAAAAAGAAATGTTTGGGAAAAACCTGGAAAAGTTGCATTTAAATAAAACTGCTGCTTTTTTTTGTGTTTTTTCAGACTAAAACAGGCTGAGCTTTCTTTAACGTTTTATTGTATAAAGGAAATAAAAGGCCTTTATAAAGACCTAATAAAAGATTTTAAAAAAACTGGAAAAGGAATTTAATTTGAAGGAAAATTTTTGTAAAAGTACTCAATAACAGATCAAATGTGCTGTTTATTGGAATGGACGCAGGATTTGAAAGGGTTCAATTAAATGTGTGAGTTCATTAGAGCCAGTTCAAATGGAACTTGACCAAAGATTAACACTATTTGTGCACCTCAGGTTTTAGGTTTAATATACCTAGACTTAATTCATGCTATTTGTTTTAGATAATAACTTCCTAAACTGAATTAAATCTTGAGGTTTGGCTTGTATGAATAACTTATTTCAGTTTTTGCAGATGTATCTTTTGTTTTATTGACAGAAAAGTAATTAAATAAATATAATTTTCCTTTAACTTTTGTGTTGATATTCTTGAGTTAAGTTCAACCTTAATCTCCAATGCAAAAGTTTTACTTTATCTTGTATTGATTTTGGAAAAAGTGCTCTAATTTACTAAAACTAACATTCACTGTAAGTTTTTAAAGGTTGGGAAAATCTTCACAAAATCAGGAGATAATTCAATCAAGGTCCTCAAACTCTGACTGCATCCATAAGCTTGGAAGCCCTTTTTGACTAAATGTTGAATGACCTTCAGCGCATGTTAATATGTGAAGAAGAGAATAAGCCATCAAAATGGTTGAAATGAGTGTCATACAAAGCACTGCGCACTTCCTCATTTTTGAAATCTCTATACCAGGTAGACTAACTACATTTAGTTCCTGCAAATTACATTTTCCATTAAAGCCAGCTAGAACAGCAGAAGAGAACATTAGTCAAGCTTACTGTAGGTCACACTTGTTACCAAAGGCTTTACTTCTATGCAATCTAAATGTGAAGTGTCAGCTCCCCCACAGAATCCTGATTGCAAAAGGATATGCTCTAGCGCAAAATTCATTCTCCGTTCCTGTCGTGTGTGTTAACAGCCAGCCTATTTATAAGCCTGCTTAACTCATAGAGCCTGCGGCCAGGCTATCTGACTCAGTTACAAGGGTAAGGCTTCTAATATACACCTTGGCAAACGACTCCATTAGGATAAATTACTTTTCTCTTTTTCAAAAGGTGAAGCCATGGCATGCTAATTGGCCCCAATCAGGTTCGTAATCTAATCCAATTAAAGACTGACACTCTGCTCATGGAAACATTAATTGGGATTTTGAATCTGTGTGAAGCTGTCAGGGGGAGAGGTTCAAGGAGGAAATCATTCACAATTTCTGTAAATTGGAAGCAAGGTGAGGCCTCTTAAGAAAATGACCACCTTCCTGATCAAGTTTTAACACCTGAAAAAGATCCTAGCGTTAGTCAGTTGTTGAGCTGTGTGTTTAATTATAGCTTTTGAATTGTACTAGACAGGTCAAACCTATGAAAATTAATAATTAAATCACTAATGTTTAAATATTCAAGGAAATAAAATACATAAGAAAACAAGTTTGACTCAACATGAGTTTTGTTTTTTATGAGCTCTGAAATTTTTGGGTATGATTGATGTTCTTCAATTGTTTACTTTCATTGTTGTGCGAAAACTTCCATAGGCATCAATTAATTCCATCTTTGACTTCACATACATTGATTTGTGTCATTTTTTTGAACAGTTCAAAGAAATACTTTCAGAAAACAGCATAGCTCATACTTCCTAAAGTTCAACCTTACTAAAAAACTGCCTGGACCTTTGTTCACCTAGTGAACTTGTTTTTACCTAGTGGCTAGGTAAAAAAAAAGCTTAGCTCTTAATACATTTTAAGTGCCTCATAAACTAAATTATTCATGTCTATACAAACACAATATTATACTTAGCACAAAAAATTCTGCAAATGTAAATTTACCGAAGTGTAAAAAATACATCACATTATGGCTCTCGATTTTATTTGCATGAAAGTAGTCAAATTTAAGGGATTCTTTATTATGATTGTTTTTAAATTTGCTGCCCAAAATCTTTAAAGTCCTTTTGTACTTTTTGAAAAGGACTGTAAACCCTTCTTTCACACCCCATCAAACTATTTACTATAATAGTACTAGAGGAAAGAGAATTAATGGAAGTGATCATCACAGTCACAAACGCATAGTTAAATAAAACAAAAAACAAAGAAAACTAATAATACACAAGTTTAAACATGCTCTGTAAACCATTGATCAGCTCTTTCAATATAACAAGCTGTTTGTAGTTTATTTTACTTAGTAAGCGTAAACTCTGTTATTTTTTTAAGAAATTAGTTTTACAAACATACAAAAAACATATTTTTTGGAGTTGCGTTAATGATTTATTTGTTAAGTAATGAAAAAAAAAACAGAATCAAGAAATTTAGCAGAATTTTTGTGTTTGTGCATGTTTATCAGTGTAAAACCATCTCACATCCATTTACAAGGAATGTATTGGCAAAGTTATTTACATTTATAGCAAAATGTAATCATTTGATAATAAATGACATTGTGCCTTTAACCATTATAACTAGTAAGTATTTAACACGTTTGCTTATAGACATTTAGACTTTTTTATGATTTGGAAACAATAGCGTTAATAGCAAGTTGTTTAACTACTGCATGTCTTGATTACTTTTGATTTTGTCATTTAATTCTGATGATATCTATTGGACAAAAACTAATAACAAATGCTAATAACTACTAATAACAAAGTCTGTAGCCCGGCTGTGTTCAGAATGCAGCCGAAAATGACAAATCAGATTTAGCTAGCCCAAATGTCATCTGTGTCTGGTATTTTGTGGCTGTCTGAAAGTTTTGTTCTTTTATTTATACATGGTTGTAAAATAATTGTGTATCTTTTTTTTCCAGAGAGACATCAGTCTAAACATTTATGTCACATTTATTTGACTTTTACTCAGCTTAAGCCCGTTTTCTTACAGATTTGATCTGCTGGAGAGACTGTGTTTTGCGGAAATTTTTATTCAAAGACATATTCAAAGTTTTGTCAGAAGTCTGTGTATTTAAAATCCCTTGTCTACTTCCAGCACTAAGTGCGCCTTCACCATTATTTCATAAATTCTGCTCTCTTCCATCTCAATCTTTTAGTTTCTTTTGTACTAATAAAGTGTTCTCTGATCAAACAATATGTCAACAAAACACAAGAGTACCTCAGAGAGCACTCCAAGTACATTCTATTCTCAGGACAATTTTACTTCAGTAAACATCACATTCGGAGTGACATGTCCTTTTCTGAATATGTGAGTTACATTCCTTTAACACACAAGCCAAAAACAATTGCAAAGATTTTAAGAAGCATTTTCAACATAGCTAAAGAGATGTATTCGCTTACGATAGAAATACTAGGAAGTGATATGGAGTCTTACAGTTTGTGTAGGTCACAAAACAAACCTCAATTTAATTAAGATTTTGTTAGGGTTTTTTTGGAGTATTAAATGTTTATACTATACGTATTTTGACACATTTGAACTTTTATTGACTTTTATTGATTTATTTCTTCAAAATAATGAAATGCAAGTAAACAAACAATCAAAGATATTTAACTATGTTCTGGATTTGGATACATTATGTTGTAAAAGGATCTCTGTTAAACTCAGTACTGTAGATACATCAAGTGCTTATATCTATTGAGATGGTCCAAGTATTGATTAAGTAAATGATTTTATCCAAGGTTAAGGCTACTGAGTGTTTCAAGGGTGCATCTTTGTCGATGTAATATGATGCGCTCTTTGCAAAATCTCGATTCAGCACCTCCCCAGCTGTGTGAAGAAGCTTTTCCCTCGTGGATCCGCAGGCTCTCCATGAACAGGCAGATGGAGAGAATATTGTTGACATTAAACTGTTCCTCTTTTAAGGAATTGTTGTGACAAGGTGGAGCTCCCATCACTCCAAATAGCAGATGTGTAGTGTTTACAAAGAGGCCCAAAGCAATGTTTGTTTCCACTGAAACAGTTTCAGCTATATTTCCCCTCACTGCTGCTTCTTAGTAATGAAAAAGCTGTTTGCATTACAGGTCCCGCCTCATATTTTGCTGTCATTTGTTTTTTTTTTCTTCATCGCAGGCTTTGTAGTTATTAGAATGCACTTTATTTTCAGACACAAACATAATTATTTCCTGAATATTTTCACATAATTATCAGAAAGTGGATCAACAGAACCTCCATCATCTACCTTTAGCCGATACACTATCCTCCGTGTATCTGTGAGTTCATTTTAGCAAGTTACAATTGAGAAACCCTGAAAAAGGAAGCTAATGATTTGTCAGTGTGAAGTCTCCATTGGCGAGTCAAATCAATGAGCTGTTCCAGGTTCATAATTACTGCGCTTTTTGCCAGAGTAAAGAAAAATCAATAAAGTCAAGTACATGAAGCGCAAAGAACCCTGCAGTCTTCTGCACAGAGCAAACAGATTTAATATGATTCAGTACACAGTAAGTATCTTTCAAAAATCCCCTTAAAAAGGAATAAAATAAAAATAAAGTGCTAATAAACATGATCAGATAATGATCAGATTTAATTTTCAGTCTCAAACTTACTAATTGTCTCAACTGACATGTTTTTTTTCTGCACACAGGTTTTTAAAATAGCTGATTGCTAATTTAGTAAAATAAAACAATAAAACACTCCTTTGGCTATTCTGGCTCAAAACTTTCAGTAAGAAGGTATAGAATATGTTACGCAAATGTGTTGAGATTTTACAGTATACATACATATTGTAGAATGCCGATGGCTAGGCAAAGAATGATGAGATGAAACTAATTTAAGTACAAAAAGATGCTGGTGGTGGTGGCAAAAATGATTGGAAGGTACCAAAAATGTAGAGCATAAAAAATGAATAAAAACTAAATAAAACAAAACTGCAACAATGTGGAATGTGGCTACACCACAGAGTGGTCCACACAAAAAAACGATTGATTGTTCCGTCAACACAGATATAGCAACTAGTTCAGTGGGTGGACCTGAAAAGCCTTTTTATAAGCCAAGGCCCTGTCACCGTCATACCAACATAAATTGAAAGCAACCAGAATTTACATACATCTAATAAAGTAGACTATAAATAAAAATACAAGTCACATTTCTGCATCAAATAACATAATAATTATTTTTAAAATGTAAACACAACAACACTTTAACATGAAAATAAGTGATTTGAACTCCTACTTCTAATAAACACAAAATGGTTACGCCTACATTGATTTGTCAGTTGTATGTTAAAAGAGCAAACAAATAAAAAATGAGTTTGGCTGGTTACGTGTGAATCAGGAAGTTGACTGCTGCAGGTTTGCTGAAACTTGATGAAAAATAAGGATAACTCTAACAAAAGGATTTCTGGGATGTTAATTTAAACAGCTTGAAAATCAAACTAATTTGTTAAGTCTGCATAGTAAACCATCTTTGGCTAAAGTAACAAAACTACATAACATTTGATTCAAATTAAATTAATTAAATTTAACAGGTGTAATGAAATGATGTTTTCTCAACTCCATAGCAACCATGTCAACAGGTTAATCCCTGACAAATATATTTGATACATACACATCTGTAAATCCAGGGAAACTTTTAACTTTGTGCTAATTAAAGAGGTGCAGAGGTAGAACAGATGATTATTTCAACTGAAAGTTGAGCACTTTATGCTGATAACTATTTTGGGATTCATTGTTCTGCTGTTGATTTCAAAGTTAATCTGTGCAACACCTCTATGCCACTGCTACTGTACTGACTAATGATGTTAGCCCTGTAACAGTATGTGGGAAGTTGCTACTTTCAAAAACACAGCAATTATAAAACAGTGCTGCAGTTAAGAGTCCTTCGCGTTTACAAATCAATCATCTGGAAATTAATCCTGCACTGATGGACTTTTCCATAACACTTTACATACTTTACATTTTGTTTCTCACTCACTAGTTTAGCACTTAAAAAATATTTAAACTAACTTGATATTTTCACCATATTAAAGGACTCATCATTCCAAACTCAAAGTATGGAATGAGCGCTTACAGATTTCTTTTGTAATTGTTTTTTTTAGATGACCGGTTAATCGAAGTGTAAGGAGTTGCAGATTTTTATTTAGCAATAACTGTGTTTGTGATTCATATTGTTTTCTGAAACTATTCTTTAGTAAGCTACATCGTCACATAATACATAAAAAAATATTCAAGCCATGTTTTTGTGGTGTAGAAAAAATGTCCTGGGATATAGTAACATTTTTTAAAATTAATCTTTTACGAAATCGTTAAATGACAGCAGGTTACAGTAAAATTTTTAAGAGGGGTTTTTACCCTCATTGCTTTTCAAATATTAGTAATAGTGTCACAATACAACCCTACATTTATCAGTTCATGACTACCTAACATGGTTTAATACTTAATAAATCTAGTGAAAGTTGGTGCTTGGGAGGTTAAACAAACCCCATTATACCCACTTAATTTGACAAGTTAGCAATATTCTAAATTACGCTCTGATTGTATAGTTCTCCATGTTTGCCATCCACAAAGTAGCTCCCTCACCTTAATATTAAACAAGGCTTGAACCATCTCTCTATGTGAGGATGTTCCTCCTCAACGTTCTGAGAGGTGGTCTGTATTGAGTTTGAATGTTCTTGTGAACATGGCTATGGTGGTTGAGAAAGACCTCTCGCCATGAGAAATACATTTTTCACATCAGTCACTCGTGCATTGTACAATTTGTTTTCGAAACCATAGAAGTTAATTTTGTATAACACAAATTAGTTAAGGACATTTCAATTCAGATGGACTTCAACACTCCAATTGAACACAGAAATTCTCAAGACATTAATAAAAACAGGGCTTCATCAAATGCATCATAAAATATTCTAAAGTAATAATGCTGAATATAGTGGATTTGTTTTGCTGGGGACAATTAGTTATACATTTTTTTTTTTTTACAATTTCCTTCTGTTCTGACCATGACGTTTCTGTGGAAATAGTGGAGTGTTTTGTATGTTTTTAATATTATTCACATATGTATATGTGTTAAAGCACAGTTTGCTGCTCATAGCTAATTTAGCTAATGCATGTGTCCCAGGGTACATATAAAGTGATTTATGCTTTACGTGCTGATACAACAATACTGATTAATTTGTCACGCTTCTTTATCCACAAGACCTCTTTAAACCTTTTACATTTTGATAAGGGTATAGAGTTATAATTATTTTGACACAGTACAATATCATAATATGTTAAGTACTGCAGTGTGATGAATGCCATAGCGAATTATGCTAATTGTTGTATCATGCAAGTTAATCATGCATAGATGAGAAGAACCATCCCGTGACAAAGGTTAACATTAGCAAGGAGAGTTTCCTCATCTAACCTCTTAATTAGCTGGGTAGCCTCTTCTGTCTGGTTACATTTTACTCAGCAGTTTAAATGTTGAAAGGGTAGAGCAAGCCAGAGAGAATGAGGTTAGATCAACATTTGCTCTTCGTAAAACTTCATGCAGGAAGTACAAGCTGTGTAATACTAAGCTAGCAACAGAGAGAAAAGGGGACTTCCACAGCCTTACATTTGGAAAATATTTGATTTAACACAGTATTAACTGGATTAGCCTCTCTAAAACCTTTTGCTATATTTGCTTTATTTAACTAAATTCCTTAATTTTTTGTAGACATTTCATTAATTTCATTTTGTAGAAAGCCCTTTGCCTATCATGATTGAAATTCACCTTGAATGTTTATTAAAACGTCAGAGCTAAAGTAAATAAATGATTGTGTGGGTAGTATTGTAATAATATTTAAATCAAATTAGCGAATACATTATCTAATTTTTGGGGGGAAAGCATCTTATAGTTTCAGACCACCCGAGTTTTGACTATTTTTGAACTTGGCAGGAAAACTCTTCTAAAATGATGTTAAGGAGGGCTGTAGTATTCCTTAAAAAGGGACAAAATACAACAATCCAATAGAAAATATTGTTCAGTGATTAAGACTTATTCTATGTTTTAGCATGTAAATATTTTGAAATCTTGAAAAGGATAATCAGTCTTTTGGAATTATTGTAGGGATGTAATTGTATATTACCTATACTGTTAAAGGCATTATTAGTGAATTTAGATCAACTTGTGAAACTACAATAGTTTATAGTCACCTAGTAAATGAGTGATAAGTTAAATTAGTTCTTGTTTGGGGTACAATTGTGTTTATTGATGCAGGGGTGGAAATCAAATCTCTCGGACGCTGACACTCCAAGAACGAACCTGCAGACCGTTGATATTTTTTTTATTTATTTATAGTGACCCAAACAAACTACAAAAGTAAAGTGTCTCTTTTCTTGCAATCGAGGTCACATGTCAGTGGAGATTTAAGAGGTGGTGCGTTTAGGTCATCAGCGTATTGAGAGAACATCTCCATTACTCCATCAGTGCAAATTAGAAATACAAATTATTCAGAGGCTTTCATACATCGTCAGCGCTGTGAAAAGTGCTTACTGGGGTTTAGATACCACAGAGAGCTTAAAGTGCACTTATTCATTTCAAAGAAAAATATTTAACGCAACCAATCTGTCCAGCCTCAGCAGATCTCAAGTGGTCACCCAGGCTAAACTGGTGGTAAGATTTACCAATGAACTCGAGCGGAATCTTCTTTTGAAACTGAATTGGAATTCTGCTGGAGGAATTGGCCCTCCTGACCCTCAGAGCTGCATTGCATTTGGAAAATTCCCTCAGATTTACAAACATCTTATATACTTTGAGAGATGTCTGCTAAAACAGGGATTGAGTATATTTTATCATGATTCTAAAAAAAAATCACAAATGTTCATGTTCTAAAGAAAACCATACATTTTAATGAAAAAATAATTTATTTATTAAACTTCAAAGCATTTTTTTGGGTTACAATTTGTTGGCAAGTACTTTATGGCGACAAAAAATACATCATTCATTTTCATACAACAAGTTCCTTGAAATATGGTCTTGATGTCCTGCATACAATAGATTTGCATTATTTAAAAGACATGGTAGTGAATCTTTCTAGGTCTGTCTGTCTTTTTCCAGCAATCTTTTGTGCTTTTTTGTCTTTCTTTCGCACTCAATGCCACTCTCAGCCCTGCTGAACGCTAATGGCATGCCCGGACTTACTCTCTCATTGAATTTCACCAAACAGTAGAGTCCAGGGCCAAAATAATTTGTATCTGCTCAATAAATCATTAAAGACTGTCATACTATGTTACACACATCTCTCCTCACTCTTCTCTCTCGCTCTTCACTTCTCTCAAAGGTCTTGTTAATGTTTCAAAAACTGCACATAAGACACAGCAGCCAGACACTTAATTTAAAAGGTGCCCAAAGGGTACCTGGAGGAGTTTTTTTCTTCGACTCCTCACGCCTCTGTAGTGTTAACACCTAGTGAATTTCAGACGAAAGATGTCAAGGTTGGGGGTGAATGGGATGATGGAGGGATGGAGGAGAAAATCTGAAACAAAGTGTGCCCTCCAGAAACTGCTTTTACCCTAAAACCCCAATTTGATGAGTGTCATGAGTAGAAGCAAGGGGTTAAATGCCTTAATACATCAGTTTTTAAATCGTAAAAGGTAATAGATAATGACACTCAAAACCAGAGAGAGGCAGTCCAAGCAGAGCGGTTATTGTGCCAATACCAACACCTTTTTGAAGGTTGCCGTAACAAATCTTAACATTTATGTTTATGTGAAGGTGCATTTACCATTTCTTAACCAGAAGAGATTTCATTTCTGAGGAGTCTAGAATAGCATAAAAAAAGAAAACGCTGGATATTAACTGTGACACAGTCATTAAAAAATCATGTGGTTTCACTCTGATGTGCCTGCTGACCCATGCAAAAAGTGTCCTGACGAGTCAATTTAAGATGCACAAAACTAACGAACTGCAGAAAAATGCTTTTTTATGCATTAAATGCCTCATGGAAACTGTCGATAACCTTAAAAAGTCTAATGATTTCTTATGAGTGCATGAATGAACCGTAAAATCACCTTTTGAGATATTGACATTTACACACTCGTGAGCAGCAGTACTCCAGCCTCCATATAACAGCTGACGGCTACTTATTTTGAAAGAAAACAGCGTTAGAGCTGAGCTATGGAAACCAGTGCTGTATGCATTCATCTCCAATAAATAGTTAACACTCAGCTTCATAAATAATAGAGAAATGCTCATTAATAATTTGATCAAAAATATCCCTAAGCAGTTTTTTTGCCTTATTATACATAATTTTTAAAAGTATGTCAGATAAACCTAAATTTATTTTCACTTCCATTTGTTTTGTTTCTGTAATGGTGTATATTGGTCCTTGTAATTGTATATTTTTAGAGACAACTTCAATATTTGATGCATAGCACTAAATAACATGGTTTTCTTTTTATTGAAGTAGACACATATGACTGAAATGAACTACCAATGATTTTAGTATAAAGTAGCACATTTCACAAGTATAAAATCAGAAAAACAAATATGGGAGCCATTAGGCATTATGTGAACAGGTCTTAGAAAAGGTTATATTTTACACGGAACATGTTTTACACCTCCCCAATTCAAGGATTTCCTCACAAATATACTCAGTCATCACAAAAAGGATCATCTGAAGGTATTTGTTGGATAATCTTGATCAATCTATAATTGTCATGTGTAAGTGAGCATGAGATAAAAACTGGGTAATGTATTTTCTGACAAAAAGTATTTTCAAAGTTTTAAACCTCCATCCATACATTTTCTTTCTCAGATTTCATCCCTTTCGGGGTCGGCACAGCAGAATGAGCCGCTAACTCTTCTGGCATATGCTTTATGCGGCGGATGCCCTTCCAGCCGCATTAGCAGCTTTCAATAAAACAGCATAGAAGGCTTTTTAATAGTTAGAAGTTTGTCTTTGCATCACTTCTTCATCACTGTTCATTAAATAAATACTCCTCGAGTTGAACTGTTGAGCACAAAACTTGGTTCTCATTAAGGAGAAAAGCTCAGTGGCAGTCTCAGTGGCCCACTTCACCCTAGGGTGCAAACACATCACAGAATGCAGCAAGCAACAGGTATGGTTTGAACTTTCTAGTGAAGATATGCTTCTTGACATCTGCCCAAACAGTGCTTAGCCAAACACCAGGAAGGCTGTTTGTAAAAATCTATACCAGTTGAGATCACTGTTTGTGGCAATCTCTGCACATCTGTGCCAGGGATTTGAGTCCAGGGGACCTGGATGTGGTAATCACTATTGAAGGACAGTATAAGTAGTGCTTGACCGGAAATCTAATATTCCAGAGTTCTCTTTTGCTATGGGAGTAGGTCAGAGCACAGTGTGAAGCCTGGCATGACCAGGTTTGGTGGAAATCACATGTTCTACTGTAATGAAAAAATGTAGATAAATGCCATTCTTTCCACATGATTTAGCTTGGGTATGTGATGCTTTGTAGTAGGAAGAAAACAAAAATCTTACAAACCCATTCAATGAAAATCAATATACAAATAACTTATTTGTTGTAAAAACAAAAATTGTAAATACAAAATAGAATACAAAGGAAAATGGGGAATTATAGCTTAATGGGAGTGTAATTATATATTTTTCATCCTAAATTAGTGTAATAATGAATAAAACACATAATAACTCTCTGTTTCGGCTGAGGGCAAGGGTTTAGGGGTGAGACTTTTGTTCATTCTGTTCTGTAATTCCAGCCAACGTGGAGGGAAAAAACTGCCCTTGGCACATAGAGCTTGCAAAAGGAAGTATACGTCACGCAGACACTAAGAGAGGAAATCCTCTCAGCTGTTTAAAGAGACCATCAAAATTAAGAGGCATGAATCAAGCTCATGCTTTACCATGCCTCTGAGGAAAGATGCTACCAGCCTTGATGATGCTTTTGGTAGTCTAGTTCGTTTCATTTCTCTTCAATCTGTTAAACTGGGCATCTCTGTGAATGTGCTTAATACTGTACATTGTTTGGAACAGAGAAAATAACTTATCTCTGGTGTAAATTTAGGAAATTTGCCAAATCGAACCCAATTTCCATTGCAATTGTCATTAAACTTGCAAACATGAAACAGTACCTAAACTCTTAAAAAATGTGTTGACCTTACACAAAAAAAAGATTAAAACCTTTCACTTAATAACTTAAATGTTAAAAGATGAACTGAAATCCATTACAAAATATTTTTTTTTGAGCTAACAAATTTTTTGTGACTAAAATTATTTAACTGCAATTAAATCACCAAGCCTACTCATTGCATTTTTTTAAGTTTGTATCCAACAATAAGTGATCATTTTTAATTTTCTTTAAAATGACTTGAGATTTGAAAATAACAGCTCCTTATTGCATAGTGGTAACAACCAAGTTTTAAGTAATTAGTAAAATTATTAATAGTCTCTGTTTTACAGTAGACATGACACAAATAGGAAATATCCCTAATAAAAACTATGTACTTATATAATCATATATATTCAGTGTATGTGTGAAATAAGTTCTGAGGATATAAGGCCAATGTGCATGAGTATAGGGCTAGCCAACAGAGAAAATTAATTATGCCACACTGACAAATATTAATTAATGAGCCATGAAGCACTGTCTTGTAGGAATGCTAATTCAATTCTTCATATGGACAAGAGAAATCATTAAGACAGTTGAGAAAACCTCGGTTTGACATGTCCAACAAAGGTGCAGTGGTTTGCAGAATGATCTCTTGGAAGAAATGGTGAGCAAGTCGAGTGTTCTCAATTGGTTACCTTTCCAGGTCATTCTCTTGTCCTGCCCAAGATGTTCACTCAGCACATCAAGCAAGCATACTGCGCCAATTAGTAGAGGCACTGTGGAGAGCAGGCCATCCTCGATTCCTCCTTATTTAGTACATTTAATCAACTTTTAACTTTGCGTCTAAAGGAGCTGCAGAGAAAATCAAGTGGTAATGTGAGTATTAGAGCAGGAGGAAATAGAGCAAAACAATAATAAGCATTCTGTAGTTCTTTTTGAGAATGTACTTTGTGCACTTTAGTTCAGAACGATTCTTGGAATACTACTTGTTCAAATAAGTCTCAGTGCTTTGGGCACATTTATTGGCTATGATACATTTGTAAAGTTCTTGTACAATGAAGAGGAAATATATGGTTTTAAAGCTTTCGTTTTGGGAAACCTGGGGAAACCTCATGGCTCAGCTCAATTATAATAGAGTGTGTGATGGAAGATGTAGGGCAGGCTTGGCCGGAGGGATTCACAGGGGAAAGCTGCTCTTGGTCTACGCTGTGACTTGGATAGTAACAGGGCTGTCTCCACTCATAGGCCTCTGCCTGAAGCACTCTCACCTGCCCTGGAGCCTTGCATCCTCCTCATCATCCCTCTGCAAAATATAGACCTCCACCCCTCTTCCAATGTTCCACCAAGATCTATTGTCGAGGGACCTGGCCTGAGAGATGCCTTCGGGAAGCTACGTATTTTATTCACTGCAAGATATTACAATACAGGTAACACAAAGCCATGAAGGTAATCACTGTCCCTGACTGGTGGAACAAAGTTCCTGATCCAGTCAGTAAAGCAGCAACACTAACAGCTTTCAAAAAACAACTGAAAACTCTTCTCTTCAGCGAACACTTACAATAAGTGTAAAAAAATAAATTCTTTCCCCATCTGTTTTTATTTTCTTCCTGCTATGGTTTATTGATCAGTTGATACAACTTCTATTTTGAGCAAGCTGTGATAGACTGTGACTGTGTAACAAATTGCAAATTGTCTCTCCCCTTCTGTAATTCGCTTGGACAAAAGCGTCTGCCAAATGCATAAATATAAATATAAATGAAGTAGCTCAGACCAGGTACATACAAGGTATAAGGATGGATTGTCTGAGAGAATCACATTTATATTCCCTGCTTCTTAAAATGAACATTTGGACAATGGTAATATTTTTATTTGATCGAAAAGCAGCTGGAAAGAACAAACTAAAGTTATTTGATACAATCTGAGAAGAAGAAAAACTAATTATTGTGTCTAAAAGAAATGTTTAGCATTTGGTTATAGTTTGGACAAACTCTGCATGCTGTCAGGTTAGTTTACAATTCCATATATATCCTGTAATTGCTCATATCTGATGCAACATAAAACATTGTTTCCACTTAAGTTTTTATAAGCTACATTCCTTTTTTTTAAGTAGGCCAACTGAAAATGTAATCCTCTAAAACAAAAACCATAGAATGAAATATTCCAAAATAAGAAGAAAACTACCACCAAATAACAATGAGGGTTTAATTTTTTTCCAGAACTTTTAAAAACTACAAACAAGTTCCTGAAACATGCAATTTATGCTTTGAAATATTGTTCCTTAATTTTTTACAGCAATAAGTTGCACTTTACTTCATTTAACCACTGTAGGTTGTGCAATAACACTTTTCATTCTCAATTATCATTATAAATCAAACTAATTTAAAATAATCTACTGCATGCCCCCTGGAGGATCACCTAGGCCCTCTAGTGGGCTTAAGCAGCTCTCAGCAGAGAACCCCTGCTCAAAAACACACACTTGCATTTCCTCTCTTTTACTGCCACATTTCTGGCCTCACTAGTTGTGGAAAACAAGCAGGTACAATACAGCCGCCATATTGATTAAGGCTAAAAAAGCCCCAGTAGCACTTGTAGCGAGTGCTTGTTTGTGTCTGTTCATGTCAGGGGCCATTTCCACAGCAGGAGACCCCTGAGGAGTGCAAGTTGCACACTGCAGAGCCACCTAAAATGAGCCGGGCCTTGTGCTCTGCGCTCCATCATTATTTTGAAGGAGAAAAACCTGGTTTGACAGATGAACTGGGGCCAGAGGAAAAAACACATCACTGATACGCCACATAACAAGCTCTCAGAAGAGAGCAACAACAATTCATTTCTATGGTAACCTGTATCAAAACAGACTTCCAGGAAGGATTTTTGTTGTTTTGGTGGATAGGGGACATTCAGGTTAAGGGGTTTTAGCTCTCAGTGTGGTGATGAGTTAAATAGCGAAAGGTGAGTCGGTAGCACTCTCTGAGCCGGACTATGGAGGGTTTAGTGTTTGAGTTGCTGTAATTTAATGGGTGAGTTATGTTAAGGTCCAGTGCACCTGAAGGGCAGAGGGTTTTGAGTGAGAATTTAAAACTGAGGAAAACTTTAAATCGTTGACAAGGACACTACTCTGCGTTTTAGATATGTTTCACAACCATTTTATCCATGACTACTAGTCAAACTCCAATACAAAGATGCTAATAATCTGTCAGATCATAGTCACTTATTTTTGAAAATTAAACATATTATATTTAGTATAGTTTTCTAATTAGTATTATATTTAGTATTAGTTGATTTATATATAATTTATTTACATTTTCTTGTAATTATGGACACTGTGATCATGACTATATAGACTCCCAGGAGAAAGAAACCTGATTGAATTTAATCTACCAACCTTATTCAAACACAATAAACCAGTACCTATCGTTATTTATTTATTTATTTTTTAGCAAAAAAAAGCTACCGACAGGAATTATTAACTAGACACACAAATCTAAATCCAAACAGTGTTTCATCAATTACAAGTTGGGGTCAAGCTTGGGCAAACTAAGCATACAGACATTTAACAAACATGTATTTTAATTAAAGGACAGGCAAGGAAAAAATCTAAATGCATCTCTTTTGCATATGCAGCTTAGTACTGTTTCATTTTGGGAAGCATGAACTTGTTAGGGCTATGAGAAATGTAGATTATGATACGACTAGCTGATTATCATATAATATTTACACTTTTAAACACTACATAGGCATTGATGATCACTTTTGCCCTTTGCCTGCATTATGCTTTTTTGTAATAAAACACTTGTGCTCGGTAGGAATGTCAACCATTGTTTTGCTTATTGTGTTGGTTAAGAAATAAATCATATGCTAATACATATTATCCCCAAAACACATATGTTGATTTATACTGAATGTCAATATACATGAGTGAACCAGGATGGGAAAAGGATGACTTTAACAAATGGAACACAAGCAGTCACAGAGCTGCCCTGTTCCCATGGATATAAAACAATAGCAGGTTCATGGTAATTGTGGGACGTGGCACACACTGGCCTAAATGTGGGTCAGCATTGATGAATATGTTGTCTGCATGGGGCATCCCTTACTCTGTACTAGCCCCAACCCCCTCGTCTCTCTCACGCCCGCTGCTCATCTAAGATGAGTGGCCATGTTTATGCCAGGATAGTCAATAATATTTGGATACATTTTTTTCATAATTTACTACCTTTAATACATGTTTAATACTGGTGCTTTTATCACTAAAAAGAAGCATGTTTACTGTTCGTGCAAATGTTTTTAATTGACCCCTAAATTGTTTTTATATCAATCCAGGCATTTATAACATTAATACAGAATGACATTTATGCTCCATTATAACCCTGGCAACATATATATTTTAATATAGAATTTGATTTGGAAGGCAATGCTTCAAGAAACTTTCTTTTTAGGGGGTTTACTGGATCTTCTAAACTGTTCAAATCTACTCCATAAGATTGTCATTCCTATTTTTAGTTTTGTCTACTCACTCTGACTAGACACTCTTTATCACTCTGTATGTCTTTTTTATCACTCTGTTTATCACACTGAATGTTGTATTGCACATAAGTATAGTGTCTATATAATGAAGTGTAATAGCAATGTTTTTCAATGGGAATACAGGTTGAAAAGGTTTTGATTGTATCGTGCATTATACAGTGAAGTGTTTGACTCAATAATAATATTAATAATATTAATTTAAAAGACCTATTATTATGAAATAGGCTAATTTTCAGGCAAAGTCTAGAGACCTCTATGGACAGTGAAGGCCTTTTTTTCATTCTGGTTTGCAGGCTCCAAATCAAAAGTGACCTCTAAGTAATAGAGCTTGACCATGTATGGATTTAATGATAATTAAACTTTTTTTTCATATATCAATAAAAAGGAGAGGACCTTAAATCAATCCCTGTGGAACACCACGCACAAGAAGACAAAGAAGATCTATTGTATTGTTTTGTAATCTATTACATTACATTTCACAAATGCTAAAATGTATAGAAATAAATACAGGACCTCTATCTTACTTTTCTTCTTTTTCTCTAAGTGACAGATTTATCTTTTAAAAAATCAGTTTATTTGTCATATCCTTCATTTTTCTCTTTGACTATATTATATAGTAATATATGCAATGATATTTTATTATTGACAGAGAAAATATCTGTTTTACTAAAAATATTGCTAAAGCAAAAGATGAAATGTTTTTATTCACCCCCTTCCCCATCTTACCTTTCAACATCTTAAGACACTAGCAATCATTGACGCTGAAGGTATGGTGGTAATGAAATCAACTTCTGAAGGCTTTGATTTCCAGCCTTAATGAAGGCGAAAAAACGGAAAAGCAGCAGTATCAATCAGTCTGTTTGGTTTCTTTCATTTGTTGAACAAGCGGGGAATAATTTGGCACCTGATGCAAAGAGTCAGGCTAAATCAAAGCGTATAAATAATGAACTCTAATTAGCAGCGTGTGGGAGAGGTGTGATGTCTGTCTGGATGGCGGAACCTCTGCCTGTTCTCGTGATCAGTCACTGCGAGAACCTCTGTAATGTTAGAGGAAGTAAGAACTTCTCTGTCAGGGAAGGAGGAAGGACAGGAAAGTGGGATTTTGGGGAGCCACACGCTTCTGAAAACACTAATTGAAATCCTAGTGCACTTATGAGCACTCACACAAGACTGCAGTGTGGTTAATTAAGAATCAAATTGTCCCTCTATGAAAGGTATCGTACCTGTGTTTAGCGTTTTTGTAATAATCATTTCATTAATTGAGGCTGATGGGTACTTTTACACAGGATAAATAGTGACCTAATTAGAAACACAGCATGTTTTTGATATCCTTGCAATTATAGTGACATTTTAAAACAAACACTCAAGGTTTGGCTCCATCTCAGTGGCTCCCTGAGTCGTGAGAGGTGCTAGCTTTCACTAGGTTGCATCATGGTATATTATCTAAAAAGCACAAATGTCACTGTGCCAAAAAAACATCACTTGGTCCTGGTGGATGAAGTAGTCCCTTGGTTTCAACCAAAATGTTCAAGAGACAGTGAATGAAACACACACCGATGACTGTGCTTTACGAGGACATAGTACTGTATTGCTCTGTGAAAAGATGTTTTCTTTTCCACAACCTCTAAACCATTTTCTTCTTCCACAAACTTATCTTATGTAAAAGTATGAAACTGATTAAACTAGTTGAGCCTTTTCCCATGTGATGAATTATGAGAGTCAAGGAGGCAGAACTTGATTTATCTCCTTGACCTTTTCTATGCAAAGGATACAACCATAATGTGACACATCAGAAAAAGAGGTCATGTCTGTTAGACAACATTGGCTCTCTCTCTTTCTCTCTCTCTCTCTCTCTCTCCTTCTCTCTCTCTCTCTCTCCTCTCTCTCTCTCTCTCCTCTCTCTCTCTCTCTCTCTCTCTCTCTCTCTCTCTCTCTCTCTCTCTCTCTCTCCTCTCTCTCTTCGTCCTGCTGTCTCTATTGTTTAGTGTAACTGAACAGAATCCAACAGTGGTCTAAGATTATTTGTGAGGCGTGTGTACAGGCCTACAGGAAATAGCATGAGCCATGGCAGACGTACTATTTCAAGGCACGTTTGCTCAGATCAAATCACTAAAGAGGATTTGTATAAATTGAAGAACGAAATATTTATTTTTCGTCTCCTGACACAATAAAAGAGAAGTCAGAATGATCAGTGAAGACTTTCATCTCTTAACACCCTTCACTTTCCATCTCCCGAGTCTCTTTAAAGCGCACTGAATTGATCTTAATTGCTCTTAATTTCTTAACACTTCAATGCACATAGAAAGCAGAGGAATAAAGCAGTAATATCACACTCATGATGATGCGGAATATGTTCAGTACAGTGAGCATTGCTGCTTTGCCAAGATTTATTAGCATTATCTTTTCTTTAAAATCTTCTAAGCAAAGAGGCACCTGTATTAAAACACACATATATAAATTATGTTTATCTCTTATCCTGAATATGAAATCAGGTCTGAATTGGAAGGGGAGGATGCTATAAATATTAATGATTTTCTTAAACTTCAAAAGGGCGATAATATAGGATTCTCAAGAGGTGTCTCATCTTGAAGGGGAAGAGCGAGGGGGAGGGAAGTGGAAGGAGAGCAAGTGTAATTAAACATGGATGTCTGACTTGCTTTACTTCGGCTGGTCTGGGGTTTGACGGGCCCGCAGAACAAGCCCAGGTGCAGCTGAGCGTGACAGCGAGCTTGTGAGGACAGGGACTCGACACACACATTAGCACCTAGCCTGGACAAGAACACTAGCTGAGGGAGAAGGTAGTGTACTCGATCCGATTCAATCTGTGCAGTGTGCACCAGTGATTTCAGTCTACTAGGCACTTTGTGTACAAGTATGAAAACTGACTGTTATTGACTTAAACCAAGTTTTCCTTCAATACTTTTAATTAACAATTACATAATTGTTTAACAAGAATATGATATAATGCTAACAACTTGTACAGTTAGAATACATTCAAAGTAAATTCTGTCCAAGACTAATAATGGAAGACATGTTGACTCTCTAAACAGGCTTTACTGTTTCACATACATGTAAATCTGATTTGTACTTATGGTACTTTTAGCTGTTACCTGTTAAAGAACATTTTCTATATCAAACATTTTATTAACTGCTGAAATCTGGAAAATCTCTCAATGAAATTATATATAATTTCAAAACAGGTTTAACTTATATCTTTCATAGGGTAAAAGTTACATAAAGCAGGCTTCTATTTAAAATATATACATTTACGAAAAAGAAAATGTTTTTCTATGAATATGGAATATGCGATTTGAAAAGCATTTATTAACAATTTTTTCCTTATTCTAAAATAATTTTAAAACAAAAATAATTAAACTGATTGTACCAAAATCTTTCAGAATTACAACGTGTAGTCAATTTGTAGGGGTTATAAAGAATAAAGACAATAGATTGTTAATCCAGACAAGTTTTTTCAGTGATTTTATCTGTCAACATTGCCAATAAAAAAATTATTAACAAAAATGTAGCTTCGATTGCTAGCCTAGCAATGACATACAAAGGAACTTTGTTTGGTAATTCCCTATTGTTTACAACCTTCGAGGTTAACCTTGTCATTTTCCGCAGCAGATAAACAAAGAGAGGAAATCATGCAGAAGTGTTGAAGAAGAAATGGGCTTATGGGACAGGTGCATGCGTTTCACTCATTCCAGCTTTTCTCAGTAATTAATACATGAGAGGCCACAACATTTGCCAAGATGTTTCCAAAGCTGTTTGCTGTAAACAAAGCAAGAAAAACAAGACGGAAATACAGAATCTAAAAGTAACATCAGCTCAAAGCAAACAGCAGCTAGCAGAAAGATATGAACAGAGAAACAGAACAAAAAATGGAATACATATATGAAAGGATGCGAACAGTCCAGGTGATTTTTTGAGAGTGTTTCTTTTTACCAAAGAAATGGTTGAGAAATGAGAGAGAGAGAGGAGAGAGCAATAGCCCTAGAATATATATATATAAAAAAGAAGTGCTATTGTGAAATGGAAGGAGGGTGAAATAGAGAGAGCGAGAGAAAGGAGACGAGAAGTGAGGTAGTGAGTGCTAAGCCCCAGGGCTCTGAAGGGGAATTGTAAAGTAACGCTGAGTGAGTGAGCACATCCAGTTGGGGACGTCTCCACAGCTTTTTTGTCCGCTGCTGGACACCCAAAGAACACGGGAAGTCCCAGAGCGTCTCGGCCCGGCTGCCTCTGACATATGCAGCCTTCCAAAGATGAACAACATCACCCCCAGTGCTTGCCAGAAGGTCGGGAAATTGCTCCCATTGCACATCGCTTCTTTTTCACACATACAGACATGAAGCCTCCCTCCCGTTTCCCCCTGGCCAGGGTAAAGGTAGCTTTTACTCTCCTTAACTCGTCTACTCTGAGGGACTGAAAGCCCGCTCTCCTTTTTCCACATGAGTTTACCCAGTTACAGGCGTGCCACTGTGAAAAGCCCTTTTCCTCTAGCAAAGCTTAATAATAGATAACAGGCCTGTGATGAATTTGTGGAAGATCTTAATGACACACAACGCCTCAACCCTCTAGCCCTGCATTAATTAGTTACCACTCGTAATTAGCTACGAATAGACGGTAGAACAACTTTAAGCGTTAATAAAACATGAGCACCAGCACTGTTTGGCTTGCTCTACATGTTTCTTGTGGCGAGGATGATCCTTTTCAGACTATCCTGCGATCGCTTACAAGGAAAGTGCCTTGAGTACAGAGTGCACTCGCGGGGTATTCCTGGGCAAAATGATGCCTGTTTGCACCCCATTTACCTGCTCTGTCCTGTATATAGCTTCCGTTGCTCTCTCACCTCATCTTTAGCTCACTCTTGCCGTCATGCTCTTGAGACCCTCATCAATTTTCATTGGTTCAAACAGCATGCATGCAGGAGGCGGCAAAGGGGCAGGTTTTTCCTCTGCATCCATTTATTCACATTAAACGAGAGCTTTTGGGACATCATCCTGCGAGAGATGAGAGTTTAATGGCAGTGTCCTAAATAAGTTTGCGCTGTGTTCTTCAGCTCTCCATTTAAGATTCATATTCCCTTTTTATGCTTTTATCACCCCCAATAAGTGGCTGCTCAGCCAAGCGTTCACTCAGCCCTTCATCTGCCATCTCAGAGAACATTTACCAGCCCAGCCGAGTAAACCTTTGCTACTGAGCCAAACAAAAAAATGCATCCTTATCGGCAGAGTTTTCTACTTATTCCCCCATGTACATTTAGTGGCAAAGTGGAACTTATTTCATTGTATAGTTACCAGACCTACAAAAGGTACCATTTGAGAGGGGTTTTTTTTTGGTTTGTACATTTACTGTGAATATTTATACTTATAAAACATATAATATTTTACAACTATATGTTGAAAAACAAACAATATCAAAAAGTTTTTATAGCTATTTGATGCAGTTGAATAATCAATCCATAAATATTTTATTTATGTAGTAACTTAAAACAAGTTACAGAAATAGACCAAAGTGCTTCACACGAATTAAATACAGTTAAAAACAGGTTCAATAAAAATGTAAAAAACATGAAGAAACCCTGATAACATAAACAAACACACAAGGCGTAATTAAACAACTAAAAGGGAAAAAATAATGTTGATTTCTACTCTAACAGAATACATAGAAAATAGTGTTAAAGACATATAGAAAAGTGTGTCTTAGAATTTTTTTAGACTACATGAGGTTCGAGACAGAGTGTTGTAGCCATTTAAATTTGGTTTATTACTTTTAATCATGGTTTATTATTATTCATATTATCAATGAAATTTTTACATGTTCAAATGTTGAATCAAATGTTGTTTGTTCATTTGTCTATTTTATGGATGTTAATGCAATTTTTTTGATGAAAACCACACCCTATGTTCAGTAAGGTAGAGCAATGCAGTAATAGGTAGTACACATGCTAACTTAATACTGACCTTTGGGTTATATATTTTGTTACATTTAGATGAAAAAACATTTAATTTGCATTCTGTGAAGAAAATTTTTTGTGAAATAAACATTTTTTTTTTAATTTTTAAAGTTGGACTGTGTGTGCAGACAGCCACCATTGTTTCAGACGTGCGTCGTCTGTGGGATATGATACAAAGAATGAAGCTCCAGAGGCAGAGAGGCTAGAACTTTGGACTAGCCACTGCAAAGCTCCGATTCCTCCACTGCCTGCTCTTTGAACTGGAAACCTCTAAAAGAAATTGATCAGATGAACGTAAATGTTAAAATCTCTACGTAAGGATATTGAAAAAAAAGTTTTTTTTCATTCATTCTTAAATTTACAGTGAGCCAGTGGAGGAAAGCGAACGGCAGCATTCTGCAAAAGCTGTAATAGCTTTCCTTAAACTGTACATTTTGCTTTTACTGTGATTAATCAAAACATGTATTATAATTTGAACAATGCTGGCATACTACAAAAAAATAAATACATTAAAACTTTTCCTTAATTAATGTAGAAATATAATTTGTTACATATTTATGACTAATAAAATGTTTTGTAATGCTGTTGTTTTTTACCATTACAAAAGTGCTTGTGATGAGTACCTTGCTGCAGACTATTTTTACTTTAAGTTGGAGATACTTCCCCCTCCCGACTACAAGCTCTGCTCAAGAGGATAACATCCCCTACAATTACCATGTTAACCATGTTTATTATCGGTGAAATGGTTCTTAAAATAAAAATTAAACGTACAATGTAATAGCATTTATTACCAATACAATATTAGTTTAAGTTAAGGCTTAAGGGTTTTTGGTGAAGTTTGAAGGTTGGGTTGTTTTGTGGAGAAATCTTTAGGAGACGTTCAATAGAAGAGAGGTGATGTATTTCCTGTTTGACACTGTAAGCAGCAGAGTGCCTCTGAAACTTGTTGGTTTGTTGTTCTGCTTCTCGTTTTCTTTCATAGTCTTAATGATCTATCTTGTTGACATCTATTGAGCAATCTATGCATTTAAAGTTATGTTTTTTTTAAGCTTTTATAATTAAATTATTTTAAATAATCTAAATTATATACATAAAACACTATCCGGTGTCCAAGGTATCCATGGATCATGTTACATATTAAATTAGTCTACGTTATATAGCTTTTTTTTTTCAAAGAGCTTCTTGGTCTCCATAAAAATATACTTCATGGAAAGACTGCATTGGCAAAGTGATCATTGCTGGACTTCCTCCACTTTGAACAGGCATACTTATATGAATTTGGTGTGTTTAATGCTATATTTGGTCTGTATCAAAGCAAGCTGTTTTTTGGACCCAGCTGTTAGGTTGATATCGACTTTAGCCCTTTGAGTTACTGCCATATATTGCATTTATCCGTTCATGGTAGTTACAGTTAAATGGCATGTGAATGTCATCCATCTAGGTCTGTATTCATTAATCTAGATGGAGTTTTTAATTGAGTGAAACTATAGATACGGATTATGAAACATACTAAAAATGTCAGCCTCAGTCAGCCTTTGCCTTAATAATAAATACCATCAATTGTTATGCTTGAACTGCCAAGGTATAGATGAAAAAATATTTGATTTCAGATGTTGAGGTTTTTTGAAATGGGTTAATTAAACATACCATTATATCATCAAAGAAAAACATATTTACAAGGCTACTTTCTTTTGTATGATTTAAAACATCTCTGAAAGTCTAACGTTAGCTTAATAAACCTTTCAGACCCTGCATCCATTTAAAATGGACATTACACGTCGGGCAGGATTTTATTTGGCTTCCATGGACTTTCACTCCAATTAAAGCGTATTGTCCATTAAGTTGGTTGCTTACCATCCAACAAAATGGCACCAGTACATGCAATCTGAAGAAATTGTATTGCTCTATACAGAAGCATGGCAGTATATGACACCAAGTGGAGAAGAAAGTACGATTTTCAGTAGTCTTATTTACATTAACTGATGTATTTGGAATTGCTCTTTTGTTTGTGAATTATAGAGATCAAACTAAGGTTAAAAATATAATGAAAAATAATAATAATAACTAAAATACTATTAAAATATAGTTTAAAACTATTTTGTATGAATTATATTCAGCTCTGGAGGTTCTTCATCAGATACTGGAAATATTTTTCTCAGATCTAGGCAACGTTGGCATTTTTCTGAAACTGGAAAAAAATCCAGTCTGAAGGGTTTAAAAGAATTGATAAAACAATATACAGTTCTCCAGTTTTCTTATTTGTTGGCTGTCTACCAACAATTAAGTTAATGCAGAGATTAGATTGAAAATTCATTGTTTCTGGCATATTAGCATGTATGGCACCAGCTAGAAGGAATGAGGAAACAATAGAAAAGCTGGCATGTGTTAACCATCATGAAAGACTTCCGCAAGCTTTGATGCTCTTTTGGACACCAAGTGGAGAGACAGAGGTGTGTAATGTGTACTGACTGAGTAAATGAGCTCATAAAGTAATGTCTGCCTTCAGGGAGTGAGGAACTACATGTGCTAATCTTCATCAACATCCGCTCTCTGCCATGTAAAAGAGAAGAAACAACAGAGTTACGCACTCTGGACAAGAGCAGCCTACATTAGAGGGGAGTGTTTTCCTGCACAGGACACCATTACAACCAATCCCAGCATGCCTCAGAATAAACCGGCTGTCACTGAGAATTAGCCACAGGGACTCTGCCACAGAATGCATGATATGTAAATGGTAGAAGACACTGGAGGCATGGAGAAAGTGTAGAGAAAAAATATAGGCTTTTAAAATAAAGTGCCGGTTCAGTGTTAGATTGTCAAGACCATGTGTCGACATCATAATGAAGCTTTTAGTAACAGTCAAACTATTGGGTGCTATCTTTTTTTTTCCTCCATAGGCAGAATTTTTGTGATATCTGTTCACCTTGTACATGATTGCAGTGGTTTTCTCCAATTGATTAGTTTAGTTGATAATATCGACATCTTTTCTATAAAATCAGCTAAGGTCAAAAAGAGCTTTTTTTTTACCCCCTCCCATCTCTACAACTCTTCTTCCATCTCGCGCTGAGTAAATCTCAGAACGGAATCACTTTTCTGACAATAATTTATAAATTATGCACTACTTGTGTTTTGAATTGAGAAAGGCTTTCATATCTTTTCCATTAACTCGGATTAAGTTTTCATAGTGATGCTGGAGAGAATGCTAGCAATATACCCGTCTCATTTTAATGAAATTTTTATCAGTGCTCTTTTCTGTTGTACACTCCTATTGGGATGTCTGTGAATCTACAGCTTGGCTTTTGGACGTGAACTCCCTTCAACCTGGCTGCCAGTGCCTCTGAACACTTCAATATTTGATGGGCTCTTGCTAACTCAGCCGTAAGAATTCAGCTGCAGAGATTTAACTCTAATGTAAAAATTGTGAACGGATGAAAACTGGGATGTCATAAGTAATACATCTATTCCAAGGAGGGGGGTGGGGTACCATTTGAGGGAAAGAGAGAGAGAGAAAGAGAGAGAGAGAGAGAGAGAGAGAGAAAGAGACAGAAGGTAAGAAAAGGATTTAAGAAGGAAGACTGTACTCTCTTTCTTCGTTTTATGTTCCCAAAATGAAAAGCCTTAAAGCTATAGTGCTAACAGCTAGCATTTTGCCCTTACTCAATTCCATACTTCTACAATTGATTCTTAATTATGAGCACTTCTTTTCGCTTTCTTCACAACCATCAATAAAAAGGTCCTTTAATGTCATCTTTTGGAAGAAATGGGCATCACACCACTTACCGTTCATAGGTCAAATCCATTTCAAGGAGCATTATGTTGCTTTCTTTCTTTCTCTGGGGCTCTTTTTCTTTCATGGGAGAAGACGCTCACACTCTCGGTCACCAAACAGATTCCAAAGCATTTGGAAAATCTGTCTATACAGTTCTGCAGTGTTGATGCTTACGTGCTTCGAAGCGGAACAGGTCAGCTGAGATGGGTCTGATGAGCATGTTTTGTGTCTATAGATGACTCCCTGAAGCTATACGCTTCTTGGAACAGTGCACATGCCGCTGGTAATAGCTCAGCTAACAATGACTTCTTTGTGTTGGAGACTTCAAGGAGAAAGTTGGTGTGGAGAGAGGATGGCCAAACACTTTGTTTCCTTGGTTTGGTTTTTATGGCTTTCCATATGAAAAGAATTTGGGAAAGATGTTTGTGTTAGTTGTTTAATGTTCAATAAGATTTTTAGCAGTCGAAATTGCTTTTATGCATCATGTTCTATTTGAGGTCTTAAGGGCCTTGGGGTCTTTTCATAGTCACAGCCTTGGCATTGTTATCATACTTAAGAAATATGACATTTTAGAGGCATGTATTCATTATTAAGAAATCATACTGAGGTTATTTTGATATAACCATTAAATTTATTGGTTATTTTCTAGAGCTGAATGATTTTGTGAAACAATTGAAGTCTTATTAGACCAAAATTGACTAAATATATAACAAAAAAATGTTCAACTACAATCACAGTCAGTAACACATCAAATAAACTTACGTGTAAATAAAATATCATATATATATATATATATATATCTCTCTCTCTCTCTCTCTGTCTCTCTCTCTCTTCTCTCTCTCTCTCTCTACTTCTTCTCTCTCATTTCGTTTTGTGTCCCGAGAAATGTCCTCTATTGCTTCTCCGAGCCGCCTATTGCTGTTATTAGCCGACTTTCGTTCCCTAAAGTCCCCCTTTTATGCCTGTTCCCTGTTGATCACATGATGGTGTGATTGGAGTTTGAAAATTGTATTTTCTCTTCCTACTGTGATTTAATTACACATGCAGCTAATTGTTCCGCTCTATTATTTACTGTAAGGGACAAACAATTAATTTTTGAATTTGTTGTTTAAAGCTACTTTTTACAAATTTTCACATTTTCAAATGTTGTTTGATTTTCAACTTAAACCTATGAATGGTCAGTTACATTAAAAAATAGTTATGATTCTGAATGTTGTGAGCATGACTCTTAACAGGAAGCTTATGGCAGAAGCTCTTCCTTACACCATGTTTATCACTCTTTTTATTAGCGATAATAACAGAGGTCCTTTGGGAGCCGGAGGGTAAGCATGCCCAGCAGCACTCTTTCTCTTCCAGCCACTTTCAGACTAACTGCATGCAGCAAACAGTCAATGTAGAACACTTACTGACCGAGACTCCCCATCCCTCAATGTTAACCGCTGAAGTGTCTCTTACAGCTGATAAATAAACAATCATCTCTGCCTTTCCACTGAATTGGACAGAACTGTTTGCTAACTTGCTCAGTGTAAATCGAGATATTTAATCCAGCATGTCCAAACAGACTTGGACAAACAACAACAAAACAAAAAAAACAACAATTGATGGAATATTTAAAGGGGTCATGAAATTAAAACCAAAAAGTTGTTGATTGTTTTACACATTTTAGCATGTACTGCAATTAAAAAAATCCTACAATTTCTGAACTAAAAATGTCTTACAAAATCTTCTTTTGAAGCTAAATATAAAGCAACCCAGGTAAGGTACTGATGGCACAGCATTGCTTGTTGGCTCAGGAAACCTGTTGTGCAGTCAAACATAACTTTTTACACAAGACTAGCTTTATAAGTATTTTATTGCTAACATCTGACATTTTCAACAGAGATTCAAGGCCTGGGTATTGTTATAGTCCATGGCCTACCAACATGTTTCTCATACAGAACCTCAAAGCATGCACAGTACAGTTTATCCTTAAAGGAGGCCTCAAACCTTTCATGACTGTTTGTCTTTTGCAGGTCCATGCCAATGACAGAGTGTGACGCAGGTAACGATCCTGTCCCTGTCACAGACCGTCTGTCTGCACATCTTCCTCATCACACTGCAGTGTTTTAAAAATTGGCAGATTTTTAATTCTGCTACAGCTCTGGAATAAGCAGAATTCTCTGTTGAAGTAATTTTGAAACTTATTGCTGATCAGGATACTGTCCTATTATACCCTCTAACTATTTGAACTAAAGCCAATCTATGCATTCAGCTGTCGTGAGAAAAGTTGCAGAAAAAGATTCTGCTCAAAAGTCTTTTGTAATCACTTGTATGTATTCACACTGTGACTAGAAAAACAAGCATGTGCTCTTAACTGACAAATCAACATTCCAAGAGGAGGTTTATCTCATTTGAAGTTTGAACTTCTATGGCACATCACATGACTCGACCCATACAAACAGACTGTATAGAGGACAAAGCTTGAGTTTACTGATGACTCAATATGCACCAAAACTATTATTTTGGTATTTCAGTCTATTTAAAAAGTAGATTACGGTTACTATTTTTTTATAACAGCTATGCTTGAATCTTAATACATGTGTTTCCGAAATGGCGATGGCAAACTCCTGGTAGGCCACTGCTGGTTTTAGTTCTATCCTTGTGTCAAGAAACTCACTATTGCTTCAAACAAGCCAAGAGCAGTTTATTTAGTGAGTTCAGGTGTGTTACATGATAGTTAAATTGTGTAGAACAGCGGTTCTCATCCACCTCTGGCACATCGAGGTCTATACATCTAGGAATACATATATACACGTGGCAAAAACTGTGTTTTCACATATTTAATGGCAATCATGGTGTCTTGTGCATTGCATATTTCATTTTATTATTATGTTTTATGTATAAACAAATACAAAAAATTATGGAATGATCAGTTGTAATTATAATTAACTATTAAAACTGCCAATTGACTGAAGCTATGAATCTAAAGCCTACATAAAAATATTGATGTATGATGAAAATAAAACATGATAGACTGCTAGACTCACAAACAAATGTAAATATATAGCCACGTGTTTAACAAAATGCTATCCTATCAAAATCATCTTCACAAACACATATTCAGTATTCATTCACATACTTTAAGCAAAAGGACAAAGGGAAGTAGACTGAATCACACTTCCCTCTCCGTGACATTCAGTAGAGACCATTAAACTGAGAGCTGGGGCTGTGGACGGAGCCTGATCTTTATCTGGAAAATGATCACAATTAGGAAAGCACACTGTCCCTGCTGACATTTAAGATTGCACTTGCAGAAAGTACTCTTGTAATGGCTTGTGACTGTGTGTGCTTCTGTATCTGTGGGCACTTTTGCTCAGCTTTCGCTTTCTGCCCTGCATTTCATACACAACAGCAGTTTTTACATCTCAGAAACTCAGCAGTCTCTCTCAAATATAACTTTGAAGCACTTTTTCCATACTTTCGTCTGATGTGATTTTAAGTATCGTAACCAACATTTGACATTCTCTTTCTGTTCTGAACAGAACCATAATAGGTATTCTATCCACTGTGCAGTCTCTCGGAGACTATGCACTGTCAAAGAGGAGCACTTTTCCCCACTCACAGAGGAGAGGAAAACATTATTGATGGCAATGTTTTTGATGACATTATAAAATATCTTATGTTAAGCGTTTAAGTGTTGTTTATAGCTGTGTGTTTAAAAATTTAGTTGAAGTACACTTATGCCCTGTTCTCATCATGGAGTGTGCTTTTCAGAAGTGCAATATGAAAAAAACACCAAAACTGTATTCATTGGTAAATATGCATTTAGGCTAAACAGACATTTTATATTGAGAAATGTCAAAGTGGGCGAATGTCATGGCCTTTTATGAAAGTGTTTAATTTGATTTAAAGTGATTCTGAGATTTGAAGTTTAGATATCAAGCTTTTTAGAGTTTTCTGTATGATTAGTTAAAAAAAAAACTTTCACTTTTATGAAAAGAAAATGAACAGATTAAATAATAGGATTAAATACTAGGATTAAATGCTATGTATTCTGGGGTATATAATGAACAAATCTACTATGAAAAGTAAAGACATTCATAAACATGTTTCTGGTTTTTATTTTTAAAAGGCATATCCATAAAACACATTACATCTAGTTTAAATAGATATACAGTTATAACCTGAAACGTTACAGTTTAGGAATATTGTCTTTTTCAGGGTTTCGCTGTTCTTAAATGTAAATTATATGTCAACATAAAACAAAAATAATATTATGAATAATATCAAATGTCAACACAATACTATAAACGTGAAAGAGATGCTATTTAGTGAATAATAATAATAATAATATCAACAACAACAACAACACAATTCTGCTTTCTTAAAATATTTTAATTTATCTTGCTAAAATAGCAAAGAATGTATTAACCCTTCAATTTTAAATGTCAATGTTTCCAATCAATTCATTCTTAAGAATGTAGTGCATCAAGCCATTTAAGTAAGCATCTGTTGTTGTTTTTGCACAATTCTATTTTAGAATGCATTTAGAATATGTGCTTAAAGAGAGACTGTTTGTCCTCAGTCAAGCATAAAAAAGGCAATCTTTTGGATGTGTGTGTCTTCATGGAAAGGTCCTTCTCACTTCCCGCCTCCTGAGTTATGTAGGAGATTTCCTAAACATCTGAATAACATGGATATACTTTTATATCTGTGAATTTAAAGGGAAATTGGATCTCAAACATTGATTTGACTATCTCCTCCGTATAAAGAAAAGGTCACAGATAATTTGCTGTGGCTGACCAGGAATATGAAAATGAGGGGCTTTAAAAAAGGACACCCAGGCACTGTCAGAATCAGGTTGGCGTGAAAACCTTGTGACTCCGTGTGACAGACTAATTAGTTAAAAGTCACAGCCATCATCAAATCAGAAGGACACACATCTCCTCTGGGTAGATGCACAGCTTCAGGGTTACAAAGCACATTCTCCAATATCAATACTTCCACTAATTATGTGCTTTGTAATTAGATGCACAATCAATTATAAAACATTTACACTTTCCTGAGTGCAAAGTCTGAAATTGCACCTCTTATCTTCCACAATAGCAAGTCTTTCTTCAACATCATGTTAGACATGCTTGATTTGAATAATATATAGCTATCAGTTTACTGTAATTATGATTAAAATAAAGAAAGGTGATCGTTTGACCTCTGCTTTGTTGAGCTGAAAATGATGTGCCTAATCGTCAGCTGTCACTCCTAATCTTAATTAATCCTAATAGAGTATCGACGCCGCTCAACTGTTGGGCTTTGTAATTAGCATTGCAATTTAAATCAGATAATGTGCTGGGGCAGTCCAATTACTAAGAGGAAATGAGGAAAGAAAAAAACTGCTTTGCTAACTGTTGGAGCACAACATTTTCATTAGAACAGCAGAATAGATTTCGTGAACTATTATTTATTTTTACACAACCCAGTGAGTGATTAATCAAGCTCTAACAATTACTAGCAAGCCACTGACGAAAATTAAAACTTTTTTTAGACGAGTCCCTGTAGAAATCTGCGCTTTTGCAGACTTGGTTGCCCTAATTGATTGCTGCTATCAATGGCAAACAAATCTGTGAAGCTGTCCTTGCTGATATAATCTGACCCCGATTCATTCAGCTGTCACTCTCTGTGAGAAAGATGCCATGCTCCAATTCTCCAAAAGCTGCCTGTCCCGTCAGGACGTTCACTTGCCTTTTGTGTTTCCACCTCGATAGGGCAATTAATAAAATGCATGTTAATGGGATCTTAATTGTTTTACAACAGGAGCCTGACAAGGCATTGAGACCAAGGAGACTTGTCACTGATCTGTGGTCTGTGGACGTTTGTCCGGGCACTGCCTTGAGCATAGCATATGGCCATCTTTCCAGGCTTCAAATCCCCCTTATTATAATGAGCCCCTGCTGTGCATGTTAAAAAGTGATGATGTTACCACTGTCTTAAAGTGACAGCTCTGCCAAAATAACAGATTTCTCAACATTTCTTTTTTTTTTTTTTGCTCTGTTCCTTTCTTTTGCACAGAAGAATTATTGACATCCACTGAACTTCTACAACAGCCACCTGTTTCATTACATTGACTTTTTTATTTTTTGCTTTTAGCAACAGAGGGTTGTAAAAAAAAATTTGTGAAAGACTTGAGATTGCTTTTATTGAAACAACAGAAAGATAAAAAAATTACTAAAATGCTTCAGTGGTTTCATTATGTATTACAGCTGAATTAACTGTGTTGGAGAGTAACACCACGGTTAGTCAAGCTTGCAAATTAGCCCTTTAAAGTTAATTAGGAGAAGCTTAGCTAAAGGTGAGGGAGACGAGCCATATGTTTGCGGAATCTTCAGGGGACAAAGAATCAGAAATGCAAACAAAGATGTGTAGGCCACAGACAGAATTTTGGAAGAAATGTTCTGCTAATTGTTCTTTACTTAGTTCATTACTTTTTGGAGTAGTTCGCTAGATAGTTATCATTAAATTTATCTTCTAATGAAAAAAAAAATCCATCAAATTGGCAGATGGAAATAAATGAAATGTCGATTATAAATATGAAAAATAGTCTATTTGTTTGTATTTTATAAAACATGTTTTGCACACAGCATGGAACATTTGCAGGGAATGATTAGTCAGATGAATGTCAGCAAAAGTTGTCTATTAAACAATTTTGAGCACATTTTTTTCATTTGAGAAAAGAAAGAAATGTTCTTGTTGATTATTGGTTTAAACTGTACTGAGTTGATTAAATATAGCACCTGCTTTTTTAAGCCAATATCAACTACAGTATAGGCTTTGCAAACTTTGATTAAATAGTTTAGCTGTTTTCATGTTTATACATATTGGTTTAGCAAATAAGGAAAGGGTAATACTTTTTAAAAATAAAACCAAAAGCAGTTGACAACCAAAATTGTACAGCTTTTTTTAAGCAGCTTCAGCAACAGTTTTCTTTACTACATTTCAGTTTCTCTGTCTGTGAGACTGGGTGACAGAATCCAGGTTGTCCTGAGGGAGGCAGCAGTGAACAAACCAGAGCATGTTTTTGCTTCTCTTCCACCATTCCTCTTTCTCCTCGGGGCCTCCAAAGGCCATTTACATAGTGAAATCTAATTACCCTGGCGTTATGATAGAGCATTTGATCTCAGACTTAAGGAGAGCAGAACATATTATCTCCAAAAAAGGCTTTTCTCAAATGAAAGTGGCTTACTGAACAGAGGGTCCACCTTGTGCACAATTCACTCATTCTGTTTTTAATTATTTTCTTTCATAGCTACTGGATTTGTGTGTGGGGGGCAAAAAGAAAAGTTGTTTGTCATGGGAGACTTTTTTCCCATGTGTAGTCAAGGAGGTGACACGGTTCAGACAATTGTACAAACGGTGTGCCTGCTTTTGCTCTTTCTGAATGTGAGAGACAGATAAAGGTGGTTATTGTGCTTAGCGGAGCTGTTAAGCTGCCTAAACAGTATGGTGTCTTGCAATCACGTCACAACATTACAAAAGTCCCACAGAATCGTCACAGCTATTAGATAAGCTGCAAGATAGAAGCATTAGAAACAAACAATCCTCATCTTAATCAATGGAAGTACATCTACTAGGCTATAAACTTTCTTCAGAAAGTGAACATAAATGTATAAAAATTGCATGCACGTGCATTTGTCAGTGATTGTTGAAAATGATAAGATGTCATCAATGTTTAATATTTTTCTTTTAACCTGCTTCAATATTCAGTGCTACTATTACTACTGCTTCTACAACTATAAATACAACTTCAAATACTTTTACTACTGTTACATCTACCTTTACCTACTACTACTATGATAACAGCTGCAGCAAATACTATGACTAATACAACTATTCCGCTATTACTACAACGACTACTGCTACTACAAGAGCAAAAACTGAAAGAGATTGGTACGATTGTACCATAGTGCACTACTAATATCACTACTACTACTTCTACCACTACTGTGGCTGATACTAGTACTGCTGCTACAAGTACTACTACTACTTCTACTACTACTGCTGCTGATACTAGTACTGCTGCTACAATTACTACAACTACTACTACTACTACTACTTTTACTACTGCTGTAGCTGATACTAGTACAACTACTTCTACTAATACTGCAGCTGATACTAGTACTGCTGCCACTAGTACTACCACTACTACTTCTACACCTGCTGCGACTGATACTAGTACTGCTGCTACTAGTACTACTACTACTCCTTCTACCACTACTACTACTGCGCCTGATAGTAGTACTGCTGCTTCTAGTACTACTACTACTACTACTTCTACTACTACTGCGGCTGATACAAGTACTGCTGCTACTAGTACTAACACTACTACTACTGCTACCACAACTTCTTTTTCAACAAATGTGTTTACCAATACCACAGCATTTACAATACTACTACTACTACTACTACTACTACACCTACTACTGCTTCTGCTGAAACTACAACTGTTGCTACTACATCAACAAAGACTTTTTACCCCTATACTACTTTTCCAATACTACTACTACTACTACTGCTGCTGCTGTTGCTGCTAATAATATAACATTGGTAATAACATTAACAAAGACTTTTTACCACTAATACTGCTTCTCCATTACTAATACTACTACTGCTGCTGCTGCTGATACTAAACTGTTATAAATACATCAACAGAGACTTTTTACCACTACTACTGCGTCTCCAATACCACCACGGCTACTATATGGTTTCAAAACTCTTAAAAACCTTGAATTTGGAAATGTGGAAAAATAAGTGTTTTTATATCTCTGTCTTAAAAATTTGTGCTATGTAAAACGTGTTCGGTATGACGTTTGTGGTATACATTTTATTTTCTAACCACGATTGTTGTCATGAAATAATGTAAGTAAATCACGTTGCCAGCAAATGTTTTTGAAGCCAATGATACAGTGTGCAAAAAGAGATTACAACTTGGAAGTATGGATTTGAAGGCTTTAGACTTCTCTAAATCCAGAAAAGACTTAATAAATGTCATTAGAATAAGACAAAACTTTTAAGTTATAGTTTGTGTATATTTAACATTCAAGGTGCAATTGTTTTTGTGGTTTTGTTTTTACTATGTCACATATTTAGAATTTATTTCTAAAAGTTATATTTTATTTGTAATTTAATTTATAAAAATTTGAATACACTATTTTTCTATAACTTTATTGTTTCAGCATATCATCTTAAGCTTATCTACTTTTTTTTTCATTTAAATATTTTTTTGGCCTTGTGGTGACATACGTCTTCAATACTTAATGAAACATCTTTCTAGACAACCTTACATATGTGGGGATGTGCATACTTGTATCCATAAACATAAGTACCCACACACACATTTGCCTTCTCACAGATTCATGATGTCTACAAATTATGCCAATTTTAAACCCCATAAGATTGCATTGTTCATAATGTGACCCATGTTCTTTTCATTACATAAACTCTCAAGTGTTTCCGTCATTCCTTTATTTCGCATGACAAAATTAGGGCTTTGGAAACAAATGCATAAAAGGTTCAGGCTCTTTCTTTCCTTTTCTTCCGCCTCTTGCAGAAATGATCCGTAATTGTAGTCACTCTGAGAGGCTTTTTTAGCTTTGACCTTTACAATGTAATAATATATAAATTGAAGGGGGATGGAGGGTCTGTTTCCTACATTTCAACCTTCATATACTGTAGCAGCGCCTACCTTCTTGGGGCTATTGTGATTCCATTGGGCGTAGTGTCCTCTTGCATGCAATTATACCTCCATCACAAGCTATTTTTCACTTTTGCTCAAGCACCGTTGAATATGCGCCCAGATTTCATGTCCAGACCACACAATTGATCAGATTCCCCTATAAACATCCTATTCGCTTTGATCGTTCATCTCTGAAGGAAAGAGCTAATGCTAATAATTTAAAAAGCCAAAGTCCCTATTCAATTTAAAATTATTCTGATTTACTGTTATAGAAGGAAGCACTATGTGTCATGAAAGTAGTGTGGATGCAATAAGACAATATATAATACAGTCAATGCTGTCAGTACAGTCTATGTTAAATTCTACAAGCATTATACCTGGATGTTCACATTTTTAAAACCAAAGCTGGTCTTATTTAAAAATGTTGATAAAAGACTTTGATCAAAAATGGGCTACTACTTACCGTATTGGGGATGTTTGCTTCACATGTCTAAATAAACAACCTTATTGTAACAAATAAATGTAAATAGCTCAATGGTAATACAGTAGTTTCACCCAAAGAAAAAAAAATGTAAATTTAAATACGATTCACATTTATATATTTAGCAAACAAATAAAAAATATAGATTTACTTTGTTTTGTTTGTTGATCTTTTGCTTTACATTTGTTGATCTCGTTGTGTACATTCATGAATCTCTCGCTGCGCATTTGTGAAATGCTGGGCACATTTGTGAGTCTTGACTCAAATCTCAAGAGAACGTGAGATCCACAAATAAGTGAGCTCCGCCCACCCCCTGGTGAGCCAATCAGAATGCTTGGCATCCAGTTTTATAAAAATTTCGATTTCTGTGTGGAATGTAGTCATCCCCGTGCCCTCAGGGACTGTTCTGTTTCAAGCTTAACTCCTTTGATTGCTGAAAAACTAGTAATTGCTTTCAGAAAGGTAAATGTTGTTGACATTTATTACAGCAGGTTTGAGAACATTTAGAATGAGTACATTTACACACGTTGTTCACAAGTTCACTCAGACCTGACTCAGGTTGCCATTTTTTATTGTTGTTATGGTTGATGTCTAATCTTTGTGTTTTTACGAGATTTGGATTTTTACTAGGATTTCTTCTCTTCACATTAATTTGTGGATCATAAACGTACGTATTCGACTAAATTATACCCCCATAGTATCGGGGTGCCAAGGATGCTATGAAATTTTGTCCAAGATGACAGAAAAAAAGAGAGAACATACAGATTAATTTACTGTAATTTCTTTGGATTCAGAAATTATTGTTTGATATGAACGATACTTATTTATTGCACTTATTTTAATGGGAATAATTTTGAATAATATCATTGCACTGATATATATAGGATTCATAAACATGTGCCTGATGCTGCTTACCTTCTATCAGCAGGAGGAGGTAATGATCCAATTTCAGTTCTTCCTATTTTGATGGATTTTTTGGTGAAAATTAGAAACTCTCATGCACAGAAAAAGTTATTACAAGTAAGCATTTGTTGAGCAAAATTTGAATCTTAGGTGTGCTCAGGCAATGGAGGCACAATGCTGGACTCATAGGTTTGCAGAGCCAGCGTGTTTATTTGGAATCATCACTTTTGTGTTAGAACCAAGATTCTTTGAATCCTCCATTGTTCGAGCAGCATGTCGGCAGGTCTAAGCTCCCTCACAAGGGTACACTGACTAAGAGACTGGCAGGAGGGCCTCATGGGTGTGCTTAAGGGCCACTCTGCACCCTTTCTTTGAGTCACATTAGAGACTACACCTCAAACAGAGGGAAAGTACACGGCAGGTACACATGCAGCGATCAGAATTACACATCACCATAGTCACGTAGACTCCCTGCCAAACTCTAATTACCAGACTGGAGATCCTGCTGCACTACACCCCCACTCTAGCACAGGACAGGGGCTTTTAACTAGGAAGGTGGCTTTTTCAGACTTGAATGTGTATGGTGCAATACTTGTCATGTTTGCAACACTTCACAAATGTATCTTTGTGCAACGAGCAGGAAAACAATGATAAAAACGTACTGGATAGTTGAGCCATCTAGAAAGACCTCGAGATAGCATAACTGATAAAGTTGTTAATTAATCAAAAGTTTGCTTTTTGCTAGTGTGATTCTTTCTAACGTTTGTGCATGAAATTGAAATGGACAATATTAAAAATGCTTCATATCTTACAAACTTACAGTATATTTTAATCCAAAGTGACTGATATTAACATTGAGGTACACAAAGTATCAATACTTTTCTTTCTCTTGATCCACAGAAGTTTTTTTACTATGATCTTAGGACAGAAATAATTGGGCACATAATTTTACTTTATTTTATATGAAAGAAATCTATTGTATTATCTTCTTCTGAACTGTTGATCTCCTCAGCCCCAGCTCTATTTCTGACTCTTAAAGTCTCTTTTCAACTTAAGTAATCAAAGTTGCTATCTTTACTTCTCTTTTATTGAAATCCTTCATAAGCTTTAAAGTATTTGCAATGCAAGTGAATATTTAGATAATTGTATAAATCTTTTTACAAGATCGGATTTTAAAAGTAGAGCCTATAATCATTCATGCTAATCAGGTTATATGTGACATAATAGGTACTCTGAAGAGTGGCTTACTACTGCAAACTCTTCCTGTCAGGACACAGGTTACTTTTTTTCTGCCAAAGAAGCAGAAAATCCAGTTATTAGCAAAAGCCCAATTATTTTCCTCCTCTGGCTCCCCAGCTGAAAGCCAAGGTCGGATTTCTGGATTAGTAAGGTTTTAAGGATTGGGAAAAAACTGAAGAATTCTAAAATGTGCAACCCCATGTCTGCCAGAGCTCTTCCGGGACTGGACTTAGAGGCGACACAATCACTGCAAACAAGTCAACGAAGAACTTCACTTGTTGGATTGTTCCTGGCTGGTATTGGGGGGGATTGATTTCATAAGCTCCATTCTGTGTTCTTGATTCTGATTATGTCTTTGTGCCTTATTGACTCTTTATTTGTGAGTCAATCAGGGTGGTCTTGTACAAAGAGAGCTGACCTCCAGAATATCACAAACACGTTGGACCTTGACCTTTCACCCTGGATTAATCCCAGACCGTCTCTGACCCTGCAGTGTTCAGGTCACACAACACAGCTGACTGTACATCGATAGGGGAGAAGGCTATAAATGGATTGAAATTGACTCCAGCTTAAATGTGACAATGGACATCTTCTTACGTGAGAACTCTTCTCCAATACTAGAAGAGTGGCTTGAGAGAATTTTTATCTCATCTAAATGAGCTTAATGGCTTTTTGTGTGACAAGAAAAAAATAATTCAAAGTGGAAATGAATAAATAAGTTATATGGTAAACTCCACCAATGGTAAAAGTTGTCATTAGTTAAAATAATCTCTTCTTGAGCAGGTGAGGAAAGCTGTTAAATATGACTGTTAAGTAATTCGTAGGACGCTGTTCGTAGTTATTAATTACATGGTACCATTGCTGAATGTATATTAAAACTGTGTTAGTCAGTGTTATTTCAGGTCATTGGACTAGAAGTAGTGCCTTCAATCTTTCCTCTAATAGGAACCCCTGGTGGGAGAGGTGACAATCATGATGTACCTTATACATACACTTTTTTACAGAGAAAGAATACATATAAAAGAAAGTTTGGTAGACAGAAAGAGCATAAAGTGTTCGTTCACACTTTTCATTTAGGAAGGATGTTGTTTTCAAAGATTCTTCAGTTATATATATATAGAACCGCCACCTTAACGTGGTGGAGGGGTTAGCGTGCTCGAAGGATCCTAGGGGCTATGTTGTCGGGGGCTTGCTGCCCCTGGTAGGGTCTCCCAAGGCAAACAGGTCCTAGGTGACGGGTCAGACTAAGAGCGGTTCAGAAGCCCTCACACGACGACAAGAACAGATTCCGCGACGTCGCCCGGATTGGCGTCACCGGGGCCCCACCCTGGAGCCAGGCCTGGGGTTGGGGCTCGCAGGCGAGCGTCTGGTGGCCGGGTCTTTTCCCATGGGACCCGGCCGGGCCCAGCCCGAAAAGGCCACGTGGGATCGCCCTCCAGTAGGCCCACCACCCGCAGGAGGGACCGTAGGGGGCCGGTGCTTTGTGATCTGGGCGGCAGCCGAAGGTGGGGACCTCGGCGGCCCAATCCATGGACACAGAAGCTAGCTCTGGGGACATGGAATGTAACCTCGCTAGGGGGAAGGAGCCTGAGCTTGTGCGGGAGGTGGAGCGCTACCGGCTAGAGATTGTCGGGCTCACCTCCACGCACAGCCTGGGCTCTGGAACCCAGCTCCTCGAGAGGGGCTGGTCTCTTCACTACTCTGGCGTCCCCCGCGGTGGTGAAGGCGGCATGCTGGTGTGGGCCTGCTCATAGCCCCCCAGCTCAGCCGCCATGTGTTGGAGTTCTCCCCAGTGAGCGAGAGGGTCGCTTCCCTCCGCCTTGGGTTGGGGGCAGGTCTCTCACTGTTGTTACGGTCTACGGGCCGAACAGAAGTGCAGAGTACCCGGCCTTCTTGGAGTCCCTGGGAGGGGTGCTGGAAAGTGCTCCAACCGGGGACCCCATCGTTCTCCTGGGGGACTTCAATGCGCACGTGGGGGATGACAGCGTCACCTGGAGGGGCGTGATTGGGAGGAATGGCCTCCCCGACCTGAACCCGAGTGGTGTTCTGTTATTGGACTTCTGTGCCCGTCACGGTTTGTCCATAACGAACACCATGTTCAAGCACAAGGGTGTCCACCGGTGCACGTGGCACCAGGACACCTTAGGCCGAAGGTCGATGATTGACTTCGTTGTCGTATCATCTGACCTTCGACCATGTGTTTTGGACACTCGGGTGAAGAGAGGGGCTGAGCTATCAACCGATCACTACCTGGTGGTGAGTTGGATCCGCTGGCTGGGGAGGAGGCCGGAAAGACCTGGCAGACCCAAACGTACGCTGAGGGTCTGTTGGGAACGTCTGGCCGAGCCCCCTGTCAGAGTGAGCTTTAACTCCCACCTCCGGGAGAGCTTCCACCAGATACCGGGGGAGGCTGGAGACATGGAGTCCGAGTGGACCATGTTTTCCACCTCTATTGTCACTGCCGCAGTGCGAAGCTGTGGCCGTAAGGTCTCTGGTGCCTGTCGTGGCGGCAATCCCAGAACCCGGTGGTGGACACCGGAAGTAAGGGATGCCGTCAAGCTGAAAAAGGAGTCCTATCAGGCCTGGTTGGCTTGTGGGACTTCGGACACAGCCGACCGGTACCGGCAGGCCAAGCGCGCAGCAGCCAATGCTGTGTTAGAGGCAAAAACTCGGACCTGGGAGGAGTTCGGGGAGGCCATGGAGGAGACTATCGGTCGTCCTCAAAGAAATTCTGGCAAACTGTCCGGCGCCTCAGGAGGGGAAAGCAGTGCCCCACCAACACTGTTTACAGTGGAGGTGGAGAGCTGTTGACCTCGACCAGGGATGTGGTCGGGCGGTGGAAGGAATACTTTGAGGGTCTTCTCAATCCCACTGTCACGTCCTCTGTCGAGGAGGCAGAGGCTGGGGTAGTTGAGGTGGATTCGTCTATCACCCAAGCCGAAGTTACTGAGGTGGTTGGTAAGCTCCTCAGTGGCAAGGCACCGGGGTGGATGAGATCCGCCCTGAGTACCTCAGGTGCCTAGATGCTGTGGGACTGTCCTGGCTGACACGTCTCTGCAGCATCGCGTGGCGGTCAGGGACGTACCTCTGGAATGGCAGACCGGAGTGGTGGTCCCTTTTCAAGAAGGGGGACCGGAGGATGTGTTCCAACTACCGGGGGATCACACTCCTCAGCCTCCCGGGGAAAGTCTATGCCAGGGTACTGGAGAGGAGAGTTCGGCCGATAGTCGAACCTCGGATGCAGGAGGAACAATGCGGGTTTCGACCTGGTCGTGGAACACTGGACCAGCTCTATACCCTCTGCAGGGTCCTCGAGGGGTCATGGGAGTTCGCCCAACCGGTCCACATGTGCTTTGTGGATTTGGAGAAGGCGTTCGACCGTGTCCCTCGTGGTGTCCTGTGGGAGGTGCTCTGGGAGTATGGGGTCCGGGGCACTCTGCTAAGGGCTGTCCGGTCCCTGTACAACCAGAGCAGGAGCTTGGTCCGCATTGCCGGCACAAAGTCAGACCTGTTCCCAGTGCGCGTTGGCCTCCGGCAGGGCTGCCCTTTATCACCAGTTCTGTTCATAGTTTTTATGGACAGAATCTCAAGGCGCAGCCGGGGGCCGGAGGGGGTCCGGTTCGGGGACCTCAGGATTTCATCGCTGCTGTTTGCGGATGATGTTGTCCTGTTGGCTTCTTCGGGCCTGGACCTGCAGCGTGCGTTGGGGCGGTTTGCAGCCGAGTGTGAAGCGGCTGGGATGAGGATCAGCACCTCCAAGTCTGAGGCCATGGTTCTCGACCGGAAAAAGGTGGCCTGCCCTCTCCAGGTCAGTGGAGTGCTCCTGCCTCAGGTGGAGGAGTTCAAGTATCTCGGGGTCCTGTTCACGAGTGAGGGGAGGATGGAGCGCGAGATCGACAGGCGGATCGGTGCAGCATCTGCAGTGATGCGGTCGCTGTATCGGTCTGTTGTGGTGAAAAGGGAGCTGAGCCGAAAGGCGAAGCTCTCGATTTACCGGTCGATCTACGTCCCTACTCTAACCTATGGTCATGAGCTCTGGGTCATGACCGAAAGGACAAGATCCCGGATACAAGCGGCCGAAATGAGCTTCCTTCGCCGGGTGGCTGGGCGCTCCCTTAGAGATAGGGTGAGAAGCTACGTCACCCGGGGGGAGCTCGGAGTAGAGCCTCTGCTCCTCCACATCGAGAGGAGTCAGCTGAGGTGGCTTGGGCATCTGTTCCGGATGCCTCCTGGACGCCTCCCAGGGGAGGTGTTCCGGGCATGTCCCACTGGGAGGAGGCCCCGGGGAAGACCCAGGACGCGCTGGAGGGACTATGTCTCCCAGCTGGCCTGGGAACGCCTCGGGATCCCTCCCGGGGAGTTGGAAGAAGTGTCTATGGAGAGGGAAGTCTGGGCATCCCTGCTTAGACTGCTGCCCCCGCGACCCGGCCCCGGATAAGCGGGAGAAGATGGATGGATGGATGGATATTAAAACTGAAATGTAAAACAAAACAATACTACAGTTTTGTTCATTATATTTTAATTAGTGACAGTATCAGCAAAAACCTGCATCCCATTTTCTTTAGTCTTCCACCTCTATTCATTTATTCAGAAAGGTGAATTATGATTTTGGTTAAAATCAAATCAAGCGAAAATAAAGCAAGTTTACAGAGTTCTGCGGACTAATTGATGTGCACATGAAAATATCCCAGCTGCAGATATGATACAAATAAATAGCCTCTGCAGGCAATCTCATTACTTAACTGCAAAATGAATCTAAGCCAAACAAAAACAAAAGCAGGTCATGGTCTGGAGAAGCATCTGGTTGTAGCCAGCAGACGCACAATCACTGGAGCAGTTAAGCTGCCAGACAAACACATGCACACACGCGCACACACACACCACAAAGACAAGTGAATTTACGTGTTCTATGCCCTCTTATTTACACACCTCAGAAGGCCCAGGACCAAAAGTCACTTCCATCAGGAATTTTAAGTTGAATTAAGGTGTCATGGGACCACACATTAACACATGTGTAGCTACTGTTGTTTAATGTTAGAGCTGGAATGAGACCTTACAACTTTATATTCCATTAAGCGGAAGGCCTGAGTGTTCCCCCTCTAAGCATCTAAATAAGTAATACTGACAGCCCACAAAACATGAATCATATTTTCACAATGATAGAAAATTAATGACTGGGATTGAAAAGTAAATCACACCAGGATATTCTGTGTCGCTTCAGAGAAAGAGAATAACAAAAAGAACATTATAGTACTGTGTGATATGGAAATGCATTCGTCCAGATAATTCAGAAATGGAATAAAATGACAGAGATGCCAGCAAGTCTCTACATCACCTTGTATAAAAATCAACTTCAGTTTGGACACTGGTTAATTTATAAACCATTAGTAACATATTTTCCAACAAAAGGCTTTGTTAAAAGGCAGGAGTGTTTGGGAGAGAGGCATATGGAAATAGCATTTTGCCATGCTCAATTAGAATGAGGTCAGAGAGAAATGGCTTCCAGCCTGATCCTGAAAGATGCAAATGGGCTGATGAGTTAGCTACCTGCTTGCAGAGAGGTACGAAATGTCAGCTGTCTGGAAAGTCTGTCTACAAAATGTATAAAGTGATGCAAACAGTGAACGTTTAAATGAAATAGAAGTTGTATCTGGTTTCAGGTGGCTCACTTGAGATTGGGGTAATAGCAGAACTCTGACTTTTCAAAGTGTTCTACCAAAGGATAGCTTAACAGCATATTGAGATAAAAAGCATATTGGTGATAATTTATAGTTAAACTCAAAGATACAAAAAGATAGAAAAGTAGGCTACCATTTAAATGAATGGAAAGTGAAAACTTAAAAAGTGAATTAATTCCAGAAGAAAAAACATTTTATTTATGTTAACGAAATGCAAAAATATGCTAATTGAACCACCGTGTTTGAATGTAAGTAAAGCATTTGACCATGCATTGATTATGACGACACCATAAAAAAAGATTAGCTGCAGCTTTAACACACATATTAGTGTTACTTTACATCAACATTATACATTCAGCGTGACAGATATCCACTTCAGAAAAAAAAAACTATTTTTTAATTGTCTGTATTTACACAGCAAAGATGGTTGGAAAAATCTATTTTTAGAATATAAAGCTAGACAGTCCAGACCAAACTAATTATTAACATCCACTGATTTAATAACTAAATACATTCTAACAGCAAATTGTCCAGTTTAGCAAATTTATGAGCCCTCGTCACTTTTGCCATCTTATTAAACTTTTGCAGAAAACATTTTGAATTCCTGAGCAGTTTAACAAAGCACGCATCATGCAAAAAAACATCTCTGGCCTCAATTGTCCAGGTGGGGCGCCATTGCAACAGAGGAGCAGGTGTTAAGAGCAACTAATTTCCCCCCATAAACACCTCTCACTGTCTCTGACCATAAATTATTTGCGCAGACACCAGTCTACTGTTTATTTTTTAAATAGAGTGAGGAGGCCAAGCCATGCCAAAGTGAGAAAACTGAGCAGTGGTGTGTTCTAGAATGTGTGTATCTGCTACTGTAAGGCCAGGGAAGGGGATCACGTCGTCACAAGAGTCATAAATAAGTCACATGGCCCCTGGACCTTCCTCTGAGGGTTTGGAGCTTCTAAAGATGTGTTTCTTTTCATCTGATAGGCCTGCAATGTCCTGGAGAATCAGCAAGAATTCATAGAGCACATACAGCATATGTGATCGAGGGTTGAAGAGGGAGCGAGGGAGGTAAAGCGAGAGAAAAGAAGAGTGATAGTCACACACTAGCCCAACATCAAAGTCGTTGCGTTTCTCCAGGGACTCTGCCATTCAGAAAGACTGCACTGCAGTACCTTTTCAATTAGCGGCATGAGGTGAGCCCGTCCTCAGTTCAAATAATGAGTGCAATTAAGCAATTAAGAAGCTCGCAGCTGCCTCTGCCCTACTTAACAGCCTGCAAATGTGCAGACACAGGGGGATAGAGAGCATTATGCCCACACACCCCAAGCTTGTTCCTGTTTGTACTAATAGATTGGAGGTCAAGATCACAAACAGGAGTAGCAACCGTGCAATGTAAAAAGCAATATGTCATAAGATTGGTTGATTTTACGAGAGCTGCTTCGGGAGACTTTGAGAGTTGCCGTCTGTGTTTACTCTGGAGAATCTGCGAGGTTGGACTCTGTCCAGTGTGTCTAAACTGTAAAGCCTGAAGAAAATCTGCTCGCTCTTCTCTTCCAACCACAGCGGAGAGCCACTGGACACTACAGATGAGATGTTTGGCATTTGTCAGGTAGCGAGAGCGAAAGGAGCTCAGAGCTAGCCTCACATTCAGACATAACACAAGTTTTTAAACTATTGACTGCACAGGAGCTGCAGACTTCAAACGGTCCCTCTGACCTGTTTGCAGAGAGAAGCCTCAAACCAAGTTTTCTCTCCCTTCTCTCTCCTCTTTTGCCTTCTTTCTCCTAGGCCCCACTTCTTTCATTATTAATATGTTTTTTTCTTATGTTTTTTTTCTCTGACCTACTACATTAAATAAAACATTGTACGGTTCATGAAAGATTATGAAAGAGCAGCTCATAAGCAGCAGGAGGTGTACACTCAGCACAATCCATTCTGGTAGATAATGTCAATGCCAGCTAACCAAGCACCCCCCACTCACCCCCCTTCCATCCATTCCTTGCCCTGCAGGCATATTGGCGGAACCACCAATGGATGCTAAGCTTTTTCCGACAAAGCTCCAAAGATAAAGTATCTCCTTTTATCCCCTCTGCAAATCAATTCAGGGCCTTACAGCAAAATCCCATAAAATAACTTCAAACACCACTACTTACTCCAAAAATTTGTATTATGGCTATATCTCTTTGAAGCCCGGTGACTGAAGTTTTGGAGGAAAAATGATTTAAGCGTTATCAGCTAAGACGTCGACGTGTCAGCACTTCACCCCAGTTTTTCTTGACATATCAACCTGAACCCTCTCTCTCTCTCTCTCTCTCTCTCGTCCCTCTCTCCCGTCTCCTCTCTCTCTCATCGTCTTCGATCCATCCTTCTCCTCTCTGCTCTCTCTCTTACACACACACACGCACACGCACATACACACGCACACACACTCACTTACTCACTCTCCCTCACACATTCCAACTCGGTATTCCTTCCATTCCCCTGTGATGTTTAGTTTTTGATTGCTCTTAACCGCAAGGGCCTAGTGGTAAATACAAATCTTGCTTGTTAAATTAATGGCTGCGGTAAATGGGCGGCAGAGTTCAACCAGAGCACTGGAGCTGCTGTAGGGCACAACTACATACATGGAACTTTTTTTATCCCAGACATCAGACATGAACTTATTCTGCTTATTTAATCACTTTGTTTAACTTACAAATTATTACTTAGAATAGCAAATATTGTCAGATTCAACCGTTATATTAATAGGCATTCTAAATCTAAAAGGCCTACATTCTGATATATATTCTGATATTTATACAAAACTGTTTTTGTAGCCACACAAATGAATTAGCAAACGAGTTGAAAAATGTGTTATGTAATAAATAGTATGTACATTTACATTACATTTAAGCATTATGCATGTCTATTAAACATGAGCGAAGGGTTGTAACACATTATTACAGAAATATCATAATGTGTCTTTCTGAAGACTCTAACCATTGTAAAATGTTACTAAAGTTCTGAAAATGTTTAGGTGTTTTCAGCAAATGTTTTATTTGTTCATAGACTCTTTAACTCTAAAATAAAATATGATGTTTTTTTTCCAACACAGTAAATACAAGTAAATAATAAAGTAGATTTAACATAAAAACAGCTTTAAGTTTTAGATCTCATGCAGATGGATGTTCTTTTGTTAGCTGCCATATTAATATTCATAATGTATTATCATTACAAGCCATTGTAGGATAAGAGTGATTAAAAACCAAATAAATACAGTTACTTCACTGAGTTCAAATGATGTCATTACAGAGATGTCGTCTTCAATTACACCTCATGAGAGATGCTGCATAAAAGGGGACGTTTGTGCTTCAGTGTGTAATTACCACAGAACAACCCTTGTCTCCTCAGTAATCTCTGTGTTATAATACTAATCTCCAAAGTCATTAACTAATGATGAAGGTCCCTTAAGCCGAGATCCTGGGCTCTCAGTTTGTAGTGAGGAGCATGATCCTCCCCTCGCACTGCCTCCTACCAGCCCTTATCTCACACACAATAGCTTAACTTGACTATCTCGCCTCCACCAGATCTGTGTAAAACTGCTTCAGCTCATTGTAAAGCACTTCACATCACCGCTACTAAATCTAGGGGTCAAAATCCCTCTATATTACACTTGCAGGGATGTAAAAGCAAGCCATGAAAAAATTGAGTTAATTTCCAACATGAAAGGAGATGTTGGATGTTGGGATAGAACACATTAAAACATAGTCAAATAAAACATTTACTTGGCAACATTTACCCAATAAAAAAATTTAATTGATATTGAGTAAATACTTCATTTGGGTTATGTTCCTTTAAACACGATTTACCCTGATAATTAATGTTCATTTATCAATATAGAAAGGTTGGATGTCATTAAAAATCCCTTTGCGTTAGCATTTATGTAAACAAATTGGTCAATTTTAGCCCCGTAATAATATCCATATTTGTATGTCATGTTTTCTATATTATTTTTTTTTTCTAAAATTGTAAATACTATCTGAAATTTTCAAATAGAGCCAGATGTGCTATAATTAAGAGAATAGTTTACAAATGGTTAAAAATTTAATGAATAAATAAATAAAAACTTAACAAGTATTAATCTCGGTATAATTGTATTTTGAATAAATTAATTAAACTTCACTGGTTAAACATTTATTAAGCTGTTTGCAGAATGATTATGAGCCATGAAGTTACCAGGCTGGGTGCTGTACTGAGCGTAGTTTGCTTTACCGCTCTACTCTTCAGGGGTTTCCTCCAAGACCACTTGTCATCTCCTAAAGTGAAAAACACAACGTTTTCAGTGAATTGGTTACAGTAAATTTGCAGTCAGGGGTGAAATTGATTATGAACCGTGAGTTAATGTGAGCCCTCAATTGACTAAAGACATTCATCAATATAAGGCCCAGCAAACCCCTGAAACCTCATAATTAAGGAAATTAGCTTATGTACTAGATGTATTTTCATCGCAAAAACAGCTACTGGTTTTATAGTTTGGACCACACAGGGTTAATATTTGAATGTATTATATTATGTTAAACAAACTCATTTAAAAAAGTACACCCAGCATCTTTAAAATGCTACATTTCTATGCATATGTTTATAGACAGGCATTCCCTGATTGTTAACTTGGCCTTATTTTCAATATATTTGAGTTTTTGTACTGATCATTTGTTTTATGTATTTTAACATTGCCCTGAATTTATGTTCTGTTGTTTAATGTCTGTTTTTATTTGTTTTACTGTGAAGCACTTTGTGAGTTTCTCTGAGAAAGGCGCTTTACAAATAATAAACTCCTACATTTATTCATGACCATATTTTTTTCCTGCCAGTTCTGTGCACGTCACAAGAGAAATTGACCAATCAGTGCAGACTGCATGGTACAAATGCACACAGAAAAAGATTGACTGTCTAATGGTGCGGGAGGGCCCTGATTAATGTGGGGCAAGTTGGCAAACTTCCTGCTTTCCAGGAGGCATGTGACGGGGTGGCAGGCAGCAGATGAAGCGGGCTGCCACTGGTGGCTTCTGACATTACTCCTCTCTCAACAGACAGCCAGTGATGTGCAAACCAGCACCGGTCTGCAGCCAAAATAGACACCATTCAGCAGGAGAGAGTGCAGTGTGACACGCCGCCCCAAAAACATGCATTATAAAGCACTTGTTTGTCAGGCATGAGCAACGGGCAAATACTTAATGTCAGAGTTTAGATTCCTCATATGAATCCTGCAATAACAATCCATTAAAGCATTGTATGCTACACGCTTCCTAATGACTTGCTGTTGTGTGTATATGAGGTACAATCAGTTAGAGAATATTGAGCTTGTTTAGCTCGTGTGTTTCTGCAGCTGTGTGTGTGCAGACCCCAGCACTGGGTTTTGAAGGCCCGTGTCAATTATGCAGCTTCCACTCGGTCTCCTGTCAGCCCCTGTGCTGCTTCTGCTGCCTTTGATCAGGACGTCCATATCGGTGAGCAGGCCAGAGCCTGCCTGACACAAACACACTCATACGCAAACTGACACTGCTACAGATGCAGTAAATGCCAACCCAATCTCCTTAACAGCATAACAATGCAGGCAGGCATCGGGGGGAGGGGAACAGGGAAAAACTTGTCATTGTGTATGACAAAGCGAGGGAGGCCCATCAAACAAAACATCCCATCTGGTCACATCGAACTTAGTGGGCAAGCAATAACCTCGGCAACATGCTTGGGCACTTACAATATTGTGGCTGGTGTTTCTTTTACAGTATGTTTCTGATTGTATGTTTGTTATTATAGTACTTAAATAACTTTTTTTGAGTTGGAGGTAATTATAGAGTTGACTTTGATGTTATTGACTGTTAATAAAAAACAATTACTCAAATCAGTATGTTAATCTTCTTCAACAACATCCACAATAAACTTATAACTGAATTTGAAAAATAGATATATTTCTTCTTTGTCTAAATTAAAAATAATGGGGGACTCCAAATTCGCATCAGCAATATTGCCTACTTTGATTGGGGTGATGATGAGCATATACCACATTGGTTACTAGAATAGAAAACATAATTGACTACACCATAAATGTGAAATTGCTTGATAGATTCTTTTTATAGGTCAACTTTTCCTGGGCAGTTCATTATTTAATGTGCTTCTGCGACACTGTAAACTGGCTGAATTAGGGATGCATTAATATCACATTTTTATATATGAGTACATGTACGAGTACTTTGATCTGAGTACTTGCCGATACCATGTATCAAAACAAACACTTACTAAAATTATATTTCTTGCACAACACGCGGCAAGCTGAAGAGTTCAGCATTAGTCAGGTGTTTTATAAGGTTTTTTCACATTAACATAAAGGAAAACATGAATGGAAAGTTTAGGGATTCTCCACGTTTGGAGCAAGTTCTCAGACACATGCCTTGGCTCTCACTGATCCACTGTGACCACGGTTAAACTGAGGAGGGCACGCAGACTCATGTTGCTCATCCAATATCAGTTGTGAAAGTCTACTTAAGGCAGTGGATGTGTATGTTCGGAAGCCGCGTGTCAGTGATCTGGTACCTCAGGTCATTTTCTGTGCACTCATGTAATTTGCTGCTTAGTTGACAGTTGCCTTATTCTGCTAATAATGAGCTCCTTCTGCTTGGTATAGTGCTGATTTTTATATATATTTGATTAGATTATCACATATATTTTATCATCCTGCTGTCATAAAGTATTAATGGCCGCTGGTATCGGGGGGCTCTTGATTCATTGAACATAATTTTGAAAGGTGCTGAAAACAATAAACCTAACCATTTAAATGAACTCTGTCTCAGATTGCAGTTTATCATCTGCAACACAATAAACATACAAGGAAAAGTCACCCGCTGCTCATGAATAGCTTTGTCACAAACATAATGCTATTCCATGCATTAGCTACTCAATTATGAATTTCGAGCCAAATCAAAGCTGATAGATTCCAAACTCTGAACCTTCTGCTCGCATCCATTACTGTTTGTGACAAATAAAAAATTCATGAAGTGTATGTTCATTGCATGCAGCAACTCTCACCCACTGTGAGAACTCTTCTATAAAAAAAACTCTGCCTTTTTTTTTACTTTTAAAAAGTGATTGACTTAACTCCCAAAACTACCATGTCTACCAAAAAAATAAAGATCTACACTCATAATGTATACATATTTGTGTTTCACCTCAAATGTCTGATAGATTAATTAATAAGTTGTAAATGTTCTATCGCTCACAAAAATTCATTCATTCATCTTGGCTTTATTCCCTTTCGGGGTCGCCACAGCGGAATGAACCGCCAACTCACTGGCATATGTTATATGCAGCGGATGCCCTTCCAGCCACAACCCATCGCTGGGAAACATTCACACACACATTCACACTTTAACACTATGGGCAATTGTTCTTATTCACTTATTCCGCATGTCTTTGGACTTGTGGGGAAACCGGAGCACCCGGAGAAAACCCACGCGATCACGGGGAGAACATGCAAACTCCACACAGAAATGCCGCCTGCCCCAGCCGAGCCTAGAACCAGTGTCCTTCTTGCTGTGAGACGACTGTGCTACCCACTGCGCCACCGTGACGCCCGCTCACAAACATAGCTTTTGTAAAAATTTCTAAACAATTTCACTTCTGACAATGATTTAAAAAGCTAATCAAATTTCATAAATACCCAAGAGGACAAATGTTCTTCACTCATCCATTGAGACTGGTTTATGACTGATGTTGATTAAACCATAAACATGTTTTTCCTTGTGAAATGTCATTTTCCAGCATTGTTGTGCATGGCTTGTGGGATAGACTTTGTTGATTAAACAACTTTTAATGAGGGGCAAAATTTTGACCTCAAGATATTGTTCTTAATCATAGTTGTAATCATTTGTTGTAGAATTGAGTTGATAAACAAAAACACTTTAAATGGCTGAGATCCATTTCTCTTGTTTCATGCAGAGTCACTGTGATTTAAACTTCAAACGTTGTATCTGCTTAAATAATTGCTGGAAACATCCTTTTTTACAAGGTTATTTATAATATTGGTGTAGTCCTGAATCTAAGTCTGCTCCAATAAACAAAAATAGATCCCTATCACTGCTACAAATGACTTGAGTACATGATATTAGAACAAAATAACTTTATAGCTAGTATTTTTGGCATTTAACTGTGTTCTGTGACTCCCGCCAGTGTTTATTTAAAAAAGCGTGAACATTATGATTCTTTGTTAAATTACTCACAGCAGAGTGTTTGCAATGCATCAGCGGTGTTTGTCCCTGTAAAGGACCAAGTCAGCAGTCCCATGTGCACCTGAATACCCAATGAAGCACTTTTCCAGATGCTTAAAGACACTTATAATATACATTTATTTTTAAAAATATTTTTGGGTTGATTACGTGTTACTTTATTTATAGGGTTGATATATTCAAAAATGTATTCTTTTTGTGAGGAAACTCTGTAATGCTATGTTTATAAATGTAGATTTTTGTTGTTGTGTTATCCCATTTTTTTTTTGCTTGTTCACAAATTAAATAAAATTTGATTGTTATTCATCTTCTGTGTAAAAAAAAATGTGGAAGTGGAAACTTCATATCTCTGAATGGCTTCTGCTGCAGCTTTTGTCTGTGAGAAACCATGTTTAAGTTGGACTTGATAATGTGCATACCAGAAAGAAATATGCAATGGACATTTAACCATTCTATCAGCATTCCAAATGTTCAGACTCAGGACCACATACAGCATAAAAGCTGACAGTGTTGGTTAACAAATAGTGCAGAATGTATAACACTTTGGGATAACGTCTATATGTAGCCATCAAAGTGTATTAGATAATTAAAAATATATATAATTTTAATACATCAGATTCTTGTTTTTAATGTAAATCATGACAGAATTTGACAGAATTTTTTTCAAGGATAAATATACTTCTCTGAAATTGAAATACTTTTTTATTATTATTTAAATATAATTTTGTTTTTCACTGTTGAATGATAGAGGTGATAAATAAGATTTACATGTAGCAAGATTGAAAAAAAGTGTTTTCCTTTTCCGGTATCATACGCCTAAAACACGGGAGGATTTGCATTTAAGTATTCTCCAAAGTACATTTCTATAACAAAATAGGTTCAAACACATAAAACAGAACAAAATGTGATATTTGACGTCTGGGAAAATGGCACCATTATCATTAAAGCAGAATTGCTGTGGGTTGAGACACCACAATGAGAGGCACAGTAATGCTAAGCTTCAGACAAACAGAATCTGCTATAGTCATGGAGAGTTCATCCTGACATCAGGGAAATATGAAAATCTGAGGAGACAAAACCACAAAAAAACGTGCATCTGATAGAAATCTCTCTCAAAGAGTCAGAAATGTCAAAATCCACTAAAACCAGCAAGTCTTCTGTCTGTCTCAGAAACCTTTGCTCGGAGCGAGAGAGCAAGCAATGAAGAGAAAGAATACGCAAAGAGATTCCTGTGTGTTTGCTAAAAAGCAAAGGCATTCACTGCTTTTCTCCATCAAGACATGCACACGAGTTTAGAAAATCACAGATCCTGGGATAACGAATGCTTAGTTCTGTCTCTCGCTGGTGCCATTGTAGAGAAACAAAGTTCCTTGCATCACCCATCACTTGCACTAATTGAAACAATTTTGGCTGGCAGTGCCTGTTCTCTTCACCCTCCTTCCAGTCTCGGCACAGAATAATGTGGCAGTGTGTAGTGCTGAGGGGCTGCTGAGAAAGCATCTGACCCCAAAGCTGATCTTTGACTGAAGTTTGGGGTGTAATGGTACCCTTTATAAAACTGCTTTGAGTGCAATTCCTTCCTGTTAGTAGCTGCTAACAGGGTAAATAACAGTGGGAAAAGTTTCTCTTTAGATCGGTCGCTCACTGTATTCTTTAAAGGGCTCATGCCATGGCGAGCATTTTTAGTGATTGGCTTTTTTAGTGATTTATAACAGTAGATTGAATACAAAATCGAACTATGGGCGTTCCCAAACAAAAACAAATTTGTTTCTTTTAAAAATGGGTTTTATTAGCGCTATTGACGACGTCACCCAAGTCTTATAGTAACATCACGGCCAGATATCAAAGGGTTGATTTCTCTCCCCCAGAAGCGATGCACCATCTACAAAGCAACATCTTCTCTCGTGATATCCGGAAACAAACGTGCACGAAACAAACAGAATGAAAGACAAAGCAAGCAGCACACAACTTGAAATGGATTAAAAGAAAATCCTCAATTCCAGGATGTATAAAAACCAAACATCTATATGACTCTGACTCATAATGGTAATGTATAATAGTTCCCTCCAAACCATACAATAGTGTTCTCTCCAAACGCCATTATAGTGTCTATCAATGTTGCTAGCTCTGGGTTAGTGGGTTAGTGAATTTGCTCATAATTAATCCCTCTAGTATCTCTCGAATCTACGTTGATCGTCAGACAGTAACTTTGCATACACGTTATGAATATGCAAATCACTAACCAATAGATGAATAACTGGGAAGTGGTTAGGAAGTTTGCTAAATTAAAGTCTCAGCTCCTTTCTGGAATAAGCCTGGCCTAGAAAATTAGTAGATGGAATGCGATTTTAATTAAAAATAGAGACTTTATAGGTAAAAGAATCTCCCATACAATTAGGCCAATGCGAACAACATGTTATTGAAAATAACACTATATCACTGAACCGTTAAAGTCATAACACCACATGCTCTTGATGACAAAAAGTTCTATAGCATTAATTTAAGTTAATTCTATTCAACAGAACGTTAAGCATTATGGTGCGGAAAAAGGTTTTTAGTTTTTTTTTCAGTGAACTGTAAATCAACAGCATGCCACTTTGTTTTTGCTTATTATTGTCTGTTTAGCACAAACATCACACACCTATGAACAGAAAAGACTGCAAAGAGGCGGGAAAAACACAACTGTCAGGCTTAAGCAACAAAGCCTATTACCGACCTGCCTATTCCTTCAAAACTTTAGGAGGTAAGAAACAAGGAAAGTGAAAGAAAAGAAATAAGTACGAGAGAGCAGAGGCTTGCACAGTGACAGCTTACAGGGGATACAAACCCAAAGATTATGTTAATCTTCCACCCTTTGTCCCGTGCGAAATGTTTTCATACTACGCCTTTTATCTGTGGAGGAAGGGATGTGAACCTCTTCAGTGGGTGACAGTGGGCACTTTCTGTGTGGTTTCTGGGTAATTAGCACCAGTAGCAGGCTCTTTATTTTGCTCTGCTCAAGCTTATGGTCTTCTTAGGGCCAGTGACAGAGGATTTAGACCATCGTGTCTTCAGTGGGAGTTCGGGGAGCGATTCCCAGCCTGTATTTGGTCACTTCAACCATCTGTTACCACTAGCAAGATCACAACACTTCAAAGTGCTCACCAGTTCTGACAATGAAATGGACAGTTTATATTTAAACAGGTGACTGGAATTATTACTTAAAAACTAAGACACCTGGCCAAATTTGTAGAGAAAATGAGCAGGTGGCTATAATTTATGTACTTTTTTTTTCAGCGGTACTATAGTTCTCAAATCCTCAGATGACTTTCAGTTCTTGGTTCAAGTATACCATTTAAGAAATATATATGTAATCTAAGTTTGTAAAAAAAAACTGGATTTTTAAAAAATCTTTTATTATTATTTAACCCTTAAATGTGACGTGCCATGACCCTAATAATTTTCCCATGGTGAGGCGCTTAAAGAGAAAATGACCACCATCGCCGCTCACAGCTCACAACTAAATGCCAGCAATAGCTGCAATCTGAAACCCCCTAGCTTACACCCATCCCAGTATCCAAGGCTTTTCAGGCAGAGGTCAGAGGTGCCCCTCAGATAAAGGGGCATACAAGAAGATCACTAGGGTCTAACCCTCCGACTCAAATCAGAGCTGAAGAAAAGGGTGAAAATGATACATTTCTCAGGCACAATGTGAGCTCTAAAGGATCTTCTTCAGGAGTTCATATTGTCTACTGCGAGCTCTTTTGATGTTCTCTCTTTGGCTTAATGTTATTTCAACGATGGCTCTTCTCTTCTCTGCTCTCCAAAGGCTGAAGCCCATTTTTTGGGCCTGAGCTGTTTCTGATTGTCTCTGTCACGGGTGCTTTGTCTTACATAGGGCTTCCAGCAGCAGTGTTAAAGCAGAAGGAGGGGGGGCTGCATCAAAGCCAGAGTGAGATGGACTCAACACCAGTGGATTAGGTCCTTCTGCATGATAAAGTAGCTACCTAGGGGTGGTATTAATATGTGAAAGAATGTTATTGAGAGGGAATAAAGTGTTAAAAAAGCCCTGTCATTCTCTTCGTAATGTCTTAATCCTGCAGCCAACACAGAGGCCATGGGCCGGAGTTTGCGCTAATCACAGCAATGCCCATCTGTATCCCCTGTCCTTTAAGCTATTTAAACTCACCCCAGATTCAATTATTTGCCCTGAGAGAGCAAGATGGTATATTAAGTTATGTGAAAAGGGATTCGGTGGGGACGCAAAGAAATCCCTGCTTTAAAGCACAGAGGTATCAACACCACCAACTTAAGTTGAGTTAAACTGATTAAACACAGCATCTTTGACTCTGAGAAACCACGTGAAAATGAAAAAGAAAGTGAAGTGTCACAGACAAAGCATGATCTTAGCTGCCAATCATGCTAGATCTTGAGGATTTATGGCTTGTTATTTAAGTCTTTGCATATCCGACTAGTTTCATCCAATCCCACATGTTTTTACCTTTTGTTTGCGTTTTAGTGAGCAAAAGGATCAGAACATGGAGTAAATAAAATGAATCGGTCTGGATTCACGCTGGAACATTTACACAGTAATTATTAGTACTTTTATCAAAGATAGACTTGTTAAACTTAAACCTTCAAGGTCTTTTTCTGTGTTGTGGTTTATGTTATAGGGGTTTGGGATTAGACGTTGAAAACTGACTGTGTGGGTATCTAAAAAAAATTCTGTATATTGAATGTGACAACATCTTCATTTAATACCACCTACTGTGAAGAAGCTGATACCTATTCATGGGTCAAGCCTCAAACCAGCGAACAGCAGTAAAAACGAGTCCCATTATAAACAAATCACACACTGCACATCCGTCCTTGTATAGCTTTCACATCTTTTGGTGCTCCAGGGGCCTATGCTTGTGAGAATTTCCCTAATTGAACAAATTCATAGCCTGCTGGCAAGACAAAGCATTCACTTGAAACCTAAATGCAATTTCACATTTACCAAAGCGCATGAACAAGATTTCTTTGTGCGCAGTTTCTCTTCCATATGTGTGCTAAACAAAATGACTGCTCATACTCGCATGGCCAGATGAAGATGCAGGGGTGTCCAGTCCTCAGAGTGCATACGATTCAAATTGACTTGCTGTAAAATTGGCTATTTAGTTCCTAGAGGATACAGGGTACAGTTGAAGTGACATGTAAATTGGAGCATTTGTGCAGCAGCTTGGTTTATCACTGACGTTCACTGGCCTATCTGGCTTTGAAATGGTGCTTTTTGTATGTCCTGTGCTTTGTGGTCAGAATTACTAATAAAAAGCAAATCAGTGAAAGCTAAAATTATTTATATGGTGAAAGAAAAACGGTATTTTGCATACCATTCTTTTGAGTTCCATTTATAAGTTATGAATGAGTCTTTGAATATTTAAAATCTGTCACAAAGGATTGGTATGTCTTGTATCTTTTGAGGCAACTAGACAGTAGGATAAATGTTAATGTTGCATCATATGTAACAATGTGTGTAGCATATAAAAACCAATAAAAACCTTTTTTAAATGATTATTTGTAAGCAGCTGGTAAGTATTTTATTTTATTTCAGATTTTTATTATGATGAATAGCATTTTAGATCAGTGAGATAACTCCATTTCCTACAATCTTTTGTGACAATCCATCCAACAATCAAATTCTCACAAAATGTATTTTCACCTTTAACCAGCACACCTTTTTCCTGATCGCTCTGTGTTTTGCATGCCATATGTACACTGTCTTTCTTGACACAGATAATGGCTTGAGGCCATGTCCACATGTACCAGGGTAATTTTAAAAACAAATTTTAAGTTGTTCATGCGTTTTTTTTTTTTGGGGGGGGGTATCAAAGAAAGCTCCACCAATGGCAGACAAGCCCCTCCTCTAACATACAGAAACTCCTGACGTCCTTTCCATGTAACACTAGTATACCAAATGTTTTAAAAAAGCTTTATCTTGTCCAGCATTTTAAAAATGACATGGTTTCTCTAGGATAAACAGCTTAATAGAGTACAAAAAAACAAATTTTACATAATCATATTTTAAAGTAACCGGTTTTGGAAATATGGAGATAGCAGGAACCGGAAGTGAAACACGACAGCCAGGAGATGATGGAATTGAATCACACAGGAGCGGACGAGATGATGGAGGCACTTGTTTTCAGGTAAGGTCTTCATTACAACAGGTTAATGTGAGTCTGAAGCTTCTATGGAAGTGGAAATTGTGGATTTTTAGTGAAGTGGAATGCTGACAAAAACTCAGGTGGTTGATTAAATTAGGCAGAGATTAGTTGGTATGCAGGATTTTCAAGAGATGGGGCTTGGTGAGTATCTTGTGTTGATTTGAGTAAGGGAGCATCATTGAACCACTCTCTTTACTTAGTTTTTTATTAGTTTTTCTAAATTACTTTATTTATTTTGCCGACATAGTTTTCATTATGAGTTATTTATCATAATAAACACTCTGTAATTGAATATGCAAGTCTGATCCCATCCATTGCAAAAATGATACCATATTTAGGCAATTTAAAAAAAAAAAATTCACACTGAAAAGAACACTGTTCTAAGTTTTCTGAATCATGGCAATCTGGTACAAACCAGAACAGAGGCCCAGCATTTACCTCTGTGACCTCACTGGCATGCAGTCACTGAACAACCTGTTTTCCTGTTTCCTCTGGCACAGAAAAACACTTCCCCTGGTGAACAGGCTAGCCAGAACAGTCATGGCAGAGCACAAATCTAACAGAGAGCGCGCTGCAGCTGACACGCTGTATGAGGGCATTAACCTGGAGACAGGATGAGGTGCTCAATGCATTCAGATTGCAGAAAGGAGGGCACTATTGTCACTGTGTGTTTGTGACTACAGCGGCCTGAGCAATCACATGACCTTGCGTGCACAGAAAGAAAAAAACTGAGCAAGAGAGAGGTTGTTTCTCTTTATTTCAGACAATATGTAATTCCTAATTTATAATAAGCTATATGTGTGCATTTGTACTTTTTAGAATCATCAAAACAGATTATTAAGCTTCGTTTCTTTTAGTTTAACAAATGTGTCTTTAAAGGAGCTTCAAAATATAAATTATTAGACAAATTATTGTGTACACTGAATCACATGAACTAATTGAATTAAACATTCAAAAAATTAAGTACTTTTTTTATTTTGACATACAGGGTTATTGGTCTACTATTTGTTTTAGGAACTCTTGAAAAGGGCATAATGAATAACGTTGGATTATAGTGAAATGCAATAAAATAGAAAAAAAAATTCAGGGGACAAGACAAACATCTTTTTGTCACATTGTCCCCTCTTTTGAATTCCTTGCAAACCGAAGCGATGTAGTGATTCCCTTGTGTTTGCCATGAAACCCATGCAGTGCCAACCCACAAGATTGTCTTAACAATGGTCAAACCGCATTTCTTCTCAGGCTCATTCTGCCTAAGACACACCATTGCCTTCCATTAAAGCTGTACGTGGCCAGAGGCATCTCTTTATAACATTTCCAAAATGTGGACCGCTCATTACCCCCAGTCTAGAACAAAGCGTGAATGTGGGGCCTGTCACATATTGGAGGAGTGAAACAGTTATGTGTTTCTCACCCAGGAACTCTGAGTGTTCCTCAAAGAAGTAGAGTCTCGTAATGTGATAGGAAATAATGGTATTGAGCAGATAGAATGGAGAATAGAGGATGAAAGACTAAAATAAATGACCTCAGGACAATCTGGATAAAGAGGAAAATGCACATTCCTAACTGACCACTCATTCTCCATCAGAGTCATATTTTTTCCACTTCATGCTTGAGTTCCCCATCAAGTTCTCTTTCTTTCTCTCTCTTTCTCTCCCTCTCACACACACATGCACACACATGTTTTCACAGAAAATTACAAATGCTTTGAGAAGCCTGCGCTTTACACTTAATGTTTTGGACACTGGAACTCCTCCAAATTGTAGAAAAACAAGCTCTCTTATAGAGTTTACATGCTTACAAAAAGAATGAACTTCAGCTTGGGTAAGCGTTTTCACTGTAGAGTGAAGCCATAGTCCAGATCTGTCTTGACATATCCAGCATCCTATATTTGTAGGACAGCAATAGCGGAGACAGATGTGGATATGCTCAGAGACAAGCACTAAAGAGCATTAAACTAATCCATTTTCCCAGGGGTGTCACGAATGCAGCTGCAGAATCAAATGTTTACAGCTTTTTCAAAATTTGAAGTTTATAGGGTTTAATGCAACCTCCTTATGGAGAAGAAAAAACTTGTTTGGAACACATGGAGCTACAGCAGCAGCAAATCGCATCTGACATTTGTTTCTCTTCAAGCTATTTATAAATCGCCTTCACTTTCTTTCATATTTGCATTAGCGTGGCTGAGTTGAAACTTCATTTCTCCTAATCCACTACAAATCTACCAATATGAAAACCGACAGAGGTTTATATTGAAGGTCCGTTCACAAATGATCATTACTTTGCCATACAAGTGTTTTGAAAAAGCTTGTGTTTTGAAAAGTTGTTTGACCAATGAGTTCATTCCATGTGTTACTTTGTACTGTTTTTTTGTTTTTGTTTTTTTTGCCAATATATCAGTTTAGGCTGTTTCTTAGGCTGTTTTCCCCGATCTGAGGGATTTTATACTCTTCTGTGTCTGCTCTGTCTTTGTCAAGGCTAAGTCTTGGTGATTATTTACATCTCTGGTTGTGCATGGCCATTTCAATGCTTTCTTGTTTAAGTACATGGTTTGCGGTTAATGTGGAACTTTTTAAGTGGTTATAATAGACTGACACAAAATTATTTTTTGTAATATTGACAATTAGTTTTAAGTGCATTCTGTGTTTTAGTAACTTGTTCTGAACTGCACATTTTGTTATGTGCTTTTAGAAGGGATTCAAACCTATTTACCTTAAGTAACATACAAATACTCAATTGAATATGCTAAAATGGAGCCTAACGTGTTTATTTAAAGAGTAAAACTGAAAACATGGAAATGTGCATGTTCAGAATGGATTGTGCATGGGTTTAATAGATCGTAAGGATAAGAGCATGCACTGACTACATGTCGTGGCCTAGATACTTCTCAGACTGTGGTATAACTGTATTGTCTCTGCTACGTCTGTTTCTAGGCATAGCCTTGGAGGTGGCCATGTCTTTGTCTTAAAAACTATGGGCTGAGTTGAACATTGAGTCTGGCCCTTGTCTTAAACTTGGTCCTCCTCAGTATAGGTCATGTCTTTGATGTCTTTTATTTCTTCTAATTGTTTAACACTTGTTGCCAATGTTGTGTTGGAAACACAACTGACAGCTTGACTTCATGAAGTTAGAAATATTCATGATATATAATATAATATAATATAATATAATATAATATAATATAATATAATATAATATAATATAATATAATATAATATAATATAATATAATATAATATAATATAATATAATATAATATAATATATAGATGTAAAAATGGAGAACCATACTTAATGAGAAAAGTTTCCCGGACCAGGGAAAATTATATGTAGTTCTCTCTATTGCTCTCTCTCTCTCTCTCTCTCTCTCTCTCTCTCTCTCTCTCTCTCTCTCTCTCTCTCTCTCTCTCTCTCAAAATATGTAAAAAGAGCATTCATCAATCAAAATTATATAGTATAATTATAATTATAGCTATCTTAGGGATTGTTAAGTAAAGTTGTTTAGTGTGCAGAAATTGTTGATTAAAATTGACCAGTAATCTATGGTTTATTATAAAAGCTTGGTTTAAACTTATTTTTTGGTACAATAAAGCCACTAAGAAACGTTTTTATTGATGTGGGGGAAAAAACGGGGAACCTAGAGTAAAACACCCACAAATACATGCAGAGAAAAGGTCTCCCCCAGTGAAGAACCCTCTGTGAGTTCACAAGGAGCCTCGCTGACTGGTGCTGGTCCTAATCCCCTACCAAAAATAAAGATCCATCAACGAGCAGATTGCCGGACAGCACATGAGAATTAAACAACAAAATATTAATAAAAACAAACAAACAAACAGTGGCTGGAACAGTCTTAGACAAACAACAAACATGTGATTTGCCTCATCTGCAGGATGAGTGATAAATGATGGAGATAGATTATATTGAACCACAGGGGGGTTTTTCAACAGAACAGAGTTGTTTTACTATCTCTAACTTGTTTTAATTTAAGCAGGGCTAAATTTAAGTCTAATGTGTTAGTGAGAATAATATTAATACTGGAGGTGATTTCTTGAAGTTCATCATTTAAAAGTCACTCACTATTTCACTCTTACTGTACTTTTAGGTATATGTTATTGTTTGAGGCACAAGTGAAGGCCTCATGCATCTGTGCAGTAGCGTATCAATACAGATTTTATCAACAATTTTTTTTATTTACCTTCGGTTCCAAGTAAAGAAAGACCCAAATCTCAGAAATGCAAGCATCGGTCAGTGAGGAGATTGAAGAAAAGGTCAGTTATCGTTAGATATATTTGCACAGACATAAAATGAACACAGACTCTCTGTTTCATCTGAGTAAAGACACTCGCAGTTAAAGTTCACTCTCATTATATTACATAGAAAAGCAAACTATGTGACAGGACGGGACATAATTATTACATAGTGGCATATGCTAATAAGATGCTGAAACCAAAGTAACACTTCTCTGGTATGGTTAAATTAAATCATCTCAGTGCAAACTCCATCAAGGCAGTAAAAGTGGAGGACAACTGAACATGAGAGGCCATTCATCTCATATCATTAATAAGGAGACCTCATCATGGTCTTAACTATAAAAAAATCATGTGTTCTGTAACATAGAAGCATGTCTCTGATCACCACAGCTTTTCCAGGATGCATTTCCTGGGGTGATTTGTAATGATGTCGCTACTGAAAAAAATCCTTTTTCCAGCACACTGCATGCATTTAGATCTGGCCCTTCATCAACTCATTACAGTACTGCTTGTGCTCTGAAGCTGTTAAGCTGAAGCATATTTCCATCTAGACGCCCAGTCAAACGGATGAACCTCCTAGCAATTTCTGTTCTTCACAACTCTGACCGGGCCTGGTCATCTCTGCACGCCATCAATGCTCATAACCCATTTGCGAACGCTAATATCAGCCAAGAGACAAAGACAGAGGAGGGGTGGATGTGTGCGCATCGTTAACGAAAGCAGCAGTTCTGTCCACATTGCTAATGATCAGGCTAATTGAATCCCTCTAATTAGCCGTGCACATGCCTGGTGGATCAGCTCGTTGCTTTTACATCCATGACAAGAAGAAGAAAGAACTGAGCTTGTGCTTTCATAACTCGAGATGTCTTGAAGTGCAAAAACATCACTGCACACCCCCCCACCTTCCATTCTCCATCTTGGCCCCTGTGGGCTCCTCGGGTGCTGTTTGCGGTGGCCGATATAGGTTAAAGCAAACTCTCATGCTCTGTGAGAGGGAGCAGGCCGTGTAATTTAAATTCTGATGACATTTCCTGTCAGGCAGTATTAGTGCACTGGCATCCTCCTATGCCTGGGCATGAATCTTACTCAGCACCAGCAGGCCGCGGGGGCCGAAGAAAGACGCTCTCTCTCCATTTCTCTTTCCCTCAGCCTCTCTCTCCCTTTCTACTGTAACAGTCCCAAGGACCCCCGTCAGTCCCTGGCAAAGAATCCTAGCCTTTTTGTCCTCCCCCTTCCATAACTACTGTAATAGCCCCTGAATCCTAGAGCCATGTCGTTTATTGCCTTGTGGAATGTCACATGTACTACTCAAGCACAATTGGTTGGACACCTTAAAGCATACAATGGAAGATCTGCCGATGTTTAAACATTATAGTTCTTTTTTTTAAAAAACAGTTTGGAAACACATTTGAAATTAGTTTTAACGTAGAAACCCTTTCTGAGAGAGACTGTTGTAATATAATGAGTGCAGCAACAATGAGTGAGTGAGGTTGTTTGCAGTTTTAGCTCTTGAGATAAATCCATTAGACAAGGCCTGGGCTCCCAGCAATGACGCGACCTTGACTGAGTAATGCAACAGCAGTAATCAGACAGGGCCATAGGCCTGTATGACCTCAGGATTAATGGGGACCATTTTAAAAATGTAAAAGAGAAAAATTACTTAACTGCATATTATAAATGTTGTCAGTAGTAACAAGATGTTCTCGAAAGCATGCATTGGTTTTGAAAGTGGAATAATTTTGTATTCATTTACAAGTAATTTGGTTCATGACAATTATAGTGGTTTTGTTTAAATTGTGTGCTTATTAAGTTGTTAAATGTATGCCATAACCCCAGAGTTGCAATTCGATTTGCACAATTTCTCAGAGAGGAAGTTCAAAGTTAGCAATAAGACTAGCAATAAATGTTGTAAAAGTAATCTATGAGGTAAAAAGTTAAGGGTGTTTCAGAGGTCTCCTCTCTTATGTTTGTCAGCAGAATCAGACGGTAAATGGGGATTTAAGAGGGGTATAACCGACCCTTTAACTGACAGCTCTGGCGCACTGACAGGTCCTTGGGAAATTAACAAAGACTGGATGGAGCACATGTCATATATCATAGACTCACTATGTACCCTCAACACTACCTGCAAGCTATGATTCTGTACTTTTGGTTCTCCCCACTCAATGAAAGCTTGTGGGGGAGGAGAGGGTGTTATGAGCTGCAAGCCTAACAGCACAACATTTAGCTTTCTATTTTAGTTTCATGGTAAATAAATACACACAAGTTCAATCTACATTATGGAGTTTATGTTCTATTACCATATTCCCTGACTGACTACCCAACAGCACTCTGTGTTTGATCGGGCAGAAGAAAATGTTTGGTTCTAGTGACATGCTACAAAGTATCCATCTGCTATTAACACTACTGCTGCCAATTTTGGTAAATGCAGTATGAAGAAATATGGAGAGATTATAGCAAAACAATAATAGACATGCAGTTAAATGACAGTTTAATTAATATGTATCAATGATCTCGAATGGTTCATGATCTCAATTTTTTATTGAAATGGAATGTAATTTTATAACGGATTGGTTTATCTTTCTGACATGGGAGGAATATTTGTTATTTTTATATCTGAAAATATGGAGTTTTTTTTATTGCTTCGTGTTTTTGCAACTTTAATCAATCGAATAAATAATTTGAAGTGAGTGGAATTACAATTCATTGGTTGACTGGTTAAGTCAGATGGAAACAGATTCGAAGTCTATTTATTAAAACAACTGCACAGCAGGAAAAAGGGCAAAAAGACAATCAAATGCTATTCACAGAGAAAAACAAAGAACCATCCTTTCATCTATTATCACAGATCTTCCTGCTCTGTAAAAAAATCTGGGACTTTTAACATTGTTTTGCAATTTCAAAATACGCATTTTTGTAATCTTGAAACTGAAATGTCTGTCATTGTAAATGACAATAATAACGCCTTCAATTTATATAGCACTTTTCTGGTCACTCAAAGACGCAATTACAATTATCAGAGCATTTTTCTGATGGCTGAAGGGGTGGGTGAAGTGGCTTGCCCAGGGCAGAATGGCCCTAGCGGGGATCAAACCACCAACCTTCCGGTTATAGAACGACAAGGTGATGTGTGGGATTCCAACTCTGCACCCAGTAGCTGTTTGGTCTTGTGTACTTTCGATTGTGCTACTAGAACTGTCTTTTAACAATTGTTTTAATTTTAATTAATAATGTCAAAACAGCACATACACAACATACATACAAACACAAGCAAGTTTACTCAAATCATTCAAAACACAGTTACTATTTAGACAGAAACATGTAACAGTATCCATTAGTATTTTAGTAAAGGGGTGCAACCTTTACCTTCTCCACTGACCAACTAAAAAAAGATAATGATAGATGGCAGGTGTTAAGGATAGACTGACAATGGGTCAATGTCAGAAAACAACCTAAGTTTCAAATTAAGGATGCACCCTGTAAATCATGAATAAGGGCCAATTTTATTCAATAAACTATGCATTTCTCCAATATCTGCCTCAGACTTGTGCTGAAGAAGGTGTTTTTGGTATTTGGTCCCCACCCCCTTTTGATCTTGTCCTTTGCAAGCACAAAGGATTTCTCATTTACACCAGCTAACAGATCCAGATTGCTCTTAGATTAGTTTCTCTCTGATTTGTGAGGAGTTCAAACAGATTAGAGTAAACTAAGCTTGTGATCTGTTTTTAAACGCTGGTCAAAAGATCTGAGGGTTTAAAAGGGACTGTAAGAATGTCCCAAAAGAATGAAGCGGTTTTAAGCTGAGAAAATAATTCCATGTTAAAATGCACTGTTTGCAAAATTAAGTTAAAGTTTAAATCTTGTAAATAATTTTTATTGCACGAATTGCTTAAAAAAAATTGAAACTACTGTGACATACGGAACAAAAATATATCTGGATCTATTTTCTCTCCTTATTCTTCTCCTTCTTCCTTTTTACCTCCTTACTCTGCTCATATTAAAGGAAGGGAGAAACTATTTTTTTCTCTTAATTAAAACTTGGTGAGGACATCATGATGAGCACATGACAGAAAGCCATTATTTTCTGATTTTTAATCTGGTCCTGGTCATTCGTGGAAAGCAGCCCCATGCTGGCTTCCTCTTTAAGTGTCGCCGCTGCTGACCAGTATGATGATTTCTCCTCACCCAGGGTGGCTCTCAAGTGGATATGGAGAAAATTGCCAGAACTCAAATTGGTGGCATTTTGTGGTCTTTAAAAGAAAGGGGGTCTCATTAAAACTAGCCAGGAAAGGCCTTCAAGTTTTTGCTGTCATTAGTAGGCGTAACTGTGGATAAGAGGAACTACAATTATGGATGCGGATAAATCTTGTTGTCACTTTGTGGCTGATGAGGTAACACCTCTGGCTTGGGGCCCAGAGCTATATCTGCCCTCGCTGGGCCTTCCACTCCCTAATGACTGGCATTTTACATATATAGAGGGCAGCCTTTAAAGGCTGCACATTCAAATTACACATCATTAAAAAAATTTATTTTTTTTTCATAAGCTTTAAACAACATTGTTATGGGAAAGTAATAATTATGTTATGTGTTTGAATTGTTATATAAATTATATTTATGTCATCATTTATATAATAAAAAACAAGTTATATCACAGAGCTTAAATGAACAGTGTGCACATTTGTGCTCAAAACTGGTACTGGAATAAAATACTAGAAATATAAAGAAAAGTTGATATTGGGAACACCCTCTTCCGGGGGTGTTCAAAACATGAGTAATAAAATATAGTTGATTTTTGCCTATTATTCTACTGCTATTTCGTTTGTGATGGTTTGCATTGTTAGTAATTGCAATTTATCTAATATTTGTAATGGGCTCACTCCAGTCAATAGTCAAAAAAATAAACACAATGAGTTTCAACTTCAGAGAAAATCTAAATTCAGTAAATTATTCAAACGTATAACGTTTTCCCTCTTTAATACATGCAGGAGAAAAAAAATTATTTTCAATTTATGAAAAGCATCTTCAATGTATATCGTTGCCTAATTTTTCCTTGCTGTATGTGCATAAGATAACATATCAGATCACAGTTTGCATCTTGGACAACACTTTGCTTCTGGCTTGTGGTGGAAGAAAGTTTAGAGAATCATGTAAAAAAAAACCTGAATAAACTTATTTAGTGCTTCTCATATCCAAACATTCCAGATATGCTAATGTTACCAGTTAGAGTACATGAATTCAACATGATTACTTATTGTCTATTCCATAATTTTTCGATAATTGTGCTATGTTTCTTCCCATCAACGGCTCTTTTTGTGTTAGAGTATGTAATCATAAACTTTCTGGGGGATTAACAATCTTGTCACTTTGTTTCTAAAACGTTTTGAGTTTTATTTCATAGCAAACTTTTTCCTCAGTTTAATTTCAAAGAAGCAGTCTTGTATTCAGCATTTGACATATTAGAATCATTTTTCATTTGTTCAATTCTGTCTCTATGGCTTATATAATGGCTTGTATAGATTACTAATATGAAAATAGAGTGAGATATGAAACGATGTGATGGTTGTCTTCTGACTTAATTGGGTTACATGACATTATTTGTGGTTGGTGTGAGGAGAAATCTTCACACATTGAAAATTCAGCTCTCATGGCCTTAAAAGAAGTTTGTCTAACTTAGACTATTAATTCATATTGGGCCTGCTGTCACCTGCTTATATTAACATAGCTCACATGAAGGTGTAATCTAATGTGGCATTTATGGAACTTTAACTCCTCTACAAGATGATAGGTCTGGAGGCAGACTTAATAGAAAGCGAATAAGGCCTATTGTCTGGATTCCTTTGGCCCCCCAAGTGACCGGGTGATTAGTGTGAGTCACTTTTATCCTGGTAGGTCTGTCCACAGCTTTCTCAATCAATAGAGAGATATCAATGGCTCTGGAGGGAGGAGGCCACACTTCAAGGGGACGTAATACCCATACAAACAGTCGCTGGAAAGAATGGTCAGGAACGCTCCTCAAACACATTCAAGAGGACTAGAGGCTTTCTATAAAGAGACAATTGACTTGGCTAACTCTGCCCAAGAACTGCTCTCTGGCTGGTATATTTCTGTCAATTAGTTCATAGTGTCCCCAAGTCTTTCAAAGTCTTAAAAGAGTTTTTTTCCTGATTAATTCATTGAAAGACATGCAACATGCAAAGAAAAACCCCTAGGATAAAATGTGAGCCTTGCAAAGATAAGTGTATGTCTCTGAAGTAGGAGTTTTCTTACTTGTTTTATGAGAAAAATTAAACACTTTAATATATTTTATCCATCACTATCTATTTTGAAAAAGTATTAAACACAATCACTCGTGACTAATCAGAATTTCAGTTCACGCTGTGTGAGCACAAAGCAGGATTAAAAATAGAGGAAATTACTACAGTGAGATGGTGGTTCACCATTCAATCCGGACTTTAGAAATCAAAAGAGAAAATGTGGAAAAAAGACATAAGGAGAGTGAAACCAGGTCCAGCCGTTGAAAAAGCCATAGCCAGGGATTTACAAAATTAGCAATGCTCAACTGGAACGGAAGTGCCGCAACAGGACCTCCACACCAAAGGTCCTCTAATCATATGTTACATCTACCATTGAAAGTAGTGGAAGGAGTTTACAATAAGCTTAACCCCAACTTTTATTTTACGCTCAGCAGGCTCTCTCCTCCATGTTGCGCACTTTGAACACTATTTTGTTATTGTGAGTTCACTCAGGCTCCTAATTCAGATCTATCCACTCACAAATAAAACCAAAAAAATCTTCAAAGCTCTCAAATTTCTCTCTCAGACATTTACACACAGTTGAAGGTATCCCTATGTGGATTTTCACTTTAGCGTCAATCTCTTCTACTGTCTGATTTTGTGTTTGGGTTTGCATAAACTCAATTTCTTCCCTAAACTCCCTCAAAATGGCCCAGATTGTTTTGGATCGTCTTAATTTCCCTGAATCCCTACTCACCAGTAAGCAAACCAGTTTGGGGCGTAGTTCGCCTGCTGGTGCAGACGTGGGAAGGGTCTGGGGGGCTTGGCCCTGAATTAGTTTGGCTCTGTACATAATTCTCCCTGAATGGGTTTTTCCATTCCACAGAAAGGGCTTGAAAAGGAGACACAGAGTTCGATTGCTCAATATTCATCTACATTTTTCCCTTGGATGGGCACAATATGGCGGGCTTAATTAACTTTTCTCAAAGGTGAAGCAGTGCGCACCATCTGCTGTGAAACAATCAGCTTTCTATGCCTCCACCAATAATCCCGTTACCCCCATTAAGGACAGGGGACTGGAGAAAAGTGAAAGAGGCAGTGTAAAAGAGAGACAAACTCTGAAAACAAAACAGTGCAATCAAGAAAATCGAGGAGTCATTTGAGGTACTAGAATATGCCCTGCACACGATGGACCACTTTACCTTTTGTTTTACCGAAATCCTGATAGAGTACTTTTAGACGCTCTTTTGATTGAAAAATGCTTTTAATTGCATCCCTGCATGAGATGGGTAGTTAATGAAAGCCAAGTTGTTTCATGGTTTTTATGTTTCAACTCAGAAATAGCAGTTCATAAGAGTGCAATGAAATACTTTTGAAATAAATAATTTACTTCTCCAATTTAAAAATATATATATAAATATCCTGGACCACACAACGCAATCAAGGGCCAAGTGAACTTGCCCCAAAGCAGGGTCATTATTTGATCTTTGTGGCTCTTAATCTGATTAAGTCATTGTGGAGGTAAACTTCAGACCCAATCTTGTTAGCAGCTGGCCCAGATGGATTATGAAGGCCACTGAGCTGGAAAATGAACTGAGCAGTTCAGCTTTGGACTTGCTCTCTTTCAACATCCTCTTGGCCTCTTCTTCTGCGCCTTCTGCTCTCCTTTCTGCTCGCCCTTCAAACGAGATATTATCCCCAGATTCTCCACTTGCATGAGCCCATGATGCTTTTCTTTTCCTCCATCTATGATGTCCCAGCTAAGAACAGAGAATGACAAAAGAGCCCCGCCTGTTCTCAAAGGTTTGGATTCCAAGACGCTGTTGGCACAATTTGACCGAAACTTGCTCCAGTTAACCCTTTATGCTGTTGGTGGTATGCCGGATTCGCCCACTCAAGAGTTTTCTCTCTTTCTTTTTCTTCCTTAAATTATGCAGCTGCTTGAGATGTGTGGTCTGGCCGAAGACACTCACAGTTTTGCTTGTGTTCCTCTTGTGGTATTGAGTGTTTTTACAGTGAATGCACACCACAGTCTAAAGCACAAAAAGTACCCTTTAAGACTGAAAAGAGTTCAAAGCGGTCTAAAGACAAAGAGCTCTAAGCTGGGATTTTTTTATGTACACTGAAAAGAAGAATACGATATAAGTTGGCTATTGCTGCCTGTTATGACACAGGCTCCCAAATCAAAGCATTATACTCTAACATAAAAGCTCCTGAAAATTTCTCTTGCGCACCATATGCAAAGAAGACACAGCGAGCGAATGAATTAGATAGACTGCCATTTTGTTACACGAACCTCTGAATGCTCTTTTCGATGCTCCATTGAGGGAACAAGGAATTGAAAAAGGGTTATATTCGATCAGGTTTTTCTGCCTCAATAGGTTATAATCAGCGCTAAAGTATTGAGCCCAACACAGAGTGGAGAGGCTCTAAGAGTCTTAATCAGGGAGTTTTTCTCACTCTTAGCGTCCCCCATACAAACTCAAGTGCTCCCTTCTATTGATTAACTGGATGGGAATTTAAATATTAATACTCTGTCCAGGCCTGGTAGGCACTCGTTCATTGGTTGTGTTTCATGGCAGAGCACTCATTCCCCAGATTAAAAGCAGTCCTAGGTTTTGCTTTCTTTCAGGATTTTTTAAAGAGCAATCCTGATCTCTTTTGAGAGCTGGAATGAAAAAACTTCAAGGGTTAGCCGTGTGGAGAAATAAGACTCTACAGCGATTTCAAAGAAGAGGACTCTCCTCTGGGCTTGATCTACTAACGATGCAAGAATCACATACTGGTCATTTAGCCACCGTGGAGAGTGAACGAGAGAACACTTGGATTTACTAATCACACCTTCTAAAAGATGGAAAATATTCACTTTGGAATCTCTGTACAGCACCACTTAAAATACATTATTAAAACTGGATTTCTGTCTTTCTTTGCCAGGGTGGTGAGCATTACTTGAGCAGTTTGGGTTGGTCAGTGCGTTAGGAGTCTACCCTCGTGTAATGCTCCTTTGATTAGTGTGCTTCAGAGATGTTACCCCATAGAGCTTTAGCCAGCAAACCCACTGGATTTAAGAGCCGTCTTGCCTAGAGGATCAGCTTGAACACCACAGGGACAGAAACTTGTTTATATAAACCTTGGCATGGAACACCCACTTGGTCATCTCCAGCTCACATTAAAAGTCAAGGAAAAGTTTGGTCTTAGCTTGTTAAAAAAACTAGCATGGATTTACCTGAAAAAATAAAATAAAAGCAGTAGAAAAGGTTACAAAATCAATTTATCTGGGACAATATTATGACTGAAGCATACACTTCATGCTTATTATTCATTTTATTTGTCTAATTTTCAAAGCACCTTTCAATTTAGGCTAAACGTTTAATTGGGTCAAGTAAGATAGTGATTTTATTGTAACTTTTCAAATCTTTCTAGTTTCTAGACAGTTTATTGGCTCATGACTTCTGTAGTTTAATTCTAGCTGCTCTCTTCGTACTCCAGAAATTGTTGTAGTTATAGTATAAGACCAGAGATTCAGTCTAACATTCACTGTATTTAAGGTGTGATGTTAAGCACAATGAAACACATCTGAAAAGGCATGTCTCCTTCACAAAGAGCCCTGCATTAAAGAAGAAGGACTGGAATAAAGACGAAATTCACAAATTAACAAATAGTTTTAGGAACCGACAGAAAATGTTTCTGTGTTCTAATTAACATAAAAAGCTGCTTAGAGGAGTGTTGTAAATGTTCTTGTAAATAAATCAGATGAGTTAGATAAACTAACACAAAGAAAAAAATAAATGTAAAAGATAATGATGCATTAAAATAGAAGGGAATAGTGCATTGATTCAATAAAGAAATAAACAAGTGACACTATTAATTGATAAATTAACATAAATAGTTCATATAGAAATACACTATTAACATAACAGATCCTATAGTACCATGTATGATAAATATTTTCAGAATAATATTAAGTATCTTAATAAAATTAAGAAAATTGTTTTTTAAAGCATATACAGAAAACCTACACTCACACTCAAATGAGATTAATTAATCAGGACTAATTAATTAAAATATATTTTAATAGTTTGAAAGAACTTTATATTATTTGTAATAAAATAATGCAATCTTAAAGCTTAAAATTCTTTCATTTTTTATTTGTAATCCAATGATGCAAACTTACGGCTTTACTTTTTCTATACTTTTTCAGTTGTTTTTAGTATCTTGCTAAGATCTCTAATCAAAGAAGATTACAAAGAACATTTAAAAGGGATTGAATACAAGTCTCGAAAATCACAACCTCACTTTATTTTAATTGTTAATGATAGAATTTGTCTCTGCTTTTATTTATTAAAGGAGTCATTTATATTTAGCTACAATTTCTTAATCGTTCAGAGATTGTATTTTTCTGGCTGAACTCCTCCATGTCAAATTCAGCAGCATTCAACACATCCCTGTAAACCTCTGCAGAAAAGGCAGAACCTGTCTCCCTACAGAGTGACGGCAGAGAGCATTAATGCAGGAACACACAGGTTATTAGTATCACCACATGGTGTAGCATAAAGCAATCAAGCTTCAGTGTGTGTCTGCGTGGGTGTGTGCCTGTGTCTTCCAGCAGGTCTGTTCTCAACCCACAGAGCTAATGATGCTGGACAGAGACGTCACAGCCTGAATCCCTACACCTCCTCATCAGTGACAAGACACCAGATATACCCTGGATTTTCAGCTGAGACACTTTCTGATGTTTGTTTGTGGGATGATTGCAGGGGGCGAACGAGGTGTCAAGTGTGATTGAAACGGAAGCCAGTTGGCTCTATTGGTCCTGACAATAGCACTGAAGCGTTTGAGCTGGAAGTAATGCTCAGGTGTGGAGCAGCCTTATCTAAACATGCTTTGCATTAGACTTCATCTGCGAGTCGTTCTTGTAAGAAGTCAAGTTGCGAGAGCAATCTTGCTGTAAAATATATGAAAAATTATAGGTAACATTAGTTTTCAACTCATCATTTAGGGGGGATTGACAAATTTAGCAAACATCTGCATGTACAGTTGCATTTTGAATGTTTAGAGGAAGTTTATTAATTTATTACATTTGTTTATTACTTCAAACAATAGTGTGATAACCGGAAAAAGTAAAGGCTTTTGATTTACTCTAGAAAAATCCTTTTGAAAATGTTTCATGAAGCTGAAACATACATGTCATTTAACGCAATTTACATTCATCTTTTTATTTTATTACACAGAGAAAAACTGAAGGACATTTAAATTGTTATTTCTCTCAGTCCTCGAGTCAATGAAATGCAGTTACAGTGAAGAATCACATGAGAAACACAGACACAAAGAACAGCATGTCAGCGCAAGCACAGTTCATGTTTTCCTCTCAAATAAATGGCATCCGAGTCAGTTTCCTCTGTGATGTGTGAATGATACTTGGCACATCCATCAAGAGCAGGACTGCAGGGGGCTAGGGAGACGGGCCTCATACAGTGGACACTCCAGGGAGCTCATTATTGAACCTATTAATCTGTTATTTGACCCTGGTGAGAGCACTGGCCAATTTAAGAGGCACTAGTCTGGCTTTCTCCAAAGATCACGAATCAAAACACCCTGGTTCTCTTTAATTCAGCAGAGCTGCTTAAAATTTTATTGACAGCATATTCTAATCATATACTCAGCGCGCATCGGCATAATTGATCGGAAGATGTCTATTCATGATTTGATTGCGAGTTCCAGTATTGTATCATTTATTATACCCCAAAAGAGAGTCAGCCATGGGCTATACACAAATACAATTATGCGAGACATTATCCTCTTTTATTTAGTTGTGAAATTAGTATTTATGTTGCAATACCAGTTATCAAAAAATATAAGGTTACTGCTTTGTATTGAGAAGGTAATGAGGGAAATAATATAGCAATCTTTTAGTTACTACTAGAATGCTTCTAGTTCCTCTTTCAGCAAGACTCTATCTGCCACTCTTTTGCCAAGTACCCAATTCAGTCATTTAATCCACTAAAGATGATGTTACTCCCTGCAGTTGCTCCAATACAAATTGGCACCAAAACCATATTGTTGATGGCTCTGGATATTTTTAAGGAGGAAACTTGCTTAGTTCTCCAGAAACTGACGAAACACGATTCATCATTGCATCATTTTGTAACTGCTTGTTAGGGTCAATGAATTTTGCTGATACTGGGGTTTGCTTTTATTGAGCAGAATGCTGGGGAGGGTATGGGAAAGGTTGTCAGGCCAAGTCAAGAACCGGGCAAAGTCACACACCATTAACACACATTCACTTGAAGAAAGAAACAAATATGCCTGACATGCATGATTTGGTTTGATAGCTTAGATAACTGAAGAAAACCTTGAAAGCAACTCTACTCAGACACATTCAGAATGTTTAAAAGACAACTGTTTTAAGTTATAAAGCAGGCATGTTGTTAGAGGCTGTCTGTTTTAGTTCTGTTGGCTTTAGGTATGTTATATTGAAGTTGTATTATTTGTTGCTTTTTTGTGAATGTGCTGCCTGATTGTGCTTTACCCCTCTTCATTTCCACACCTTATTTGTTTATTCTTATCTCTTTTATTGTTAACCAATCCCTGTGTAAACATATTTAAGTCCTAGTTTTATAACACTCCTTTTCTGTCATCTTGTTTGCTTAGTTGGTTTAAATAAATGGTCATCCTGGCTCTCATGACGTTCCCTGACATGTAAAGGACACCATGATCAGGGAACTGAAATCCCTTGGGTCAAATAAATTAGATATACCATGGGTCAATTCCAAACAGTGTAAATACTCCTTTAGTTACCATGCAGCCCAAAGATGGAACCAGCTTCCAGAGGAGATCGAGGGTGCCAACACTTTAGTCACAGTTAAATCCAGGCTAAAGACACCTGTTTAGTTGCATTTTGTCAGCTGAGCACCAACGTCCGAACAACTATTTTTCTCTGCTTTTCACTATATATGCATATATATATATATAATTTTAATTTTGGCTAAATAGGCAATTGTAAATCATAAAAGTTTAGTAAAAATCAATGACTGGGAGACTCGAATGTTTAAAAAAACCTATTTCTGTACACTGTATGCATTTAAATATTTCATTCATTTTAAGTATTATATAATTGTTATTTAATCCTTGATTATTTTACTTGATTCTCCTCTTTGTTTGCTTTTGTAATTAGGGTATTTGTATTAAAGAAACTGCAGGTCTTGATGCTCAGGTTTGTTTGGTTGCCTTTATTTGATTGTTTTCACCTTCTGTTTATATGTTTTTTCAATTGTAAATCATCAAGCCAAGAATATCTTTACACCCAGCTCCTGCCTTGCAGGAAGTAATAATAATTAAATTGTTGTGAAACATAGCTTTAAGTTAAAGGAACACCCAGTTAATTTTTTTATCTGAAAGTCCTTTGTGTATCAAGTAATTGTCTTTATTAAGAAAGACACGTTTCGGAGTCGCAGATAAACGTCTATTAAAAATATATATGTAATACATACTATCATGGTAAGTATAGGCATGAAACTGTTCTGGATTGGAGTGATACATAAGTCAAATTAAAACCAAATCATCTTTTTAGGGATAACCTCAAAACTACACAATGAATATTTGCATCTTCAGTCGGATTTAGGTTCAAGTAACATAACTTTCCCTTGATCCTACAGATTTGTTCTGTAAAGCATCTAGAATAAGCCTTGTTTTAATCTTTGATTACACTGCGTTCCTCAAAACACAATACATCTTAAACGATTCCATGGTGGTTACAATTGATGAATTAAATGACCAACAGCAGGTGTCTTATTTAATGCTATGCATCAATACAGTGGGATCACTGGGTGAGCTGGGAATTGCTGTTTCTGAGGGATCCATTGGAAAGCTAATCAGCCTCTCAGTGGACTGACAGAAGCTGCTATTGGTGATGCCCCCAGTATTAACACCAGGTGTCTTTTCAACTCCGAGTGCAGCTTTAGAGAGCTTACTGTAAGATCAGTGTTGGGTGCATTTTGTAGGACGCATGGTAGGTGGGGAGATACTTGGACCGGCTAAGAGATCTCACTACTGAGGAACGTCATTAGTTTTCCAACTGGGGTGATAATGGGGGCTCCATAATCCTATCTACCCCTCCTCTGAGTGTACAAGATCACACAAGTGTGGAGAAGAATCTACCCCATAGCTTCGTATATCCTTTTTTCCATACAATGCACTGGAAGAGAAATATTTATTTTTTAAAAGATGCTGAAAATGTTAAAATTTCGTAAGTACCACCAAGTCATTCCACAATGTGTTCATCATCTCACGTTTTTGATATTTTCAAAAGCAAGGTAATCCACATGTTAAGGTCCCAGAAAAGTATAAATATATTGACCATGTACTCCAGCTGCCATCGAAATGCCCACAAGTTTAGTCATGATGTCTCTAAACTCATCTTCTATGTTTGAGAGAGTGTGTCTGGCATTTAGGGCCAGTCAGAAGTTTGGACTGTCACTATGTGGGCCAGTACAGAAGTAAGCATTTTAACAGGTGTTCTAATCACTTTTTGATAGACACTTTTTTATGCATATAACCACACAAGTATAGATTCAGGACAAAGTGTTTTAGTTCACATACAAATTTGTAAAGAGCTGCAAACATTTTTAATAAACAACTCAAAGTAAGAGTGCACGGCCTTTTGCTCAGAAAGCCAAAAGAATTAACAGGCCACTTTACTGCCTCAATGCCACAGATTATTATAGTTTTTAGTTATTATAGTTTATCTGACTTTAACAACAAGTGACAGTGGTTAAAACAGAAAGTGTCACAACAACACGAAAGATTTAAGTCTACGTCTTGCTTTGACAATACAAAATTAAGTAGTGCTGAAGTTTGATGTTTTGATGTTCAGCAAATAAAAATTATGCTGTTTGTATCAATATCTTTGGCCAACATTAACATACTAATGAAATTATTGATGTTAAAAGATTATTGGTGGTTAATCGTCTCTGTGTCACGCTTCCTACACAAAATTAATCTAGATTGTGCACCATTAATGAATTGACAGTTTGTGGATAAAATCTTTGACATTTTGAAGAGATCTGTTCATAATCGCCGAACGTGGAAATTTATCTGAGTGAAATTAATCACTAGAAACGATTATCTTCAATAACTTACCCGGACTCCAACAAATACAACCTTCTGCTTAGCTGGAAGCACTCATGTTGAGAAAGGGGGTGAGAAATAACTTTTTAAATAAAACTAAATAAAAACTTCAAAACAATCTATTCAATGTAAGATGTTGACAAGAATGAAAACAGGGGAAGGCCAATTTTAAGCTTCTTTTTTCCTTTTAATTTGAAAATATGCAAGAAAAGTGTACAGCACAACACAACATTCACACAAATGGCAGTTGGTGTAAAAAAAATGGTCATATGACTGAAATAAAATGATCACTAAGATAAATTATAACAGATTCAATTATTGAGATATATGTAAAAATGGTACATCCAACCAAGCTTGAATACTAAATGTGCACGATTGTGTCTTCTATAAATCAGTGGAATGTCAGAATAGTTGACTGATTAAACGTATCTTTAGTGTAGAAGAAATATTCTAACCAAAGAACCTATTAATTGTAGCCTTCCCCTTCCTTTTATATTGAATTGCAGGTTAGTCGATGATGACATTGGACAGACTCAGTTCCAAACTGACTTTCAGAGAAAGTTTGAGCTTTGATTTCCTTCTCCTTCTGATGGCAAGAATAAAAGGGGACAGTGATACATATTTCAGGGCTCTACTATCCACAAAGGAACTGGAATAAAGAGGTATAAACCTTTGAACTAAACAAAGGTCCATCACCAGCATATCATATCAGAAGTGGTTGTACCCCTTGTATAGATGAGACTGCAGAGGAAGACAGAATAAGAAAAGTTGAGGCAAATTTAAAAAGAATAAAATCAACAAGGACCAGAGTAGGCTTGCTGACAGGTTGTCTGAGTGTCACCCGCATGTACTGCATTCCTTGCCCTCTCTAGACACCAATGACCCCGTCTACTAGACCACATAGTTTCTTGAAAGCCCCGTTTCAGGCCTCCATCTGTGGAGCTCTTTGTAAATGACTGCTGGTTGCATTACCTTGATTAAAGTGGTTGTCAGACTGTTGTATGATGCTCAGTCCCTCGCACAGAGATGAAAGTGTTGTGTATGTGTTTTCAGGTCTGAGTCTAGCAGACAACATCCCCCCTCCCAACTATGCTCTTAGTGGGGTCAACAAAAGACAAAGGCCTTTGGATTGAAAGCAATGGAAAGCCTCTTTCGCCAAATGATCTCTAATTATTTCTTTCTTCTGCTGTATGCTCTGTATGATATCTATGGCTGTTGAATGACTTTGTCTGCAATTGTATCTCTGAAAGCTTCTCTTGAAAGAGGAGTCAGGTTGAGGCGACTGCTATTACTTATATCATACTTCCATAAAAACCGACAACTGACAATTTTCGAGTATTGTATCTATCAAAGGAAAAGTGTTATTTACTTCTATTGCTTTCAGTCTGGACATATCGAAGGGTATTTCTGGAACCATTAAAGTTGACTGATTTTTAATGTTGGTTTTAAGAAGAGATGTTTGTATCATGAAAGACTGAGATGGGACTTTTTCCAAACATCATCAAAGCAATGCAAACTGAGCACACCTGAATGTTAGATGACTGGAGTGATGTCAAATAAAACATTTCCCTGCTTTTAAATGCTGATTTTTTTTCTCAACATTGAAACCTCACACAAAATATGTTTAGGAAAGGCAAGGCAATTTTATTTGTATAGCACATGTTTGTACAAATTGGTAATTTGAAGTGCTTTAGAATAAAACAGATAAAATTGAATATAAAAACAGATCAGACATAAATGCAAGGGATAAGACATTAAACGCATTAAATTTCATAGTATAAAAGAAAAACAGTGCATAGGTGTAGGGCTGTTTGGACAGCAGTGCTCAGTAAACATTTAAAGGTTATACAATTTGAACAATTACTTAATTTTATTTTAGAACAGACACAGCGATTTCTATCAGAGTTTCTATCTAGCAGAATCTATCTCTGCTCCAGAGTCTATATTGATATGCTCTCTGTGTGTCAGGTTATGTCCCTTTACTCTCTTTTTAGTGTTTATGTTCTGGGTTTTGAAGTCAAATAGCTGTTTATTTATAAAGTGAAATAGGTGTTTTATGTTATGTGTGTGATTTATCATAGTTTATGTTCCACAATGCTATGTTAAATTTCTGTTTAAAATTTTCCCATGTGTTCACTGAGCGGTTTTCAAGATCACTGATATGTAATCAAGAACTAACTTAATGTGTATGTAACATCAGCACCACAACCAATATATACAAAAGACATTTTGAGAGCAATTTGAACATGTATGTATCTGTGTGTGAGAGCTTACCAAAAAACACAACTCTCACTGCAATCTGGGAAAATCTTGAACACTTACACGTATTTCAGACTTGTTAGTTACTTAACCAAAAAGCATTAAATGGCAGGTGTTTGCCACTTTTAAGGCAGGGCAAATGTCTACCTGTGGCATAATGGTCACAGTGTCTTCATATCACTGTTTCTCAGTATCACGTTCTCTAATGAAATCTATTGAAACAAATATTTAGTTCAGGTTGGTTTATTTTATTACCCTTGCTAATAATATCTGAAATTAAAAGTCAGCGTTAAACTAGACTAAAGCTTATAGATGGAGCAGCAGAATATTTTGTTTGTGAGAGCTACATTTGCTGGTGAAAGTAAAACCCTTTTTAAATCACAGTGATTTGAAAAAGGCGATATGTGCTTTTATTAGTTACCGACTGATTATGCCAATGCACAGTTTTTTACAGAGTAAACCAGTACAGCAACTTGTCCAAAACGCAGCTGCTCATTTGTTAACAAAAACTTGATGCTGTAGTCACATCACTCCCGTTTTATCTTCTCTTCACTTGCGTCCTGTTAGTTTTACAGTGGATTTTAAGGTTTTAGTTTTTAAAACCATCCATGGACTAGCTCTAAGCTATCTGTGACAAGATTCCTGCGATCAGAGAGCCACCTTCTGCTCATTGTGCCTAGGAGTAAATACAAGAAGATCACTGAGTGTAGCTGGTCCTAGACTCTGGAACAAACTTCCATTAGAAATGAGAACTATTACCAGCGTATCACTTTTTAAAAGCAATCTAAAAACCCATCTTTTCAAGGAGGCGTTTGGTTCATGATCATGATGAGTGTATTGTTTTACTCTCTTGTTTCCTGTCTCCTTTATGTTTGTGTTTAAAATGTGTTTTTATGTATTAATGGAAATCACATTAGGCTAACTGTCAGGTTATGTATAAGTGCTATATAAATAAAGTTTTGATTTGATTTGATTTTTTATTGAGAAAATCACCATTATTTTGTTTCTCAGTTCATGACTCATAGCTTAAAGAAACCATTAATTATTAATTTACAGAATGTATATCATTTGCCATAAGGTTACACCTACTAAGTAATGGTATTGATATTTCACGTTAAACTGATAGTAATTTTTAGTACTGTTAGGAACTTTGCTGAATACATATACAGTTTATTTTGCTCATCTTATTATTTGAGTGAATGATTGTTTTTGTATGTGTGTGTGTGTGTGTGTGCGTGTGTGCGTGTGTGCGTGCGTGTGCGTGTGCGTGCGTGCGTGTGTGTGGGTGTGTGTGTGAGCACATGCGTACACGTATATGTGTGTAATCTATGCAATTCCAACATATTAATATAACATTTAAAAACTATATTCTATTATTATATATATTTATATTTTGTAATGATTACGTTTTGTCCGGAACACAAAGATAACACACATACATAAAAAGTCTTGACTTTGAATATCTGCTTAGTGGAAGAAAATGCCATTCAATATAGAGAGCCACTGTAACCTTGTTAAATCATCACACACACCTCAGAAAACTGATGGGATTTTTTTGCAGTACACAAGCGTGTGATACACCAAATACGTTCCAAATTACCCTTCAAGCAGGTCCTGAGGAATATATGGATTCATTGCAAGCGTGAATAAAGGGGCAGCATAAATTACCACTGGATGTCAACCGTGATCGTGTGGCCTGTTTTTCTTTGTGTTAGCGTGTCGCCTCTTCTTCTCGGTGGATGGATGACATGAAATGAAAGCATTCTCTCTCCAGCACCGACAGCAGCACTTTGAGCGCTTTCTGACACTTGAAAACGATCGGAGTTGTGGTACCACAGCTGGGCTGGCGTTGATTGGCTGGCGCCTATGCTGCCACTAAACTTTCGGTGCTTGAGGAGCTGTCTGTGCTGGGACAGGTGGTGTTTATGCAGATGAATGAACACATTACTGTGTGCTCTTCCTTTTGGTTTAAACATTAGCGTTTCAAATGTGACAAATCAGATGTTCGTCTCCCACATCCTGCCTCCATTGTTGTTGCCGGAAGGATGTAAATCTGGAAAGGTTTGCATGAGTTTGTGCGTATACAGTTTTGCTCTGCATGTGTGTATGTGGGTGAGTGGGTGGGTGGGATGGTGGGTGGCTGTGTGAGCATGACTATGTATCTTTAACATTTGATTGAGCTAGCTAGTGTGGGGCAGTTTCAATTACACTCACACACATATCTAATTCTGCTCAGGCCATGCAGATAGAGGTGAATTTCAGCTAATCTTTGTTTGAGCCTGAGCAAGTGTTGTTGCCTTCTACCAGAGGACACAGAGCCTTAAGTGGGTATAAGTGACAATAAGCAATTACCTCCTGATTATCACACCATAGCGGCTGTAATTACCCCTCGTTCACCAGCAATCCGCTCAGCAGATTAATTCTGCTGGTTTCACTGCTTTGTTGACTTGAAAAAATTATGTTTCTTTCAATGGACAATGAATTAGGGCTCATGAAGTACTGCTTATCAGGCTTTATGTAGAACATATATAGTCCATATTTCAATCGCCAATGACACAGTTGGTTAAATGCGCAAATACACTCTATGCACAACTACTTCTATGTTCCATGACAGTTGTTCGTCAACTACCGGTTCAGCACCAGAAGTTGTTTTTTTCCCTTCGCTACAATGGATGCTATCACTTTGGGATTTTACACTTATATAATTCTCTTGATGAAAAGTATGGATCTAACATTAAATTAAACTGCAACAAATTATAACACAATGGGATGAAGCAGTATAGCAATGTCGACCTTCACTATGGAGGAACTTACAAATTCATATATTCTTTTCAAAAAAGGAATTTGTGATATAGATTGAAAATATGACAATAAAATGGTAATACCATAAATCTGACTAAGTTAACCCATAATACCCATAATAACTTCTTAAAAAACAAAACCATGCTATCAACACAACACTATTATCTGAAAACTCAAACCAGAAGAGCATTTACAAACTGAGATTTTGTGGAAGAATAAAGTTTATTTCTTGTACAATGACTTCAATATTTTCAATGTATTTGGATGTAGGTGGCTACCAGAGTGAGTACCAGATAATCAGGGTTAAAAAATGGTATATGATAATCTGTTACCCTGGGATAAATTACCATCTTATGTTATTTTAAGGACTCGAAAACCAGCTTCTTGAACTTTTCCGAAAATTAAAGATCATGTTTTCTCACTGTTTAATCACAAACTGACAAAATGCAAAGGAAATGAAATACATGCTGTTCTTGTAGACTAAACAATGCATGTTACATTGACCAGTCTGGTCATGTTTGCTCACAAGCTATTTAAACTATGATGTTAATCTCCATTATTATGAATAAATGAAATTAAAGCCCTACCTCTACTAACTAGAACTGCTTGCTAATTTGCCTCTAAGAAGCATCTCTAAATTGAAACAAACATTCAAATATTAATTTCTTGCCTGCATTACTTAATGTTACTAAGAATGATTAAACTTAAACAAGTAAAGAGCTTTGTTTAAATTTTAGGAATGTTCAATGTGTAGCTCTTTGTTTGTGTAATACTTTGTTTCAGCTTTGGTAGTCTGAGGGAATTGGTTCTTAGGAATCTTCGTTGAGAGACTTTAGCCCATTGTCTGGCTCAACTTGACCCGACCTGGCTGGTTAAGCTGACGTATTGTGGACTGCAAATCGTTTCAGCTGAGGGGGCCAGTTTCTTTGTGAAGCATCGAAGAAAATAACTTGGTTAAAAAGAGCATCCCTGCAGTCTTGGGAGAGGCAGATTGGTTTTGTTTAGCTGCTCCAGACAACTCCAAATCTGATGTCTACTGGCTGGAGGCAGCGAGCAGAGGAAAGAGAGAGAAAAAACACCTCCACCAATCGTGAAAGGTTTATTGTTGCCAACTCTGAAAACCCTGCACCAGATGAACACCAAGCTGAAATAACAAGAAGATCCACTGTCACCAACACATTTGAAGAGCTGCTTCTTAGCATTTCTTTCCATATTCCAATTTCTCTCCATCTTGCTAGTTGTCCACACAGGTGCAAGAAGCAGATATTAATAGAAAGGAGCTACTCTGCCAGTCCTCACAGGCCTCGAAAGTTACGTGACATAAAAAAGCTGACAATTCAGCAGCAATCAACAACCTGTTTTCTAGCCGGATCCCCACAGCCATCGAGAGGGGTAAAGAAAGACCTGCTGATGCTTAACGCCAGCTTCTAATCACATTTCTCCCACACGGCAGGCCCGGACTTGTACCTCACAGGTATCTGCTAACTCGTCTCAGCCCTATTTCCTCACACCCTCCATGCTCTTATTAGCCTGACTTTGTCACTCTTCCCTAGCAGCCAGCCAAAGACAACCTCAATTTAAAAATGTAATTAGCTCTGACATTGAATGAGGTGTTCTTGCTCTACATTTGGGTTCTTCAGTGGAAAAAAAGACTAAACAAAACTCAACCTATCAGCTAGAATGTAGTCAAACTCCAGAGGCAATCCTTATCCCACTATGTTTAAAACATGTTCTCTTGCATGGTTTGTCACTTGAATCGATGTGGTGTGATAGTTTTCAGTTTAAAACTAAACTTGCAACGCCAGACTCTACTATAAATTGATGGAGGTGAGCCCAGTCTCTTGTTGTACAATCTGGGGAAACACCCATTATTCATATGCCCCCTCTCCATGGCAAGCCAGTTGTGACTTGCATGAGTTTTGAAAATAGCCACCGCTCTTGTTTGTAAGCTCCCCTGGCTCAAGTTTGAGTACATCAGTCATTCCCTTATGGGCAAGGTGCTGTCGCCTCATTTCCTAACGGGCTTCGTCAAGCGACACTTCCAAATGTCTAATTACCACCAAGGAGCTAAAGCCACACCAGGAGCTCTCCAATGCTGAGTCCTAACCTCCTAGTGAACTACACAGCTAATTGTTCCATTGCTCCCCTAATGACGCAGTCAAAACAGAACAAAGGATAACACCAAAAGGTAGAGACCAAGCTGATGTGATAATTTTCATTAACCCTGCACTCTGTCTTCTTTCATCTAGCCCCCTCCTTCTCCTGAACCGCGTGCAGTACTCGAATGATCCACAAGCATTTCAGTCTGTGCTAATTATCCAAAGAGTTCCTCATTAGACGATTTTAAATCCAATCTTAGATCAACACTTGCTCAGACCTCAGGGATTCTACGTTCCCAACAGCGGTTAAACAAACAATCAGTTCAAAGGATCAGGTATTCCACTTTAAGAAAGGGGGAAAAGAGAAGGGTAAACAACTGCTCACTTGAAAGAAATGACTCCAGTCGTTGCCCAGCATGCATGCAGCAATCTATAATTCATTTCACTCCAAAACGGTCAATTTTTCACCATGCGCCAGCTTTCTAATTTGAAGCATAGTCCATACACCACTCCTCCATACTCACATCATGACTTCAGGCAAAGCCAGACCACAGCTCAAAGAGAAGATAAACAAAGAGAGAAAAGGTAGCACCAACAGCGAGTTTCATGCAACTCACAATTCAGACAGGGCAAACTAAAGGAACCACCCGTGTGTTAAGTCAGTATTTTCAGCAGTGTATTTTCCTCAATTAGAAAAAAGGTATCAAGATTAATTCCTTTACTGCCAGAGTGAGCACTGGGAGCCAATAAATTGGCCCTCGGGTAGTAGTTAAAGTTTTATCCACATTTTATTTCAGTTATATCTAACTTCTCAAAATTGTAATTGATTTACCTATGCTTGTCATCGCTTTAACGTGCAGACTGATGAAAGAAGTTGGAAAAGGTGTGCATGAGAGGAATGGATCATATGAGCCAGTTAGAAATGTGGCCTTGACTGAATTCCTACCAAAGCGTTGGTAGATATACCAGATCATACGCGTAATGTTTAGTAATCTTCAACAGTATCTCTTCTCCCCTGCTTATCTCGCTACCTGACTCGTTTTATCTCTCCATCTCTCTCTGTGACCCAGCTGCACTCCTTCTCTCTTTCGTCTGTCTTAATGTCAGTGTGTTGCCACTGTGAAGCATCACAGAGCTTGAGTCTGTCACTTAAAATAATGCTGTCAGATCAGTAATTTTAACCTTCAAGCAATTAGCTGTTGTTGAGCCGTAATGAATGCTGACACCTCTCGGAGATGATGAAACCCTTAATTGCTCAGTAAGAATTGAAGCTTTTGACATTGCTGCAGACAGAATTGTTCCCTTCCCTTTCTTGTGCTTCTTCATGTGGCCACACACTCAACGATGGATGGTGGTTTGAAACTTGAAAGGCAGAACTGCTCTGCCATCAGCTGTCCCATCACTTGAACAGAAAAAGAAGAGGAGAAAAGGCTGGTTTTGCTGAAATGATGAGAGCGTTTAAACCTTGATAGCACTCAGCTAATGCATCATTCAGCAGACGTGTCATGGATGAGCGTTAATGTCACGACAGCAGCAAGAAGATGACTGTTCTAGCTTAGACAGGGAAAGGCTGATGAAATGATGGCTCAGGACACTCATAATAAGTTAAGTCCAAAAAAGAAGCGGGCAGCCTCGAATCAAGAGGATTGAGTTTACCGGATATAACTCTTCATATAGGAGCACACGGTTACGGATGGATTGGTGGCCTTGCCATCGGTGAAGTCTCACAGTTCCTAAATAGTGCATGGCCAATAAATAAGTACTGCAGACCACTGAAACCCTATTTAATGAGATAAATGAATGAAACATTTGTGTTAGTGAAAATTGTTATTGTACGTGTTTTAGCTGCGTTTTCAACATGTTGTGAAGCTTTTTTCTCTTACAGTACATTGAAGAAAAAATGGCTAGTCATTAAAAAAATAGTCACTAAAGAATAAGTGCTAGAATCTAAAAAATAGGCTCTAGTTTTTTAACAATAATCACTACACTGAAAAAATTATTTGAGCGCCTGTAAATATTTCGGAAAAAAACCTATATGATCAACCTATTGTTTCATTGGTATGTTTACATGGTTATGTCTGAATTACTCCACATTTGTTATTCCAGTTGGTTTCTAACATCATAATTTGATTTAAAAATTCAGCTAACAACCAATATTTTGGGGGATTTGTTCAATTTACAATTAATGACAATGTTTTGTGCATTTTTAAATCTAATATTATTTAAGGGAACCATTGCAAATTATTAGTGTTTTTTTCCCTGGGTTTTGGAGGTAAAGTAAAACAAATGATTTTATCTACAAACTACAAATTTCACTGAATTTTGGTATATGGGAAATAATTCACAACCCTTGTTGACTGAGTCATTTAAAATTAAAATGTGTAATAATTCAGTATACTGACATATCATCTATTGCCAGTTTTTATTCATTGTTAATTAAATTAATGTGGCACGAACCTATTTCTCTGGGTCTATTAAGAATCTCACATATGGAAAAGAATTACAGTAACTATTGCTGACATCGTTCCCATTCTTGATATATGACCTTACTTACTAAATGATTTAGTGTCTTAATTGCTGTGGCACATTTTTAATAACAGACAGATCCCAAAGTCAGCCATCCAAGCTTGTTCTCATTTTAACAAACATCCTTGCAATGCCAGTGGGGTCTCAAAAATGTGCATTTAGGCCATGTTCAGTTTGATGGAACACTAGGTGTGTGTTTTCCCCTCTCTTTGGCCCTGATTATCACCCATGAGTTACAGAGAAAGAAAAAAATGATCCGACGATTTTTCCCATTTAACAACAATCTGTAAATGACTTGCAGCATTTTGAGGTGTTTGATTATGTGTTTTCCTTGGTACAGTAAGCTGATTAACTGCTAATGATTTGGTTTTACAAACTTTAACCTCATAGCAACAGCTTTTTTGGTATGATAATATTAAAGGCATTAATATTTTGTCAATATTTTGCAAGATTCACAGTTTCTTAATTATTTAATTTATTGTACAAATGTTTTATCTTTTTTTCAGGATTAACCATTATATGATTTCTGGATGTATTTACATATGAAAATTGATAACGGGCAAGAAAATGTGTTAATTATTTCTTCCAGCCCTTCATCTCTGAGTGTATTATAATAAACATTATAAAGTAAACAACGAATAAACATTTGTGGTATGAAATGCTCATTGTATTTTTGTGGTTTCCATTAAAGAGTAATTCCGTAATATATTTACATTTCTTGTTATTTAATAGAACCATTTTAATGTGTGAACTGAATACTTGATCTTTAGTTGTTCCATTTCGTTTCTTGTAATTGTATAAAGTAAAAATATATGCTTAGTTCTGAGAGACAAAAGGAGTGGTATGAATATTAATAAGTTTTAAATCATGTGAGGTTTTATGTGGGTTAATTAATCATAAAATATGAAATGATCCATTTAACAACATCTCCATTTTTTGGTAAATTTTGCTGTAAATAAAGAAGCCTGCCAAAACTGTCAAGCGTTCCTCCAGTCGACAAAAATATCATTTCGCACTTGAAAAGATTCGAACCTTATTACAACCATTCCTCCACTTCAGTCTGCTTTGAAAATCCTCAGTTAAGATCCATCACACTGACACTCAGCATCAGCACAGGTCGACTTTAAGAAGCTAACCCGCGATTGATAATTAGGGAACGCTAAGCTGCTTAGTTACAAATGTGTGTCCTAAAAGTGTCAATTTTACCCTGCATGGCTATTTCTCTGCCACCTCTGATTTTGAAAGATGTTGCTTTAAAAACATGCAAGAATGTAAAGTGTGGAGATGGGCTGCCTTCGTTTCCCCATAATGGAATCATCCTGAAAATTGTAAAGCCTGCCTTTGACTAACTGGAAACAAAAAAAAAAAACCCGAATTCCTCACAACAGTCTGTTGGTATAATATGTGTCATGTAAATGAAAGGACTGAGCATCCTCTTAATTTCGACACCCCTCCTCTCACCTTCAGCTCATTACGCGGTGTCTGCAAGGCTCGTCCTATTCCTGCCCTCTGCTCGTTGCAACCACAGGTTAATTTAAAGGCTACAAGAAATTAAAAACGTTTGTAAAAATTTTGAAGTTAAGGGTAACGCGTGAATTCTGAACGTATTGCAATTTACTTTCGATCTTTTCTTAATTTGAGATTAGATAAAGAGGGAAATGGCAGACTTTAAAAGAGATTGAATCATGAAATCACAATAACTGAATTTATGTTTTTAATTATTGGATTTCAATAAACGATCCGTTTGTTGTGTTGGTTGCAAAAACATATTCCGGATCTTACTAATAAAACGTATATGGAAATATATCTTCTTTTTCTTCATTTGCCCGAAATAAAAACAAACTAAAGGAATACATTTGATTAAATAATTCTTAATTAATCTCCGTTTTGATTTTTTAAATCAAATCAAAGGTTTTTTCACCTTCTTGGATAGTGCTTGGCTTGTTTATTTATGTTGTTTATTTTTATTTACGTAAAGACTACAGAATCCTTGCAAACGCGACTAAAAGTTGCTCCTGAGAACGTGCATTTTTTTTCAATATCAGTGTGCATTTGAAATCTTTGTAAATAATACTTTCAGACCCAATGTTTTCGTTATGAACAACAATACCTCTGTTTAGTTTTTCTTTTGACGTCGAAACTTTTTGCAAACGTTTAATTCTAAGTGTTAAACGCTTGTCCTTTTTGTGCTTATTATTTGTGTCAGTATTTTTACAAACAATTGTCCTGCATTTGAATGAATTAAAATTGAATAGTAATTGAAATGTTTATTTACTTGTATTTTCCTTATGGAAATAGTCAAGCCCAGCGTGACCACGTCACACTGCTTCAGAGCACAGAAAAGGTCATATGGACTTTAATTCTAATTTAACAGCACAGAAAATCAGTAGGCAATTCTCCAATTAGAGAAGGCCAAACAAACGCGCCCCGAGGCTCTTCTCTCCTGAAGTCTTTTCGCTTCTCCTGGGGATGAACGAACGAAAAGGCCTATAATGTTCACTTAATAACACTCCCTTAATTACTGTCGTGAGAAAGAATAGTTTCTTTCATTCGATAGATAAAACCAGTCAGAAGAAGAGGCGAAGTTTAGCAGTCGATCATGTTGTATTTCTTGTCAAGTTGTTTGTTTATTGAACTATGTTGTTTTATTTTAGACACTTATTTTAGAGGTAATTGAAAATGGTGTTAGGACTTCTGAGTGTTTATTACTTGTATTTATTGTTTTTATTTGTGAGATGTTTTAGCTTTCCATATTTTTTTACGTTTTTGTGCGTTACGGTTTTTGATGGTTGCTATTAAAACCTAGGACCAAATCTGGAATATTAATCTCGAGAGAGTTGTCTAATGGTTTGTGGGAGTCGTAGTTCCCGCCTGCTGTCTGTCCGCGGCGCGTCTCCCACAGAGCAGCTGCCAGACCGCTACAGCAGCTTTGCCTTTCCCAGCGCAAAAAGCGCGTCAAACACGCGCGCGCACGCAAAGACCGAACATGCTAATGAGCTCAGGTCGACTGACAATCTACACAAAAGTTGATGGTTTGTTCAGACAGCCTGCGAAATTAAATCGTTTGTGGAGCAGGTTTTGTTCGTTTTTTTATATTAACCAAACGAACAGACTTTTACCAGATGTGCGCATTTCTGTCAGATGAAATATCTGATCCTTTCTCTTTCTTTCTCTCTATGATTTGAATGTCTTAACATTTTGCTTAGGTTTAAGTGAATAAGAATCAGCTTAAACTTTATGCTGGTGGGCTCAACAATTTATCCGGCAAACCCAACAAATCGCAAAATGTGTAACAGAAATATACGGCCCAAATCAAGAGAAAGCCTCTGACATTTGCGTTATCAGTTTTGTTTTTATTTCACCTTGTCCTTTAATCTAATAAACTTTATATTGTATGTTCTAGTGTATTTGTACCAAAAAAAAAAGACAAAACAAACATTTGACAATGAGCAGTCCTTTTACTGTCACGGTCACAGGCTCGTCTGGTTCTGTTTGGCCTCAGAAATGGTCCATTAAATAATACATCTTTTTCTTCGATAAAAATCGTCTCTCAGTCTTTCCTTGTAAAAATGTCGCATTGGGAAAGTTCCGCGCAATCTCTGTCTGTCGCATCTTCTGGGTTTACCGAGGATGCGGCGCCGTCATCGGGTTCGGGATGGGGTTTAGCGCCGGTTGTCCCCCGGGCCCCAGGCCGTGGATGAGCACTCTGGGGACGAGAGGTCTCTGGAGGGACGGGTGTGGGCTAGACGGAGTCCGGTACATGCTGCTGTACATGGCAGCGGCGGCGGCGGCCGCGGTCGTACTGTCCACTGTACCCAATAAACTCGGGTGGTAGAAATACGGGGACGGGAACATTCTCTGTAAGGCCGAGTAATTCCCTGCTTCAGCCAGGAGTTCTAATCCCACAGCGGTCTGTCTCTTCCATTTCGTTCTGTAATGAGATCAAAATACAAGAAATCAATTATTTAACTCGCCACATGGCTCTTATTGTCAGGATGATCAGAGGCCCTTGATTCAGCCTCAAACAACTTTCGGTAAACCTCTAATAAGTTACATCTAAAACAGTAGAAAATTGTTTACAATTAAAACGGATTTAATTCAAATGAACGTTTTTGTTAATTGTGTATTGAGAAAGGGTGTACGATTTTCCCTACGTTATCTGATACGTCTTAATTTCTAAAAGATGTACAAATAAGTCAGAAAAACGGAGGCAGAATATACAAGATAGAATCGTGTAAATGCAAAATAGAAATAAAACTAAAAAATATTTTGGAACTCTACAATGTCGGGCCCTGCCTCGACGTTAATCCCGTGCGCAAATAAATGAAGCCAGGACGTTTAAAACGTCTAAAACGCATGAAAGAAAAAGGAAACATAAAATGAAAAACATTACACAAGTAATACATTTTTTATCAGTATATATAAACATCAGTATATGCTAAGACATGCAGGAAAAACTGTTTGGAATGTATAATTTAATACAAACTTTTAATACAAACATGATGATGATGTTGATGATGATTATCATTATTATTATCATTATTATAATTATTCGTATTTTTGAACGTGTTGAAGGGTAGAAACAGAAGCCTCACCGTCGGTTCTGGTACCAGGTCTTGACCTGAGTGTCGGTGAGGTTGAGGGCTGCTGCCAGGTCCATGCGGTCCTGAACGCTGAGGTATTTCTGCCTCTCGAAGCTGCGCTCCAGCTGGTTTAGCTGATGGTCCGAGAACGCCGTCCGCGCCTTGCGAGGCTTCTTCGAGCGCACGGGCGGACTGTCTCTGGAGCTCGAGATCTCCCGGTCCCCCTCCTCTTTCGTACCTAAAACACAATCAATTCAATGTTTAAAAGCCCATTTCTTTCATCAGAATTAAGCAAAAGTACCCCAAAAAAAAATGTTTTTTTAAAAAGTAGCGAAAAAATATCAGCATTTTTTGAGAACAAACCAAACACAAAATTGGTTTGCTCTTATTTTCCCCAAACCGCGTGTAGATGAGGCTAATTTAATGTTTAAGAATCGTGGAGCAGAAAATGGTTGAGAATGATTGTATGCAGCCGATATAAAAGAAGTGAAAGCAGCCGGATCGATATATCAATCTATCTCTGTTTGTATCAGTTTGTGCTGGGCTCGGCGATCCCCCCTCAAGGAAGAACAATAATCTTTCTAATTGACTCACTTGGGAGGATCCCACACCGGGAAGACTCACCAGCCTTACATCTGTTATGCTAATATCAGAGAGAAAAACTAGCTGACATGGGAACAATATTGTTATTGTTTTCTTGCGTTCTTTGTGAAAATGAAGATATAAGTGAATATAAATGTCAAGGAAGTGTTTTAAAGGAAGTACAAGAAACAGCAGGAAACCTTAAACCTTAACTGAATAAATGTTCAAGGTGTTAAAGCAAATAATACTGTTTTAAACCATATATTATTTTGACATTCAAAATGTTTGTTTTTTTAAGAATTTGGTATAAATTTTACCAGACGCATTAATAGTGCTTTAAATAATTATGTTTACCTCAAAAACCCTTGCAATCACATTAACATGTCCGTTAAAAATTCCAACACGTGTTTTAAAAATTATTATTACTATTATTATAATTATACTATTATTATTATTATTATTATTATTAGTAGTAGTAGTAGTAGTAGTAGTAGTAGTAGTAATATGATCATGTATTTATTTCGATTAAACCTTGAAATAACATGTTTTATTTTTATAATAATATTGTTTAATTTGATACTCATTCCACGATTGAAACCATAACAAACGAATATATTAGACGTTCTTTATATTAGCGTTTTATTTCACTTATTTTACTTTCTTCGATGTTCAAAATGTTCTGTCGTTTCCCCATTCCGGTCCAAATCGGTCAACACGTGAAAGTAAACGTTGTTTTATAAATAAGTGTGTTGTTTATTTAATCTCCAGTTTATCGCTCAGACTTTCCCTGCTTCTCGCTCTCTTACCGTTACATTTGAGATCGTTCTGAAGCTCGTCTCGTTTGTCCAGCTTGCTTCTGAGTTCGTCCTGTTCCAGTTTGGGCCTGATGCCGTCCGAGCCGTGGACGCTCTCTGTTTTGGGACTGTGGTGAGGAGAGGGCACGCTGGTGCTGTACGGGGCGCACGCGGCCAGCGGTTTGCTGTCCCCCAGAATGTCTTTGATAAGGAAGGAGGAGGTGGCAGTCCTGGGGGCACAGCCAGCCTGGCCGAGGAGATGAGATTGTGGGGAAAGCTGCAAGCTCTGCGCCTGGCTGTGGTGGTGATGGTGGTGGAGGTGGTGATGCTGAAGGCTCTCCTGGACCAGATGCGCTTCGGGATGCTCCATGGTGACCGAGATTGGAGACGAGGGGGCTGTTCCCACAGTGTCTATTTCCGAACATGACGGTGACGGTGTCGCCTGGCTCCTGAAATCCGCTGCTCGGTTGCTGTCGGCCAGCCGAAAATCTCCGTTCATCAGTACTGAGCTGCCAGAGTTGCTTGAGGACAAAATAGTGTCTATTCCGAAACTAGACCCACTGGATCCTTCCATAGTACAAGAAACGGAGAAGCAGTTACGGCGTCTTCATAACAACTTCCCCCCAAACTGTTTTACAATAAAAATACAAAAACAACGAGCAATACCGCAGAAAACAACAACTAGAACTTGGAATGCGTCTGCGCGAAAAAGACGTTAAAGAAGCAGAAATGAAGCATTTCTCTCACACAAACAGAAAAGAAAATCGTCGCACTTTAGCAAAAGAACGGGAGAAAGAAGCCCTGCGCTCCAAGCTGCTGTTACATTCAAGGAGAAATGTGGAAAGCGAGTGGACGTCCTTGTGTTTTGCTTCTTGAACTTTCTTTCAGAGTTGCGCCGTGCTGAAATTGGGATGCTCTAACTCCTCAACATCACGCTCCCTTTGCCACTAATCGTCCTAGAGTTGCTCTACAATGACTTCCTACATTGACGTCACATATTCCTCTATTATAACACACTCCTCGTGTTCCCCATCTCTGCTCTCATTGGCTATATGGTCACGCGACTGTCCAATCGCCGTTTTTATCTCACTATTTCAAGGCACTCGTAGAATTCACTCTGCTCTTTTTGAAACCTTCCACCAGCTTCAATGTTTTAGACGAAGTCTTCATTTCACATTATTATATTGTTTGTGAGGATTTGCAAATGCCTGCATGTATTCAGATTTTTAAACTGTTTACCCACACTTATGCATATGATACAAATACTAATACTACGTATAATAATAATAATAATAATAATAATAATAATAATAATAATAATAATAATAATAATAATAATAATAATAATAATAATAATAATAATAACTAACCACAAAAACAGATTATAATTTTTTCTATTATATTTTTATTTTGTATCACACGTGTTTTTGTTTTATCAATGTTAATGTTTTATTAATTTAACCAATAATAAAGGCTATTTCCGACTAAATACAAACGAACGGTTGACTTCATAGATTTATATTAAGTAATTAAATTTTGTCGTCATGACGCCTTCGTAATAAACCTGAGCATATTGTTCCCCCAAATCGGCGTTATGGTTTTAGGTTTATTGTTTGCATAAAAAAGTGAAAGTGTATTCTAGACACTGTTAAATGTTTTAGATCATTCAAGTCCATTGCATGGTATAAACAAACGTTTAGCCAAATATCGCATGTCATTTTGAATCAAATCTGAATAGAATGCTCAAATATTGTGAGCAAAGAGCTTGGATCGTCATAATTGGATTCGCGCGAAGGCGCGCGCGAGGTGCGTTCAGCAGACGGACGCGGAGCGGCTTGATTTCGAGCAAGCATCTCCTAACTTTCTTCTTTATTTGAAATTACATTTGATCACATTTGGTAACATTTGATTCGTTTTGATGCTGATGTTATGTTATTGATGTGCTGTTTTCCTGGTAAAGTATAAAAATGAAATAATAATAATAATAATAAAGCACGTGTTTTTTGTTTCTTTGTTTGTTTAGTCTTTTTAAAAAACCGATTAAATTAGTTTCAAGCTACCTTCACTTTTTAAGCACGAACTGACGCCACTAAACCTTTTACATTTCTCTTTGTTTAATAATTCCTTATCTGCCCAATTGTCAAAAGCACAACATTTGTCTTTAAAATAAAGTATTTTTTTTTTACCTTGTCCATAACACTCGTGAGCGTTCACTCCAGTGAACTTAAAAACATTATCTGGCACTTGTTCGAAAACATTGGGTAAATTAAATGTGTATTTTAATGCGTTTATATTACAACATTAGAGTATCTTCAGTATACTGTCGTTTGACAAAGTTATCTGAATAATGTCCTTCACTTACATAAATAATGAAGTACTTGCTAATTGCTTCTCATCTGGATTCCCACGCATCTCTGTCATGTCCCGCTTTAAAGGTAACGCAAGGCGGCGACAAAGCTTTCCTAGAACTCCTGTCAAAATCACTGGAAGACATCCGCTAAACGCGGGTCAAATGACTTCAAACAGACAGAGTTCTCCCAAACGCCAAATTCAAGTCCATTTTACTAACACGTCGTGTAGCCATTAGAGTAAACTAATTAATAATCAATGAAGCTCCGATTAATTATTTCAAATCTGGACAAACGGAGATCCCATTTCTAAACCTAAAATAAAAGAATGATTGTATTTCCTCCGTAAAATGACATGCCCCAAATGAAACCCACCAAAATGGTTGTGTTTTTAAGTATATTCAAATGTGTTTACTAATTAAGAAGTGATTTTAATTGAAATGTGTTTTGCCTGAAGATATGTGAAAACGATCTATTGGCAGCGTGTGTCTTTCTGAAGAAAATCAAAGCGATGCTTGAACACGCCAGTCAACCTCGCGAGACTTCAGCAGCACATTCATTAACAGCTCTCTAATTGCAGCAGCTCAGTGAGCCTCGATCAATTACTTGATTGGCTTTAGGGCCGCCGCTGGAACAAATTGAACACAACCAGGCGGGTATCATCCGATCGGCCCGGAGAGGAGCTCGACGGTCGGATTCGGCCGGTGAAATTGTGTTCGGGGCTCGATTGATTCATTTCTCTCGTGACTTTCTGTGGAGATCTGTCACCTCTGTGCAGCTGAGAGCTCCTGCAACTCTACAGAAATCGATCTCGCATTTTAACGGCCCACAATTGTCAGAATAACGAGTTTAAGTTCCAATATGCGGCTGAAAACTCCTGTTTAATTTAGCCCAAATGAGCGTAATTATATATATATATATATATATGGTTAAGTCTTGTTGGATATAAATAACTTGAAGGAGCTTGTTTGAAGGTTAACAAAAACAAAACAAAAATGAATAAAGCTAGTAATATAAAAATGATGGTTGTGATGATGAGGATGATGAATCTAAATGTATAATGAGTGCATCATTATGACAAATACGACAGGCAATTTAGTATTTAAAATGTGTTTCAAATATTTGTTTTATTATAAAAACATGTTTTGGATAACTAAAAAGTGATGTTTATATTTCTTATGTTTTTAATCACAATAAAAAATAGAAATAAGTAGAATCTAAAACACAGGAATGTATATCATTTCCATAAGATCCCAAATGGCAACAGTTGATCCTTAAATAAAAATACACAACATATTTCCGAAAGTAAGTAAATAAAAATGCACTTTAGTGGCTAGAATAAGACGGGACGCATTAGTTATTTAAACATGTTTGTTTGAGCACTGGGCACCTTTAGATCAGGGTCCAGGGGTCTCTCACAGGGGGGGTTAGGGAAGACGAATGAGCTGTCTCTCTAAGCATGACTATTTGAGCAGGCAGGAAAAGGCTAACATCAAATTGTTATAAAAGTCAAAAAGCAACAGCGATTACTATTTTGGAAGCAATGTATGAGAGGTTTGTGCACTCTTGCGCTGTGACATTTACTAGTGCCTTTCAGGATCCCCAATATTACCGTTTTACCATAGACCTGAACGGCTCTACCCCCGTCTCCCGTCAATTACTTTCAACACTGCTTGAATTTACACTCTAATAAAACATGTGACATTTAAGTTTAATTTGAAGGGTCTTCCAGGATTAATCCAAAGGCAAACAAGTAGAGGGAATAATAAGCCTTGGAGAAGGACACAGAAGGATCTACAGATGAACATCAATTACAGTTTTAATTCAACACACAAAACAAATGTTGCCGGAGATGCAGGAGATGGGTTACAGGTTCGTTTTGTTTGCGTAAAATCGCAATCTTGCCCGAGTACAATGTAAACTTCAGACAGCGACAGTGACACATGAATCACACGAGAGCCCTCCCTCACTTCCCATCTGCATTTTTTTTGTAAGTACTTCATTTTCAGAGTTTTTTTTCTTCTTTATTTAAGAAAGAGCATTGATTTGTGCGCTTCGGTCACATACCGGCGCTGATAACGTTGGTTTAGTTTGAAGGGTTTTCACAATCACATAATTACCAGAGCTGTCAATCAGCTCAAGTCTTAGCTGGGGCCGTGCGTCCGTGTCCGCGAGCTGCTTTCCTGCGTGATTGATCCGGCCTGATGGCGTCGAGCCGCCTCGTGACGCGCGCTTCTGCGCCGGGTGCACGCTTCACAAAGGTAATCGGGGGATCAGGAGGGGTCAATGCCATTTCCTATTACCTGAAGTCTAAAAGCGCAAGAATCACGAGGAAATAAGACAGAAGTGGGGTAGAACGCGGGGCGGAGGGTGTAAACAGTGCGCATTGCTGAAGGGGCGAGCGCGCAATTGAGCAAGACGCGAAAATGATGCGCTTTCAAAGCAACAAAAGCCAGATTGAGATTGTCGAGCACTGATTTAGTCAAAGTTAAAAGCGTTCGCGCGGCGGTGTAATGATAGGGATCAGTACTGACAGAATGTTCCCAGGCTATCAGGATAGGCCTCAGCCTTAGGTAGAGAGACATAAAAACAGAATTCAAAATAACAACACATTTTAGGTTGAATAATTCGACACCAAATTCCTTAATTGTTTGATTAGCGACACTATATAAAACAAAATGATGGTTTTCTACCAACACTGTATATTCTTAAGAGAAAACCTATATATAGCGCCTAGATGTCGGCCATGTTGGAGATACTCTCCGGAGAAAATATCATTCAACAGAACAGGGATCTGTTCTTATCTTTTCAGCAAGATGTTTTTGCCTGTGTTTCGGTCGGATTTTGAAAAACACTGAAAAACTGCAGACTTCTGAAAGGTATGAGAGGAAGAGTGCAAAAACTGTTTGTGTAAAGGAGGCGCTTTTGGAAAACCAGGATTTCCAAATCAATATTTTTTATTATAGAATGAGATTAGAGATTTTATATTAACCAAGAAATTATCAAAAAGTGTATGCATAGATCTTTTTTCCACTACGTAAGTCTTACTAAAATATTAACCTATGGAAGATAAATATATCCACATTGTTCAATTTAATTGAAAATATTTTATTATTTTCCAAATGCATATATCTAATAAATAGGAAAAATAGTAAATCAGGGCCAAAATAAATGCTTTGAATAAATTGATTACTCATATGTTTTCCATATGGGTAGATTAGATTAGAGTCGACTCTATCGTAATGACATGAAAGGATGAAAGGAGTGAGTCCCATTATGTTTAATGGTATTTTCTCCAGGGAGCATCTCCAACATGGCCAACTTCCGGTTTGCGCTGTGAAAACTTGCTTTATTTAAATTTTCTATCTGTTAAAGAACCCTACACTGTCATATATATTTTCATGTAATTTATGATTATGAGTACTAATCATCCTTAGATTATTTTTGAGGCTTTTCAGTTGTGACGACACGTGTCCCATTTCTAGTTTCACTCTTGCTCATAATTGCCTAGTGCGAGCTGTCCGGGACCAGGAGGGGCACCTGGGACTGTAGAATATCCCCCAAGTGGTGAAGGGGTGGAAGGAGAAATAGCTTGCACAATGTAGATTTTATTCCATGGGTCATGTCTTATAAACTGCAAATCTGGATAGGTGGGAGCTTATGATTAAATGATCAATTATCAGCCAATATCCTCCTGAACTTATGTTGACCTCATTTGTTTTAGTTATTGGCCAGGAGTTAAGTCTGTGCACCTGTTTCTGCTCATCTTGATTAGACTTCCTTTCTATTTTCCTTGTTAACACAGTTCATCATGAATGCTTTATATTCTTGTCATAAATTTCCATTAAAAGTAGATTAGTTGACTTTGTTTTATGTTACTTTCGGTAAGAGCATTTTCCACTTGGTTAGTTACTGTGTGATTTATTTATCTTCTTCTTTTATCAAGTGTTTAGGATTTGAGTTCTGCTCAGAGTTTGTGACAAGTAAAACTAAAAACTAACAGCTTGGTTAATGAATAATAAAATGTTCAACAACGACTTTATAGGTAGGTTAAACACTAGCATTTGTTTAGAATATTTAACAATGTATGGCAGACACAACTATTAGGGTCACAAATGTTTTTCATTTAAAGTAATGTCTTCTTTCTTTCTACCGTTCATTGCGTAATGGGTTGTCACTGATACAATAATTAAACATTCTGTTGGGTGAAAGATTCTTCTTTTTTCCTTTTTTGCAAATCCAAAAACTAAAGTTGATGGAACTAAACAAAACCATTTCAGACATGGTCATCTCAAAGTGAAAAATGGAGTGAAACTAGCATTTACGGGTTTCCTCTAGTTGTTGAAAGTAATAGTTTTTTTGGGAGGACATTAAAGTGCATTAAATCTTGTGTGTGCGCTTTAAAGAAATGGCTATGCCTACTAAGATTTATGCTAATCGTGTACCTACAAAGCGTAAAACGAAAAAGATGAAGACCACTTGTCAGGAAAATTTAGATTCACTTTAAAGTATGCTGTATATGTTGTTTGTGTTCAGTTGGTACATACATACACATTGCTTGCAGCACAATGTAAATCATGACAAACAGTGTGCATATTGTGGCGACACTTAAAGGAGTGACTCTAATTAACTAGAGCAAATGTAATAAGAGATAACACTGCATTTCGTAACAGCCAATATAAAGGGGGAATCATAAATGAGTGGGAGCAAGGGTGAAAAAAGTACAGGGAGATGCAAAGCAATGATTAAATGATCAAAAGCTTGTGAAGTGAGTCTCCATGTCACTGCCAAGCACACTCATCTACCTACAAGTGAAAGTTAGGTTTCAAGCACACTGTAATTATAGCAGGGAATGTCAGTTTGACATTAATGCAGCCAGCAGAAATTCCCTAATTGGCCTCAGAGGAGAAAGTGAACCAGAAAATATATTAACATTTTAAAAAAACATATTTTGCCTAATCCTTTCACTTTCCAACAATATTTGAAGACCAGAATGCCCCGGGCATGAGAATTTAAATGAGTGATTTTGTTTTTGAAGGAAACAGTCAATGAGACAGAAAATAGACTAAAGGGAAATCATTAGTGGATGAGAGCTCCTGACAGGCCTGGTTGGCCTGTCACTGGGACTCTGTGTTCAGGAACTCCATGCTATGAGCTAAGCAGATCACATGAAAGACCTATAAACGTGCAGCCAGAAGTCAAAGCCTATTATCTGGAAATTCAGATGCAGAGAAGAGGTAGGAATGGTTCTGGAATGGTGGACTGCAGGACTTGTTATCACTGATGAATATGAAAAATAAGAACCAATTCTGGCAGGAAAGTTCGGATGAATAAGGGAATGATGTCGAAACATTCATATCTTAAAGAGTAAAAGCTGAAGATAGCTGCAAAATGTTTGAAGCTGGAAGTGCTGTTCATGTCAGAAGAGAGTGGGCAGATGAGCGGATGAGGGAAAGACAGCAAAGTGCAGTCAGGAGATGTTAGGCTAGTCTCCTGGTGATGGAAGATGACATGGCCCCAGGCTGCATGGGCACTGCAGGGCACTCGCTCACTCTCTCACTCACTCATTCACTCAACCAAACCATCTTTTTAAACAAAACACTGCGACCAGAGGAAGCCGTCATGCCACTGACCGCATGGGTTAGACATTTTACCTCCAGCAAGAGAAGATGGAGTGAGAAGGTGGGGTTGATTTAATGGATGTATAGTGAAGTGAAGTGAGGATACAAACAGAGTGCTTACTGGAACATTAGAATCATGTTTGTGTGTTTCTATAATATGGATTTCTTTTTTTAAAACTGTCTTATTCTCTTGAACATCAGGTTATTTGATCTCTTGATGTCGTAAAAGGCAACGAGTGAATCATTTAATCAGTTACTTTGATCAACATTTGGCATGAAGCATCTTCTACAGCCCAGGGCAAACGATTGCGACAAGGAAGGATTTTCACTGGCAATTTCAGGAATTCTACCTTTCTCGTCAGCTTAGCTGTCACTCACTCTACAACAGGGCTGTGGATATCAAAGGAAGACAGGACTTTTTATCTCGAAAACAATATTGAGAGAAGTTCAGATAAAAAAAACATTGATTAGTAATTATAAAATCATTGACTAGTGAACACCCGACTAATTACAGAATTAAGAATCATTAAATGTTCTGTGTAATATAATGAAAAAAATATTTTGTAAAGTAGAGCACATTAAGTGGTAGATTACAAAGAGACACAGAAACCCAATAAGCTTTAACTTTCTTTTTTTACCTTAACTTTTTTTTGCCCTATCAATTCATATTTTCAATGTTTTTTTAAATAACATGGCTTTAAAGTAGCAGTTGTCAAGTATTTTAGCTAGAAAGTTGACAGCGTGTTTTCTGCTTGTATCTGGTTATTGCAGTAATATTGTAACATACTTAATATATGATTGCAGAGTACCTTGGAAATTGTTTTATTAATTAAGACGGTTATAATATCATTTACAGTTTATTATATCACTGTAATAAAAACATAATACCAGCAAATCAACAAACTTAATATAACTTATTTTTTACAGTACTTAACTTAAGAAAAATACATTCACTCAAAAACAAGGATGTCTTTTTTTGTAAATTGTATGTCTATGTTAAGAAAGAAAAATTTATAAAAACATAAAATAAGTGGTGGAAAAAAAAGAAAAAAAACCTAGTAACAGCAAATAAAGAAATTGAATATAACTCTTTTCTTTCAGTGCTTAATTTAAAAAAATACATTGACTCAAATACACAAGGATGTAATATAAGCATGTAATAATATAAGCATGCAAGTAATATTTTATGCTTATAATATAAGCATAAAAATACATATATAAAAATAAAATGAGTAGTGGGAAAATTGCCAAATGTGATGACCATTTTCTTCCCCAGTAATTGAACAGTGAAACTGTTTAAAATAAAAAAAAAACTTTGGCACATAAAGTTGTTTATGGAGTTTTTGTGGGAAGATGATTTAAATAATACTTAGGAGAGTTATGTAAAGTAAAACTCAAGAAACTTTTTTCAATGATTGAATGAAGCAGGCTCTTTATTCAAACTGACGACCCTCTCAGAGCTCAGCAAGCATTGTTTCTCTCTCGAGCCACATGTGCTGTCTATAGTTCTGGTCTAAAATTATATTCGAGTTCAATTCCCAGAGGGTCTCTTAGAAGAGTCACATACATAAGAAACATGTAACTACTTAAAATGCAAAATTAAAAGGAATACAATGTATTGGTGTAAATCCACCACCGGAGTATTTAATCTATAATAAAGGTGTGTCAATATTATTGAGCGTCCATAATAAACTGACAGTTTCCATAAGTGCAATATATATATATTTTCATATTTGTTTACAGTCGTTTTTTTTCATTACCTTACTATAAACACTGTTTTGCGCTTTTGCATTATTGGACTTTGGGGTTGGTAGTTCTCACGATGCATTGGGTTTTGTAAAAAGCATGTGCTTTAGTGGTTTTATGTGTTTTTTCAGGCTTAATGTGCTTTATTGCTGTGTTTTAAATGTTATATGGGTTAATGATGGTGCGTGTGTTATTGAAGCTTTTGGAATAGGTTTTAAGGTCAACATTTTTGTATTGTTTTTGAAAGACCATCACATTTATTGACTATGTTAACAACCATCTAAAATCAGCATTTAAGGTTAACAACATCAGCATGTTTGGTTCTTTATTTTGCTACTTGAAGATATCAATGCTCTCTCCAATGCCATTGGGGCTTGAGATAATCCCTGTAGTTTTTGTAAATTTAAAAAAGATAAATATTGTATATCATTTCCTTTTTAGAGTAAACAGAGAATTTTTGTTCACATAAAAGCACATATAATGATTAGAAAGAAAGAACTCATTCGTAAGTAAATCAAATCCTTGTTACTTTCTAGGTTTAGTAAATAAAGAGTGAAGGGACTGTCAAAGCTGTTGGAAACCAAGTATCTGACTTTAAAACCAATACTAGCTGTGGTCAAGGAGAGAGAGAGAATGAGTGATAGGAAAAAGAATAGATATTTGCAATGGTTTCTTCTCGTTACTCACTCTCCAGATGGGATCATGTAGCGCTAGCTGTTCTGCTTCTCATCAATACAGCACAGCTTTTTGTCAGTAATTTGCAATAAGTGTCCACAGCACATCTTTAGGGAGATGGAAATCATTACTGCATAAGGTCCTGCTCAGCTCCTAATTGGAAGCACTGGGCCTTATCAACTGAAGATTTTCCCAGACCTTTGACAGACACCAATACCAAAATCATTGTTCAGTTGTCAATTTAAGAGACTGTAAAAGGCTCTTTTTCTTAATTCTAAATGAAACTTCCTCCCCACTTCAAAGGAACTTGGAGAATGAGAGAAAATGAGCCATTATTAGTCTGTGCTACTTTGAGGATATACCTAATATGATTTGAGAGTAATGGAAATTTGATTTGAGAGTAATGGACCTTGGGGATTGGCTCTGAAGTGTTTTGGTTTGTAGGTCAAATTGACTTGGTAGCTATCATATTCATTTACTCATGGGTGGTTTCCAGTTTCTAGGGACTAAATATAGGTACAAACCATGTCAGGGAATAGCGCCTCTGCTTGAGATGTTTCTTAGGGGAATATGTGGTCCAGTATTGATCTGAAAGAAAAAAAAACTGACCGGCAGATATATTTAAACATGTGGTTCTCTGGTGTCCCGGAGCTGGGCTTTGCTGTCATGGCTGTTTTTAATCCAGCTTCAGGGGCTGTGCTGCTCAAGAAATAGCTGCGAAAGCCACCAGATGTGGCGGCGACTAACATGCATAAATGGCTCGACATTCATCGATGCGATGACAGAGTATTTGTGTCTGAATCTCTGTGAACAGCTAAGGGGGACAACAGTGAGCTTTCAAGCAGGACAAAATTTGTTTTGACACGACAATAGCTGTCTGATCATAAATAGTGTAGAGTAATTGGAGTCTTGAAGCACAACTATGGTTGCGAACAAACATGCAGGAACACAGATAAACCTAAACAAATCAGTTAATTTACTTAAAAATATTTTAATCAAAAAATATTTTTTTTCAAAGCTTCTTCACAGAGGGTTCAAATTTAAAAGTAAAATATTTTTCTTTGTTCCTGAATTAATTTCGAGAGTCAAATTTACAAAAAAAAACTATACAAATTGTAGCTTTATTAACAATGTGAGATGTTCAAACTTGCATGTATGTTCATTTTTTTTCTGTGAATATTATCCCCCAGATTTAGGTGATACCATTGCATCCAAAGCATTACACATTCCTCATAAGTCCAACTCATTTTATTACAATAGTAATAACCATAGTATTTACTGCTTTTTAGTTTCTAAGACACAACAATTAATAATTAAACAGAAACAGTCACTAAGAGTTTTAATAAAGGTAAGCTAGCATACAAAAACACAAAAGATAAAACACTGTCACAATTACTAACAAACTATTTTACAACTAACAAATAAATTATAGAATAAGAAAACTACCTTTAAATAGTTCAAACTAGGAATGGAGGTGGGATGCTTGAGTGAGTCCTGAGAATGTTGATTGGCTAATTAGAGGAAGTGCTTCTCCTGAATTTGGTTTGTAAAAAAAAAAAATTTTGGTAACACTTCAGGAAGCATCCATGAGATGCAATATTCTGTAACTCTATTATTCATCTTTACTATATGTCATGCTTTCTTTTAAGGAATTTTTTGGCAGAACTCTCAACAGCCAGAGGATTCATATATTTTTTATTAATAACTTAAAATCCACATGAACGCAAAAGACCAATGGAAAGAAAAAAACAAAACTAAAACACATGAAAAGGACAAACTAAATAAACCATAAAAGAAAACAATGGAACTTACCCTTATGAGTACATCTAAAACACAAAACAATATATATAAAAGAATGAAGCAGACTTGACATCAACCATGAGATACCGATGATGAACCACCCTCAGAATAATTAGGAAACCCTGAAGAATATGAAGGGGGTGTGATCAGGCATTAAAGAAAAGTGCTCTGAAGGCACAAAAACAGACAGGAACCTGGCTCACTCCAAACGAATATTTGGATGAAATGAAGCAACACCTAGAAATTACTGTTATAATCATGAACCGCGCTCAACTGGCGAAAGGGGGTGTTGCCACGATATAGAGAAATACCCTAAACACAACCAAAATAACAGAAATAAATGTTAATCTTTTAAAGTACTTGGGCTCCATTTTACATCGGCAGTATTAAAACAAAGATGTGCATTCTCTGTAACATTAGCTGTTGTCTACAGGCCACCAAAACGCAATTCTAGCTTTCTTCAAGAATTTGCTGACTTGGTCGAACATTTTTTGGTCGAAGCAGATAAATTACAGATTTTTGGAGACTTTAACATCCATATTCAGGCATCCAGAGCCAGGCTCTAAGATGGTTTAACTCTTACCTCTCTGACCAGAGTCAGTTTGTTCATGTAAATGGAGACTCATCAGACACAATAGCAGTAGAGTTTGGAGTTCCTCAAGCATCTGTTCTGGGACCCATCCTATTCTCAAGCTACATGCTGCCCCATGGCAAAATTATTAGAAAACATGGGGTTAGTTTCCATTGCTATGCAGATGACACCTAGCTCTATATCTCAGCAAAATCTAATGACCTTTCAAAGCTAAATAAAATCTCAGAATGTGTCGCTGATATCAATGATTGGATGAATCAAAATTCATTTGTGCTAAATAGAGATAAAAACAGAAATATTACATTTTGGCTCTAAAAAGCAATTACAGAATCTCTCAGTTTTAAATCTGGAGCTGCGAGGGCACAATGTTTATTTCTCCACTACAGTTGGCGTTATTATAGATAGTGAACTGACGTTTAAGAACCTTATCTCTTATGTTTCTATTACACTGTCTTCATTCACTTTAGGAATATTGCTAAATTATGGAAAATGCTGTCTATTGTAGATCCAGACAAATTAGTTCATACGTTCATGACCTCCAGAGTGGATTATTGTAACGCTCTATTAGCCGGCTGCTCAGCCGTTGCGCTAAATAAATTACAGTTAGTCCAGAATGCAGCAGCTAGAGTTCTCACAAGAATAAATAAATATGATCACATTAAACCGGTTCTGCTCTCTCTTCATTGGCTTCCTGTAAAATATCGCATTGACATATATATATATAGAAACAACACTAAAAATGGAAAATAACATGGAAAACAAGAAAATAATAAATGATGATTCTTCAATCCTTAAAAGTACATATTATAAATTTAATAAATAATAAAACAATGAAAACAGAATAAGAGAAATGAAAAAACAATAACCCTTACCTTTCGAGTGAGGTGGTATGGCGAAGTGTCGGAGGAGGTAGCGGAAGAGATCGGATTGAGAAAAAAATATTCACGAATTTAGGACAACAACACGAAACCGAATATGTGTGTGAAGATAACTTTTTCAAGAAGATGTCATGGGGCATCAGGCGACCAATAGGAGAGCAGGATACTACGCACGTAAATACAGCATCAGTGTTTTCAGTGTCATCAGTGTTTCTATCTATCTATCTATCTATCTATCTATCTATCTATCTATCTATCTATCTATCTATCTATCTATCTGTCTGTCTGTCTGTCTGTCTGTCTGTCTGTCTGTCTGTCTGTCTGTCTGTCTGTCTGTCTGTCTGTCTGTCTATCTATCTATCTGTTTGTTTATATTACTTTGTATTTATTTAACTGTATGTTTATTAATTTTAATATTTATCCACTTTTTTAAACATACACATAGAGATGTTTCTGGTGCAAAAGTGTCTTGTGTAATTGAAGTAATATAAGAATAATTCTGAATGTTTAAGGCACTACACAAAACGGAAGTGAACTTACACATTTTCATCATTATTGGCTTGTAAATGTCCACTTCATCTGGATGCCAGGTTTGTGTTTGCTGGCTGTCAGAAGGAATATCAGATGAAGGACGCATCTAAGCATGAATACAAGGGGATTCATTTGACCTCATTATACCCCAATAAGGCAAGATGCTGGTTTGCTAAATATCACTGCACCACTCACTCTTCACATCATATCATGCAGAGGAGCACGCTAAAAAGATGATTGCAGAAACGTCTGGTGAGTGAAGGGAGGTGGAGGGGGTTAACCTTCACTAGCCAGAAGGGATTCTGACAAGCACAGAGGGAAAAACAGCTTCGTGAAGCCCAGTTTAAGAGCAGAGCCAACCAAGAAAAAAAAAAGATTTATGCTTTTAATTAATGGCAATTAAACCATGCCTGTTGGGCTGGCCTATGGCAATTGTTCTCTGTGAAAAGGAGGGTGTGCTGGTGACAAGCATTTGAATCCACTAAGTTCTACCAGGGGAGCTGACACTGCAGGCATCAAACCCAAGCTAAATCAATAAAAGAATTAAACTTTTATAAATTGCATTTTGACAAGTATCAGATACTGATATGCTTTGATATTACAAATTCCTTGGAGGTGATGCAAACATGAGGAGAGGCAGTTAGTGATCTAAACAATCAAAGGCTCTGGTTCACATGCACTGTCGGATGCCTCAGTTCTGTTAATTACTACAATTGAATGTGACTCTACTGAAGGGAATGATAATCAGACTCCAGCAGGCTCAAGCAAATACAGCCATAATCAAAATGTGATGAGGTAGCATATGTTGACATATGCAAGCCTTGTTGATGAATACTTATTATAAAAGTAAATAACCAATACAATGACATTCTGTGATATTACAAAAACAACATCCAACAATTGCACCAACTACACATCTGAATTGCGTTTTATACAATGACAACAATATGTGTTCCGATATATTTTTGTGCCGTTATGTAACAAAAGCCCAATCATTCAATGATTATGATGAACCTTGAATGGCTAAAGGTGACTATAGTGGACCACTTAGAATACTTTCTGATTTTCAGAAATTTTAAAGAGCCAAATATATGACTCTAAAACAATCTTTCATGCTATGGGTAACATGGGATAGTCTGAGGAGCATCCAGTTTGAGCTTTATTTGTGAAAAAGTGTTTGTATGTCAAGTTATCATCTTTAAAAAGAAAGCGTCAACTCAGATTCACTGAATTTAGTCTTTATGAAAAGTCACGTAGGACTGTACAAAATGTACTAAGCTCCTCCCACCTGATTCGGTAGCATCATGGTGAAGGACTGTTTTTTTTCTTTTTCTTTTGTGAGTTATTTGAATCTGTAAATTCTCTGCCAAGAGAAGAGGCTATAAAAGAGCAATGGTCGTGCTTCATTTCTTCACCTGTACCCCAGAAGAACAACACCAAGTTTTGTGTGAACAAGTCTCAAAATGAATCATTTTGGAGCCATTGAAAAATCAGGTAGAAATAAATCCATATTATAACAAAATTTAAATGTATTTGACCTTGGATTTATGTCAGCCAATTTGAGACACCAAAACACAAATAATTAACATTTCAGAAGCACAATACTGGCTCTTTAATTCAAAGCTGCCTACTGAGTGCCTAGTGAAACCAGACATAACTGCTGTGACACCCACATGGCAAGTGAATTTGGGCTGCAATTACCCACTGATTCATCTGCATGAGTATAGTTTCCCACAACTCAAACAATAATACATTTTCATTTTCAGAACTTTGTGAAGTTACAGTTCAACATCATGTGAACAAATAATAAACAAGTCTGGCATGTGAAAACAGGCTATAAATGACCTGCCTACAGCAGCTTCCGCTTGTGCAAATTATCATATACAGCTGGGGAGAGCTGAAATCACTTCATTACTTTCTGTCTGTTTGTGACGCAAAACCATGAGTGTCAAAGGCATGTTTGAAATGTAACCGTTAAAATGAAACATACAAGATTTTTATCAGTGGATGAATGTCTCTAATTTGGTTTATTTTTTTCAAGAATCTTGAGGACTGCATCTAAGATTAAGATACTAGGATAAAACTTTATTCATCACAGACATTGTTGGTTTGCGTATTCAGATTCAGCCCTATTAGTGGACACATACAGGAAATGTTGTGTAAGGGTAGGGGCATTATTGAAAATTGAGCCATAAACATTTAAGTTAATTTGCATGTGGATGCCACTGCACATTAGCACAGACTTTTTGGTCAATGTTTTCAGGGTAGAGCTACTCTGTGGCATCATCATCACGGCTCAGAATTTCTGTCAGTCTTGTCAGTGTGAGAATGTGAGCATCCGCATGCTTCAAATGCAGTGGGCAGCATAATGCTTAAACTAAGAGCCAACAGGCTTTCTAAATGAGTCTAAGCTCTGTGATTATACCCCCTTGCTAAATTGTTTGCCATGAGACTAATCAAGCTTGCCAGTAGTACTTTACACACCCAACTCATCCCATACAACCAGATCTGCTGTGGCATCAGATGCAATAATTTGAGCTGGGCACGATTTAATTGAAATTTAAGTTTGGTCTCAGTTTGTTCTTGGCTTTTTGAGTTATTTTTTCAACATGTTTTAAAAGTTTATAGATCATGTTCAAAATTAGTTTTTTACTTTTTGACTTTTTTTGTAGGCAGTGATCTTTAGGTAGGTATTTTTAAGGGGGGGAACTTTCCTAATTTGTAAATAATACTATTTCTTATTTTCTACAGGTAGCATTTTAATCGTTTTGAAGAAGATGCTAAATAAATGCAATGTTATAATTAGTATTCGTTTCCATATTCATTTTCATATGTTCAATAGTCTTAAATTTTATAAAAATAAAATGTTTAACTAAATATATAAAATAAAACATTGATAGTCTTAAATTATGACATAAGATCATTTAATGAAACATGAATGTTATTAAAAAACATTTAAAATGATGACGATATACACATCTTCATCTTCATGTCAGCTTTATTCCCTTTCGGGGTCGCCACAGCGGAATGAACCGCCAACTCACTGGCATATGTTTTACGCAGCAGATGCCCTTCCCTGCCGCAACCCATCGCTGGGAAACATTCACACACACATTCACTCTTTAACACTATGGGCAATCGTTCTTATGACGATATACACAATTCTAATCAAATGATCCCCCTTTGTACAGTTAAACATAAGATCCTACAGGATTACTTGTTATTGGCAGGTGTGTTTACTCTCGCAGCTGTGTATTCTTGCTGATCAGCTCTAAAGAACTTCCCAAGATCTTATTCCCCGGTGAAAGGCCCTCCTCCACCTGGCTTTAGACACCTTTGACACCTGCGAGCAGAGCAAGCCCTTAGAGACACAGGGGTCTAACCTGCGCGAGTGAATTAAGGAGGAGTAAAAATGAAGGAGTGAGTATGTTTTCTGGTTAAGTGATGTCTCAAGGCCACTTTTCGAGACACTTCAAGGTACTGTAGCACAGATAAAGATGATGTTAGAGGGAAAATTGTATGTGACCTTGTACAGATAATCCCAAAACTTTCTCTCTTATCAAAAGATATCATTTTATGTCTCTCCTCTGATGAGGTAAATGTAAGTGAACATACATTATGAACTGCTTTATATTTAATCCAGCCATGAAGTTTTAATATTCACCTGAAGCGATCAGATTTGAAAGAAGGTTTGGAGAATAACAGACTCACTTGCTCTCATTAAGCTGTAATATGAAAAATGGAACGCTAGAAATGAGTGTGTGAGATAATAAGCATGTGCAATAATAGATTCTTGCCCAAATCACTATGTGTACAGCATTTCATTTATTGTTGAGGACTCTGCATTCAAATTCCTCGTTCAGATTTCATTTGCACAGTAAAAAGCACATTTAGCAACACACTTTTAGTACATTATGTGCAATTTCCCTCAGCTTATTTCTGCTTAACATTTAAATGCATTAGGACTTCATTATGAAAATTTTATATTTTAACTCAATGGCTGGGGGCTGGATTGTGCAAGCAGTCTCTTTTATAATGTTAATTTATGCCTTTGAAAATAAGGCATGTAGCCATCGATTTTACTTTTATTTTTGAGGGCCAGGGATGATGGTAGCATTTCTTTTTAACACCTCCCAAAATCTCTATGATTTAATTTTATTGCATACATTCGGTGTATGTAAGCTTGTATCTTTGTCACTTATAAAAAAAACATGACTTCATCACATTCCTTCCATTTTTCAACCCTTATTGTTACTTTTGTAGTGACATTTGGAGAAAAAAACTCACTTGGAGAAAGAGAAGAGAAAATGGAAAGGTGAGGCAGAAAAAAAGAGAAAAAAGGCTACAGCGAGGAATAGGAGAGACAGATTAGTGTCTCTCTGGTACTTCAGTGTATCAGAACAGGGATTAGGGTGCCAACAGCTGCGCCCGCCGCTCCCCTGACTGAGAAGAATTACAAGTATTATCACCTAGATCATTAAAGTAGGCTTCAGCCATTGGCGAGCGGCTTCAATCAATTCATCCGTGGAGAACACGCTAGCAGCCGGACCCCCTGCATGAGAACTTGACTTAATTGGCCAATAAGTGGTAAGGAAGGGTGGATGCTATTTGATCAAATTACTAGAGACCTGGCGGAAGGGATTACTGTTCTTTAGGGGGAAGGAATAAAGAAGAGGGAAACAGAGAGGAGGAGGAGCATACATGGCGGGGGTCAGGGCTACCGGAAGGAGGGCCTGTCTTTGGCTTAAAGCGAGGCGCTTGAAAAATGTTGCCCCACTTGGCGGTGGAGCTGGAGAAGGAGGAGAGGCGAGGGGGATCCAGGTCATTCTTTAGCTGGGGGAGATGGACTCATTCATCATCAGCCCCTTGGCCTGGTTTCTGCCAAGAGATTGCTGTAAACTAACAACTTCCTTGGGCTTTTGGTTTTTCCTTCATGCTTCCTGCTTCTTGGCTAATTAACAAATGGTTATTTGGTTTACAGTCATTATCTACAAATGAACATTGTATTACTCATAGAAGCAGTTGAGAGAAAAGTTTTCTTTAAATTAATTTCAATATTTAAACCTCAAGATATAGGCTTTTACAGATACATCTTATTAATGATTACATAGATGGAGGAAGTTTGTACTGGAGTTTCAATGGAGGTCTTTTTCAATTTAGGACTTTTATACTAGCAAGCACAGGATTTGATTAGATTTTTACAAAGTATTTTCACAAAATGTCCCAAAGCACCCTTATCCAATAGCTATAAGTTTATAATAAGTTAATAAAGGACTAAAGTATCATATTTAATGCACTGCAAATCCATTTATTTAGCATGGCATTTCTGCTGCAGTTTTTTGTCAAACATTTAAATAATTGATTTACATAATTTATTATAATTCTTATTCCTTATAGCATTTTTTTTATTCAGGTTTTCTTGGTTTTAGTGAGCTGTGTTCTAATAATTTTAGATTACATTTAATATTATTGGACAAATTGAACTCCAAAGTGATTTCAATAAGACGGGTATTGTAAAAAAAAAAAAAAAACTAAGTCTGTATTTTAATTATGGACAAAACACTACACTTAAACGGCATTATTTATGTTTCATGGTGATGGTTCAAGATAAGTTCCTATATGTGCCACAGGTCAAAAATGGCCCAGAGAGTTTGAAGTCAAAAAAGAAAAATAAAATCTTAGCATAGTGGATTCCTGCATGGATCATGTGGAATCAATACAAATTTGAGTCAATCCAAATGCTCCTGACAAGAAAGTGAACAACTTACATAACAAATCATAACTAATAACCCTACAGCAAGTAAAAAAAGTGTCAGTGATGCATCTGCAAAAATGGATACCATCTGCAATGATAACAAAAATGTAAAGGGATGTGAAGGGAAAAGATAATAAGATAAAATACTAATAGTTCAATAGTTAAAAATACTGTTTACAATTTTACAATTCAACTTTTGTTTTGCTGAAGTAATTCAGTTCTTGAATAAAAAGGTGATAGCAGCATGCTCTCAAAAATCTTAACTGGCCATTATTTTATCTGCTGTAAGTAATACAACTATTACAATGAACAATTAACAAAATGAAAAAGAAATTTCTCTGACAAGGTTAAAAAAAGAGAAAGCAGGTGAGTGTTAAGAACTAATTAAAAAATAAACAGTGATGCTGTCTGCTGAACTTGCAGGCATTGTAAATTGCAATCGAAACTACTTTAGTAATCAAAGTTCCACGCTATCACTCCAAATGGGGCGCTGCCAAGCAGAAGTGATCAAAAATGTTTTCAGAGCTAGAAATTCATAAATCATTACAACCTCATCAAAAATAATATACTATCACCCCTCCGAGAGCCATATACCCACACCTTGCTCTCAACGATGGTGAGTAGCATCGCCGTAAACAAATTAGTCAAACATCAGAATTTTTTTTTATAACACTACATTAATTATTTACATTAATATTTTGTGATGAACAAGGAGGCTTTTTAACAAGGAGGTTCTGGTTACCAACAATGCATTGCAATCTAGTTGAACTTGCAATATTTTAATTAAGCTCAACTTAAATGAGCTATGTTGCATACCTTAAAACTTGACATTTTTAATTTCACAAACTCTTAAATATCAAAAAAGTTCTAACTACTCAACAATAATAATTAATATACGTTTTTGTACCATTTTAACTTCATATAAATCAAATTGATTAATTAGAACATTCATATTTACAGTGTAGGTGTGTGGACTTACTGGGCAGGGCTAAACCATAGAACCATTCAATGATAAACAAATGTGATTATAAAGTCAGGACAGGGGTGATGTGCTCTCTCTCTTCACTGCTTCGATGAGCTAACAAGCTGATCCTGCAAATCCTGCAAATAAATACAATATATTACTCCATGTAAAAGTAAATATCAACAAAAGACTCCTTATTGTAATGCATCCCCCATCTGCGGGTATGAACTCCTTCACTGTTTGCTTTCTCCAGCTGAACGTGAAAATGACATGTTGAGCAAACACATATTCAACCAACAGACTGCGCACAGTTTAAACATGTATCCCATCCTAAAATGTTTGCTTTAGTGTCTTCCAAACCTTGTACCTGCTTCTCTTTAAAATTGTCCGACCAACTCTCTTGATTAGTCGTAGATGCTGAAAGACCTGGGAACATTAATTTTCTCTGAAAGCCACCTGCACAAGAGAGAAAAAGTGAGAGGAGAGCTCGGCGCTGCATCTGTAACAGCAGCAAAATGAGCAGCTCCTCCAGGACCAAACACCGGCCAGAAAAACAACCCCTGCCTCTGTGGCTATTCATAATGTCATTAACATAAAGGCAATTAAATGAGTTTTTAACCCTCAACCTCTTTCTGTTATTAATGAACATTGGAGGCAAGGGAAGCGCAAGCCAGACCCTGGTGGTAATTATCTCCTCATCAGAGAGCTGAAACAGGCTTAAATAGCAAAGCAAAACAGATGATTATTGCAAGCGTTTGTCGCTTGGCAGGCCCATGGGGTGGGGGATGCTTCTTTAATTTAATCACATGACATGAACTAGGAGGATTAATTAGATGGGCTTTTCTCTCATTGGGCACAGCGGTGCCAACGTGGAACGCTGGCATGCTAGGATGGTGATAGAGATGTGTTCACAGTCACTGATTATCAATGAGATTATTATGAAAGGAGCAGACCTGTGTGGACATTCTAGCGATATTGCTCCATCTGCGAGGAGATTTACTCAGCATGTGTTGTTTATTTTTAAAGCTTGTCCCAATCTTAGCTTGTTTCTGTTTAATTTAAGCATCTGTTTGCAAAGGAAATCACAGTAACAACGTGCTGGCTTACATATGTTAAAGTTGTGTAAATATTCTGCTGAGGGAATCTAGGATTATCATGCAAGGCCAACTCCATATTTGTTGGAATTTCAATGTTAAATAATTACACAAGTTTCACGCAGAGGGATCAAAAGTGAAACTGCGTATGACACGGATGATAAACTATTTCTCCTTTAGCACCTTTGTGTGACACACAGGAGAAACCGGCTTATTTTCCTCACAGATACAGAACATTAATCATAGCTATTAGTGTGTGTGTCTTTGTACGCGAGCATGTGCACAGTGCATCGACATGCGAGCGTCTATCCTTGAGTTTTGCTACACGGTTGTTCCTCCATACAAACAAGCAATGACACAGTCACAGTTTATCAACAAAAAACGGAACATATTTTATCAAGTGGAGAATCGATCGAGGCTCAGAGACAAAGCACCGGGTTATCCTTACAGCTCTCCAGGCCACAGGGGTTTAACACAAGAGCCAAGGTGCCACCAAAAAGAAAACATTTGAGCTAAAACACTCCTCCTCCTCTAAGATCCTCTCCCTGTTTTCACTCCCTTCTCTCGGGCTTCCCAGACAGTGTGTTTGGAGGTCACAGGTCATCATCGCTGTGTTCTTGAGGGCTGCAAACAAGTCATTATGGAGCCAGTGGCCTCACTGGGGCTCAGGCTCAGGGGAAACGATGTGGCAGTGTAACATGCGGCTGCCCTGTGAGTCTCGTGCGGTCTTGTGGGAAGAACTCATTGTTTTTATCTGCTTCCCTCATGTTTAATCAATACTTAAGTCATGTCAACCTGCAGTTCACACACACATGCACATGCTAGGTGTGGATAAATAAAAAATGGGAGTAAGAGATTATATGAGAGAAAGGACATAGACTCAAACCAAATCGTTACCTAGGAAACCAGGGGAGGAAAATAAAAGCAAACAATACAAAAATCTATATATTTTTTTGGAAGCAAGGTAATGGACTAGTTGGCACTTTTGCCTCTATGCCAAATGGTTCTTGATTCTAGTCACAATAAAGAACTTTATTCTCAATGTAATCCAGTTTACACTCATGTTAAAAAAATTTAGATTTACCTTTTGCGAGTGGTCATTTTATGGAAAAACTACTGTACGCCTCTGCAAAGCCTAATTGGATTAATAGTGACTATAGAAGATAAATGAAAAAAAAAAAGAATTAAAATATTTATATAAAACTAACAACAACATCAGAGTTTAAGCTTTTCTTTGAAATCAAAGAAATACTCAGTTTTTTATTATAATGAAATAAATTAAAGCAGGGCTGTGGATGTGATTTCCAAATTGAAAACAAGTCCATGGTCTTGGAGAGTGTGAATTTTCACAGTTCTATCAACTGCTAACTAAGCTGTCAAACGAGGAGAATCGGCACGATTCTATGCCACAAACAATATACAAATGAGCTATGGGCAATTTGCTGTGATTATGTGTGCAAATGGGTAGACTTGTTTTTAATTTGCCTTCCTTCAGCAGAGTGTTAAAAAAGATTATCCCCTCATGTCCGCACCTCGCTCCTCTAGCCAAGAGCCTATTTGCTATGTGACAGAGCAAAGAAACATGTGTTACGAAAAGGAAAGTGAGAGAAAGAAAATGTCATACTGTAGAACAAAGGGAAAAATGTCACTAATGTGAGTTCCAAAATGTCTGTTAGAGTCTGCTGGTGTCTCCCTCACAAACAGAGACCTGACAGAGGATAAATCTGTCTGGTCCAAGGTCAACCTGGGTGGAAAAGACCCTATGAACCTAGTGACCTCTTGCTACATTTTGACAACTCAATTGCAGCCACAGGGACTCTTGCTCACTTATTCCTTTTCTTCAGAAGTTTTTTTTATAATAGTCTTTAAAGAAAGTGAATTTGAAATATATTTTTATTTTGCAGCACTTAATTAACCATCATGCTAGCCCTATATTCAAATGTAACAATATAAACACAACTGATGGAAAGGTCCACTTTTGACTAAAACACCACTAAAACAAAATGGTCTACTTATACTAATTGTGTTTTTTGGAATCAAGTCACTTTAATTTATACTTCAGCAGGGTCTAATTCAGCACAATTGTATAATTTCATCCACAATACAAATGTATATTATACAAACTAGCTACACGCTATTGTGAGATCTTACAACATATAAACATGAACAATGCTTATCCCCAACTTATTCATTCATTCACTGTCTGAGAGGGAATGGTTCAAACCACAACACCACCCTGCTGCCACACAAACTGCACTGTTCTGAAATTGCTTTCTTAATTAAATGTATTTATGTCCTCCATCATTGTTTCTCCATCTGAAAATCCACTTATTAAGGTCGGTGGAAATAATGTTCAACAAAAAGGCAGCGCCACCACAGATGTTACTAAAGGTCACCTAATTTAAAGTGAGACTAAAAACTTTAATTGAAAAGTTTGTTCTAAGAATGGCTGCACTGAATTCTTTTGTTGTGACATCTTCACTGCTGTGATCTATGGGCCTAGATGTTCCTAATGACTGTCTATATGTGATTAATGACTAAAATATGACTAAGTGCATTCTGGACTTTTTGACCCAGAAGTGAAAGGCAGTTTAGGCTCAGAGGGTCATCTCAGGAGAAGCCCTTATCTCTCTTTTTTGCACCAAACTCCTCATTTGGAAGCCATAGAAAAGCTAAAGGGAAAACTGCAGAGAACATGACCATCAGGAGAATCATCAACCAGATGATTCATGTTCATTCATGTTCATCCAGGTCAAGTAGATAATGAATCAGTAGAAATGATTCCGATTTGTTGAATTTTCATTAAAATAAACCAAAAACAAATTTAAATGTTAAAATGTAAAAAAAAAGTTCAAGCCTATAACTATAAAAATTGTATATAAGTTTTATATCGAATATAAATGATAAACGTCCAGATGGAAACAAGCATAATGGAGAAAATACCAGTAACTTTTGACTCATTCTCAGACTGAAAGATCACTAGCACACTTTGTTGTGAATGTTTAAATTTATTATTAAACCCACTGTCATACATTGAACACACAACAAATACTGGAGCTGGTGTAGCTCGTACCTACTGGTCAAGTTGTTATGACACCATTCAGAATGAAGAATTGTACCATTTAATCCAATCACAATATGTTATATCAGGCATGTCTTAAAGACATCTTAGAATTGAGAAAAAACTTTTGAAGTGCTAGACTAAAATCCAGATAGCTATAAAAGTATAAAACATATGTATTATCATACTATCTGGAAAGCGAGCCATACAACAGAAACCATGGCATATCTCTTGTTTTACTGGAAGACAAGGCAATCTCCACAGCAGTCACATGTACTCAGTGTGATCTACAAGCATCATCTCTGTGTGAGAGAACAGTCCCTATACATCATTCCGCCACCAACCACTGCGCAAATCTGCTTAACATCATTAATGGAGCCATTTAATCACCAACCCCCCACACTCACATGCACTGTCCTTTCCTAACCATTGACTTAAACACAGCCTGTCCCAATTAAAACGTCTGCTGTTACCAGTCAGATTGATGGCTCTATCATTCAGCCTTGGGGACAGTGGAGAAGATTGGTGACATTCCCAAAGTATCCTCGGTTAATGCGTCCAGGTTCCTTCTATAGAGCAGGGTTATGGTAGCATGACCTTCCAGGATCCCCCATAAGCACTGCTTGTCTCGCAGAGCCTGCCCAGTCCCCAAACAGGCAGGACGTGCCCTGTACGAGGCAAAGGGCTGCGCATATTAAGATGGTGCTAATTAGCCAAAGCAGAAGACATCCAATTAAACAAGCTTAAGTCAAAGCTCAGGTCAAAGGGTATCTATGACTCTATCCACCTCAAGTGAAAATAGAATAAAATGGCCACTGATCCTCATCCATACTTATAGTAGATAAAAACAGGAAATGAAGGTCTGGACAATTTATCTTCCATCACAAAGTCCTGGCGGCTACAATAAAACCTGATTGAAAATGAATAGGGTTATATCGAGCAGACATGATAGTTGAGGGAAACAGAGGTGCCCAAACCCAGTTTTAACAACAACTAGTAAACTCCACTCCAAATGCCCCCCTTATTTACAGCATGTATCTTTTTTATTAGAAGGCTGTACACCTTACATGGAAAACATTGTGCTTAGATTAAATTACAATAATTTAACGATGGATTGTCAACAGTTAAATATATTTAAAACCGCCCTATCATGTCATCATCTTAATTTTGAGTAAAAAAAAACCCCCAGCTCAAAACAATGCCTTTTGTCTACATTTTAGATGGTAAAAAGTTACACAAATGGAGGGAGGGATTTAATTGAAAGTAATTTAAAGAACATGGTTTATTATAAATAATCTTTTATGCCATGGGCAACATACTTGTAAGTCTGATGAACATTCAGTTTGAGCATTTTTTGTGAAAAGTATTTGTGTGTCAAGTTATCATCTTTACAAAGATAGCGTCAACTCAGATTTGCTAAAACGTGTTTTTTCGAAAAGTGACGTAGGACTGTACAAACTTTACTAAACTCCTCTCACCTTTCACGTGCACAGAGCCACTTCTTGACATTACCGTCTTCCTCCGTTTTACTGTATGCATAGTCATCTGTCACCTCAATGGGATAATTTAATGCTTCATTAATTATTTTAAAGAGACAACAAAGCCAGCAGCCACCTTGATGTCTCGTTTGTTTTCCTCCTTTAACAATGATGGCTGAAATGTCATTATTTGGCATCACGTTCAAGCATTTTCATCTTTTATACTTTAAGGATTTGTGTCTGTTTTTAGAGAGTTATGTTAATTGATTATATCATAGACTAGAATAAAGCTATGACATCCAATAAGAAGACCCTATAGTGCAAAAGTGTAAGGCTTGGTTTATGGTGTTTGCCAATTAGTAAAGCTGGTTTTTAAAGAGCAGAAGGCAGCATGACCTGCTGCGACTGAGGAAGGGTGGGAGGTACTTAATCTGAAGAGCACCAGTAAAAACATCTGAGCTGATTCGGTACGTATAGAGGCTCCCAAAGCTCACATCAAGCTTTGCATACTCACAGGCTTAATATCAATTAATCAAGCCATTTATAATATTGCACTGCTAATTTGTCAAAGACTCTTCAGCAACACACAGAATGGATTATCAATGTTTGGCCAGTTTCATGGAAGAATAAAAACATGAAAGATTTCATTAAAAATAATATGCTTCTAATGAGCTGATATTGTGAGTTCACTTAAAGTTAACAGGGCCAATGAAAAGTTTCTTCTTCAATAGTACAATAAATGGAGAAAATAAGGTTATAAAATAAATATATATATTTTTATTATTAATTATCAAATGCTTTCTAATTATGTTGGAAAATATTTTTATTATTAATATAAAGAAATTAAACTAATAAATAAACAAATAAATTAAATAAAAGTGAACAATTTAATTGAAAAATTTTCACAGAAATTTACAGTGATAATAAAAATGTTTTTATGAATTTTTATAATTATTTTTAATAAACACAAATGTATAGATAAAGGTATAATAAAAAAATCTAAATAAATACATTTTGGCTCAAAGAAAGATAATAATAATAACAATATTTTGTTTTATTAATGTAAGGTATAAATTAGTTAAAAATAAAAAAATTTTTGCTTGCCAGACTTTAACAGTGATTATAACATAAATAAGTGAAAAATAAGTGAATAAATATATTCTTCTTTTCATGTTTTTAATGCAAAAAATAATTTATTAATTTACTTATTAATAAATTAATATATAAAGGCAAATATTATATTATTAATTGGTTAACAGGATTCAAAGATCCTGCTCAGATGTAAATTTAAAAAAAAAGCTGCTGTGGTAGTTTGTACTATAGATACTGCAGCCTTAATATTGCATTTGCCTAAGAGGAATGTGTTCTCTCTGATGGCAGCCATATTTATATTCTGCTCACAGAGCACTGATCATCTGCCACCATCTGCATAGCTTTACTGCCTGTGATCAGTACGCAGCTACAACAGCCTGTCAGCAGGCTTTACAATCCTGTTACAGCACCACAGTGCCACATCAAGCAGCCCACTCCTATCATAAATGCCATCTCTTCACAACAGAGCTTTTTCACTTTCTCATCCCTCATCTCTGTCTCTCCTCTCTGCTCTCTCTCTGCTCTGTGTCTGACTGAATAAAGTGTGTTTCGGTTGCTCTCTGAACAGCCCCAGGCCGAAATCTGACCACAGCTTTGCAGCATACCTTCCACAGCAGTCACATAAAGTTAAGCTGTCTCTCTGCTGTGCATTTAATAAGTTTAGCATTGCTCTTGAGGTTTAGTGGAGGGTGTGAGTGATATCTATCACTTATAGTTTGCATCAGAAGATGTGTTTTTATTCTTTACAGTAGGTCTCCCAACAAGGAAATCATTTCTCATGAATAAACAAAGAATCTTGCTTCTAGCCAAAAACAAAAAGCACACAAGCTTGAAACAACATTTACCTTCAAATCCTGACTGAAACCTATACCCTTGTCACCAAGCTGAAGAGAAATCAGAGACAAAGCATGCTTTTAAGCAAGCCAGTCTCTCAATTTCCATCCCTAGCCATCCTCCCTATACAATCAAAATCCCCTGTGATGAGTTTAGCATACTGTTTGTGAATAACATCCGTCTGGGTTTATGGGGTGTACCTGGCATTTCCCCTTTGGCAGTGTAAAACAGCGCGCTAGTTTCTCTCTAGCTCGTGGTTATCACTGTCTATTCTTCAAGGATTTCTTTTGCATTACAACAGTCTTTTCAACAAGCCTAGAGATGCTACAGAGAAAGGGGTGTGGGGGAGACCTTAGGGAGAGCTTATTGATTTGCGAAATGCATTCTAAAGGGTCCCCGGCCCATTTTACTGTGGGGCAGTTGGGTTTAACTAGCTTTGAACTCCTCTCAAGAATGAACCAGCTCCAAAGTGGTTCTGCTCAGCGCAGAGCAATGAAATCATCTTCAGTATACTATGGGGGCCTTTACCATTCACCACGCGAACGGAAAAAGCCACTCGCTTCACTTCCTCAGGCTCTATGGGAGGAGAGGATGTTGAGAGAAAACTGCTCAGCCCAATCATACATGCAAAAAACATGAGTGCCAGCGGGGTTTTCTGATTACAAAACAACACTAGGGTATGAATGGGGGTGAAGAAGTTACGGTTAATAATATCATGGAGGCAGAGGGAAGAGGAAGGGTTTGCTTATAGGTATGGGGCTAATTAACAGAGTTTTGTCTGCACAGGGGAATCCAGGGCAGAATATAATGCTCTGATTCAATATTCCCTAAAGATTGTCTTCAAAGCTAAAACAGGCGCTATTAAACGCATCAGAAATGATAATAATAATGCTAGCTGCTGCGACACTGCCGGCACTTTCCGGCTCTTTCCGATGGAGGACCTGCTGTGTTTTATCCCTGCCTGTAAGACACGGAGGAGAAAGTGCCTCTAAAACACATCAACCTGATTACACGCTCTCCCATGGTTCATGATATGATAATAAGGATGCTGATGATGCAAACACCATTATTGCAAATTACACCAGAAACAAGGCATGAAAACGATGCACACAGGCGTTAAAATGTTGCTCACTTCTCCATTTCTCGACAATGTGCTGTTAAAAGATATTTTCTGCCTTCTTTCTTCTAGTTTAATTGCAGTCAGCGTACAATCCCAGTTCTGTGATTTTCGCCCTGGGCACCATAATAACAAATAAAATGAAACTCTGACAGTTTGCTAATGACTTGTTATTGAAGCCAGGGCAAGCATTACATTGTAATTTAGGTCCATTCACAGTTTTTCCTTTGCTCTATGTCTGGATGTCATTTTAACACATTTGTTTCATACACCAGAGCAGTAATAACTCAACAGATTATGGAATAAAAGAAATTGAACTTACATCTGCATGCCTAGTTATACGGCGAGCATTACAATTAAACTTCTTAACAAATGTTCTGTCAGAATGTGACAGTGTGAACAGCAAGGGACATCAGCGCATGTTTAAGAGGTGATTTACGGTGATGGACATCTTTAAAGGACAAATTCAGACAACAAGGACAGACAGATTTATCTAAGCGACAGCACAGACTAAAGACAGAATACTGTATACATAATGAAATAACTGTATACTTTCCATTTGAGTTTTTAAGGGGACACTTGACTTCTATAATTATACCTTAGCTAACCTATACCACAGTAATATACCAACACTTTCCCACATCTTCAATCAATCACTGTGATTTATCCCCGTGTTGGCATTTGTTGAGATAAAACCAGAAAAGTTTGCCGTTGCCACCACTTCTGACCAATTAAAGACCCTTAAGCCGACATTGCCATAACACTGATGTGAATGAACTGTGAACCACACGATAAGTAACACATACATTTATTTACAGACCTGACTGTTGACTTGGAATTACAGGCTTGAATTGGAGTGAAATTCCACAACGGAGGCACGGTACAATCATAGATGCAGTGACAAACACAACAGATAGGATGAGCAGAAACAGAAAGACCCAGAAGACATGAACCAAATAATTCAAACAAGAGATCCCAGGAACATAACCAACTTGATAGAGTAAGAATCAATACAACTGAAACTGTGACCTGAGTTAGAAGATAATTAAATTAATAAATTGCAAAACCAAACTGAACTGAAAACCCAGAATCTAGCAGATGCATAGTTACAAGCTTTGAGTCAATGCCCTGCACAGGGGTTAGCAGCTGGAGGCTAAGTGGCAGGCAATGCATAACTCTGTTCTGAAAAAGCTGAGTTTGTTACCCAATTCCTGACCAGTGACCAGTACCTGTGAGCAGCCTCCAACTTCGTAGTGCCATCAGAGGAGCAGTGCAAATTGTTTTGGAAGGATTTTTTTTTCAATAAATCTGTGTTTGGTGTTAAGGAAGGCTTGTTTAACCATGGCAGTGGATGACACGCAAGTCAAGCCACAGTTGAGTTGTTGACCATCGTGCGCTTGAAAACTTTAAGGTTAACTTAAAGTTAAAGTTTTGGGGCAAGTTTTTAGTGAAACTTTTATACTCAACGCCTCAAAATCATCTTAAATTGAAAACAAAATGGACTTTGACTATAAATAATAATATCGCTGGTGAGTCTGACCCAGTTATTACATGTTTTGGAACTGTCCTGAAGAAATACATTTTCCATTTTGAGCTGTTTTGTTGATTTGTTTGGATATTTTTTTCTACTTTATTAAAAATGCTATTCGCCCCAATCTTGTGAGATTCAAGCCTCTCTCACTCTGTTACAGTATGTCCCATTTTTTCAGAAACTAACATTACATATGCTCAATCTGTGTTAAAAGCAATATATTACAATTTGACACTAAATGGAAAAAATTATCCAATTTTACTCAAAAGTATTAAAATAATGTGCAAGGGTTCCTGCGTTTTTGTTTCCTTCACTTTTCAGAGTTCAGCTTTGGACTTGTTTTGTTAGTATTGACCTGCTTCTCTTCTGGCCATGTACGGTAGCCTCACCCCAAACAAAAGGAGAGTTGTAAAATCCAATCTCCTCTCTCCCGGCAAGGAGGATTATTCTTCATGGTATTTTTCTCGCTCTCTCTTTCTGTCTTCCTCTGTCTTTTCACCCTGCCTCCAACTGTCTGCTCAGATTTCATTAAATCAAGAGGAAACATTACTGGAAGCCATTGCTGGCGATCCACTTCTATTAATGCTGAAATTATCATCCAAATTCAGTCACGTTTTAGCATTTAAGTGTCGAAAGTTCACACCAGATTTTCTAGAGCTCTGCCCTGAGGTATGGCGAATGCTTCAAACTGGAACTTAATAAGTGGTGTCTTCAATTCCCTGTTCACCAATACAAATAAAATCAAGTGAAAGCTGTGACAATTATATCAGATTTCCTAATGATTATGTGACAGTTCAGATTGTTGCACTAACATCCCTTACTCTGTTAAAAATGTAATCTCACAACAATTTGCAGGCATCATCCATAAAATGTCTCATTGTCATAAAAAATGAAATAAAGGCCCTGGATTGCATTGAGAACACTGCTCTTGTTTGACCTCTTACAATCGGAAATGAATACTAGAAAAAGAAGACAATGGCAGGTACACAGAATTCACCAAGAGTCTACCACCGAACCTGCTGAGCCTGAAGATATTTAGCAACTTATTGAGATAGGTAAAGTTCACAGATAAACATCTGCTTTGTCAGCAGTCAACAGATCTGAATCGTTTTCAGAAGCAACTCAAGATGGTATTACTGTAGCTCCAATATGATCTTACACTTTGATACCATAAGTTTTTTAAATCATTTGTTTTATATTAGAAATAGGGACAAAGATGAAGAGGACTCCAAAATGACTTTGTACCCGGCCCAAAGTGGCCAACCGTGAGAACCAGGAACCAGGAAAATGCACAGTGAACCATTTTGCCCTGAACATATATAGGGCCGGTGGGTTTGCCTGCTTTTTTTGCAGTGTTACTGGAAGTAGGGAGGGAGCTGGGTCTTGTTGGTTGGGCTAGTCTTTAGGCTAGACTCCACGGCTAAAAATGTGTTCTGCTCCAACACTGCATTCAGTACATTTTCTGTGGTCTAACTCAAAGCCATTATTTACACACTGCAATGTGACAAGATAAGAGGAAACAAATTTATTAGCTAAATCTCCTCTGATTATATTATGTTCACATCCTCCAGGACCTTGAATCCCACCTTATAAAACATGATAGTTTGACAAGCAGAATCTGGCACAAACAGAATCATTTGCAACCTTTAAAACCAACGTTCTTGTGCACGTCACACTGAATGTACAGAACAAAAACATAAGCTTCAAATCCCGAGCCTGTCTTCATACACAAACGCTCACACTCTTACTCTCACACATATATAATTGAGATTTCTTACACAAGGACACACAGAGCCTGAAGCCAGCGCTTAATTGCACCAGCTATCATTATAGGGGAAAATCAACAATTTTAAAAATACACCAAGCACCTTTCATCTTCTCCCCGGTCTAATCGCAGCAGTAAGAGGCATGGAGGAGAGGAGCTTGATGTAGGCAAACTAGTTAAACAGCGCCGGCGGCTTCTGGTGCATCCTCCACTCTGAAGTCTACACTACAGGACATGTCCGTGTGATGTGCGGCCTGTTCTCTCACTGTCAGAGCTCCACTGGGGAATGTGATGTGACCTGTATCTGGTATTGGGCACATTTCGCCCCTGGTGAATTCAGCTCTAAACGGAACCCAGATTCAGAGGGTTAGCAACACCGCTCAGCCAGCTCTCCCACACCATTCATTTGTTTGTTAACCTTAATTTCATGGAGTTTTAGTCTACGCTGCTCCTCCCCCCAAACAAATATTCATGTCATGGAGCGAAAGAGAGAGACACAGAGTTGGTGTTTTTTTCTTCTTGTCGTTCTCTGACGGAAAGGCTGCTTTCGCTCCCCCTGAGGGAAATGGGATAATGAGGATCTGTATGCCTCCGTTCTGTCTCATTTCAATTGGAAATGCCACACACACTCTAGCAGTCACACACCCCACACTTTGGGTCGGTGATGGCCATATTATCGTCGCTCGTTTCTTGTCTGACAGTCCGTCACACTTGTGTATGCAGGGACACACACACAAAGATCCCTTCGTCATGCTACTAAAAAACAGTTTTACATCAACTCAGTGAATCTTATATGTAGAGTTCCAGCTACTTTTGATGTAGAATTTTTCAAATTTGCTTACAATATCATTTGTTTGCTAATGCCTAAAATTATACCTTCTGCCAGTGAGTTACCAAACCTATAGTTTACATACATGAATGTAAAAGGCTTTACTATAGCAATTTAATAATATTTCAATGTTGTTTGTAGCTTGTGGTTAGTGTGATTTATTAACCGGTAATTTTCTGATGTATAATCATGGTAAAAAAAACTGGACTAATTAAATTGAACTCTTGATCACTTGAGAGATCATGTTTAGAACAATTATATATGGTAGATATAAATGCCTTAAAAAAATTTTTACTAAAAAAGCCCACTCTGTATGAAAATTATCTGTTTACATTCAGTTTTTTGTTAAAAGCCAAGTAACAAAAACAGACAACTTAGCTTAGCTTTGATAGTGGACTTAGCTTAGAAATCATCCATGACTCCAATGGATCAGGTCACAATCTGGCAGAAAAGGTCTAAAAGCCACAAATATTTGTGATCGAATAGGTCAAAAAACTGTCAATCGAGCAGCAACAGTACTGACCTATTATCCTTAATATTGACAAATGCATAACTGTTGTGTCAAGTGCTCTGGTGATCTGCTTGCCTTTCTCTCTGATGCCAGGACCCCTAGAGTAAACGGCAGATAAACATATTCTCTTCAAACAATCCCAATGACAGCCAAATAGCCTGCTTGTCGCTTGTAAAAAACCCTCTAATGATGCGTGTCGAGGGAACTGCCTGCCTCCTTGTAGGAGACGAGTCCCTCGTGTACCGGGACAAAGGAGGGGAAATAATAACAATCCCTAAAATATTCTTAAGCTCAAACGTCTCACAATGCAGGTTAAAAAACTCTTCGTCAAAGATTTTCAAAATCTAGAGCATTTTTTAATCTTATTCCCATTTTCTTCTTCTCCGCCATTAGCTTCATATGCAGAGTCAACATCCATTAGGCAAACCATTAAAGTGAAACTTTAGGAATTTCACAACCGAAGAGCAGAGCTGGATTTTTAATCACAGACAATTGGACATGATGCGAACATGCGCATCAGAGCAGAGGCCTTCCTGTTTGAACTGAGTCTCTGCTTGAGATTTGTCTCTAGTGAGTTCAAGCTTCTGCTTAGCGCTCCACTTTTCATAATTAGAGCTGAAACGTTGACGAGACTCTCTGAGAAGCAAGCCGCTATTTTTCAAGCACAAGTCCTGATACATTCTCCCTGAGGAGGGGGTGAGAGGTAATACGCAAATTCATATCCATGTTATTTTTATTCATTTTCGCTAATGTGATGCTGTGTTAAACATCACACTACTTCACTCACCATCAGCACAATCAGAGCACACAACTCCACCAATTAATGGTGAGAGGAAACGCAAGGGTCCGCTAAGCTAGCTTTTATCATCATATCATCAAAATCATGTTAACAGATTTTCTGTAATGAAGTGGCTGATGACACTCATATGAATCCTGCCATCAAAATGCTCCTTGGATCTGTTAAATTAGACAGTTGCAATTAACAGGAACTGGTGGCATCTTTTGAACTTTTTATAAATGTGATTGATCCATTTTACAAGTGCTAGCTTTGAGTCACATTCAGTACTGTAGCTTTAAACTTAGCACACTGCGATGTTAGAGTCTCAGGCAGTATCTGAAGAGCTGCTGATTCAGCCAATGATAGGAAGAAACTTGTGTGTCAGACAGAGCGCTAAAGGCTCTTGATTAGCTCCGTTTATCTCTAATTAATTACCTTTACCTAATTAGACACCCTGTTTTGGCTAGACATGGAGTCAAGTAGACTAGATTATTAGTGTGCTCATTGGGCCTTTACAAAAGGCTGAAATTAATGTAACGTTGGAAAAAAAATCCTCTGTTTTAATTGTGCAGGTGTTGCCTTATGGTGCCACTTTATCATCCGCCAGCTTCCCCGGATTATTAGTGGGGTTTTGAACAGGGGGACTATACTGTGAAATTCACCTTGGCAACAGCTCATTAGTTAGACTTGTTATTGTATTATTTATTACATTTGGCCTTCCCCCCTATTACACAGATTGATGCATGGCTCCCTCTCCTCTCTCTCTCTCTCTCTCTCTCTCACACACACACACGCACGCACGCACACGCACGCACACACACACAAGCACACATCCAACCTCATGCACCTCTGCATGCACACACAAAGCATTTATGGCTCCCCTTTTCTATGTAGATTCATGGGATTGCTAGTAAAGAAGACAAGATGTAATCTGTAAGAAACGTCCCCAGAAAACAAATTAAAGATCAATTAACATATTCTCAGTTTTAACCAAAATAAATATATTACAGAGTGTCTATACAATGTGGCTAATTAGATTAAGTGCATAGTTGTAGTGTACATCAGATTTTTTTCAGAGAGAGCAAATATGAGTTTTGTTTTATATATTTCTCAAAAGGTTTTCCCCCCAAAATGTTTCATTAAGAAGCCTTGCTCTTTCATTGATCTGACTGTTGATTATACCCATTCCGCTACCATTTACTCACCATTGCTTAGCAGACACTTAACAACTCTGCTTTGGAAAAATAGTATGGCTTAAGCACTGTAGATGACTGTTTACTGTTTACATACTAATAAAACCTTGATTAGTTGTGGATGGGTTACAAAGGTGTGTGAGGTCACAAACTCAGCAATCTGAGAAATAATTTTTCAGAGAGGACATTTGGAGGATTAACAAAGAACTCTGGGATGGATAACAGTTTTGGTTATGTACACAGATGGGATATGTACACTGATGAAGCAATATTTTTGCGAACATCAGGTAGTTTAAAATCTACTCATCAAGTCTTATTTTTATATGAAGAGAAAAAAGGACCTTTCCTTGTGTCAACTACAGGTTTCGTTCATTCATTACAGAAACAAGATTATGTATATATATCACACCAGAGATTCAAAATAAAACTGCATTTTAACAATTATTTAGTCAGGCCTTCAAATTCTTAGAAAAGGAATGTGCAAAAAAATTATGGCTTAATTTATAACGGTGGAAAGAAAAAGTTGACTTTTATTGGTAAATTTAAGATTCCATTTACGTTTTATATTAGGAGATTCTACTGCACAGACTTACTACCTTTATTTCAAGTAGAGTTTGTGTAGATTTAACAATTTTGCTAATGTAATGGTTTAAAGATTATTTTTTATACAATATAATTTTTTTACGGGTAATACAAAACAAAGTATGTAATGTACAGTATATGGTATATATTAATTATGAATAATTTAAATAAAGTAAATGTAAAATTATTTTAAACAAGCTTGTTGCATTAAAAAGTAAAATATGTAACATAAAGTATCTGTTATCTATTAATAATTAATCATTTAAATGAAAGTAAATGTAAAGTAATTGTATTCAAGCTTGTTTTAATAAAAAGTAAAATAATGTATAGTCTCTGTTATAATAAATAATAAAAACAATTCTAATAATTGTAATGAAATAATAAAAATACATTCAATAATAATACATTTAAATAAAAGTAAATGTTAAATATTACTATTTGTTACAGGAATGCTTTAAACATGTACACAATTCTCAAAGTCTTAATCGAAGGTTTTGTCCCAAATTATGACTTTTAATCAAATCAACTTTTAAACTAATAACACATTGTAACTTCTAATATAATTGAAACCGGTCTCTAGCATTTGTTGATAAATAAATAAAGAAAATATACCTTCTTAAATAATAACCTTGAGGTAAGATCTTGTTCAACCTATTATGAGGACATCATTAGTTTAATCAAAGATGCTGTTTTAACTTTTAGATCCATCAAGATCCTTACACTGTTCTATGTCATGTCTCTCCATCACCACATGAATAATATTACAAAACAACCTGCAGAAACAAAGCATATGGAGCACATGTAATATTGATCAGAGGCATTATGCATGAAAACTGGCATATAAGGGCAAAGACACCTTCCTCGACCAGCAGTTGGTTTTAAATGAGGCCGACGTTGAGGCATAACAGGCCTGCATTCCTCACATTAATAATTAAATGAGAAATTAACAATTGACATGATCCTTTCACTTTCTCAGGTTAAATAATGTATTTTATTTCACAAAGTGAGACTGTGAATCTTGGAAGCATGATTGGTGATATTATGCATTTGTATCTTTGTGGGGCGTTCAGCTGCTTAACATACTGAACCCAACATTGTCAACAATTCAGAATTCAAAAGGTATTTTTATAGATAATTAAAATTTTGCTTTCCATTTTCAATTTTTTTTCTTCTGTTTTAATATCAGAGTTGATCATTAGATTGGTGGTTCACCCCAGCTTTGTTGCAAAGAACTGACCATTTCGGGAAGCTTCTTTCTCTAAACTTGCATGTGATAGTTTAGTAATACCATAAATATAATATACAAAACAGTATACAGTAGTAGTAGTTTCAGGGACCACCAAACAATAAGAAAAACCTTATTGACTGAAACAATGTGTGATTGCCACACATTTGGTGAACATTTTGCCAGAATGCCATCGTCTATTATATTTCCATCCACTGTATATACCTTGGAAAGATATAAACTTGCGGTTTCTGGCCTATCCTGATTCACCCTGTAAAAGCAGTACAGCATTAAGGTAAATGGCAAAATTATATATTTAACTGCTATTTATTTACATATTTTTTATTATAAATGCAATTAAAAAATATTGTTAGAATAAAATAAGCTTTTTATCATCATCTCCCAATACTCATTAGACTTTTTCAGTGCCACATTTAGTTTTATAATGTTTTTTGAGGAAATTGAAACATGTTTCAGATTTGAAAAAAAAAAAACTTAAACATTGTGAAACATTCAACTTAGTATCCAACTCAATTCTTTCAAAAGCCACAGCCGATAAGTTATTTACAAGCTCCTCTTGTGGATACCATGAAGTCCTAATTGGAGGACAAACCATAAATCTTTTTTGTCAAAAAACTTGTCATGTCACTTTTAGGTTATGTTCGCTATTTCTTTCTAAGAGTTTCTTGTTTTCTTCCTAAAAGTTAACTCAAGATAAAAGGCTCAGAAATACTCAAGTCAGTGTAAATACATCATAGATGTAGTCGACGGGTCCTTCCACTGCAGACAAAGGTTGGCTATGACATGAGAAACGTTAGCCTTTTGAAAATGGCTATTGATTGTAAATATCAATTGTGTTCAGGTTGACAACTCCACATGAGGTGAGTTAGAAAATGTCTAAGTTGAAAAATAATGCTGCGACCAACATTTCCAGCAGCCAAGAGGAATAAGAAGATGGAATGGAAGGGTTTAGAGGATAAAAATAAGATGCACCTGTGACAAAGATGCATGGACTTGAGTCAGGCACAAAGAAAGATGCCCTTGACCAGAGCCAGTGCAGGCTGAAGGTAAAACGCTGGCATAGTTTTTCAGCTTTGATTGTCAGGGCTTCTTGGGGCATCAAACTCTGACTCATCAGCAGCTGTTTTCTCTCTGGGGCTCTAATTGCTGAAACATGGCTACCAATATTCACCAAGAGCATTCATTTAATAGAGTTTCTCAACTGTGTGAACAGGAAAAAGCCATCTTGTCACAGACTAGGATTTAGAATGTATGTACATGAAATTAAAGAATGAAGTTAGCATACCTGCATTGTAAAACAATATGCTTTATTCTAATTTTTTATGTTGTTTTTTGTGTGGGAAAAACAAAGATAAACATGTTAAACTATCAAAATGGTCTAAATTTAAATAAGTCAGGTTTTTGTATGTTTTGTTTAGTTGGACAAATACATAGAAAAAACCCGCTGTTCTATATTTTGCAACAGTACAGAGATTATGCATCACTTTCACAATGACTTTCACCCGACACGCTCCAATCAGCATGACTAATTAGTACAGACATCTCTGTTGCACAGCTTTCTGTTTGCCTTCAGTTCACTTCCCACTTGACAAAGGCTTTCATTTCATCAGATATCTGCAAGTGATCAACCAAGGTGACAGTCTCTTATTGAGGCCTGTAGCTGTCTCTTTCCATGGCTCATTGTTCTGAGAGAAAAGCAGTCTTGCCTTGCTCACTCAATCAGAACGGGTGAAATTAACACAACTGGAATGACACAAACTTGTCTGTAGTGATTTAACATCATTCGACTCAGCGGCTGTTGGGAATATTCCCAGCGGCCTTAATTTGTTAATGTACAGCAGGTATTTAATGTGGGATGAAAGCTGGTGTGCTCCACTTTACAAATTTAAAGTGAAGGACATGTGTCTTTGCAAAATGAGACCTCCCTGTAAAAAATCTCTGCCTTCAGATGCAAGTAAAAATTTGAAAGGTTTTAATTAGTTAAAGAGCCAGTATTTTGGTTCAGAAATTTTGATTATTTGTGTTTTGGTGTCTGAAACAACACGATGACACCAATACTTTAAAAATTTTAAATACTTATACTATTAATTTCTACCTGATTTTCAATGACTCTGCGACTTGTTCTTACAAAACTACTCCTTTACGTGATGCAATCTGCAGTGATGGATAGTTAGACTCGTGTCATCAACTGTTAGTATCGTTTTTACTGAGAGAAAGATGCTGGCACAAATAAAATGGGAACTAATTGCTTTTTTGCGAAACCTGACTTGACCGCATGTAGACAACAAAAAAGTTGCCGTTGTTCTCTGGAGGTACAGGTGAAAAGCTGAAGCTCAACCATTGCTTCCTGAGTGAAAATCTAGTTTCTCTGCATGTTGAAACTGAATCACAATGTTTGCAACCCCTTTCCAGGTAACCTTGAGCGAGAGGTGGGAGGAGCTTAGTATGGTTGGTACAGTCCTATGTCACTTTTCGAAAAGACTCGTTTCAGAGAGTCAATGCTTTCTTTTTAAGGATGATAATTTGACACACAAATACTTTTTCACAAGCAAAGCTCAAGCTGGATGTTCCTCAGACTTCCAGTTATGTTACCCACCAATTGAAAGATTATTTTCAATGAGTCATAATACATGCTCTTTAAAATAATTAATCCTAATGCATTTATTTAAAACAAACAATCATACAGTCCCACCAAGTTCTGGTGTTTACTTAGGATTTGATGCTTCCATAAAATGAGGAAACATTTGCTGGTGCTTGGATTTCATCATTTAACAAAGTTCTGGCAATTATGCATGGCATCACTAGGTTTTGTCCTATTTCACTGACGCAGGTGTTGGCCTCTTTCAGATGGAGTGTGGCTATTTAAAATTTCTGCCATCACACTTGTTTCACTCTGTTCTGCATTAAAAACACTTCTGCGGAATTTCAACCAGTTCTGTTGAGCTGTCCAGTGCTATTTCAGAAAAGTAAGCAGATTTAATTGTAGAACGTTAGCCTAGGGCACGTGTGCTAGTGGGCAGCCAAACAGAAATAGCCCATCAGGGGCACATACGGCTCTGTGCGCATCCAGAAGGTCATTCATAACAGCTTGAGTGTTTCCTCTTACTTTCTCCTTCCTTGACTTTTCTCGACAGTTCTTGAAGTGCATCTCTCTATCTTCCTCCTGCAAACTATCGCTCTTTGCCTCTCCCCCTCCTCCTCCTCCTCCGGTCCCCTCTCTCTCTCCGACACTCTCGCTCCACTGCTGTCCTCAGCATCTCCGTGGGGCGGTGACTAATTGCCCCCGTAAATCATTGAGCAGGCCGCATGCTCCTCCGTTTATTTTTCCTGACAGTAATTTACTGCTTGCTCTTTTACACACTTGTCATTGCGTGTTTTTCCTCACATTAGAGTCCTGTGGAAATAGGAGTGTAATTAACGGTGTGGAGCTTGCTGGCCGCCGCTCTTTCATCATAGTGTGATAATTGTGCTCCTTGTCTGTCACTGTAACCTCTCTCTCCGTTTCCTAGCCGGCTCTCCCCACCCTATTTGTCAACCGCAGGAATCGTGTGGCTTTCCCAACGCCCTCTCTCCGACGACGCACGCCAAGGCACCAGTTTTCCTATTTGTCCGAAGCTTGGGTCATTTATATCCCCTGTGCAGCTTGTCAAAAATATTAGCCTGATGCGCTGGGGAAGATAAAAGATTCATGGTAAACACACCTGGACTGTGTCCTGTGCAAGAATACCAGACTTTGTATCTGAATTGCAGTGGTGTATTGAAATGAGGGTCACAGAGAAGCATTCACAGGTTCGCTGAGCTGAGCAACTACTTCCTGTCTTTACCACAAGACGCACGCTCATCAGCATATGCACATACTTCTCCTTCACACAGCGGTGTTCATGAATAATCTCTGCTGCCGAAACAAAACACAACTCTATTTGCTGGACATACAGCGGGTTCTATTTTTATCAAGGGTGGGACAGTGATTCACTGCTCGTCTCATTATCCAGTGGGGTTCTCCAGTCCCAATATATCCATCACCACTAACCCACGCCCAAGAGGTTAACTCATCAATAACTTTCAGAGGGAGATGAACCCATCCTTTAGACTCTCTAACTTTGACCCTGCTCTCTGCCCTTATGCCTTCCTTCAAAGTTTGGATGGATTTTTATAATGTCTTTATTCGGTGCTGTCATGGACAGGGGCTAATAAGACGTCTGGTCAAGATTTCTGGATCCGTCTTGGCCAAGTTAAGGAATTAGCATGGAGCTCATGCATCAGCTGCCAGAACTGTCATCCCCCCTCTCTATTCATTACAATCCCCTGCCGAGCGATTCCACGGGGCTGCCGTGCACCCAGTCTCCATCTCTATCCTCCTCTACCTCAACTACCCCATGGACGATGATAGTGCTACTGCTGCCAGACTGAGCTGACAGAGACCCCTCACCACGCCTCTTTATGTCAACCGCCCCATGCGCTAGCCGCTAAATTAGGAGCTGCCATCCACTGTTCCCTTTTAAAAACGAGAGGACCATTCGGGACCAAAACTGTTTTGGGAGGAGACGTTTATCCACTGTACCTCCTTCCTCTTGTCCTTTAAACTCCTCCTCTCAGGTTGTGGGTGTTGTTATTAATGCATGATTGGGTAGAGGGATAGAATTAGCATGTTTAAAGCTATTAAGGGTAATTAAGGACCCATTGGCCTGTGCTGTAATGGAGAAGGCTTGACTTTGACTTTGATTACTGTTGGCCCTCTCTGTGCTAGCAGGGTGCGTCTGTCTCATTTACAGACCATGACCTGCAGCACACAGATATGCAACACAGAGGACCAGGGTCCCGGTGCTCCCAGGGAGACAATCATCCTATGTTCTCTAGTTTTTCGTCTCTTTGTCTCACTCCTGCATCAAAAGCAGCTTTCTCTAAGAAGGTCAGAGCGAAAATGAAGGCAGGCGAGAGGGGCTACAGCTGGGCCCGATCCTCTCCCCTCTTCCCCTCATTAGCAAATCAAAGCTGCCCCGGACAGATTCACACTCCTCACCTGATTTTGTCCTTTTGCTCTAATCACGTAGACACACAATCTTGACTGACAGTTTTCTGTATAATTGGCCCATGATCTGGCACTGCTCTAATAACCAGAAAATCCCCTCTGAGAGATGGCCAGACATGGGTGACCTAACACCACCCCCCAACACACGCACACGCTCCTCGATATATATACTGTACTGCACAGTACTAACACAGATCTGACTTATACCCACACGTTCCATGCAAACAAGCGCCACCAGCAGCCACCTCCCCCCCCAATCGCCATCTGCATAGGCGGTGTTTGTGCCATGCTATTTGTGCATGGAAGAGAGCTAATCCTAATGTTCAATAATGATGTGAATATTGGATGAGCGGCTCAGACAGAGGAGTCTCACTCGCAGCCTCTAATTACTGTTCATTTGCCAGAGTATCAAAGCCCAATTACTGCTCATCTCAATATTCCCCAGGACAGAGCGGGAGTCAAGGCAGGATTTTGAGGAGAGGGCTCAGTCACTCAGCCTTTATCTCTCGCCCCCTCTCTTTCTCTTAGGTACTGTAAACACGGCTGTTTGTGCATTCTGTTCCTTCCTGCAAGTAAACAAACAAATATTCTACAAACAAACACAATGATCAGTCAGAGAGACAGTGAGAGAACTGGGGCCTATAATGGCAAGCTTACTGTTTCTTTTGCTCTCTTTACCATGTGTTTTTAATGTGTTTTGGGTAAATATCAGACAACAGGAGGAGATGGGACAAAGCTGCCAGCATATCTCTCATTCTCTTTTCAGATAAAAAGCTTTTCCCCCTTTTTCCTCTCACCTAATCCTGACAGAAGCCACTGCAATCACTAGCTGCCACCCATTTGACAGTTTCTGTCACCAATTAGCAGCTAAATCGACATCACCCAAAACAAGAAAACGAGGCAATTTCTATGTCTGTTATTTATCGTTGGCTTGTGTACTGTATGTCTGCGATGCATCCCTCTCATCTCAGTCTCTGCATTTTCGTCAGTGTCTCTGTTTACATCTCTTTCTTTTCTTCAGATGCCTGTTCTTCCTTTCGCCCATCATTCGGGTCTGATGTGCAGGAATGGGATTTTTCCTCTTCCCTTATGAGGAAGTTTGGCGGTTGATTTTTACCAGCCACCGCTCCTCGAAAATTTACAAGACGTCAACAAGCTTTTAATGAGGTGAGCCTTGCTGTTCGCCAGGGCCCTGCCACTCGTTCCTGCCTTCTTCTGTCCCCGATGGGTCGTTAAATGAGGAGATGCTTGTAACTCTTAAATTTTGCTATCATTCAATCAATGTGAAAACACAAACCGGTCATTGTGCTGTTGTTATCTGGTGATTTACTCAACTTTGTGATGCAGCATGTGTGTACATGTCACATTGCTTATTTCCTCTTCCTGTATGACAAACGATTCTAGCTTGAGCTATTTGGTTACACACAACATGGACGGGTTCGCTATTAAAAAACAAACACACTTTTGAACAGTTTTTTTTGGGGGGGGGGTTGGATTTGCTGGGGATTTTCAGTGAAAGGTGTTAAACCAAGGCAGCAATCAGAAATGGTGCTAATTGCAATATTATTTGCAAATCCAGAAAAAATCTTTAAATAAATCGGCATGAAACTATTTAGATTTCTGCAAAAAAAAATGTTTGTTAATATACTGAATCATATTGCAAAAATGTAGGTTATTGCCATTCATTTTTTAATATAAAACAATTTTAAAATGTTTATTCTGAATGTTGAGGGTTGAAAAATATTGGTTTTGCTATTGTAATTGAAACAATTCCAAGGCATTGTATTCATTTGAGATTGACTGAGCAGCTCTGCATAGAATTATAATCATCTCACCTTCTTCACGCAGCCCTGTGTGCAAGATAATAGGCGTGGATTACACGATTCCTGGAGAATACAGATAATCTATATTTCAAGCTGCGAGGTACAGGGACAATGCTTGTCAGATGTATTATAATAGAATGCTCGAGATGTCAGACATGCTACAACAATGTGCACTACAGATTAGCGTCTCTGAGGTGCATAGGTTATTGGCAAGTAGGTAAACAGTATGACAATGGAGCTCTCTTAATCAATATATACTTTAGGATCTCGTTTGTTACTGAATGACATGAGATAAATATGCTGCCAAAATAGTGAAAATGGTGTTCGGTCACAAAATTCACAAACACAAAAATCAATCAACAAATAATTTGCAAAGATTTTATTATTATTGTAGTCCTATGAAAAAAATAAATTTGTGAAAAATGTGTGGAACTTCTAATTGATGCCAAACGTAATGTTAAATGTAATTTTATTTAATTTTGGTTAATGGCTCTAAATCTGATTTTTTTTGTAAGGGTCATTACATTATTTTATTTGATTTCAAAAGGACAACAAATTCCAAGCTAGAGAAAAGGGTAAACAGAGTACCCTGTGAGTGTTTTGGATCCGTAATTACGTAAAGCAGAGCCGTGGGGAACTCAGTTAACCCAGCAGAAGATTTGAGGCTGCAGCGGTGAGCTCTAGGCCTAAAGTGCTCCTCATTTAAACTGATCGAAAAAATCAATAAGGTGAAGTATGTTTATACACTCTTTTGGCTCTGTCCCTTTCTCCCAAGAGCTCTCTGTTAACGCTCTTTCACCAGCTGAGCCCATTCTGCAGAGTAATCACTCGGGTCTGTGAATCGGAATGTCAAAATGGTGAACGAAACTGAGCTAATGAGCTCTTGCAGTAAGTGGCTCCTGATGGCTAACATAGGACCGTACATCTTGGGCTAAAAAAAACAAAAAAAAAAACACAAGGACGTAATAGCCAGAAGAGCGAAATATATATGAAATATCTGATAAAACTTCTTCTCCTGAATCCTACTTATTACCATTTTCTTTTACAAGACAGCTTTATTCCATGAAAGTATCTTGAAATGCACAGATTACTTAAACATACAACATAAAGAAAATGTAGTTGTCGGCATACTTCAACAAGCACTTAGATTTTTGACCAAAATGCTTGTATGTTACAACGTTGATAGAGAACAATTATTAAACCTTGAATTGTAATGAGACAAAATGTTTGCATTTTAAAATGTATTACCTAAACAGATTAAACATAATTATAAGTATAAATATATGTTTTTTTAATATATGTTTTGTCAGTAAATGAAAGAAAATCATTGTAACCTCTATAAAATCTGTAGAAGTGTGCGAGACAAGCTTTGTCAACAGTAGCAGTTCTGCATCATCAGGGAAGCCTCTGAGCTGCTGATCTAATTCTGCTGAAGGGTTTTTGAGGAGAGAAAATGATGACAGAAGAACTCAGCGACCACTACTGACACACTTTTGACATGTCTCAGCTATCAATTGCAAATGACTCATGAAAAGTTGAGCAAAGACCTGGTGTGGGAGTGTTGTTTTTCAAGTCTCCTTTAGTTAGCAGTTCTGAACAAAATATAAGAAAATGACTGAACTCATTAAATTAAATACTTTCTCTTCTGTTAAAGAGAGACTTCACAGAAAATCGTCCTCCTCTGTTCATCCATAGACTCACCTCCAGTGACTCTCCACTGTCTCTGTACACTGCCCATCCATACACATGACCTACAAAACAATAAATGACTTTTAGCCCTGTTGTAAAGTATAAAGTATTTAAAAATAGAGCCCTGGGGGCTGCTTTGTCCGTGGCTGGAGGCGTTATTATAGCCGGCCTGTCATGCGCCATCCCCTCAGGTCATTACTAGCGGGCAGAGCTGCAGCCCTTGGCAGCGTAACAGAGGCAGAGTGCTCCATTATCTGGAACAGGGAGCAAGGGAACGAGAGAGGGGAGGAGAGTAGAGGCCTGGACGCTGATCTGAGGAATGAGAAATGGGGAGATGGCAATGCAAGCTGTGGGGAAAGGGGAGACTGCTTTTTGGATCTGGCTTGGGTCCTAGTCACCACCCATTTGGAGCCAAACTCGCAAATGTTGGTGGTTTGGCATGCTGGCAAATGAAAGCTTAACCTGATCAAGGACATAATAGCAAGTTTTTTTCATTCATTTTCTTTCACCGTTTGATGCATATATTCCCTTTATTTAGACAGCATCCCTCACTGCCAAAGTTCAGATGAGTTGAGATTCGGTAGTAAGGCTTCTGCAGATGAGCAAACATTGCAAGGTGCAACCAGAAGTTTTTATTTTACAGCTCAAAAAGAATAACATTACAATCACATCACAGATGGTCTAAAAACCTGATCTTTCACTGATCTTTTATTAATCGCAAAACCTCCCACGTCTGAAAAAACAAACAAACATCAACAGTCAATAAACACAGGCCTGACTAAAAGAATAACGGCAAACACTGTCCAAACACAGACATCTAAATTACTAAAGATAAAAACCATATGGTCCTATTGTAAACCACCTAACAAACTCATTCTCTAACTGAGTGTATCAGAGCCGTAGGAGTTTAAATCTACAGCGAAACTTAGATCCATATCAGTCGGAATGGGAACTGTATCATCAAATTTGATCAACAATTGCTGCACATTGACTTCAAATCCTGGCTCACGGTCTATATATAATCATATATAAATATATATATATATATATATATATATATATATATATATATATATATATATATATATATATATATATATATATATATATATATATATAATATATGGAAATTATTTGACAATTTAAGTCATAACTTTAATTGAAACATCAACAATTACTAAATGAATTATCGCTTTATTTTAAGTCAATGCTTAGGTATGTTACAGTTATATTATAAACATCTTTATAACATTTTAAAACTATGTCAGTTATTGGACATTGCTTTTATTCTACAATGACGCACTGTGAATTACCCTGTGTATGAAAAGTGCTATACAATTAAACTTGCCTTGCCTTGCCTCACAATGAAAGGACTTTAATGGCTAAATATTTGAGAATCATTTTGGTCATGAACTTAACTATTTTAAATTTTATTTTTTTTTATTGCTCATTAATCTCCATATATAACTATGTTCATTGATTACCAATTTTTAGTCTATTTTTGTGGGTTTAACACACAAATCTCTTTATTGACATCTTGACCATTTTAGAGGTTTTCTGACAAAGCATTTGACCTTTTTCCAAAGTTTTTAGTTTGTTCCCTCAGGACACTTGCTTGCTTCTTACACTTTCTCTTGTAAAGAGAAAACTCTTAGTATCTTGAGGCTTGGACTAACTGAGTCTCTACATATTGTAGATGTAGTCCATTATTTGAATTCTCTGTTTAGGTTTGCGGATTGACAGATTGGGTGATTGCTACAATGTATAGTGGATTCAAAGAGTGTGTAACAGTGTAAATTATCATTTCCTTGTAGAAGTTTACTTACATTTGTTGCTAGGGGTTTAAGCAATAAAAGTGTTTTGAGTTTTTTTTATAGGATATCAAATGTTTGCTGTTACACAAACTTTACATTTACTACTTTAAGTATAAGCAGAGTCTCTTATCCTTAGAGGTATAAAAAAAATTATGTGAGGGTTGTACTATAAGGTAATGCAAATAATTTAAATCTATCATCAAGTACGGAGGGATACAATTAAAGTTAAATGTCAAAAAAAATTAAAAATAAATAAATAATAAAAAAAAAAAAAATATTATATCTCTATCTATATATCTATATTATATATATTATCTCTAGATATATCTTATCTTCTCTCTCTCTATATTCTGTCTCTAGCTGCCCCCCTGCCCCTCTTCCCCCCTGTTTTCAAGCTTCATGCCCTCCGTCTGAATATGAATCACACAAAAAATGAACAGCAAGGACTTACTGTATTAAATAAAAAAGAGTTACGGAAGGTATGCAATCAAGATAAATCTCAACAGGTGAGGGAACAAAAGAGACTATCATTTATCATTATAAATATGATAAAGTCAGGATATAAAGCAGCGGAAAATTATCATTCAAGATCTGATAATGTCCTTTTGATTTTGAAGTGTGAAGAATTAGTTTCCTAAATGCTGTTTATTTTCCCAAATAAACATCTTTATATCTGGTGCTGTTTGGTGACCATTCAGAAGTAGCAGACAGCATTGTTCCAACACCATTTTAACCACAGCCTACAAAGCATGCACTTTCTTAAAAAGTTAGCTTCTTGTGTGTCCTCATTGTCTTTCATTAACATCGACATCACATCAAGCTTTCAATGCTGATAGAAAAATAGAGCTGCCGTAAATCATTACAGCACCATGTTAGTTGAATGCTTTGTTCAGGAGAGCAGGAATTAATAAACATGTTGCTTGTGAAGTAAGGTGTTTGTCCCTTTCATTGTAGTCTTTGTGAAAGGTATTGATGACTGCTCTAAACAGCAACCATTGTGTCTGCTTTAATATGAGTGTGCCTGTTAAATTGGTTTAGCACTTTGAAACATCTCATTCACATATCTGCGACCAGTCACAGCATGAAAGCAGTTGTACGGAACAGCAGACATTGAGTGTGATTAAAGGCAAAACGAGAGATGTGAAGAATCGGTCTCTCTCTTTCTCTCCCTCTCTTTTGGCAGTGTGGTATGAGTTTGAACAGAGAGATGGAAAAGGCTTTCTCTTGACACATGCCTCAGCTCTGGCCAGGGAGAGAGCAGGCTTTCACACAAGAGAGTCTGGCCATGTTGAGAGTATGTTAGCTTGTCACTCAAACATGACAGCTGTTTTCAGACTGACTGAGAGAGATGAAACGACAAAGAGAAAGCTTAGAATGGACCCTTTGTGAAGAGAAACATCTAAGTGATGATGGGATTTAAAGTACTAATTAAAAATGGGTTGTTATGCAGTAATGTTGAAAAAAAATACATTTAAATATCTACAAGTCAACTTCAGGTTTGTTTATTATTGTATAAACTGGTAACTTATTCAGAATATACCCCAGGTTGACTAGTCTAGGTATTGAAGACACCCTGAGTGGCATTATGTGGCTATGCAGATGAAAAAATTAATGAACGTTCCTATTTGTTTTGAACTTTTATAATATCCACAAGTTAGAGAGACAAGATAGTTTGAGAGAGATTTCCCAATAAGTAAAATGCAGCATATTTATGCAGATTCCTGTTTTCTCTTCATGTGAGTTAGGCTCTTTTTTTTTTACAAGGAGATGAAACACTGACACTTTAAATTCTTTCAAACAAGTTACAATCTGCATTGAAGTACAAGCAGAACTCTAAATGTGTCTGTAAACATGTTTTTAAATAAACTACACAAACATCTGTCTACATTTATTCCTTGCTCATATGAAGAGGGAATATAAGCATGTTGATTCAGAATATTTTCCTTAATACAACTTTGTTATTAATTAAATTAAATGAGTTAAATTAACTTTGTTAATGCCAATTTTTCTACATTTTTAAGACACCGATTCTGTGTATAAACACTGTGTGAAACAATACAAAAAAAAATAAGAGTTTAACTTATTGTCAGGAACATTTCTTAAACCAGAAAGACTTTACACAATGTCTGTTTGGTGAGCCATGCACCAGAGCATTTCTCTTCTCTCTGCCATCCTCTTCACCTCAAGAGTTTAAATGTTGTTATACGCCTCCCTGTGACTCACGTGGGTTATGTAGAGCACATGTCAGCACCATCGATTTGGCCATAACCATTTCATTTCAGAAAGCAACAGCATCTGTCTGCCCAAACTAGTAAAAGTAGTCTCAAAACTCACATGTCGGTCGCTGGTGTTGATGTAAACATGGCTGCATTTTCTATGATGTCACCAAGTGGAATTGGAATGAATCGTAGCAGAGTGACAGGTTTTGATTGACATGTCTAAAACTATAAAGATTAATAATAAAGAGTTCAATTTATTTAGCACTTTTCCAGAGCTCAAAAATACTTTACAATTGTTCAGAGCATTAATCATTCATTTCACATTCATACTCTGGTGGTGATAAGCCCACTCAGACCTGGCTCCTGAGGTCAGTGGAAGCAGAAAGCAAAGCGAGTTGAGGCGAGGTGAATCGAGTTGAGCTCAGCCGAATTGTTAAAATCCAGTGGAAAAGCAGCATTACTCTAGCAGTATTCTAAACAATTCACACATCAGGCAGCTAAGTAAATTACCTGAATCATCTTGTGAAAATGAAATATTCTGTCAGTCACCAACCATCCATTTCTAGTACAACAGTTTATGCATATTCTATTAGACGTGCATCTGTTTTTGGAGAATGAAGAATTACACCTCCTGCGAGTTCATACTTTACCCATTTGCTTGGAAAGCTCTGGGTGAGAGCTCACACTGAGTCCAAAGGATAAGATAAGCATAATACTTATACATTTATCACCAATAATCACACTTCTCTCTGTGTGCCAATACTTTCAGACAGGAATAATGAGATGCCTTGCCGGGACAGGTTTTGAATATAAAACCTCTGCATGTATGCGAACATCCAGGGACTCTCGCTCTGAAGGTGAGGAAAACACTATTAGACAGCTATAAAGCACTGCCAACAATTTGCCCGATTAAGACATCTTTTCCAATCGATATAATTTTTTGTTATTTTGGGCCTTGTGGTTTTGCAGAAACAACTATTCATAACTAGTTTTTTGACAATATATTTACCCTGTGTAACAAATCCAATAAAAAAAATCTAATAGTTGGAAACTTATTTATTATTCAATTAAAAATGTAGTAAGAGAGGTCAGGGATTGTTTACTCCACCTTATAAAAGTGTGGTGCAAAGCAAATCTTTCAGAGATTTATAGATTAGGAGGGCATCAGTTAATCTAATTAAGGAGACTACACCAACTATCTATTGTCTGGAGTCCTGGTTAGGTGATTCTGGATAGTTCACAAGTTAATTGCAGGGCTACACATTCGCTCACTATGCACACTCACTACTGAAGGTTATTTAGACTCTTTAATTTGCCTGAATATTTAGCATTATGGGAGGAAACCAGGCTAGCTAAAGGCCACCTTTTTGACCTCCTGCCCTCTGGCCGTCGCTTCAGAGCCACCAACAGCAGGACTGTACCGCACAAACAGAGCTTCTTTCCCTAAGCTATCCGTCTGCTGAACTTTTAGCTCTTATCTCCCCGTCATCTGTTACCTGCTCCTGGACTCTCGCACATTTCATCTCCCTGCAGTTTGCACTTAAGCACACCACACTTTATAGACTTTGTTCAACTGTTTACATTTCATCAATCCTTAATTCTACCTCATAGCCTTCTGTTAATTGCTTGTTGTGTTGCACTTTACTTTACTTATGTGGTTTGTATTGTGGTTTGTATTGTACTTTGTTGTTTGCACTGACGGCTCCATTGTACCAAAGGAAATTCCTTGTTTGTGCACACACACACACACACGTACACGTGCACACGCACACACACACACACACACACGCACACGCACGCACACACACACATGCACACGCACACACACACACACACACACACACACACACACACACACACACATGGCAATAAAGCTCATTCTGATTCTGATTCTAAAAATGCTGCTAATTTACAGAGAAACAGAAATTACAATATCATAAAACAAATTCTGCTTCATGAAAATAGTATATACTGTTGCAAATTTCCAGAAAATGTATTGAATACTCTAGTACTCTTCTAGTAGGTCTTCCATCAAATGCTCTCAGACATTGACTGAGGATCAAGAATTCTGCAGCGTGTCTGTTCTTTAAGGAACCAAAGAAAGCCCGCTTTACAACCCCTCTTTTATTAGGCAACCCAATATGGCACGTGTTAAGTTCAAATCAATGATTCTCACTTACCAAAATGTAAGTATATATGCTTCTGTCTACCTCACATGCCCCCAAAAGCTTGCATTCAGAGAAGGAACAGCATCGTGTGGTTTTGTTTAAAAAAGGCAGAAAATCCCTCACCAGAACATTCTCTCTCGCAGTCCCGAGCTGGGGATTGTGGAATCTCCCCAACACATTCAGGAAAGCAGCAAAATTAACTACTTTCAAAAAGCAACTAAAAACCATGAGTTGTTCCCATGCAGCTGGTCGATGAGCACTTAAAATTGTAATAAAATATGTCCTTTTCTGTGATTATTCCTATCCTCAAAGAACATTGTGTGATCACTAGAAAAGACCTCCATGTAAATTACTGTAACAAACTGCATATTTCCTCTCCCTCGACTGTATGTCACTTTAGATATCTGCTCAATACCGATATGTCAATGTAAAAGCCTGAAAAGTTTTACTGTACATGAAAAATGTTAAATGAGTATTTTTTTTGGCAAATTGACCAAACCAGTTTGCAAAGTATTTATTAAAACTGAGCCAGCAGGCTTTGTTCTGCTATATAAACTCTTTATTTTTTCCGGGTCCAGGTCGCTCAGCATTCCCGGACTAACATACGGACAGCTTGTCTAGTACACTTCTCCATTGCTTGCCAATCACATTTGCGATACAATTATGAGCAGGAGCAAACTCGTGAAATCTAATTCGAATGGTGAAATGATTAAAACTCAAACAAATCAGATCTAATCTCCGATAAACAAAAAAAAAAGAAAGAAGAAAAACATTTTCAAAAACAACTCATTCTCTGTGATGTATGGAAATTTCATAGCTCCAGACAAAAAGAAAGACGTTGCCTCTCTCAAAGAACATCTCCAGTGTCCTTCGTAATGATTCTGAACTCCACCAACTGGAGGCTAATTCGCCACATTTACAACCAGAGCAAATGGCAGAATACTGCATGTGCAACATACGGATGGCTCTTTCCAGCTGAAATGAGAATCAAAGAGACTTTATGGAACGCTGTATATCACTTGCCTCTTGATCATTAAAGGTATGATTACCACTGAATGGGCTCACACAGGAGAGCATTCATTACTGTGTCAGCAGATGGGGACTTACATTTTCCTTGCACATACATCGAAAAATGGCTCTTCGGGTAGCAATATAAATATGATGCACTGCTTCACATCTAACTTTATAGAGGCACAAAGTCAATGCTAGCAGGTACGCACTCCAGGGGACAAATAACACCTCGGCAACCGTAGCGGGAATCATCTTTTCCACACAATGCTATGGTTTACTAGCTGTCTCACATATTTGCATTTGTCATAACTTATAGTGTGTTGTAAGCTATATGCAGAGTAATAAGATAGCAGACAACCTTGTTTTTTTTCATTGAAAATATACCTCCCAAGTGAGAATCCATCATTTTGTATTACATGAACAATTTTCACTGTCAGTGGAAATATGGGGCTGTAAAACCTGGGATGGGGTTTGACATGCATATCAAGAGAGAGCATCACTGTTGTCATAGACCTTGTTAAGCCAGACAAACGGAAAGCTAAAACTGGTACAATTACCATATTGATTGAAATAGTTCATCATAGTTTGATTTTTTGTTTAGTGCTATGAGCAAGAGAGTGAGGAGAGAAAGAGACATGCCGTAGAGATTTATCCAACAAAAGAACAGCATTGTTCCACCGGGACGTTTCTCTGTTCCAGTTCATTGATGGAGTTGATGAAGTTTAAATGAAGCAGACACGGGATAAAAGTGAGGGTATTGACCAGCGGGCGCTTGAAAACCCTGATACATGCGCAAAAGCAAGATTTGCTAAATGCTCTAATCTTCAATCAAATCTAACATCAATACGGACAAAGTTTGGTAATGAGACATTCAATGAAGCATGAAGGAGAGAGAATTAATTCCTATTGCCTAAACCGGGTTCAACTTTGAAGCTTTGCTCTTTGAGACACAGTTATCTAAATGCTAAATAAGAACCACATTGTACTTTTCACAGTATGCTAATCATTCGATCATTTCATCTCCATTATTTATTCTCCAGTGGGTTTGAGTTGTTGATCTGGTGATTAGAACAACATCGGACAGTTCTGGAAGTGCACAGGATACATCAGTCAATTAAACAAAAAGTGTATGCAAATTAAATGCTGGCCACTGTTTTAAAATTTAAATACTCTTCAGCCCGAGCGATGGTAAATATATGCATGCTTAATACTTCCAACACATATAGACAATATAAATATATATATATTTAAAGTGCAGTAATATTATATGCCACAATAAGGATTAATAATGTTTAATATTTGTGTAAAAAAAAGCTATTATTATGTGTAAAACTTGCCAACAATAGTATGATTTTCGGAGTGTGTTTATGACGACATATGAAATGGATTTTTCATACATAATTCTGCCATAATTTAACAAATATACTGTCTTTGTTATTATTGTGTTTCCTTACTCTTTATACATTTTTTTTTATAATTATTGTTGCTGTTTGCAACAGACCAAATGCATTAAAGGCAGACGATTTTGATTCATTTTCCATAAAACAAACAGTTTTGTTACTTTTATGAACACATGTAAGATGTTGTAAATGTAATTCGTTTTGTTAAAAATACAACTAAAGCCTGTAAATATACATAATGAGAATCTAAGACATATATATTATATATTATTTGGCTGTATTTTTACATTTACAACATTTTCATATATTAAACACGTTTTAAACAATGTAATAAAAATTTTTTAAAGATCAATTTTAAAAGAAAGCATAGCACATAGGTTCACTCGAATATGTATATAATATTTATAAAAAAGTAAAATAACCGTTATTCCATAACTGGTAAACGGTAATCGTTTCTTAGTTGCCAAACACTTTAGTGTTTTTTTTTTTTGTTTGTTTTTTTGTTTTGTATCTTTTTAATGCAGTATTTAATCATTCTGTGTTCATGAAAAAAAAAGGTTTGAAAAACAAGAAAAATTAAGTCAATTATTACCTCTAATGTCACATCTTGCAAACCCTGCAGTGAGCTGACATGTTTTGGCATGAGTTGTATTGTTTTTATTTGAACAATCCCTGGATTTTTCTGAACTTTGGCAGGATTGAGCAATGATCACAGCTCAGGATGAAGCTAACGTCAGCCTGGAGGTGACAGACGCGTAGCAGGTGACACGTCCCGCAAGAGCTGTGATTTCCACACACTCACAGTCAGATATGACCCTTAACATCCCTGCCACCCAAAGAAGATCAGGAGTGGGTAAGTTTAAAATAAAAACAATGTTCATGCTGAACACAGATTAGAGGAGTTTATGGGATTTTGCTAAGCTTGCATATACTTGTGATGTTCCCATCTTCACCAGCGGGTGAAGCATAGCAACACTTTCCAAACACAAACATGCAACACCATATTTTCTGTTTAAGAGCGGTGCCAAGAGCCAAGACATATGCTTGTGTCACGAATCATGCCTCATAGTTACATACGAGAAAAAGGCTCAGTGTCAATTAATTAAATGGTTGCCTGAAATTAAATGGAAATGTGTGTGTGTGATAATATTTTAAATGTTCATGTGTAAAGTGCATAGTGGTTTATTACAGTACATTTTAATTTAAAAGCTTTTAATGTTTTGTTTTGTATGACATAAAATGATTAACATAGAGAAAACTGAAATAGTTTATGTTGCACA